>OX276395.1:2400000-3000000 GCA_946251805.1 Cybosia mesomella
ACGTCACGAAATACCGACACCGTGAAATTAGCTAGAAAACCGACACCCTTTAGTTAGCTAGTCAACATTTTACTTTGATACGTTTGTAGAATTTGAGGTTAGTTGACGGTATGTATTATTTATTTACATCATAAAATACAATAAATTTGTTAAAATATTATTTCTACAATCTCTCTAAAATCTTTCTAAAATGTTATCTTTCGCATCATCCTAATGATTCAACATTTTAGAAAGATGTTTATCTACACTCAAATCGAAAAATTCGAATTACGAATTCAAAGACGATTCTATACATACGCACTTTATAAACGCATATACATAAAATTAAAAATTAAACTTATTATAGTATCGCCAACTGTATCATAAAACTCATTATAGTATCGCTATCTTTTTTTATTCATTAAACTAGTCTTAAGGTTTTAGGCTGAATATGAAAAAAAGGCGCCACGCATGCGCAGTTCGAACTGTGAAAAAATTGGCGCCCTTGTAACCTACCTACTTTATTTAATTTCAATTTTTCCTATGAGTGAAGATAAAGTAGTGTATGAAACCGCATATAACTTAGGTATTAAAACACTAACGCCTGAGTGTCATCACTGCGACGCGAGCGAGGACTCAGGGCTGCACACGCTGGCGGACTGCCCGGCGTGGGAGGCGCCGAGGCGTGACCTCGTGGCAGCCATCGGGGTGGGAGTCCTCTCGCTCGGCAGCATGATTGCGGCAATGGTGCGGAGCGCGAGCGCGTGGGCCGCCGCCGCCTCCTTCTGCGAGCATGTAATGCTCGCGAAGGAGGTGGCGGAGCGCGCCCGGGAGAGACTTAGAACTCTCCCGGTCCGCCGAGCCCGCAACTTGCTCGCCGCGCGTCGCAGGCAACTCAGGCGCCGGAGGTCGCTTAACGACCTCCGTCCTCCATGAGCGCAGGCCTGGGGGTGGCGGGTGAGGCCACCTGTCACCCCAGCAGAAGCAGGCCGGGACGGTGGGGCGACTAGCGCCCCTCCCCCAAACCGGGGTAAGACGGGGACACCGTGGTTCCCAAACCCGAGGGGGCCATCTCGAAACCGGAGATGGCCCAGGGTCAGTCGGGGTGCGAGGGATATGCTCTATGGGCAACCTTAAACCCCGGCGTCTGTAGACCCGAGACGGCGTGCGGTTTTAGTCGGTTCAAGCCCGACATAACCGCCCCCGCTGACACGCGGGGGGGTATCCGAAGGGATTTCCGCACGATAAAAAAAAAAAAAAAAAAAAAAAAGGTATTAAAACACTCGAGTCAACCTATCATCGCATTCGACTTCGCCTCATGCGATAAACAGAGTCTCGTGTTATAATACCCCTTCTTATATATTATGACAGTTGCATAAACTACTATTATCTTGTTACGCCAAAAAAGTATAATTTGCGTACATGAGCACACATCCCCCTGTTTTTAAAATTTGAATCTTTATTTATTCAGTAGTTGAGTCATCAATTCAATTAGATACATTTCACTTTAATAAGATAAAATCAATCTAAGATATTTCTGTCGTGAACTTAACATAACCATCTGAAATCACCATCAGGATCGTTGCGTTATTCCTGGTTGCATCCAAGGGTTTCTCCTCGATACCTGGGGTTCACTACTTTATTGTTATCAATGTTTTGGCTTATAAAACTCGTCCCAAAACTTATGTATGGTAGTGAATATTGGGTGTGGCAGAATGGAACATGAAAGTAAGCTGAATGCTGTTGAATTGAGAAGTCTGAGAAGTATAGCTGGAGTGACCCTGATGGACCGAGTGAGGAACAGCGTGATAAGGGAACGTTGTGGTATGGTAGAAGATGTAGTGACCAAGATAGAGAAAGGGATGCTTAGATGGTTCGGTCATGTAGAGAGGATGGATGAAAGGAGATTAACGAAACAGATTTATGAGGCGAGGGCTACTGGGCAACCCGGTAAAGGTCGACCTAGGCGTACGTATGCAAATCAGATTAAGGACGTTTTGGAAGAAGGGCCAGGTCAGAAGTACCCGTAACCGACGTGCATGTATGAAAACAATTATGAAAGGGGAAGAAACGAAAGTCGTACGCCAAGATCGTAGCAAGTGTAAAGATGTTGTCTCTGCCTACCCCAATGGGAAAGGCGTGACTATATGTATGTATGTATAAAACTTCCATGGGAGCGATTGCCCTCTGACCTACCAACCCCGACAGAAAAATCTGCACCAGAGTCTCGTTCGTCAGTCAGCAAGTGCACCGGCTTGCAGATGAGGTTGTGATGACCCTGCAGATCTTTGTAGCGCCCTAACATACACATAGGAATCCGAAATTTGAATCTGAGTAACATGGACAGTGCTTCTTAGATGCTAGCTTGCTTTTGACGACCTCTGTGGCGTAGCGGTAGAGCATTCGACTGCTAACTCAGAGGTCGCGAGTTCGATTCCCGCTAATTGGAAATATGTATATTTGCATTGGTCTGGGTGTTTTTATGTATAATATGTATTTATTTACAAAAAATAAAAGTATCTACGTATGTTTATCCGCTTTCTAGAACCCATATGAAAAGCTGTGCTTAGTTTGAGTCTAGATGGCGCTGTGTAATATGTCCCAGATAATATATATATATTTTTAACGGATTCTATCGCGGTTTATTTGATGTTATTTTATATTTTACATTGAACCCGACGTTTCGGTTGCTTTTCAGCAGCCATGGTCACGGGTAGATTTCATGGCTGCTGAAAAGCAACCGAAACGTCGGGTTCAATGTAAAATATAAAATAACATCAAATAAACCGCGATAGAATCCGTTAAAAATAGTTTTATTTCAATGTGTAACATTCGCGTAAACTTCCGACAATATAATATATATATATATATTATCACCCAGCCATTTTCGT
Organism: Cybosia mesomella; assembly: GCA_946251805.1. NCBI lineage: Eukaryota > Metazoa > Arthropoda > Insecta > Lepidoptera > Erebidae > Cybosia > Cybosia mesomella. The sequence goes on from OX276395.1 coordinate 2,402,871, forward strand.
CTCGGACGTCTTGGGCTGGGTTCTTTCCCGGAATTCTACCCTTAAGGATGTATGGGGCCCCAACAAAACCTTCGAGCCCAAGCCAAGCAAGCCGGTACACGTGATGGTTAATAGACCAGGCTCTGGCGCAGGCTTTCTTCTCAGGGTGAGGAGGTTAGTTATTTGATGGTAGTTGCTTTAATAAAAGTCGAATAAACCAAACCAGAAGCAGAAGGCGTAAGCTGACGTCGGACTAAATAGATGATGCTTCCTACGCTGTGAAAAAGATTAGGACTTTAACAGACATAGATACCACTAGAATAGTTTATTTCAGTTATTTTCATAGTATTATGAGCTACGGCATTCTCCTCTGGGGTAATGCCGCAGATTTAAATACAATCTTTGTATTGCAAAAGCGGGCTGTGCGGGCAATTTATAAGTTGGGCCCAAGAGTCGCCCTCCGAGAAAAGTTAAAAAAAAAACGTTCTAACTTCCCAATTTTTTAAGGCTTTGTGATATACATAACGTAAATACTAGACATAAAATAAATCTTGCAGTTTGTAATAGTCGACTCCACAAGATCAGTTATTCCTTTCAGGGTAACTGTATACGCTTCTACAACAAGCTTCCTAGTGAAATGAAGAACCTACCTCTTCATAAATTTAAACCCAAATTAAAACCAAACTCTGCCAAAAACGCTATTATAAAATTCAAGACTATTTAGACGACAAACAAGCTTGGATATGAACTGTTTGCTCTCTCACTATGCTACTCAAACGAAATATTGTAATTAGATTAAGTAAACATGTTTTTCTACGACCATTTGGTAATTTGCTTAATACATAACCACAAGTCATATCTCAATAGTACTCATTCCTGCCAAGTCTTGTTACAATGACCATTTCCACACGGGTAAACCGTTCTACAATGAAACTTTTTTTTTTTATGGCGATGGCATCAAAATATCAACATAATATGATTATGCCAAAAAGCGCGCGTATTTGCGTCACGACTAAACATCGCATGTAGGCTGTATGTATGAATTTTCTTTGCCTTTCACTTGTGGGATTATAACAACAAAACAACATTGTGCGCGGCGCGCTATTTTCGCGCCATTCTTAACTTTTATCTGCACTTATAAATAAAATTGTTTTGAAAGAGTTCAACATTGACGGTTTTTTGTATTTATTTATTTCATGGTCGTAGAAAACGTTTTGTATGCCACTGCCGCAAACAGCTATTGTAATACTCGTGCTGATCTATTGTGCCACTCAGCGTCGCTTCGTGGCACAAACTAGCACTCGTGTTACAATAGCTATCATTGCTTGACAGTGGCATAAATAACTATTGTAAATAGACCAAAAAAAAATTTCCCGCTGAGTTCCTTGCCGGAGTCTTCTCAGGATAGGGTCGCGTTTCGAACCGGTAGTCCATTTGCCAAACATTAGTTTATTTTTTTTTGACGTTTTGTAAGTTCCGTATTAATGGTCTATACAGAATAAATGGTTTTTGACTTTGACTTAACTCAGAGGTAGCGGGTTCGATTCCCGCTCATTGGAAATATGTATATCTGCATTGTCTGGATGTTTCTATGTATACAATGTATTTATTTACAAAAAATAAAAGTATCTACGTATGTTTATCCGCTTTCCAGAACCCATATGACAAGCTGTGCTTAGTTTGAGTCTAGATTGCGCTGTGTAATATGTCCCAGATAATATATATATATATATATATATATATATATATATATATATATATATATTATCATCCAGCCATTTTCGTCCTGGACGTCTTGGGCTGGGTTCTTTCCCGTAATTCTACCCTTAAGGATGTATGGGGCCCCAACAAAACCTTCGAGCCAAACTTACAAGCAAGCCGGTACTCGTGGTGTTTAATAGACCAGGCTCTGGCGCAGGCCTACTTCTCGGGGACAGCCCTACACCCGCTGGTCTAGCCACCCGCGAAGGGGACGACGTCCATGTGTGCCTGGACGTCACCCAACCGAGAGTTTCAAAGGTGTGGTGACCACCTTAGTGGGCACGCGCTAGGGGGGTCGCCATAGAAGTATTCTCGCATAGTTTCAGGCCCCCCCGACAAGGCGCAGAGTATGGTGCACCGTGGGGTTTAGTGGGTATGCCCATCCGCCTATATGGGAGAGTCCCACTCACGATCTCCGGCTATTGCCCCGTAGCCGGAGGTGCCGTGCGTAACAGCATTCCCCACGTAAAAATAAAACAAGTTGAATTCCTGAGACGAGCTCAGCCGAATACAAGGGATTTTCTTTTATTTTAGCTTTTTTTTTTTATCTTGCAATGGTTCACCCCAGCACGAATCTATTACCGAAAACAGCAACTCGATAGCTCATCTCCTTCATACCCAAAACCGTGACAGAAAATTGGCAACGACGACGTCGACGACAACTCGATAGCAATAAGGCTTTTCTAAAGAAAATCCCTAAAAAAAGGCCTGCTTCCCGGGGTTAGGAGGTTAGATGGTAGTTGCTCTAATAAAAGTCGAATAAACCAAACCAGAAGCAGAAGGCGTAAGCTGACCCCGGGTTAAAATTATGACGAATTCTACCTTCGAGGATCTACTTTAAAGAATCATAGAGAGATCATGCATGTGACCATTATAAAGTTTTACCTTCTGACATCCAAACTTCATTATGAAGATAGCTCATCCTGATGATTCTTTTCAGACTTGCAGCAAGCCATCGCAGGTGACTTGAACTTGAAGATGTTGATGGTAGAAGACGGTACACCTAAAGGGAAGTGCTACTGTTCCTGCAGTTTAAACGACCAGCCCGTTTTCATGGAGATCGACCCTAGCACACTGCTCGGCACTGACATGATGACAATCGCATAGGACGCTTCCCTTTTCTGAAGACTAGTTAATCGTGTAATTATTAATCTTCGAATATGTATTCAAAATAAATATTATCTGTATTTGGATTTGAATTTATTTAAAACTGTTTAAAATATAGAAAATTAGTATGCGAAATTACTAGTATTTCACATAACCCCTGTTAAGATTGGGTTCACATCGGAGTGTGGCCAGGATCCGAAGCCGGGACTTCTCAATCGAAAGGCCGACCCCTTAATCTTAAGCTACTGACGCTAAGCCATCGTTTGCCTGCATGGAATACTTAAATGGTCGAAATTTTTCTGATTTTTTTTCATTTATACTTTGTAGGTACATACTCCCTACCCTTTTTTAGCATGTAAACTTTTTAGTTTATATAATTAATGACAGCCTCTGTGGCGTAGCGGTAGTACATTCGACTGCTACTACAGGGGGCGCGGGTTTGATTTCCGCTCAGCGCAAATATTTGTATGCATGAATATGTCTATTTGCATTGGGCTGGGTGTTTCTATAATATGTACCTAGGTATTTACAAAAAAAAAGTATATAAGTATGTTTATCCGCATTCTGGAACCCATAACACAAGCTAGTTAAACTATGCTTACTTTGGGTCTAGAAAGCGCAGTGTAGAATGTCGTAAAAAAAATTTTAGTTTTTTTTTCTCAAATAAATACGTTTCCTAACTCAATCGCTATCATGGGCTTGGAATTAATCTTGACCCAAAGGATGGCCCGTAGCCCGTGACGGCGTGCGTTCACCTGGATTTGATGGGTAGGCAATGCTACAATAATAGGTGTGGTCCAGGTCACTGCCTTCCAAGTAGGACCATTATAATCTAATCAACGGTAATTAAAGTCACACGTCACCCTGATTATTAAGTACTGAACATATTCTATTGTTTGTGCAACGAAAGAAGCAGAGAGGAACATGTACTACATCGTGATTACTCAAAGCTAAGCCGTGTATTATTGCTATCAATGCCTATCGCAAAAAAAACATCATGGTGTATTGTTTATTTTGCAATAAATGTCAACGTTGATTAGTCTGTTTATTCTTCATATCCTAAAAACATTGATATGGACATAAAAATTGGCTCTTCGGGAAGTACCCTCAAAACCTATAGGGTTCGCGTTGAGCTATTGCATAAACATCGGAAATATACTGCATAAACTTCTGTATCTTTTGATTGCGTTGCCTAGATTTCTTCACAGCTGCAAGAGAGTACAGCTGGCAGACCTGATTATATTTGATACAACTGCGCGCCCTAGCTTCGCCCCGCTGCAACATAAGCACCTTAAACGTGTACTTTCCTTAATTTTTCTTTCTTACAAAGCTTGTCCTGACAATAACGAAATCCAAAAAAAAAGAATTATCCAATTTGTTGCAGTCGTTTGGAAGTTATGCGGGTACATAAATTTCGGCGATTAATTTTTGGGGTTCCGTTGCCAAATGGCAAAAAACGGAACCCTTATAGATTCGTCATGTCTGTCTGTCTGTCCGTCCGTATGTCACAGCCACTTTTTTCCAAAACTATAAGAACTATGCTGATGAAACTAGGTAAGTAGATGTATTCTGTGAACCGCATTAAGATTTTCACACAAAAATAGAAAAATACATTAAATTTTGGGACTGAAACTCGAAAAACAATTTTTATCAAACCCGTACATGTGTGGTATCTATGGATAGGTCTTCAAAAATGATATTGAGGTTTCTAATATCATTTTTTTCTAAACTGAATAGTTTGCAAGAGAGACACTTCCAAACTGGTAAAATGTGTCCCCCCCCCCCGCCTGTAACTTCTAAACTAAGAGAATGATAAGACTAAAAAAAAATTATGATGTACATTACCATGTGAACTTCCACAGATAATTGGTTTGAACGAGATCTAGTCAGTAGTTTTTTTTTAATACACCATAAATCGTAAACCGCAATTTACCTTTCATTCAATCAACTCAAATATAACATAACATAAACTCACGCCTATATCCCCGAAGGGGTAGGCAGAGGTGCTAGCACCCACATTTCGCCAGTTTATGTTTAGGTCCCAATGTAATAGGTGGCGAGCCTATTGCCATTAACCGGGCACTTATAAACCAGCGATAAATACACACATAACTTCGAAAAGAATCGAAAAGTCATTGGTGTGTGCCATGGTAAAACCTGGGATCGAACCAGAGACCTCGTCTCAGCAGTCGATTACCCATACCACTAGGCTACCGCGGCTTACTCAAATTTAAAAATTAAAAAAAAAACATTATTATGTTACTTGCTGCTACGGAACCCTTCATGGACGAGTCCGACTCGCACTTGGCCGATTTTTATTTATATAAGATTAATTTCAACCTAAACCTTTACGCGTTCCTGAGAAAAAGGTCTTGACAGACAGACAGATGCACCGACAGACAGACGGTCAGACGGAGTTTTCCTTCTAAGGTACGGTATCCTCCCGAGGGGGCCATCACGAAACTGGAGATGGCCCTAGGTCAGTCGGGTGCGAGGAAAATGCTTTATGGGCCACCTTACACCTCGGCGTCTAAAGACCCATTGCGCCAAGACCCAAGGCGTAACCGCCCCCGCTGGCTGGCATGGGGGTGCATCTGTGGGGATACACGCAAGACAAAAAAGAACTAAACTTATTTTAACTAGCTAGTTAAACTATATTTACTTTGGGTCTAGAAAGCTCTATACAGAATGTCGTACCTAGAATATATTTAATGAGAAATACTACATTTCTTGGAAAAAATCTTTCAGCATTTGAAAGGAACATTAGGTTATATATTATTGTGGTAAGAACTAAAAAAAAAAACTATAAACCGAAGCAAAGCGAGGGCGGGTTGCTAGTGGTGAAATAAAGAGATAATATTCCATAGTTCATCCTACCTTGTTTCGCAAAGCTTTGTTGAAGGTACAGGATTCCCCGTTACTATCTGACAATCGTTATCTTACAGTGCAAATAGTATCAGATCATATAAAAATGCAAATCCCCGAGCAGCTCAGACACTGTTTACATCCCATCCTAACTACTTGTGTTGTATTATCCTTCATTGTACCAAACATGTGCAAGGTTACAATCATTTTTTTGGCTTTAGCAGCTCTCTGCTTACATTGTGAAGCAAAAATATTCGGCAGATGTGATTTGGTTCGAGAACTGAGGAATCAACGCTTTCCAGCGAATGAACTACGCGATTGTAAGTATTGCGTCCTTTATTATTTTCCTGAGTCACTGTAGTCTGGCGCTGAATTAAGCACATAAATAACTTACTAGAAACACGATCCACCCCTATAAATCATTTTTATCTATAAAAATCCACCTAACTCCTCATCATTTCACCCATGCGCTCTTGCTCTATTAATTATAGAGACACACTGAAAAATTATAGCCCTAAACATGAACCAGTTCCCAACTCGATAAAACATTAAACAGAAACATCAACGTCTTTGGAATTCAGAAAATCAGAATACAAGAAACTCGTTACTATTTTGGTAAACCACAATTAACATCCTGCTCCCCTTGTAACATATAGGCTACCGAAATAGCTTTGTACCTCTTGTTTTATGCTTCTAACAAGTCTAAAAAAGCGTGACTGACCTTGATTTATGCTGAACGAGAAGAAAATTTATTAAAAAACGAGAGTGAGGCTGGTAAGTGGCTGCTGGTTTTCTATATATTATGTTTTCTTTGCAGGGGTATGTCTGATTGAAGCGGAGAGCAGTAGCAACACGGCAGTTATTGGCCCACCGAACACTGATGGCTCCCGGGACTGGGGCCTATTCCAGATCAACGACCGTTACTGGTGCAGTGCTGGCAACGCACCCGGGAAGGATTGTAATGTCAGATGCGCTGGTTGGTTTGAATTTATTATCCATCGCCTATCAATTAACACATGAAAGACGACTGCATGTGGTGGAACTGCATATGTAAGGTGCATTTGTGGTGTAACAAGAATGAATAGAGTAAGGAATGGGTATATTAGAGGAATTCTAAACGTTGCGCCAGTGAATCAAAAGTCGAGAGTTGAATGGCTGTTATCAGGTCAGGTTTCTAAAGTAATAAATTAAAGTTGAGTCTCGTCAACACATACTTACGCACAGTGCGCAGTACGAGACTGTGCATAAGTAGGTGTTGAGACTCAAATTTCTAAACTCAGAAACCGGCCAATATAAATATAAGGAAAGATTAGTAATGTTATTGGATGAGTTCAAAATATAAATGTAGAGAATTTAGGGTAGGCACAAGAAAATATGGATGAATTGCGTGTATGTTAGGATATTGAAGAAAAGAGAAATAAGAAATAAAAAAACCGGACAAGTGCGAGTCGGACTCGCCCATGAAGGGTTCCGTAGCAGCAAGTAATTTTTTTATATTTTAGTTGATTGAAATGAAAGATAAATTGCAGTTTACGATTTATGACGTATTAAAAAAAACTACTTACTAGATCTCGTTCAAACCAATTTTCGGTGGAAGTTTACGTGGTAATGTACATCAATTATTTTTTTAGTTTTATCATTCTCTTATTTTAGAAGTTACAGGGGGGAGGGGGGACACATTTCACCACTTTGGAAGTCTCTCGCGAATATTATTCAGTTTAGAAAAAAGTGATATTAGAAACCTCAATATCATTTTTGAAGACCTATTTTTGTGGGAAATCTTAATGCGGTTCACAGAATACATCTACTTACTTAGTTTCAACAGCATAAATCTTATAGTTAGGACAGACACATACATGACGAATCCATGAAGGTTCCGTTTTTTGCCATTTGGCTACGGAACCCTAAAAAGCAGGGAAGATATTGATATGGGGTTATTCTCACAATTCCCCACCGACTTTTTCCCCACTGGTGAAAACTGGAAATCTACAAACAATAAAATTGGAACAAGTAAATGCAAATGCTGATGAAGCTGTCGTAATAAAGATAATGTTAAGCAAGGCGATTAGTCACTGTTTAATTATATTTTTATTTACAGATCTGATAACGGACAACATTGCCAAGGCATCGAACTGCGCCAAGCTGATTTACAAACGGCACAACTTCAACGCCTGGTATGGCTGGATCAACAAATGCAAGGGGAAGGCTCTGCCCGACATTAGCAAGTGTTAGACACACAATAATATCTGTATCATATAGTTATTTATGCCACTGTCAAGCAATGATAACTATTGTAACACGATTGCTAGTTTGTGCCACGAAGTGAAACTGATAGGCACAATAGATCAGCACGAGTATTACAATAGCTGTTTGCGGCATTGGCATACAAAACTTTTTCTACGACCATGAAATAAATAAATACAAAAAGCCGTCAATGTTGAACTCTTTCAAAACAATTTTATTTATAAGTGCAGATAAAAGTTAACATCGGTGCGAAAATAGCGCGGCGCGCGCAATGTTATAATCCCACAAGTGAAAGGCAAAGGCAATTCATCCATACAGCCTAATTACATGTGATGTTTAGTCGTGACGCAAATACGCGCGCTTTTTGGCATAATCATATGTTGATTTTTTGATGGCATCAAAAGGCATCAAGCCATAAAAAAATAATTAAAAGTTTCATTATAGAACAGTTTACCCGTGTGGAAATGGTCATTATAACACGACTTGGCAGGAATGAGTACTATTGAGATATGACTTGTATGTATTAATTATAATTATGTATGAAAATCTTGTACTTAATAACATAGGTTAAGCATTACTAACAAAACTATGGATTGTACATTATCCGAAATAAAATATTTATTATTATATATTCTCTTTATTATACTTAAAATACATATAAATTATCTTTTTAAATACATTCTATATAAAAAAAAAAACAAATATATTTAAAAATATAAAAAATAGTGGCCCACCGGCATCGGGTACAGGGACCAAGCTACCGATGGTTAGGGCTCCAGGGAGAGGAACCTCCTCACAATACGTGCCGTGTCGAGCAGCACTGCCTTCTGCATCAAGCCCTTGACCCAACTGCCTATCGCGAGCCTCTGGAGATGTTGATCGAGGCTCTTGGCAATCAGTCCGTGAACCAATACGACTATCGGAACAATAATTGCTGAATCTACATCTCACATTTTTTTTTTTTTTTTTTATATTTAGTACACGTCAATTTGACTTCACCTCGCCTGATGGTAAGCTGAAGGTAAAGTCTTAGGAAAGAGGGTCACCATTACATACACGTATCATGTTAACAATGGTGGCACTCAGCTTGACGGCCTCATCAAGAGGATTGTCGTCGCAGCACCGCGTGACACCCACCGGTCCCACCAGTGCTGCGACCACAATCCCCCTGCCCGGCTATGCACTTGCTGACCCCTGAACGCAATCAAACCGAAATTTGATTACTATGGAGAGTTTTGTCGACATCACGTGAGCCAAGTCCAAATATTTTATTTGTTTGTCTTTTTCGGCTTTCATGAGATTGTCATCATGGGGGATGGTGATGTCAACAATTATTGCGAGACGCTCTGATCGATCAATCACCACTATATTAGGCTTATACTGGCTACAATAGTCCTGTCAGTGAAGATTGATCGATCCCAGTACAACGTGAGACGAGTATTTTGAAGAACTGGGTCGGGCACATACCTGTAATACGGTACCTCCGAATCTACAAGATCATACTTTAGACCAAGTTGTTGATGAACAATTCTGGCCATTTGGTTGTGTCTATGCAAATATTCTCCGTTGGCAAGACGAGAACAACCAGAGATAATATGTCTTAGGGATTCTCCTGGACGGTGACACGCCCGACATATGTCAATCGTGCCGTGGCTAGATGGCTAGAACCTTCGTGTTCTGGAATTGGATGGTATGATTACCCTCCTCCTGGGTGTGTTCTGCAACCGCTGACTTGTCGAAGTGGCTGAGGCGGCAATTACGTTCATGTTCTGAAAGGCGGGTATTGATGCTTCTTTGGGTAGTGCCCACGTGTACAGAGCCACATGAGCAGGGGATTCGGTAAACTCCAACTGAAAACAGTGGGTCACGAGGGTCCTTCACAGAACGGTGAAGATTACGTAACTGCGTCGTGGGCTTGAAGATAGGCTTAATGTTATAAGGTTCTAGCAGTCTTCCGACACGATCCGTTGTGCCACGAATGTATGGCAAAAAGGCCTTCCCTAAAGGGGCAGGTTTTCCTCATCCTGGTTCGTTATAGAAGATTTACTCGGATGAAGAGCTCTCCGTATCTCCTGGGAAGAGAATACATTGGCTTGGAAGGCCAAGTCCAGGTGGCGTAACTCGTTTTGAAGGTGTTGAGGTTCAAAGATGCTCTTAGCTCGGTGGACCAGGGTCTTGGTGACTGACATTTTCTGTCTGGGATGGTGATTGGAGTCCTTGTGTAAGTAACGGTCTGTGTGTGTGGGCTTTCGATAGACTCGCTGACCAAGGCTGCCGTCTTCTTTTTTGGATACCAGGACATCGAAGAATGGCAGGTGTCCGTTCTTCTCTACTTCCATGGTGAACTGGATATTGGGATGGATGCTGTTCAGGTGATTCAGGAACATAGTCAGCTCCGTGTCTCCATGACTCCAAACCACAAAGGTATCGTCTACGTAGCGGAACTAGACCTTAGGCTTCTTGGGAGCTCTTCCAAGAGCCGTTTCTTCTAAGAATTCCATGTAAAAGTTCACGACTACCGGACTGATGGAGTTTCCCATGGCTAAACCCTCCACTTGTTCATAGAAAGTGTTGTTCCACTGGAAGTAGGAAGTCGTCAACACGAACTCGAACAATTCTGCGATGTCCCTGGAGAACAACGGTCGGATACGCGACATAGCTTCCCTGACTGGAACTTTCGTGAACAAAGAGACCACATCGAAGCTGACTAGACGATCATCCGGGTGTAGCTTGAGATTTTCAAGTTTCTCCACGAAGTGGCGAGAGTTCTTGATGTATGACGAGGACGATCCGACATGTTGTTGAAACAGTCCGGTGAGATAATATATAATATATGCAATAATATTTAATAATATATAAAAAAAATCAACTGTCTAGTACCAGTAATCTTAGAGAGAGAGAGAAATAATCTTAGAAACAAAAAATAAGCATAATTATGGTAGCTTACGTCCAGACAGGGCCTTAAATATACGGCAGATTTTAAGTCTGACCAAGCCCTTTCTTACAGAGAAACCCACATCAAAATCTGTTCAGTAGATTTTGCGTCTATCGCGAACAGACAAAAAGAGGAATTCCAAAAAAAAAATGGTGTTCAGGATCGTTCATTTAACATTACCAAAGTTTTCTTTGAAATATCTCCAATGTACAGACAAGATTAATTTACAATTTTATATGGTATAAGATTTATTTATTTAAGTAGAATGTATTTCTTCAATTAAATTTTTAAGCAATTTGTATGCTTACTTTTTTCTAAATTTTAATGTATCGGAGAATTTCAAATATCTGGGACGTGTCTAGGTGGCTCAGTTGGTCAGAGCATTCCCCCTGTAAGGGACTGGTCGCGGGTTCAAGTCCCGTCCTAGATGTACTCTTTTTCCGATCTAAATCTTTAGAAATAAGTAGAATGTAATCAACTAACGACCGCTGATGATCGTTAGTTTTCTTCGGGTGGAAACAATTTAATCACAGATCAATAGTATGAGAAAAGTGTTTATTGATCATGAATATCATCATTATCAAAAAAAAAGTATATATATTTGTTTATCCGCATTCTAGAACCCATATTACAAGCTATGCTTAGTTTCGGTCTAGATAGCGCCGTACATTCTGTCGAGCCTGTCATTTTTAGGGATTTTCTTTAGAAAAGCCCTATTGCTAAGGAGTTGTCGTCGACGTCGTCGTCGTCGTTGCCAATTTTCTGTCACGGTTTTGGGTATGAAGGAGATGAGCTATCGAGTTGCTGTTTACGGTAATAGATTCGTGCTGGGGTGAACCATTGCAAGATAAAAAAAAAATATAAAAAATCGCAAAAAAAAAAAAAACGCAAAATCGTAAATCCCTTGTATTCGGCTGAGCTCGTCTCAGGAATTCAACTTGTTTTTTCATTTTCTGCTAATAGGGAAAAAGGGACCCCCCTTTTTTGCTGATTTAGATATCCATGTAGAACCGAAATTCAATTATGAAGAAAAACACGATAACAGTTAATTAAATAAACTTTATTTAAATTAAACATAAAGTAACTATAGTTAGTGTTCGTAAATAAGGTAATATAAAATAAACAATCGCTACGATGATAACAATATTCTAGTAACAGAATAAATATCATATTCTTACTTTTCAATTGTGAAAATAACATTAAAATATCAACTACATAATACCTAATGCTACCGACACCACCAAGTGTTGAATTTCTGTTCATTTTGTTATTTTGATCAGAATTATAAAGTGATACAAATTACTTTTTGCAATCCATTTTTAGGATCAAGCTTGACTTGACTAGCAGAAATTAATCGAAACGAACATTATTGATGTGTATTAGATAGTACAACAGGTTTAATAACTTTCCCTTTCAAAAAACTTTGTAAATTAACTGCTGAACTCATACCTGTGGCATTCATAACTCGTACCTTACATATATACCACATTTGCAAACTAATTTTAACACAATCTTAAGAATATGGACAACGAAATAACCTGTTCAACAAATTTCGAAATATCTACGCTCAGGAGGGTAGTTTTAACTTTGATCATGAACACATCTCACATTATCTGTATAAATGTTTAAGTAGCGAGAGTGCACAGCAAAGCCGTGCCCCGTTTGACCCAAAAGTCAGACGACTCTTTGCCGGAAGGGAGATCCACTGCGACCACAAACGCCCCCTTACGGAGAGGGTAATAGTAACATGGACATATGTAGCGGTCTGAGGACAAAGGATTTGGATGAGATAAAAAAAAATTACTCCTAATCAATTTCATCTATCATCTCGCAGTGGAAACCTAAGAGCATCTAAATCGAGATCTAAGCGGTTCAGTGCTTTACGGTACCATGAAGACTTGAAATTCTTCACCAACACATGTTTCAGTCTTCGTACAATCCCGGGTCATTCAAGTGGGACGTGTATGGTATAATATCGAGGCCGTCAAACTGAAGACCACCGTTTTAGTATTGATCATTGTCGGTATCGTTAATGGCCCTCATTGTCGAGAATTCAGCCTAAACTCACCATCAGATGGGGTGAAGTCATATTGATCTGCACTATATACAACAATTTCAGCTAAGAAGCTTATGTCCGAAATTCACCTGTCCTTAAACTTTGACTGTTGGCTGTACGAATTCTATCTTGTATAGAATTTTGGTTAAGTTGTGCGAATTACTTCATTTATAATTCATTTATTTATTTATTTATTAATAAATAAATAAATGAATTAATGTTACTCATGTTGTAATAGTTGTTAAACTTGTAGACTTACTGCGTAGTCTTTTGCCGGTGGCTCGTATAGGCTTAAAGTGTATGGGAGTCAACGCGTACACTAACTGCATGGGTAGAGGTTCAGCCAGATGACTCTCCTTACGGAACCATGATGCTCCTTCCAGGTATTGACCTCTGATGATTATAAAGTAAAGAAGATATTATAATATAAATTCGGATTCACGTGAGAAACATTTGTGACACTGTAATTTATGTATTTATTTAAACTTTATTGCACAAATAAATATACAAAGGCGGACTTAATGCCATGGGCATTTTCTACCAGTCAATCTTAGGGTGATGCAGAGATATTGTTAAGGTAGGTGCTAGTAAGTTATTGAGAGAGTGTGTGATCTAGTATGGTATAATTTTTGGTGAACATATTATAACCGATAAACATATTAATACATATATAAAATGTATATATTCAAATATAAATAAGTTAGTAAAAAATATACTTAAGTATAATAATATATATAGACATAAACCGTACAGATATACTTACATTAAATACACATATACATACGGGAAAAATCTTATGAATGTTATTCTGCCTATGGTTCATTATAGAGATGGCGTACTCTGTTTTTGAATATAGTGCGATTTGGAGACATCCTGACTTCCAGAGGAAGGGCATTCCAAAGGAGAATGGATTGTACAGAGAAAGAGGAATGGACGACGCTTGAAGTGTGAGTGGGACAGTGAAGATGGAGATTGTTAGAGGAGCGTAGATTTTTATTATGATTAGAACCGAGTAAATGGAGATGGGATTTTAAGTAGGTAGGAGCGTTAGGAGAATTTAATAGGGTATACACTAATGTGACAGCCCGTAGACTGCGTCGCCGTCGTATGGGTAGCCAACCCAGCTCCGCACGACAAGCCGAAACGTGGTCGTACTTTCTAAGGTTATAGACGAATCGAATGCAATTGTTGAGAAGTCGGTCCAGTTTATTGAGTAGATCTGCATTCAGGTCGAAATAGCACACATCACCATAGTCGAAGATAGGAAAGATTAAAGACTGCATAAGCATTGTCCTGGTTTTATGAGGCAGAACATTTTTGAGTCGGTAAAGAGCCCTCAGTGTCCCAGTTACCCTCTGGCAGACGTTAGTGACTTGAACCCGCCAACTTAAGGTTGAGTCAAGATTTAAGCCCAGGTTCTTGACACTATCTGTGACAGGGATAATCTTGCCATCGAATTTAATCAATGGCAAGGTCACGTCCTGCAACCTTCTCATCATATGACTACTTCCTATTATGATACTCTGGCATTTGTCAGGGTTAACGGCTAGACCGAACCTGTCACACCAGCCACGCAAAAAACCCAAGTCTGCGTTTACTTCATCAATAGCCTCCGAGATGTTATCCACGGGGGCTTGGCTATACAATTGCAGATCATCAGCATACAGGTGATACGCACATTGAAGATCGGAGGTTAAGAAGTTGATAAATATAGAGAAAAGAAGAGGAGAAAGTATGCCGCCTTGAGGGACCCCTGAGTCAAGGTTGCACCAACTCGATGACATCTCATCAGTACAAACTGACTGTTGGCGCCCCTGAAGATATGACGAGAACCAATCCAGGTCATCGGATGAGATTTTAATATGGGCAAGGATGGACAAAAGTATGTCGTGATTGATACAGTTAAAAGCGTTGGAAAAGTTTACTAAGGCCATCACAGTCACCATAGACCTCTCCATCCCATCTCTGATGTCACCCGTCACTTTGAGGAGAGCAGAAGTAGTGGTGTGTCCCGGCCTGAATCCTGATTGCAGTGGACTTAATATGTCATTGCGATGTATAAAGTTGGACAGCTGTCTATGCACACAGGCCTCCAGCACTTTGGACAGAAAGGGAAGGATTGAGATCGGACGAAAGTGGCTAGGAAGTGAGGGATTAGAAATTTTGGGTAGGGGACGGACAAATGCTTTCCGTCAAGACGTAGGGAACTGACCAGAATCCAAGGAAAAGTTTATAATGTGTGAGATAGCTGGGAGAAGGTGGTCCAGGATCAATGTAATCATTCGACGACTAATATTGTCACAGCCCACTGCCTTAGATTTGATGGACAAGATGATTTTTTTAATCTCATCCGTCGTGACTGGAGAAAACTGAAAGGGAGTATAACTGGGACTGGCTAGTCCGGCTATGAAGTCTACCGTTTGACGCTTGGTTAGGCCATCAATTGCAAGAGAGGTGGAGAAATGACGGTTAATGGCATCTAACTCAATTGTCTTGGGTAGCTCCTGCTGCCTTTGCTTACCAATTCCCAATGTCCCAAGAAACTTCCAGACATCAGCTGGTGATGAACTGGTTATGTTATCGAAAAAGTGTCGGCGTTTAGCGTTCCGTATCACCTGGTTACACCGATTTCTGACTGTCTTATAAGCGTCCCAATTTATATCCAAACGATTTTTTTAATTTAGAATATGCCCGGTCCCTGCGTCTCATAGCCATTCGGACCTCGTTTGTAAGCCATGATGCCGGGGGATGCTTCAGCTTCACCCTCCTAACAGGGGCATGTATGTCGTAAAGGCTGTTTACCGTTTTGTTAAAGAACAAAACTTTATCATCAACTGTGGTAGCCTAGTTAGAATAGTAATAAAAGTGCATAGTACAATAACTGAAGCTATTAGGTAGATTTCGATGAAATCGATCTACCTATTGGTTTCTTGACTACTGTCGAATTTAAAAAAAAATTCTTCATAGGAGGTCTAGTTATGACCCCCTGAGTCCGAAATGACCACTGGTCAACAAGTTTATATATATATATATATATCTTTCATGGAAATTTCACGTTCCATGAAAGACATTCGAACCGTTCTAATTTTATCCCATAGTATACATGAATACCAACAACTTTTAACTATAAACCTATATGATTAAAACTTTAACTAAAGTGGAGGGGGGAAAAACCAAATTTTTTCGGGAAAAAAATCATAACTTCTATCCGGTGCACATTCTTGCCGTCGGAAACATTTTTAATCGATAGGCCATTTTTAAGTGTAAAATAAATGTCTGAAAAGTTTTTCGCTAAAAGTTACCGTTTTCGAGAAAAAAAAATTAAACATGTTAATAAAATAATATTAATAGCTTCACGAAATCTACCTGTGCGTTCCCCCTGCGGGAACGGATTTTTGAATTACTGTATTTCACAAATATTTTCGGTGGCCCCACGGGTACAAAGTCAGCAGAGTTAACACAGTGATGAGATGGTTATGTCAATATTGAATAAAACTTCACATAAGGGGCGAATTTATCGATAGCGGATGGCTCTATGATAAACAATACAAGGCTGGGGAGACCTGACATAGACGCCACCGTCGCGGGGCGGCCTCACGAAGCCGCTCTCCTCCAGCGGCATGACGTTAAATTCCCAGCACAGCGTGTCGATGGGCCACGACTCGCCACGGGCCGTAGTCTGTACCGGATAACAAACAATTTAAAAAATCATACAGTGCCGAACGGTGCTTGTACGTTATATAAAATAATAATAACTTTTTTCGTCTACAATGTATTTAATATAGTAGCTGTTAATATAACCTGGAAATAATAGAGGACCACGAATACTACCTTGAGGTACCACATGCAATATCTATCCCGAGGCGTAATTGACATAAATATATATACTAGTTGAAATGCAGAAAATATAAATTGGTGTTTTTAAAATACGAGCCGAAGCGGCTTTTTGCCTTTTATGTTTAATCATATATGTTTTGCAGAAGGATTCGATGATCGACGTGGTCAAATGCCTTTGGTATATTCATTGACTTTACATATCGACAAATATGTAATCAAATTACAAGATATTATGAATGAATATTTGGGTGATATAATACAACAAGCTGACCTGGCAAATGTTGTTCTGTAATATAAATTATCATAGAAATCGAGCGTAAGAATAAAAATGCATGAAAATGAAATCTTCATTTTGAAGATTAATTATTATTTTCACTTTTATCAACGTCAGATTGATGTAGAGACGCGATGATGGAACGCAGTGAATCGTACAGTTGTGGGCGTACCTGCATGACAGCGGTGAGGAAACCGGTGGGCGCCACGAAGGCGGGCAGCCAGCACAGCGTGGGCGGCCCGCGCGGCGCGTTGGCCCAGCCCTGTAGGTGCGCGCCGCGCAGGAACAGCTCGCGGCACCACGAGCCCAGCGGCTTGATGGACGGCCGCGCTACACACAGGACCATGGGGGTCAAGGACAGATCAGTCGACTCCTCAGGCCATCAATAACGGGATATCCACGAAATGTAAATACAAAAGGAAGTAACACAAGGCAAACACAGTGAGGTGGCAGCCTAAGTCACTGTGCACTGTGACTCTCGGGCCTACCCCAGGGGACACCAGGTCAGCTTGCTATCATGACGTCATCTTCATAACAGTAGGCCTGTCAGCCTACTTAGAAATTGACATTGATTTCGCTAGATGACGCTGATAGGCGTAGTGCTGTCTAAGACCAACGACATTTAGAAAAAAAATCATATACCTTTCATCCAGAAATTAGGAACTTTTCCCTGGTTAATACAAGTGTACATCATCTCCAGTATCTCGGACATCACCACCAGACCCTCGATAGCTCGACGTAATTCCTACACAGTATAATCACCTGAGTATTACTTGGCAAGGTATCAAAAATCTGCCTGAAACTGATCTTAATGAAACTGTCAATTACCTTGAGCCCAAAGACAATAAAGCTGATAAGCGTATTGAAGTAGCCGATCTCTTGAAGAAGAGAGACGCACATGGGCATAACTATCTCGGGCCCCATCATACGTTCTGTCGTCTCCACGTCGATCTTGTTGGGCAGCTTTGTCCCCATCTCCGCAGCAAGCTCACTCACCTGTGGCAGAGTAATGTAAACTTAAATTTTTGTGAGTCTACGTTTTCTTACTAAGGGGTATAACAAGTAACCTTAATGTGAATCTAGTAATAAGACTCATATAGATGGTTAAATAAGAAAAAACGTTACCTTTTGATCATCTCCGCCACCACCTCCACCGCCTCCAGTAGAGGCGAGTGCAAACAAAGTTGAGCACATGATTAGGGCATCCTGGATTACAATAACACATATGAAATGGTAGGTTGGTTAATTGGTTATTTGTTGTCAACAATGGCAACAGGTAAAGAAAACGTTCAGCAACCCTTGCGTAAACAAGGAATCGAAAACTATGAAGTCCTTTCAGTAAATCTTTTGTTTATCAGAAGTGGACTAGATTAAGAATCTTTCGATGGTAAAACTTATTAATGTGTGGTTTCGCCATGTAACCTTCACCCCACTTGATGATTGAAGATTTTGCAATGGTTATTACTGTGCTATATGAACCTTTTTTTTTCGAGGTCTTCTGAAGGAGTTCAGTATGCAAGAAGGGATTAGTCATAGGTATAGTTCTTTGAAAAAAAAAATTTCGAATGATAAACAGAGCTTGGAAAAATTTGTCTTATGCAATTCAATTCTTCTCGATATAAATAGTAATGCCTTTTTTTACGTGCGGAAATCCCTTCGGATACCCCCCCCCCCCCCGCTGGGCAGCGCCTGCCCAAGTGCCCATTGCCGGGCACCCCGGGTAAGCCCTCGAAAGGATAACCCCAGGGCTACCGGCGATAGTAGTAATGCCTATAGTAAACTTAATGTGAATGCTAACCTGCGCAAGAGTAGCAACATCAGCGGAGGCGTGTTGTCCTACTGACTCAGCGCGTTCGTATCCCGGAAGTAAGTCTAGGAAGTCGCGGTACGATTCCAGGCTGCCATCACGCGGGATGTGGTATGCAGGAATGGTTGAGAGTCTAAAGTCAGGGAAAGCAATAAATTAATAGCTCTGTACTCTATTTACAACAGCTTTTGTCAGTCAACATTTACAAATCCTACTAATATTATAACTGTGAAAGTTTGTAGACATGTTTGGATTGGAAATGTTTGGATGTTTGTTACTCAATCACGCTCTAACAGCTGAACGGATCTGGCTGAAATTTGGTACACGGATAGATTAGAGTCATGAATAACACACAACTTTTAACCGGGAATATGTTCCCATGGGTAACGAGAACGGCAGCAGAAACTTCGTACACCGTTCATCATCATCATCATCTTTTCCATCAAATTGCCGATGAACAACTAAAGCATGACATAGCTAATATTTCATAAAAAAAACAGCATACACGGCTTTACCTATAGAATTGCGTATCCAGTGCTTCTTCACAGAAAAATTGATTGATATACGCAATCAGAACTCTCTTGTCCCAATCGTCGGTGATATGGCCTCCGTAGTTAATGATGGCAAAGAGATACCGCAGCGCATCCCACGGGACTTCATCGTACTCTTCTAGGTAGTTAGCTAGCAGATTGTCTGATACCTAGACCAAATCAAATTATTAACAGACACTGAGACGTATATAATGTATCGGAGAATTTGGAATATCTGGGACGTGTCTAGGTGGCTCTGTTGGTTAGAGCATTCCCCCTGTAAGGGACTGGTCCCGTCTTAGATGTTCTCTTGTTCCGATCTAAATCTATTTATTAACAGACACATTAAATGATATTGTCGGAAGTTGACGCGAATGTCACACATTGAAATAAAACTATTTTTAACGGATTCTATCGCGATTTATTTGATGTTATTTTATATTTTACATTGATCCCGACGTTTTGGTTGCTTTTCAGCAGCCATGGTTAAGGGGAGACTAAAGATGGTTGTTGTCTTGTAGTTTGAAGTATAAGTTATCTCAAAGTACCCGAATTATGTTGAATTGTTGGTGTTAAAAATAACATATAAATCGCGATAGAATCCGTTAAAAATGGTTTTATTTCAAAGACACATTAAATCCCGCACTGGTCGACTTTTCCAATTTGCTAAACCAAATTACAGGTAAGATGCTTCCATGGTCCAGCGCTTAAGATGGCACGTCGGGAAGAACAGAGAGAGTTTGAGTAAGATCGACTTAATTGTGTTTTATAGAGCGTTCTCTCTGTCGTACATCTGACTGACAGTTGGATACCTTAATAACGTAGACAGGTAATGAACTATATATGAACTGGCTATCAGCGTACACGAGAGAGGAATAGCGACAGTTGTTTTTTTATTGCCAGGCTATAAATTTTTATCGATAATATAGATAATGTATGGGCGGGATCTCATGTAGATTGTCTCTAGTGCGCACCTGGTTGCCTAAAAATGGTTATTTAAATGTGAATTTTCCAAATCATCAATAATTAATTAATATTCACAGTAAATCTGACCCTGCTTCGTTTACAAGTAAATGCACATTATTCAGGTGTTTTATTAAATATATTATTCACTGTTACATTTATACGCAGTGCGTTTACACTTTATAATTTCAAACCTGTATATTTTTTTAAAGATATGTGGGAACTTTGATTTTTATATACCGAACACTGGTAAATCTAGCTTAACTATGTATTCCATACATGCACATTTGGTTTAGTGTACAATAAACTTTATTACTATTACTACTAATACTACATCCGGCAAGGCAAATCTTTCCTATGTCAAATAAACTAGGACGGTTACCAGCTTCGCAATCAACCCAAACTTAAGCGTAGCGAGATTTGCCTATCCAACAATAGGTCAACGTGACCGGTCGACTTTTTCCATTGATTTGGTATTGCGGTGATTATTCCTCGATGGCAAGACCGATCTGGACATTCGACCCCTTACGACACTCAGTAATGTCTACTTGATCACCGTGGCAAATTTGGTCGAGATCGGTCAAACGGTCTCGGAGGAGTATCATTTGTTTGCAATGCAAGTTTGAAACCAAAGACGCTTCGCTCGCCTTCGGCTCGCTACGCTTAAATATGTATTCTGGATCGTAGCAAGGGGAAAGATTTGCCCATTTGTCTTTACTTTCGCTACAACTACTTTCATAGCTGCAAAAATATAGGTAATGAAATGTGGCCTGGTAGACGCCCACGCGCACGTGATCGAAAAGCTTCGCTCGCCAACTCTTTCGAGGATATTTTGTGAAAATAATTTATTGCGAATATTATTCTCACATCAAAGTCGGCATCATTAAAACTGTAGACGGCATTGTAGCCGAGCTGCCGGAACCTCTTTCTGGCGATGAGGCTGCAGTGGAAGAACGAAACGCAGAACAGCAGGCGACGGTACATGGGCGTGGCCGCGTCGAATTTCTCCTCGTTGATGTTCGCGAAGATACGGACCATGTTGCCTTTCAGACCCTGTACCACGAAAATGAAGACTACTTTTATACCACTTAGTCCACCTAATGGGAAATGGATACAAGTCTTAAAAACTTCTTTTACTTAATTTTTGTAAAGCAATAGTTTGTCTTGAGACTGTCCTGTCTCTAATGAGCGCTCAGCCTTGCAGGTTGTAGAAAGATAAGAATGTACTTTCAACGGCAAAGATGCTAAACACTTGTTTATTATTTTATGAGATGTTTAAGAGTCAAAGTAATCAATAAATTTGAATTTGTTAAGCTAAGTTTGTCATTGGCTCACAAATGTACAATTACATAGCTTTCCATGTCACCTACCTGTGGAGGTTCCGTGGTCATCTTGATGCTCCTTTGCAACACGGACAGAGGGAACTTATCGTCCGGCATGGAAGACAGCCACATACGGAACCGCGGATGTATCTTTGGATTGTCCAGGCCTCGGAGTGAACCTAGCCATTCGCAGGCCAAGTGGCAGTTGGCTAGGAAAACCCACCCACCTTCTTTCATGCCATGAGCTAGCATTCTGTAAAAGAAGTTAATGAAGAAACATTTGTATGCTGACTAGAACCAGTATCTGCTTTAATTCGGTCAACGAGGAACTAAGGTAACGTAAACAAATGAGATGAAAATAAGAAGATGAAAGGAGAAACTTAATTTCTATACATATATGAACCTGACGGTGATAAAGAAAAATTAGGTAATTAGGGCACTTAAAAAGTTAGCACTTAAAGAGTTTGTGAAGATGTTTAATAAGTAATAAATAAATAAATATTCTACGACATTCTACACAGCGCTTTCTAGACCCAAAGTTAGCATAGTTTAACTAGTTTGTGTTATGGGTTCCAGAATGCGGATAAATATACTTCTATACTTCTTTTTTGTAAATACATACATGTTATACACAGAAACACACAGACCAATGGAATGGACATATTCATGCATACAAATATTTGCACTGAGCGGGAATGTAGAATCTAACCGTTCGGCAGTAGGAGCCTGTCCCTGGCCCAGGCTGAGGGATTGGAACTTATCAAACATCTTCACGTCGATGGACAGCTGGATCAGCGCCGCCGTGGGGTCCACGCCGGGGGAGAGCACGAACAGAAGCGAAGTTTTGAATGAAGACTCTTCCCAAGAAGCCTGTGAATATGAACTTTATTGAAACGGATTCTATCGCGAATTATTTGGTGTTATTTTATTAATTACACTCCTCGTGACCAATGCCGCTGAAAAGCAATTGAAACGTCGGTATTAGTGTAAATAATGAAGCCGCTATACAATCAGTTGAAAATAGTTTTATTTATCGCAATATGAACTTTGGTTTAAAATCACTGGTTCATTCTCCTACTCAAAAGTCAAAAACCATTTATTCTGTATAGACCACTAATACGGAACTTACAAAAATTAAACCAATGTTTGGTAAATGGACCATCATATTCTTCATTAATATTTATTCACATACTATTCTCTTGATTTAAGTTTTCTTGGCTAGCTTTCGGGAGCGACTGCAGTCTGACCTCCCCCCAATGGGGGGTCTAGTAGTCAAGGTAAACTAGTTTATAAGGACAGGAGGAGTAGGAAAGCAGGCCCCAGGTTTTTATGCAACCTTTGGATGCAGCCAGGATTGGGGGCAAAAATTGGGTTACGTTGTCGCGGTTCGGGGGTAAGGCGCAAAGATAAGACGAGTTAAAGTATTTTGACACCCATCTATGTAACCATAACGCGCCTTGTCGTAATACCATCTGCCCTGACCTTGATGTCGAGCACGGGCGGCTCGATGTAGCGCGGGCCCAGCAAGTTGGTGATGAAGGTGGTGACGCACGACGACACGCGGTCCACGCGCAGGCTGCGCACGAACAGCGTCTTTTGGAAGTCGTTGCAGATGTCGTTCCACTCGCCTCGAATACAAATACTGCCGTTACTCGTTGTCGGATCAATGTCGGATCAAATTCTTTAGGGGGTAGAGTCAAGCAACAGTCATTTTGGCCGTTGCATGAATGGGCCGACTTGACCGGGGAAGCACCACCCTCTCACAGAATATCGACGCCAATAACAGTATTTGAACTGTTGCGTTCCGTTTGGTGAGTGAGAGTGCCGGAGCCCAAACTCCTTTCCCATCCCCTGCCCTTTACAGGGTCGGCAGCGCGAGTGTGACGCCACTGGTGTTGCACACGTCCATAGGCCGCGGTAACCGCTTCCCATCAGGTGGGCCGTTTGCTTGTCTGCCACCTTAGTGGTATAAAAAAAAAGGCGCATGCATTTTATATAATGCGATACTTCCATTTTCTTGAATGAGTATTCATTGAGATTTAGATCGGAAAAAGAAAACATCTAGAATGGGACTTGAACCCGCGACCAGTCCCTTACAGGGGGAATGCTCTGACCAGCTGAGCTATCTAGACACGTCCCAGATATTCGAAATTCTCCGATATGTTATATACGTCTTAAGGCGACGCTGGAGCCATCTACCGTAATTCTTGCGAACTACGGAAACAATGAATAACTTTACAGTCATTTTTAAACATTGTTTTCTGAGTATTTTTTTTTTTTAGAATGATAGGCTCACGTTTGACCTCTATCTCACCTAGTCGTAAGTGACGATGTGGCCTACGATGAACACATTTGCCTGGAAGGATTCATTCATTGGTTTTTCATCTATAATTAAACTCATACCTGTCCCGTAAGCATATGCTTTTTTTTTACCTAAGCATTATCGTGGAGTAAGAACAAAGAATATGCTTCTGCATAACCTATTTCTAGACACGAACAACTTTGCGACGATGGGTGGTGGGTACTGCGGTCAAAAGGGAGTATTATAGAAAAGAGTATTATATTGACATCATCCAACTGGTTTTTCAAGGCAATATACATAAAGGTAGTTAGGAAAAAGAAAAACTACAGAGCTAATACAGAGAGGAAGCGGTTAGAAGTTTTTTATATATATATTTTTTAAATTGTACGACAGAATTACGGTAGGTGGCTCCAACGTCGCCTTAAGGCGTATTAATGTATCGGAGAATTTCGAATGTCTGGGACGTGTCTAGGTGGCTCAGTTGGTCAGAGCATTCCCCCTGTAAGGGACTGGTCGCGGGTTCAAGTCCCGTCCTAGATGTTCTCTTTTTCCCGATCTAAATCTTTAGAAAAAACTAAGCGTACAAAATGCTTAAAAATTTAATTGAATTGTACGACATTCTACACAGCGCTTTCTAGACCCAAAGTAAGCATAACTAGCTTGTGTTATGGGTTCCAGAATGCGGATAAACATACTTATATACTTTTTTTTTGTAAATAAATACTTATTAGAAACACCCAGACCAATGCAAATAGACATATTCATGCATACAAATATTTGCATTGAGCGAGAATCGAACCCGCGCCCCCTGTCGTACCAGTCGAATGCACTACCGCTATGCCACAGTGGCTGTCAAAATTAATGGAGACTAACTCCTCTTCACCATTTACCTTCACCTCCGCATAGTGTCATGCGTACTTTCATAGGAAAATCTAACTATAATACTTCCTCTCTGCGTTTGCTCTTTGGGAAAAAGGCAACCACGATGATGGTACTCGGTCATGCACTTGATCTTTCTATGTAAACTGATATAGTATCCTTTTTTTTTTTTTTTTTTTCGTGCGGAAATAAAGCCACATGCATTTTATATAACGCGATACTTCCATTTTCTTGAATGAGTATTCATTGTGATTTAGATCGGAAAAAGAGAACATCTAGAACGGGACTTGAACCCGCGACCCTATATAGTATCCTGTGATTACGCTTTAAATCCAACAGGACATTAGGCCAACGGCAAAAAAGATTTACTCTCACCAACAAGCGGTTGTAGCTCTGGCTCAGGATTGAGATACCAATCTTTCCACTCCTTGCTGAAGACTTCGAAGGCGTCGGTCACACCGTGGAACCCAGGCAGCTTGTCTAGTTCAGTGATATTGTCCCAACACTCATCTGGTAACCAGTCTACGGAAATTCAGAAACTGTTAAAACATACAGCCGAGTTGCTGGGATCAGTAACTGATGTTAAAACGCTATTTCAAATAGACAAAATTTGCTTATTTGCAGAATATGAGTTTTTTTTAAACATAGCACTTAACTTCACGCTTGTATCTACGAAGGGGTAGGCAGAGGTGTATTACACACGATTCGCCAGTTATGTTATGGTCCCAATGTAATAGGGGCGAGCCTATTGCCATCTACCGGGCACATTATTAAGCGAGCGATAATTAACATTAATTAATGCACACATAACTATGAAAAGTCAGAGATGTGTGCCCGGGGCGACTGGGGATCGAACTCGAGACCTCGACTTAGTAGTCCGTTACGTATGCCACTATTATATTGCATATCTGGTATTTATAAAATACTAGATGTGCACGCGAGAAGTCGCGTGTACCGTGTGGACTTCGATCCAGGGTTCTATGTTTTTTGCGCGGAATAGTAATTCTTGTTCTGAAATAAAAAAAACTGCTGACGTAACCTCCATTCGTACTACAGAATCCCTACAGCGTGTATCGGTGCAAAAAGATAGTTCCGCTCACTGGTAGGGTTTTCGGGCTGCTCGGACCTGTCCAGTACGATGCCGCCCTTGAGCAGGAACAGGTACTCGTTGCGGTTGAGCTTGTCGCACTGGAACAGGATGCGTGACACCATGTGGAACGATAGCAGCAGCTTGTGCCGCTCGAACAGCGCACGGCACGTGTTCCTACGATAGGTACGAAATGTTAAACATTGATCAGCTCTTACATAGACACTAACAAGATAGACATATCTATCAGTACTTGGATTTACCAGAACATGTATTATCTACAGCAACGCTTTATCTACCAGAACGTTGGATTTGAACGTATCGTTCCACCACAAAGTTCTACCACAACTTGTAATCTACCACAACCTGCAGTTTACCTAAATTTACAATCTACCAGAACCGGCAGTCTATCAGAACTTGCAGTCTACCAGAAATTTTGATACACAAAAATTGTAATCTAGCAGAATTTGCAATCTATCAAAACTTGCAATCTACCAAAACTTGCAATCTACCAGAACTTGCAATCTACCAGAACTTGCAATCTACCAGAACTTGCAATCTACCAGAACTTGCAATCTACCAGAACTTGCAATCTACCAGAACTTGCAATCTACCAGAGCTTGCAATCTACCAGAACTTGCAATCTATCAGAACTTGCAATCTACCAGAACTTGCTATCTACCAGACTTCGCAGTCTACCACAACTTGCGATCATCAAGACTTGTAAATCTGCTCGAAGTATCAATCCACTGGAACTTTCAATCTATCACAACTCTTAATCTATCACACGTAAACAATTCTTCTGAAAATGAGCTATAGGTACATGATTATGAACAAATAATAAAAATAATTTGAAAAACGACTTACTTATATACAGCGTAAGTATGAAACTCGTTCAAATTGCTGATCCTGTCCTCGAGCTCGGCCGATTTGGGGCTGCGGTCGATGGAGTAGGTGAACAGGTCGATGTAGGCGTCCAGCGAGAACTGGTACATGGGGTCGATGCGCGACAAGTCGTTCAGCGCAAAGAATAGAACAGAGGCGCGGACCGCGACTGGAACGTAGCCCTATAGGAAATGGTATACCACTATACAAATCTATCATCATTCTCCGAGTCTTTTCCCAATAGTATTAGTATTAAGTGATTTCCTTTAGACGCATATAACCATATTTTTAAACAAGTTTCAATTAATTACCTAATTAGTCTATCCAACGAGGCATTATGTTATAACCATGTTACAAAATTTCTTTTTTTTTTAATTGTAAGTAACGATTTCTTGGTTTTATTTTTCAGGATTTAAGTGGTCAACTTTGGAGGAAAATCCTTGATCAGGACGGGGGTGAAAAACTTACACAAACGGTGCCAAAAATGATTTTTCATCCCTCCTGTTCGGAAAGTTTAATTTTCATGGGTGGAAAGTAGCTTATTTCATCCCTATTTTGGAGGTGTTTTTTTTTTTTAATTTTAAGTTTTGCCATGTAGTCCATGATAATTGAGTTACGTCATAATGCCTTAAAATCACCACGCTTTTTTTTACATGGCCGCCTAGATGCACATCTCGTGACCAACTCGATTACAATGTAGCCAATAGACTCGATTTTCAAAACTTTTCTATGTACGTGAAATTATAACTTTTTTTAAGAATAAAAAAAAAACAATTTAAGTTTGCTCAATAATTAACGGGAAAACGAGATTCAATATAAATAAATACCTTATGTTAATTTTGGTTAAACTGGTTTCAGAAAGTGATTCCAGTGACATGGATATTAATTTCACTCCCGTTGAGATTAAAGAACAGGCAAAAGCTGTTGTTAATATTTACAATTTTTCCAATTTTACTTTAAATTTTACCTGTTTCATTAAATGTGTGTGAAGTATTTTAATTTCCTAACATAGTCGAAATGAAAAGTAGAGTGTTTACCTCGGGTGAATGTCACCCATTTCACCCTCGAACTATTGGCGCTCTCACTTCGTTCGAACGGCAGAAATATCTTGGGTGAAATGGCTGACTTTCAATCCTTGTGCAACAATCTACTATTTCTTGATTAAAAAGAAAACTTGAGGTCGTACAAAGAATGTTCCAAAGGAAAATGTGTTTTTTGTTATGCCAAAATCTAAAGAGTAAAATAAAGAAATAGCTACTTACAGCTTCGTTCGTGACTCTAAATAGTAAGGGCCCAAGAGTTCCGTTCTTCTTTAAACACGTATTCACATCAAAAGTGTAAATGCAGTACCTGTCTGGCGGTATCGATCTCTTTTTCCGTAACTTGTGACGTGATAAGCGCCTCCTTCACTTCGAGAGACGTGCGCTGCGATATCTGCAACGTGGTGAACAGCTCCTCATTCTCTAGCAGCGGCACTTGAGACTCGTACATGATGCGGAGTAAGTCGTTCTCTAAATCCAACTGACAAATAAAGTTCATTTAAATACAATAGTACACAATCCAAACGCTATACGTACTGTAAATGAGAAAAAGAAAGATGCTTCCAAAATCGATGAATGAAAGACGACTGATATAAATATTCAGGTGAATGGTTTGGTGTGACCTAAATTGACAGAATAAAGAATGAGTAGGTATATTATAAGTCTGACAGTTGAGATGAAAACTTTTCCACTTTAGGAACAGGCGCTAAAAAGAATGGATGGTCTGGATGAAAGAGGACATGACAAGGATAGAAGTAACTGAAGATATGACGTTTGTCAGGAAAGTATGGAAGAGGATGCGATGCCACTCGCGCACGGTGGAAACCATACGGTCCCGAACTCAGTGGTTCGGTGCTTCCTTTCTTCGTCGCACGATAAAGAGCTGGAATGCTCTGCCCGCGCACGTGTTTCCTTCTTACAATCCCGGGTTCTTCAATCGGGACTTGAAAAAGCGTCTTTTGAGGCCATCAAGGTAGGGGCCACCATTTTAGAATCATCAGCATCTGGGATGGTGGCCCATATCTTCTGGACTTCACCCAAGCTTCTCACCATCCAGCGGGGTGTAGTCAATAGACGGAATGAATAAAAAAAAGGATGATTTGTTGCACCGACCCTAAATAATTGATACAAGAGCAGGCAGACGATGATGATGATGATGATGATAATGATGATGATGATGGTGATGATGAACTAATAAGCAGTTATATACAAGTAGTAGTAGATTCAGTTGAATTTTCAGGTAGACTAAAGGTCTAACGCATTCGTATAACAGCCTAAACAAAAATATTATCTACATTTGCATCTGTATAGATTACAATACTTACAAGCGTTTTCTTGTTATTCGCAATAGTCATCACTAGGTTATCTTTCATTTGCTCTAGCTGCGGCCGCTCCTTGCGTACTACGATGCCCAGAAGCTGTGACGTCAGCCCCTGTTCCTTTACCGCAAAGTTTACCATCGTAGTCTTGGTCAGAGTCTCCGGGGTATATACCGGGTTACCTGAAACAAAGAGATTTTACAGAAGAATCCAGATTTTTTTATCTTTGTAGGCACCGCTATTCTAGACACATGCTTTGCCATCTTTGGATAAAAAGTCAAACCGTAGCAGGTTCCTGTCTCATCTGACTGCACAAGTCCCAAGTCATTCTTTTCCCGGAAGACTGCTGACCATTGTTGACATCTATAATGGTGGACATTAATCCTTCCTATCAGGTGAGAGTGATGCACGTAATAAAGAACTCTGAAAGGAGTAATTGAGCTGATGACGTCCGTCTCCTCAGTTACTGTTTTCTTGCCATATAATGTCCTCTTTTACACAATCCATTCACCTTTCCTTGTGCATATTTCTGATCCTAAAGCCCTATACATTTGAACTTTTGTAACAACACGCATTTCATATCTGCCATACAGCCAGTATTTTCATCTTAGCTTCGTGTCTCGATTGCATCCAAGTTCACCTTGGAGCTCGGGGTCGACTAAGAATTGTTAAACTCTTAAAAAATCTATAACACAATTTTTTTTATCTCATATAGTAAACTCACCAAGTTTAGTTGTGAGATACATTCTGAAATTATTGTTGTAGTTGACCATTTTGTCGTTGAACTTAATAACTTGACTAGACCCAATGGTTACGATGGCTTTGTCTAGGATGGGGGCTATAGACGGATCCAGCACCTCTCCCACGTTCTGTACCAAGATAGGTGTTCCTGCTGAAAGCGCACCTTCCATGATCTTCAGGTAGTTAGGTTGCCCGAAATCTACAAGCTGTTGACAATGTTAAGTTGTATCAGATCAAATACAATTCTAGATCGATGTTACTAGGTAGTATAACTATCTCATAGATGACACTAAATATAACAGGGAAGTATTCAGATACAGAGTATCACCATCTAGCATCGAGTATAATTATATTAGGTCGTTACATATGAAATTGCCGTTTTTCTTGAAGAAATTGGAGGAAACCCAATTTCCAGTACTAACATTTTTGCATTTTTTTTAGGAATGACAAATCCAAATTATATGTTTTTTTGTGTATGAATGAGACAACATTAAGCTAACAAACAGCAACGTTTATTACATTTTTGAAAAGTGGTGACAGCTGTTAAGTAATATGAAATTTATCATCAAAATGGATAGCATTTAGGAAGTAAGAGGAGAAAACTCAGTACTGAGTTAAGCTCGCCTTTGTACACGTATTTTATCTGTAATGTTTGTAAAATGTTTACTGTGAGCGTACAATAAAGAATTAAATAAATACTGTTTTTGAAGATCGAATTAATTTATCAAGCGGCCAAAAATAACAAAATTTAATACAGAGTTGTAAAATCTTGAAATCAACTTTCAAACATAATATAAATAATGGAAATAGCTATTAAATTACAGGAATAACGAACTCATGAATTTGTAAGAAAATTTCGGCAATTTCATAGGTAAAGACCTATTATTTGGAGACAATGAGGCAAAAAGAGCTGTGCACAGAACGAACGCTGACAGTTCACTGACTAAAGCCACGCCCACTGTATTGACGTCAGGGTAGGCCCGAGAGTCACAGTGCACAGTTTCTTAGGCCGCCGGCTCCCTGTATTTGCTAAGTGGGTTATACCTGTATGTTGCAGTGTTCCTCGAGGTGCGAGATCCAGATGAGCGCCTGTCCCTGCGGGTCCACGGCCAGCGGCCAGCGCGTGGCACGCACCACGATGATGCCGTTTTCCGCACTGAAGTTGTCGTCTGCACAACAATGACTTCTATGTATACTGCTACACAAGGAAGGGAATGCAGGAGAGATGGAAACAGGTTCTGGCGCAGGCTTTCCTCTCTGGGTTGAGGGGACAGACGAGCAAGATAAATCAATAATGGAGGAGTAGGAGAATAGAACTCGAGCTCCAAAGATGTGAATCTACATGATGATTCAAGGAGAAGCCGTAACATTCAAAAGGAATTAGGAGTTTAGTATCATAGGTGGAACCAAAAAAAGTTGATTTGAGTTATAATTAAAGTTGGTTGATTTGAGTTAAGTATATTTTTTTCATATAGTTACATCTCTAGGTATCACAGAAAACCTGTAGTGGAGTAAAAAACTATTTTTGGTGGTTCCACAGCAAGTGAAACTACGGTTAAATGACTTTTTTCCATCGTCCCATCAATGGAACGTTCCATGGAACTACGGAAAAAAAGGGAATTTGTCGTAGATCCCTTCGACATTGTCCTGAAGATAATAAAAATAAGATGTTGGTACTAACCAGGCAGCCCCATGTAATTCCAGTCTCTTAGCACGGCATCATCCAGTAAGAAGCCCTTCATACTGAGGCCCATTGTCACAGGCACGGCTTCATTGAACACCTATACAAAAGTATTTATTTATGATAGTTTGCCATCTATAATAATGACTTTCAGTCCTCGGACTTCAATTTTAACTTATGATAATAAGTTAAAGTGATAATGAGTGATGAACTCACATCTAAATCCACACAAAGTCACTGGCACAGCTAGTGGTCAATAAATAAGGAATGAACATTTTTGGACCAAACTTGTTCAGGATAAACATATTAGTAAGAAGACTGCTATTTCAAACAATAAAGCAAAACAGCACTGACCTCATTGAACCAGTCGTCCATGAGTTGTTCCCTATACTCCGACACGAAGGGACCGAGGTAGGCGACGAAGCCTGTAGCGATGAGGCAGTCCCCGGGTAAGTTATCGAACTCCTTATCTAAGCGCTCTACTGTGGCTTCCCACCGCTCCTTTTCACCTGATATAATAGCATTGTTACAGATCTAAAGCTTCTTGTCTGTTGCAAGTATTGCTACTGCACCTTTACCGTAAAGCGTAGCTTTTTTTTAAGAAAAAAGTTACGCTTGTGACTTTTTTCTTAAAAAAAAGCATGCCATGCAATCAAATCTGTAGAAGCAGGTAGCACTTGTATTCGTCGTCCAGTACTATGAATTTTGAAAGTTGATGAAATAAGCAGGTGATACAGAAAGCAGTAAATGCAGTATAATCTTATACCCGGCATAGCAGTTTGTTGGTGGCTGAACTGCTCCGTAACCACTCTCGCGATCTTGACCAAATTTACCACGGTGATAGTGTGGACCCTGAGGAGTGTTTTGAAGCGAGATGGTCCATGTCCGATGTACCATTGAGGAATAATCACCGAAAAACAGTTTCACGAGCCCACGGCCTTAGCTAAGCGCGCGACCGTAGTTTAGTTATTTTCAAGTAAGAGTCCTGCTCGCTCAGCTCAATTTATTTCAGTTGCACCCTGCACTGAATTCCTAGTATTATTTATGAGATAGCGATATTATCATACCGACTCCAAAAGAAATTCAGCGATGTGAACCTACAAATCTCCAGGCTGTTTTTCCAGTAGTCCCACTGATAATAAAAGCCAGTGTCATTCTCTCTGCTCTAATCTCATCACTACTACTCAGTTCTGTCTACGAAGAACCAGCCTCTCAGCACTTACCTGAAAGCCCAGTGATCAGTGCCTCAGCCCTCTCCAGTTTCAGCTGCAGCAGCCTCGCCTTGCGCTCCAGCTCGTCCTTCTGCGCGACCTTCTCGTCGTACTCCTTCTGCAGGCGCGCGATCATCTCGCTGAGCTCCCTCAACTTGGCGCGCGCTTCAGCTAAGATCTGTTGCTTCATGCGCAGAGACTCCAAAGCTTCTTCTAGGCGCTCTTTCTTGGGTTTCACGATCCTATTTTCAAATGTTACTAATTACATACATATTTAAACTAGCCGTCCCCCGCGGCTTTGCCTGTGGCATACTTCGCCTCCGTGGAACCCATTTATCTATATTAGTTCTACAATAATGTATGGAAATTTGCCCGATCTGTTGTGTATCGAGGCCGTCAAGCTGAGGGCCACCATTGAAATATTATCGGTGTCTGTAATGGTAACCCCAATTCCTGAGACTTTAGCTTACCATCAGACGATCAGTCATATTGACCATTATAAAAAAAAATAATCATCCCTTTCTACACTAAATTTTTTTTGGCCTAATCACGAGACATGCTCTATAACACAAAAGTTAAGCAACTCACTTGTAAACCTTCCCATACTTTTCAATAGCCCTGACCCACAGACAAAGCGACTTGCAGGCGGCCGACACGGTGCCCACTATCTCCGGGTCGAAGTCGGCCTTCACAGTGTACGTGCCGATCTTCTTCAACGTCTTGTCCGAGATGTTGTCTTTGTCGAACTCTCGCAGACGGTCTAAGAAGTACTGGTCGCCGAGTTGGCGCTTTGCCTCGGCCCACGTTGGCTCTTTCTGATTACAGAGTTTTTTAGGTAAGTAAATATATACTTTTTGGACCTTAGGTGGAACCTGACTAACTGAGGGGGCTATCAAGAAACCGGAGATGGCCTTGGGTCAGCCGAGCTGCGAGGGAAATGTTTCGTAAGGTAATCTGAAGACCCGAGACGGCGTGCGGTTTAAATCGGTTCGAGTCCAAAATAACCACCCCCGCTGACAGGCTGAGGGATTTCCGCACGAAATAAAAACGTGAACCGTGACAATTTTTCTAAAATGACCACTTTTTTCAAATGACCCACCATTGATACCGAACAATGACCACTTTACTAAAATGAATGTTCCTGAAATGACTACTTCCTGAAATGATTAGTTCCTGAAACTACTACTTCCTGAAATTACTATTCCCTTAAATAGCTACTTTTCGTAAATTAAGGCTAGCGATTTAGATCGGAAAAAGAGAACATCTAGGACGGGACCAGTCCCTTACTGTGGGATTGCTTTGATCAACTGAGTTACCTAGACACGTCCCAGATATTTCACATTCTCCGATATATTATATACGTCTCGGGGTGACGCTGGAGTCATCTTCCGTAATTCTTGCGAACTACGGAAACAATGAATGACTTTACAATCATTTTTAAACATTGTTGTTTTTTTTTGTATCGTTAGTTAGGTCTTACAAACAAAATTGCTCTGTAATTCTACAAATTTTCATAACATTAGTCGAATGTTATAAAATCCTATCTTTTTCACGTATGCATTTTAACTAAGATACTTTTAAGGTTTTTAATGTCGGCAGCGCGAGTGTGACGCCCCTGGTGTTGCACACGTCCATAGGTCGCGGTAACCGCTTCCCATCAGGTGAGCCGTCTGCTTGTCTGCCACCTAAGTGGTATAAAAAAAAACACTATCCAGTGAGTAGAATACTACCTGCAGCAGTATGAGTACGGCTTCCATAACCATTTCCACTTTCTGTGGCGGCTTGGCGTAAGACTTCACTTCAGTGATGTCCTTTTTGTTCAAAGCATCCAGCGCCTAACAACAAACATATATATTGTAGAAGAAATTCAGTGAGTATGATAATGGAAATGATGAAAGCTATTGATTTTTTATATAACTCTAAATGGCTAAATCAACAAATACATGTACCAAACTCTCATATTTCCTTTTTCCCAAATGGCAACTCCTAATGTCTCTGATTTTGTCACGGTAAATAGGGGCAATTTTTTATTGGCGTTCTAACAACTTTCAACTTCAGTAGTAAGAAGATTAATCAAGTATCGGTGCTGCTACTAGTAATAAGACAGTACCACGGACAATAAAGGAACCAATTACCGTCGGTTAGGACATATGCTTGTTACCAATCTCCAAAAACATAAAGGACATTCACAAAAAACAAGTTGAATTCCTGAGACGAGCTCAGCCGAATACAAGGGATTTTCGATTTTGCGATATATAATTTTTTGCGATTTTTTGCGATTTTTTCTTTATCTTGCAATGGTTCACCCCAGCACGAATCTATTACCGAAAACAGCAACTCGATAGCTCATCTCCTTCATACCCAAAACCGTGACAGTAAATTGGCAACGACGACGTCGACGACAACTCGATAGCAATAGGGCTTTTCTAAAGGAAATCCCTAAAAACAAATAGAACGTTCACAAAAAAATACCGGATTGTGCCCATTTTTAGTCTAATTTACAGCAAGATTTATTTTAAATGCAATTTTATCAATTTGTGAAAATCATTGATGTTTTGAATTGTGGATTTAATACAAATATATAGATATGAATTTAGTACAAATTAGGCCACAGATGTTACCTTGATGGCCTCTTCTAAAGCAGGCATAGCGCTAGCGAGATCCCTCATAGCGGCTTCAGCCAGCTTCTTACACTGCACTTCCTCTTCCATGGTCTTCTTACTCCTCGCCGCGACGCTCCGTTGCTGTTCATCAGCGTTACGTTGTTGCACGTTGATGACGCCCATGTACTCGATACATTGCTCTGTGTATTCGTTTACTTGCACCTGAGTACAGGACAGACCTCATTAACTTCTTTTTTTTCTTTTGTTTCGTCAGGGGAAACGTCCGCGCGACGCGGGGAGGTCGCTCGGTTACACCTCATTAACTTTCATTTTCTTACCTGGGGAATAGTGTTGTGTGTGTGTGTTTATTGGGTAGGCCCATCCGGTTACCGGATGGGCCTACCCAATAAACACACACACACAATTACAACGAAGGTGGTTCGAGAGATGGTAATGAGAAATTATAGAAAATTGTGGTCTCAAACGATCATTGTGGAAGTAGAATATACTGCTTCCGTGCTGTTCGGCCGTGGTCCATATTAAACTTGTTCCAAACGTTGAAATCGCCGCTGAGGAGGGTTCTATGCACTCGTCGCCGCCCGGACCTGACCACTGAAGATGTCGACCGTAGTGAACGACGAAACGTTTGGATCACAAGTTTCATATGGACCACGGCCAAACAGTCCGGATGCAGTATATTCTACATGCAACGCCGGCCGTGAAAGCGTATTATAGATCATTGTGGGAGCTACACTTAATTGAATTGAGTGAAAAGGAGCTGTATCTGCATTTTGGTAATTTCGACGACCTCTGTGGCGTAGTGGTAGAGCATTCGACTGCTAAGTCAGAGGTCGCGGGTTCGATTCCCGCTCTTTGCAAATATGTATATTTGCATTGGGCTGGGTGTTTCTATGTATAATATGTATTTATTTACAAAAAAAAAAGTATCTAAGTATGTTTATCCGCTTTCTAGAACCCATATGTGATATTTAGTCTCTCAGCTCGCACCAGAAAAATTATGTACGTCATGAAGAAGTTAAGGTCCTCAGCTGACATTAAAACCTTAAAAATGGTGTATTTCGCGCTGGTACAATCTGTACTTTGTTATTGCATTCCGGTATGGGGTAATGCACCTTCCAATTATTTGCTTGAACTTGAGAGGGCACAAAGAGCTGTCCTTAAAGTTCTGCTACATAAACCATTTAGATATCCAACATCGACATTGTATAAAGAATATTCGGTCCTGACTGTGAGACAACTCTTTGTGCTCCAGACGGCATTACGTAAGTATGCTGAAGTACCTTTCATAACATGCAAAAAACGCAGAAGGGACCGTATTTGCGAGTATATACCTCACAGAACGTCTTTTGCCGGTCGTAGCTTTTACTTTTTCAGTCCGGTGCTATACAACCGTATCAACAAAGAGATCTACATCCATTCTCTAACTAAAAATAAATTGAAGTCTGACGGAATGGTTAAAGGCGTTTGACTATGAGGCAACCGAATGTTTCTTAAAAACACCATCTTAGGACACGTTACTGACATTACATTCACACTTTCACTCACATTTACACATACATATACAACACATACACTACAATCACAAACATACCTAAAAACACGCACACACACTTCACAGATCACACTCTCACATACTCACTCTCAATTTTATCTAATAGGTTAATTCTTTATGATTATTGTGTTTGAATTTAGAATTTAAGAAATTATGTACCTAAATTGTTATAGATCATACCTACCAGTGTCTAATGTTCATTGTTCCCTGACTGTGGAGGGCGCTGACACCTGTGATACAGTGTATTATCACTAGTACAGGTGACAACGTTACAAATCTATGTGTAGCTTGGATTGTTTCATTTGTGTTGTAATTGTTATGTATCAGTAACTCATTATGTTAAATAAATTATTATTATTATTATTATTATATGACAAGCTCTGCTTAGTTTGAGTCTAGATGGCGCTGTGTAATATGTCCTAGAATATTTATTTATTTTTCTTACTTGAGAAACCGCCAGTTCCTCAGACATCTGGCCCACTAACTTGGTCGTCTCTTCGACTTTACCGAGCCCATTTCGCAGTTTGTTCGCCTGCAAGGCAACCTCAATGCGTTTGTTTTTCAGCATCCTGCAATATCAAAAATCCCATAATTCATGTATTTTTATGATCGATGAGATATTGATTATCAGACACATTTTTTAACCGAAATTACTAATTTTCAACCTAACCCCTCCAGCTAAGCTTAATTGCTTGTGTTAAGTGAGTTCACGTCGGTAGTGTAATGGCCAGGATTCGAACTCGGGACCTCTCGATCGTAGGGTCGACTCCTTAACCACTAAGCTACCGGCGCTATATGTTTGTTATAGATAATGAAAGTAGTACATATTAATACTTTTAAAAGTCTGGTTTTGCTAGATAACGGTATCTAGTAGAACTAGTATTATTGATTTATTTTTATAACTCATGATATAAGTATTGAATAAATCACTTGTAAAGTACAAGTCCACAATTATTTATTTATTTGAACCTTACCGGTTTCACCTTACGGCATTATCAAAGGTCTACAATGTTTTAAACTAAGTGATTTATTCAATATGTGTAGCAAGTTCCACCAAGTGCCATCAATCTCCAGTATAAACATCATGATATAAGTCTTAAATGCTTAACATGAATAGATAAAGACTGATAATTCTTTACTGTGCATCAAAATAAAGTTGCTATTGTTAGTACCTACTAAAATAAATTGTTTTTATCAATTGTTTATTATTATTGCCACTTTGTAAATTGATAAAAACAATGTTAAAAAACCAAATTGAAATCCATGGCTTGTGTCACCTACTGCGATCGTCTTTAAACAGGGCGTGAAAAACCATATCTGATGAGGCCACCAAGTTTGGTGGTCTCATCAGATATTTGTAGAATGATTTGTACGACTCGTATCTGCAATGGTGACCCTCATTCCCTTAACTTACCATCAGGCGAGGTGCCGTCACATTGACGGGCCCTACGCAACGTGGTCGTGATTTTGAAAATTACCATTTCGTGTGTTTTTATATCAAGTTTTATTTTCATACAACTTAGGTAGCAGACAAGTACACGTCCCTCCTGATGGGAAGCGGTTACCGCGGCCTATGGACATGTGTAACACCAGAAGCGACACACTCGCTGACCTTGTAAAAACTTTTTAATGCCCTTCTTGAAGAACTAGCGGCGATAAGCCCAGTGGCGTATCTAACGGACTGCTGAGACGAGGTCTCGAGTTCGATCCCCAGACACCCCGGGCACACACCTCTGACTTTTCGTTGTTGTGTGCATTAATAAATGGTAATTATCGCTCGCTTAATAATGTGCCCGGTAGATGGCAATAGGCTCGCCCCGTATTACATTGGGTCCTTAACACAACTGGCGAATCGTGGGTGTATAATACACCTCTGCCACCCTTCGGGGATACAGCCGTGAAGTTATGTCATCATATTGTAGATTAAGTGATACAATGATATCGTACTCACTCTTTGTACCCAGACACCAGTTCCAGGTAGTTAGTTGGGGTGACGTAGTTAGTTCGTCTCATCTCTTCGTACATCTTCATGGAATACTTGCCTACGGAGGAGTGTATCAGTGACATGATGGACGCTACCGAAGCTCTTAATATGTCCTCCCGACTTTCTACCAGAGATTCTTTCCTGCGAATCTAAGGATTTCAACAGAATTCATAGATAAATATTATATTTCTATAGGTGATTTGATAAGTTTATACTTCACGGGGACTCTCAGCAGGGATGCGCATTGTCTTACATAACTTTTCAACTCCTATCATCGGAGGCCCGAAAAAGTTTCGGATACCATTTAAAATTATAAAGATCGTTATTCATAAAAAATATTAAAACTAAATATTAAAAAACAATCATTTAAATTCATAATATCACAAATTATACACTTAGTTTTAACTAATATTTGTTTTAATATATTTGTTTATACTAATGATCGAAACTCATAATCATTCGAATAAATAACTATAATATTCATAAAAACGAGATTCTACCAGACAAGTAGGTTAGGTTAGGTTAGAATTGTGACCACAAAAACGCGCGAGCCGAGCGAGCGAAGCGAGCGTGCCACGTGCACGGCAGAAAAGAATGTTATGAAGAAAAAGATCTGAAAAAAAAAATTATGGATTTAAACTGGTTCTTGGTAGTAACAGTATTAATAAAAAAAATATAATCACTAACTGTTATGAGTTCCGATGATAGTAATAAAAATGTATGAATAAAAAAAGTATGAAAAATAAAAATAAAATTATGAAGAGTGATGATTATGAACACAAATCGGTAGTAAGAAAAAGAATAGGATTAAAAATGTTATGTGAGCCAATATGGACCCCTCTCAGCCATGGTCTCCCCGTTACCGAACCGAACCGAAACGTCGGGATCAATGTGAATAATAAAATAACATCAAATAAATCGCGATCGAATCCGTTAAAAATAGTTTTAATTCAATGTGTGAGACATTCGCGTAAACTTCCGACAAAATCAAGTTGTAACTTATTTTTGTAATTGTAGGATTGTAATACAAAAATATAAGTAAAACATTTGTTTGTGTTTTTACGTACCTACCTGGTAGGTATATTTAAATTCTCAATTTTTTTACCATTCTTCTGTTTAAAGATGAACCACTAAGCAGAGTTTAGCGTCATTGTGCCTTAGATACAGTGATTTACACATTTACCGCTAGTAGGCTATAAATTTATTTTCCGCTAATAGGTTTTTAAAATTTTGTCGCCCCTACTTGACGTCTACAATAAGTCAATTCCTACGTTATTTCTTTACGTAGGTTGTTTAGATTCCTCAATAAATATTTGATTTTCCGCGCAATAAAACGGCACGTTGATTGTAGGGGCGCGGCGGGCAAATTGTAGAAAAATGTACATATGTATGGAGTATAGTATATAAGTTAAGTGAATCCTTCTTTTTTCGTGCGGAAGTCTCGGATAACCCCCCCCCCCCCGCCCTGCGGGGGTGGTTATGAACAACTTGAACCAACTAAAACTGCACGCCGTCTCGGGTCATCAGACACCGGGGTGTAAGTTGCCCATAGGGCATTTCCCTTGCACCCCAACTGACCCTGGGCCATCTCTGGTTTCGAGATGGCCCCCTCGGGTAGATGGCCCCTACGGGTTGCGCCATAGTACCGACCTGATTTTGCCTTATGCATCCGTTCCATTTCACCTTTCATTTGACGTTATTCAGTTCACCCATCTATCTGAGGAAGTGTCCTACCTACAGTATAAGGTTGCCCATAGGCATTTCCCTTAATTTAAGTGTACCTTATAACATTTAGAAAGGTATAAATATGTCTTTTATTTAAGATGAAAAAAAAGAAATTGGTCCAAAATTTACCGTCTCTTAAATATGCTGCCCTAGGCTCCAGCCTGCTGGTAAATCCACCACCGTTTAGATGGTACAATTGACCAGCAGAAATGTTACTTCCATTCGGTTGGCTATATCCATGATTAGGCTATTTATTTTAATTTCCTTAATGCTATGCTACGCAGAATTTTATCTGTAGTAGGTGGTATGGTACTATTGTCAGGAGACCTTATTAATTTACTATTCTGAGGGTAATTTTTACTCGGATCAGCTTCTATTTTGTCAGTTTCTATAATGCGTTGAAACAAACTTTGATTGCACCACTCTTGCATCTCGAGAGTATTCGGACCTATTTCATTGAATTGCTTTCGACTTTAAATTCCGAATAGGTAATAGTATCCTTAAAGAACCCCATAACCCATCACATCACACTAAGGCAGGCAGGTAGGCAGGTAGTCTAATTGAATACTTACCCTCGGTCCAGTGATAGAGGCGAGCAGTTCCAATCCCTCCAAGAACTTGTACGCGACTTCTAGTAGCGCGTCCCGCGGCCATTCTAGGAACCAATTGGTTGTTGTAGCATTGATCAAAGCTGGGTACTGACGAATGCGGTTCCTGGCAATATGGATACAGTATTAAATCTCACAATTCGTGGCAAAAGTCACAAGTGAAAAACAAACGTAAAAAAGAAGCTTAGAGGAGAAATTCAAGTCATAGATCATTATAGACTGATACGGTATCGGTACCGGAAGATCATAGGTGTTGGTCGAGGCTCTTAGCAATCATGATCGCCGAACCCACATTCCACATGTTGACAACCTCATAAGCTGAATCCAAATACTTAATTTGTTTATACTTTTCAGCTTTCATGAGGTTCTCGTCATGAGGAATGGTGATATCAACAATCATTGCAATCGATCTATCACCACTATATCAGGCTTATTGGCTACAATAGTCCTGTTAGTGATAATAGATCGATCCCAGTGTAATGCGACTCGACCATTTTCGAAAACTGGGTTGGGCACATACCTGTAGTATGGTACCTCCGAAGATACAAGAATCTATTTAAGGGCAAGTTGCTAATGTATAATCTTAGCCACTTGGTTGTGTCTGTCAAGACGAGAACAACCGGAAATAATGTGTCTGATGGATTCTACGGGACGGTGCATGCCTGACATATGTTAACCGTACTATCCTTCAGAATATACTTCCGATAGTTGTTCGTCACGACATCTTCGTCCATAATTGCAAAGACACAACCTTCGGTTTCTCCGAAAAGACTACCGAACTGCAGCCAAGATACAGACGCCTTTAACTCTATATCAGATTCATTTAAGATACTAATGGCGAATCCTGTCTTGGAAAACATATTCTCTGGACAGCATGGAGCTTACTACCGATCCATGTCGTCTCGCTGCGCTATCATTTTTTAAAGAATACTAGCAACCGATATTTGTAATATTCCCCCAAACCCCTCCAGCTAAGCTAAATTGCTTGTGCGAGGAGTGGGTTCACGTCAATAGTATAATGGCCAGGATTCGAACCTGGGACCACTCGACCGTAACGACGACTCCTTAACCACTAAGTTACTGCCTTTCCCTGTACAAGTGGTAGTTCTTAAACGGACTTCGGTCACAGAGCGCCCGAAGAATAAAAAGGAGTCCAGGTCCAGAGTTTACTGTAGTTACCTAAAAGTGTCGCCGATGGGACTGAAGCAGAGCACTATGTGTAGGTTGGCTCTGACTCTGTCGACCAGGAACAAGTATACCAACTCCTGGGTCTGCAGCAGATTGGCTGCCTTCATGGGCTTCTCTAGAGCCGTTTTTATCTGGGAAATACAAATGAATTGATTTTAATTGAAATGTCAGTAACTACACCTTAACCGTTTAGTTTCTTTAAATATGAATGAACGGAATTATAATTTTATATGTACCATGTCTAATGATTCAGAATTCGGTTTAATCGGTGAAATGAAATTAACGAAAACTGAAGGCCGAAAAACCCCCGTCTCGCCGCGCACATACCCTTTTTTTCTTTCGTGCGGAAATCCCCTCGGATACGCCCCTCGCCGGGCAGCAGGGGCGGTTATGTTGGGTAGGTTATGTCGCTTGAACCGACTAAAACCGCACGCTGTCTCGGGTCTACAGACGCCGGGGTGTAAGGTTGCCCATAGAGCATATCCCTCGCACCCCGACTGACCCTGGGCCATCTCCGGTTTCGAGATGGCCCCCTCGGGGCCGCGCACATTCCCAGGGCTGTCTCGGTCGGTCTATAGCAGATACTTGAAAGAAAATTAAATCTAGCCACTAATTTCCTGAAACATAATGAGTCATAGGTACAATTCACTCACATCCTCGAATTCATCAGACTTGAAAAGATTGGTGACCTCCCCGCTGCTGAGCAGGTTGTTAATGATTTCGGTGAAGGTCTCGTCAGTGATCTGCGTGTCGCAGAATATGAACGAGGTGGTCTTTTGGTCGACACCGGTGTTTACATAGAGCACCTGAGACAAAAATGGTATATGAATGTCACTTAGAGTTGAAAACAAAAATACAAAAATATTGTGCACATTACGCACAATATTTTTATTTCTTTGCACCCTTAACTTCAATTTCTGAACTTCAATTTTTCAATATAAAGTCAAAGTATTTAGCCTACAATAGAACATTTAAACGGTCCCTACAAAACACACTCTTGACAGAGCGGTCGTGATCGCTATGTAGTAGTAATATTAGGGGCAGATGTGATGCGCTTCACGACGACACGTTTCGCCACCGTCAAACAAATTAATGTTTAGCAAATGAACTACCACACCGGTTCGAAACGCGGCCCTGTCGTGAGAAGACTTCGGCAAGAAATTCAGCGGGCTGTTTTGTTTTGTCTATGCTTATATTAGGTCGTTACATATGAAATTGCCGTTTTTCTTGAAGAAATTGGAGGAAACCCAATTTTCAGTACTAACTTTTTTGCA
Organism: Cybosia mesomella; assembly: GCA_946251805.1. Taxonomy (NCBI): domain Eukaryota; kingdom Metazoa; phylum Arthropoda; class Insecta; order Lepidoptera; family Erebidae; genus Cybosia; species Cybosia mesomella. The sequence goes on from OX276395.1 coordinate 2,446,651, forward strand.
TTTTTTTTAGGAATGACAAATCCAAATTTTATTTTGTGTATGAATGAGACAACATTAAGCTAACAAACAGCAACTTGTAACAATGCACATTGTACTTTTAAGAATATTAGTGGAATATGTAGTCGATTCCTTAGTTGATATCGATTCATAGTCTACTAATATTATCTGTATTCTTTCATCGAGTCGGTCTATGTTAGCTGTGGTCAACCCTATCGGCTGTGGTTCATTATCTATGAACTCCCACCAAGTCGCTGCTTTCAGCCGACGTTATAAATTACGGTGCAGCGGTTTTGCGAGCCCCTAATTTTCTGCATAGCTACCACTAGTGCTGCTAGCTCTGGTACTGAGCCGTTGGTGAGAATTTTACAATTTATACATTACGTGTGCTAATCATTTTTATTACAGAGTGCTCATTAGTGTTGGAGGGTGACGTGGTACCAATGGCCCACCAGGGATATTCCCCGTGGCCTCTTCATCTTCACCAATGGTGCCACGTCAGGTTCCCACTGCTATGCTAAGCTACTCCAGGCATCGCCTCGTTTTTTACGTGAACGAGGCTTGCCAACAATTATCCATCTATTGGAATTATAAAGAATGTTATCATGCCACACTACACCTCTGTAGTCGTGGCAAAGTTTTCTAATTGGGATGCTGCTTTTTACGTGAGCAGTATCTATTTGTTTTAATTGTGTAGCTTATACGCAAGGCATGCTTTCCCTTTTCACGCTTGTCAAAAGGACAATAACTTGTGCGGGCCACGCGGTCAGTGACCGCATGGTGAACAATCCTTCAGTGTCATCTATGTTTCTGTGCATCTGTTCCTGCTGCTTGCAAAGGCTGTGACCTGCCTGCTTTGCAATAATGACCATAAGCATCACGTGCCTGGGGAAGCTTGTCACCCTTCTTACGCCTTCGGTATGCTCGGCCTGCACTAGCAGTATGTATTCACATACTGAAAGTTTTGCCTTCTCTTTTCAGGTCCGCCGAGCGAGTCACGCAGCGGTCGGTGCCAGCGCGACACGCCGGGCGGATACTACCTGAGCTAAGTGCAGACTCCTAGCTGCCGCGGGCCGTCCTTCCGTCTTCACGTCTTAACATCTTTCTTTAATTCTCCAAATTCAAATTTTAATTGAACTATATGTACTCACCCTTGAGATTTAATATATGAAAGGTAAAATTAGCCTCATGTTTGATTTGCTATAACCTTATAAACCAACCACTCACTTCTAATAACTTGTAACTTATAATCTACCTTTAAATTTAACTATCCCTGTTACAAACTTTTATTACATTTTTGAAAAGTGACAGCTGTTAAGTAATACGAAATTTATGATCAAAATGGATAGCATTTAGGAAGTACTGTTTTTGAAGATCGAATTAATTTATCAAGCGGCCAATAATAACAAAATTTAATACATAGATGTAAAATCTTGAAATCAACTTTCAAACAAAATATAAATAATGGAAATAGCTATTAAATTACAGGAATAACGAACTCATGAATTTATAAGAAAATTTCGGCAATGTCATAGGTAAAGAACTATTATTACAAGGGTATATACGTACTTCATCATCATTATCCAAGCGTTAATCCCAGCTGTATATAAAACTTGCACTTTGAAGCGCGAATTCAGCTGTCCCACTCCTCCTGATTGGTTTATCTTGGCTTTTCCAGGAGCGACAGCAGTCTCGAGAAAAAGTTGGAAAGTGGAGCATGGGCTTCAAAGTAAAAGCTATGGACGCAACCGGGGTAAATCTTAGGTGATAATGATTATTTTTGAGAGATGAGGTAGAATGAACCTTCAAATCTTCCCTGAAGTCTTTGACCCCGTATGTCTTTGTAACAACCACTTGGTAGGAGTAGTACTCGCAAATGTACGACGCTAAGCGAGTCAAACTCTGCCGGCCGGAGCCACCTGAAAAAGTTAGTTCATCTAAAATATTATAAAAAAATTCTAAAGATTTAGATCGGAAAAAGAGAACATCTAGAACGGGACTTGAACCCGCGACCAGTCCATTTATAATATTATAATATATATTATAAAATTGGTAATTATTTATGTCTGTACATTGGGATATTAAAAAAATATTAGAAACTTAACAGCTATGATGCGTATCTCGTGGGTAAATTAAGAATAACATTGGACTCTTAGCCAGTAACAAATTTTCCGAATTAAAATCGCATGCCCCACTTAACATATCAAATGAGAATATATGTATTCATAAATATTCTTACTATCTTATTCCTACTTCCAATATTTGAGTTATGTTATATCAAATCAAATGTTAAATCAATCATTGATGCAGGTTTTTTTATTAGAAAGGTCTTGGTCAGACTTTAAATCTGCCGTATGTTTGATTGCAATTGGTAAATAAGAATAGGAGATATAAACAAAAAACAATAGCCAGCTTCCGCGCGGGCGGTTCTTTTAATGTCTCCTCGACACAAATAGCAATAAGCCACGAAACAGTGCAAGACTCACCGATACCCACACACAGCATATGTCCCCTGGGCTGTGAAATGACCCGCACAATACGACAGATATGATCAATCGCATCCTTAAACAGTACCAAGTCCATTTTCACTACGCCTGGAGAACAGTTGTACTCTTCCAGTTGATGCAGAACGTATCTGAAGTAAAAATAACGTATGATACCTTATTTTTATGAGACGAATAAACATCTACCAAATTCGCTGTATTCTCCTTTTTAACGGACTGCGTGATGCAAAGTAGCATGCATACCTATGAAATTGCCGAATTCGTTATTCCTGTAATTTAATAGCTATTTCCCGTATTTATATTTTGTTTGAAAGTTGATTTCAAGATTTTACAACTCTGTATTAAATTTTGTTTTTATTGGCCGCTTGATAAATTAATTCGTTTTTCAAAAACAGTACTTCCTAAATGCATTATTATCCATTTTGATGATAAATTTCGTATTACTTAACAGCTGTCACTTTTCAAAAATGTAATAAAAGTTGCTGTTTGTTAGCGTAATTTTGTCTCATTCATTTACAAAAAAAATTATAGAATTTGGATTTGTCATTCCTAAAAAAAAATGCAAAAATGTTAGTACTGAAAATTGGGTTTCCTCCAATTTGTTCAAGAAAAACGGCAATTTCATATGTAATGACCTTTTTTTTTTTTTTTTTTTTTTTTATCGTGCGGAAATCCCTTCGGATACCCCCCCGCCGGCCAGCGGGGGCGGTTATGTCGGGCTTGCACCGACTAAAACCGCACGCCGTCTCGGGTCTTCAGACGCCGGGGTGTAAGGTTACCCATAGAGCATATCCCTCGCACCCCGGCTGACCCTGGGCCATCTGACCACTAACAGCATCGCTCATCCTGTCTCCTCTGAAAGCAGAGGAGTACGGAGAGCGATGTGTTCCCGCCACGTTGGGTATTGGCCGACGATCAATGATCAATGCCAACCCTAAGAAGGGGTGAAGGGGAAGCCATTGACCGCCGCCCAGGGTGTACCGGCCGCTCCGATTCCGTTCCCCCCGGACTGCAGCGGGATCGGAATCGGAGCGACACTCGAGGAGGTTACCCAACACACACCCCTCATATGTAATGACCTAATTTTAATATATGTTTATCAGTGAATGTATAGTTGTTGCGTTGTAACGCTCAAAAGACAAATTAACCGATACATCTCAATTTCTGTACACTTTAGGATCCATTATTGGGCAGAATTGAACCGGTCTACTACGACGGGCATTGTTGTCGTAATAGGTCCCGACTATATAATTATAATCGCCCGAATGTGTATTTGTATGCAGGAGTTTCAGGAATATTTAGAACTCATATAATGTATGGGAATATGCTGGATGTGTTTGACATTTATGATTACTGCTCCGCAGCAGTAATCATAAATGTCAACAAATCCAAGAGAGCGGTCTCTTGGGGGTAGTAGTGTGGTGATAGTAATCCTATGAGACTCACGAATAATGTGACTTTCGATTAGTGAAAGAATTTTCGAAATCGGTTCCGTAGAGATTAAACTCATAACATCACAAACTTTATATAGAGGAATACAAATATATAGATTAATACTTGTACAAATAAGTTGTCTGCTTTATGTTTAAATAATTATTATAAATATTAACAAAGTTTCTGTATTTTTTTATAAAACACAAGGGTACTTACTTGCGCAAAGCCACCGGATCGTTAAGATCGTCGTAAATCTCGAAAGGGTTGAGGAAGTGACCAAATAAGGGCGCACACTTGGTAGGGCAAAGCGCGTGGAAGGTCAGCTCGAAGTGTTTGCCCAGCATATCACCCATGTGGTTCATGAACCAATCACGGTCCCTAGTATAATATTTATAATGAAATAAGGGAAACCTATATCTATTTTTCTTACAATTCAACTAGCGTTCGTAGCCGATACTGTAGACTCGTGTCCCTCGAGTCTCTTTGACCAATTAATATAATCGTTTTGGTCACTTGACAGATTTTCCTGTTATTTCATTAGTCGAAGATAGTCGAAAGATGCAAATCTTTATCGGCATATTGAGACTGTAGTTATTGAGCTAGGAAGTCCTTAAAAAGAGGGGTATACATTTACTATACTAGCAGCACGCTATGATGGCCCTTTTGACACGTTAAAATAGTAATGTGAATGTCAATTTAAAATAGAAAAAAATCAAATCAAATGCGAGTCACATATTTTTTTTTTTTTTCGTGCGGAAATCCCTTCGGATACGAAAGCCGCCGTTCAGCGGGGGCGGTTATGTCGGGTTTGAACCGACTAAAACCGCACGTCGTCTCGGGTCTTAAGGGCCGGGTTGTAAGGTTACCCATAGAGCATATCCCTCGCACCCCGACTGAGCCTGGGCTCACGATCTCCGGTTTCGAGATGGCCCCCTTACTTGCTCTCCACTGTGCCAGCTGCTAATCAGAGGGACACGTGGAAAGCTTCTGAACAGCCCTCAACAGGGCCGTCCTCGCCTCGGTCGGAGTTGGCCGTAGGCGGCAGCGTCTCCCCCGCCCTAGGAGAGAGGCGCTGCTGTCTCCGTTGCCCAGGGTGCACCGCGTGGAGGTCCCCAACCAAGTACCCCTCCCCAACCAAGCACCCCAATGCGAGTCACATCTATAGTTTTTGGATATTTAATCCTTTTATTAAATTTCGATTTTAGAAAAACATAAATGCCAAGTTGTGTCGTAAATTAGTACACTGCACCTCACTATTGACAATAAAGAACAGAAATTTACTCTTTCAAACTTAGTACCTTTCTTTTTTTTTGTGCGGAAATCCCTTCGGTTACCCCCCCGCCGGCCAGCGGGGCCGGTTATGTCGGGCTTGAACTGACTAAAACCGCACGCCGTCTCGGGTCCACAGACGCCGGGGTGTAAGGTTACCCATAGAGCATATCCCTCGCACTCCGACTGACCCTGGGCCATTCGCAGTGTCCCCTCTGATAACAGCAGAGGGGTACCTGGAGCGACCACGCCCCCCCCGAGGGCCTTGCAGGCCCGCCGTACCCCAACCCCCTCGTGCAATGGGGTCAGCTGGACCTGAAAAGGGCCGGTTGGTCAGACTCTTGGCCGTTGACGTTGACGCCAGCTACTCCAGAGGAGCAATCAATGATGCGTCATCGCCCACGTTGCCCAGGGTGCACCAAACTTGGAGGTGATCCAACCAGTCGCACCCCTCAAACTTAGTACCTATTTCTTGTTACGAAACTTCATGAGCGGACAAACGTCAAAACGGCGATCATAGCGTGCCGCTAGTTTAATTCAAACTATAGAAGTTATAATGCAAATTAATAACATTAGATTAGTTTTGCACTACTCGACATCAATATGAAAATATCGATATTCTGACTGAATGATGCCCTCCGACCGATTTCGGCCACGGCGACCACTTCGACTCCTAGTCGGCTCGGCGCTGATGCGCTCGAAGGTGGCTAACATCATGATAGATGACTGAATATAAAGAAACGAAAGAAGGCTGCATGCGTGTAGCCGAGATAGGAATGCTGAGATGGATCTGTAGTGTGACATGAATGAATAAGATAAGGAATAAGTACTACGTAAAACCTCCTTAAGTTACTATAGGAAATCGCTTGTCCTGGTTCGGACATGTGATGCGTAGGGATGAAAGTAATATCTTGTGGAAGGCATTAGGTATAGAAGTGGACTGTTACAAGGGGAGAGGTAAGATGACCTAAGATGAGATGAATGGACTGCGTGAGAGATGATGTGGCCAATAAGGTAGTGAATGTTGAAATAACTGCAAGCAGAGATGAATGGAAAAATTACACATCATCTTGCACCAAGCCCAAAGATATATTAAGATAACTGTTGTTCTGATTCTGAATTCTGATCCCTTTTGATGACACAAATTTGTCACAAAATTCGGCCGGGTTGGTACCACCGTGCACGATTGTGAAAAACCCTCCATAGTAATCAAATTTCGGTTTGAATGCGTTCAGGGATTAGCAAGTGAATAGCCGGGCAGGGGGATTGTGGTCGCAGCACTAGTGGGACCGGTGGGTGTGCGACGACAATCCTCTTCTGATGAGGCCGTCAAGCTGAGTGCCACCATTGTTAACATGGTACGAGTTTGTGTATGTAATGGTGACCCTCTTTCTTGGACTTTACCTTCAGCTTACCATTAGGCTAGGTGAAGTCAAATTGACGTGTCCTAAATATTAAAAAAAAAAAACCCATTTTTTTCTTTTCTTTTTCTAAAGAATATTAGTAACCGAAATTACTAATATACCCCTAACCCCTCCAGCTAAGCTTAATTGCTTGTGTTCGGAGTGGGTTCACGTCGGTAGTGTAATGGCCAGGATTCGAACCCGGGACCGACGCTTCCATGGGACCTTATTCCACCACTACAACCTATATAAGAAACACAATTCCATCACACATCATTTTGTTATATCTTAAAGGGTGTAGGAAGCGTTTTTATTGAAAGCTCACAGAGGGCTTATTTTTTTCCGACGCCTCTAACAAATATCATTTTAGCCAATGTATAAAAAAATTACAAATTATGAACTAAAACCTTCCTCGAGAACCACTTTATCCATTGGTGAAAACAGCATGAAAATCAGTGTAATAGTTCGGGAACAGACAGACAGGACTTTATTTTATAACATGTAGTGAAATGGTGATGATGATACAGAATTACGTAACGATTAAATCAATGACTACTAACTTTTCCTCCGTGAGCCTGTCACAGAATACACGGAAACATTCGTGTACCCACAGCCTTAAGAACCTTGCCTTTGTGTTTGTATAGTCCTTGTTGCTACGTAACAAACCCTGCAAATACAACAGTGCACTGAAGGCTGCAGTATTAGTAGGCTTTACTGGCCTACATGTTTTTCATTCATCTAATTTAACGCTAAACCGGTAAGTATAAAGGAATGAAGTCTGACTGTAATATTTCGAACTCCTAACAAAGTCATCCAGTATCAGTAGATTACAGTAGAGTACAATAGGACAGATTAGGTTAGAAGGTTAAGGCGGTGGCGTAGTCCCGGCTTCGTGATTATTTATAGGAGCCCCGGATGACTTTGCATTGTAGTTCACAATGTTACAGTTGTAAACTACAGAAGATGTGTACAAAAGAGAATTGAGAGGCGGTACGGGCAATACTGACTTGGAATATCTTAGAAATATCTCTTAAATTGAACAAATAGTGCATCTTGCTGGGAGTCGGCAGCAGCTTGGCGACCACATTGTTGAACATGTCTATTGTTGCTACCAATACCGTTTTCCCTGCAACCAAAATTATTTGTCTACACTTTTAAGTAAGGTAACCAAACCTTCTCATACTAAGTCCTAATAAGAGAAATTGCTTCTATGGTATATGAATATTTCATGCTGACATCAAATAAAAAACCTGGGCGTAAAAAGCCCCAAAACGATTTTTTTTTTATACCACTCAGGTGGCAGACAAGCTCACGGCCCACCTGATGGGAAGCGATTACCGCGGCCTATGGGCGTGTGCAACACCAGGGGCGTCACACTCGCGCTGCTGACCCTGTAAAAACCTTCTAATGCCCTTCTTGAAGAACCCCATATTTTAGTCGCTTGGGAAAACCACAGCAGGGAGATCATTCCACAGCCTGAGGGTGCGCGGAATGAAGTGTCTTTCATATCTAACTGTACGCACCGTTTCCGGTCGCAACGTGTGAGGATGAATTCCCTGTCTGTGGTGAGCGGTGCGATGATAGAATGTGGCCGTGGGCATCATATCAAACAATTCTTCTGAAAACACCCCGTTATAAAGGCGGTAGAAAACGCACAGGGACGCGAAATCTCTCCTAAGGTTAAGCGGTTCCACACTGCCTGTAAGTATGGGATCGTCGACGATCCTCAGCGCCCGTCTTTGCACCGAGTCGAACGGGTCAAGTTGGTATCTAGGTGCTCCGGCAAAAAGGTGACAGCAGTACTCCATCTGGGGCCGGAGTTGCGACTTATAAAGTCTTTGCTCCGCAGTGAAGTACTGCTTCGCCCTGTTGAGCACTCCAAGTTTCTTAGATGCCAACTTGACCTTGTCTTCCAGGTGACTACGATACTGGACCTCGCTGGAGATGTCGACACCGAGGATCCCAATACTTTTAGAGATATTAAGTGGTGTGTCCCGGAATTGTGGCGCTACAATAAATGGGGTTTTCTTAGCGGTGAATGCACATACTTGTGTCTTAGTGGGGTTAAATTGGACCAGGTTTAGTCCACCCCAATCGGACACTCTTGTGAGTGTAGTCTCGATTTCAGACACAATTTGTTCGCGACTTTCTTCCACTGCGGACCGAGGGATGTTCCCGGCCCGTGTAAAATGCGTCCCCGGTACTGTCGTCCGCATAGCAATGAATGGAGTCATCAGACAGCATGTCATTGATATGCAGGAGGAACAGGGTCGGAGACAGCACGGAGCCTTGTGGAACACCAGCGTTTATGTCCATGTGTCAACGACGGCTTGGATGCTTCTATTGGACAAAAAGCTGGCGATCCATTCGCAAAGTCCCTCGGGCAGTCCATAAGACGGCAACTTCGAAAGAAGACCTCTGTGCCAGACCCGATCGAAGGCCTTCGCTATATCGAGGCTGACCGCTAGTGCCTCACCTTGACTCTCGATGACTTGCGCCCAGCGGTGTGTGAGATACACAAGAAGGTCACCGGTAGAGCGACTGTGGCGGAAGCCGTACTGTCGGTCGCTCAATAGATCGTTTCCTTTTAGGTATCTCAGGAGCTGTATGTTAATGACACGCTCCATTACCTTCGAGAGAAGGGAGGTGATAGCGATAGGCCTGAAATTGGACGGGTCTGTCCTATCGCCTTTCTTAGGCACAGGGTGCACGAATGCAGTCTTCCACGAAGCTTGTCTCGTGGAGTAAGAGAGCGCAAAAAGCTGTGTAAGAACAGGGCACAACTCTGGAGCACACTGCTTAAGCACCATCGCCGATATGCCGTCAGGCCCACTCGACTTGCGAACATCTAGGGACTTCAATACCCGCCGGACTACCCGTTGTGTGATTTTGATTTCTGGCACAGAAAGACCACACCAGGGGATAGTGGGTGGCTCGGCATTCCCATCATTCATGGTCGAGTTTGGCGCAAAGCGGTCACCTAAAAGACAGGCTTTCTCCCTTGCGCCATGGGCCAGATTGCCGTCGGGTTTTTGCAGCGGCGGCAGACAAGACCGACAAAAATTTCCCTCGGCAGTTTTGGCAAGCGACCAGAATGCACGACTACCAGATGGGTACCGCGCCAGCCGTTCACCAATTCTGCCGATGAATTCAAATTTAGCCGTGGCCGTTGCTCTTTTACTGGATCTCGAGGCGGCGTTTAATTTCCGCTTCACCTCAGTGATATTAGGATCCTTGTTAGCAAGTGCCGTGGTCCAAGCCTTATAAGCAGATTGCTTGTGAAGTCTTGCTTCTCTGCAAGGCCGATTAAACCACGGGCGCTTACTTGCTCCTGTCGTGATCCAGCGGTTGGGTATGTAACATTCCATGCCCGCTAGAATCGCCTCAGTAACTGCTGTTGCACAGGAACTTGGATCTTCAGAAGTGAAGCAGAGCCGCCTCCACGGTTACGAAGCGAAGAATTCTCGCAATCCATCCCAGTCTGCCGAGTTATAGTGCTAAACATGCCGCCATTCGGATGGCCACGATCTTCAGGGGCCACGCCTACCTCTCATGCTCAACGTTGCACCTGCTGATTAACGGACGAGGCTCTGGCACAGGCTATCTTCTCGGGGTTAGGAGGTCAAACAGCTGTCGCTAGCATAAAAGCCGTATAAGCCAAATCAAGAGTGCGAAGATGCGCCGCAAATGTAACCAGAAACGACGCTAAAATGATGATGATCAAATACAAAACTTACCAACAGACTTGGTCTCCTCGTCGAAGTCCAAGAGGTGCTGACTGAGCATGGTGCCGAAGATCTTGACGAGCTGCTGCGACGTGGGCGCCGTCAGGTAGAACGAGTGGAAGCATGACAGCAGGCGGGGGGGTAGGTGGGACCGCGCCCCACCCGGCGGGCCCGCGCACGCGCACAGCACCATGTTCTAAGGGAAACAACTGCCTTTATAGAGGCGTTATAAGAGGTGATAGGACATGTATACCCCAAGAAGTACTGGCTTGACGACGTTCAAGAAGATATACATCTCACTATCAGGGATGCCCAAGACTATGCGAAGTGAAGGAAGGAAGTTTTGTGGTGAGGTAGGACATGACGGTATTCCCGTCCAACTGAGCAGTCCGACTGGGGAAGTACCTCCGCCCTACAGAATACCGCGGCCATAATAACCTCGTGTTTTGTTCCCGGTGGTGAGTAGGGTAGCCAGAGCTCAATGAGAGTTGTGCTGTCAGAGGGAAGAGTGTTCCTTCTGACAGCACAAAAACTAAAAAAGAAGAGAGAGGCGGGAGCAGCCTTTGGTCTTCCCGGAAGACTAAAGGCTATTTCTGCTTTGCAATTTCTTTTTTTTAGGGTCGGCAGCGCCAGTGTGACGCCCCTGGTGTTGCACACGTTCATAGGCCACGGTGACCGCTTCCCATCAGGTGGGCCGTGAGCTTGTCTGCCACCTGAGTGGTATAAAAAAAAAAAAAAAAAGGAAAGCCGGAAAGCGGATCCTGGAGGTGAAGGACTCGGATGCAACAGGGACTAACGCTAAGATGATGATGGTGATGGTGATGGTGAAGATGATGATGATAATATATATAATAATATAATTAAGCGGAGAAAACTAGTACCCCGGGCTCTAAAGTGCAAGCTTTGGATGCAATTAGAATAGCCGCTGGGATGCTGAAGTGAACTGTTACAAGGAAGCTGCAAAAGCGAACTCACCCTGACGTTCTTCCACCACTGCTTCTCCCTATCATACCAACATACCACATAGTCGTACCACAGCTGCACCAGCTCTAGCGTCGACTGGGAGCCGTACTCGAAGCGAACTGGCATGTTGACTGATAGGAGGGTTAGAACCAAGAAGTGGCTTGACGTAGAAGCTGACATGCATGCCCATGGTCTCGTTGCCAGAGATGCCAAAAACCGTATGAAGTGGAGGAGGAAAAGTGGCAAGCAGCCTTTTTTTTTAGTGCGGAAATCCCTTCGGATACCCTGCCAGCGGGGGTGGTTATGTCGGGCTCGAACCGACTAAAACCGCACGCCCGGCAAGCAGACCCTAAGCTCCGAGGTGAAAGCCTCAGACATATATCTGAACGCTGAGATAATAAAAATATTGAATGTGAACCATCACAAGAAAGCTGAAGAAGCGAACTCACTCGGACGTTCTTCCGCCACTGTTTGTCCCTGTCGTACCAATAGCCATAGTCGTGCCACAGCCGCACCAGCTCCAAAGGCGGCTGTGAGCCGTACTCATCGCGAACTGGCATGTTGATATCGTCCATGAACGATATCATGAACTTTCCTATCGAAATATAGGTCAATAAATATATATCATTTATTATTTCAAGTTAAATTGTGGAGTGGCGGAATAATGTTCCTCTACCGCAAAGCAAGGATCCATCGATCAGGCAAAGTGATCACACTGGGCGGGCCGCAGCCCGAATGGATGTTGGGATATCGTACCTGTACAATGTGTTAACCAATACGAGAACTTGTGCGGTGCGGAATCCGGTAGTTCCGTAGAAGTTCAGCTTGCTATCGCTAGGTGCTGAATACATGTTGCATTGTCACACGTAGTTACATTGTATATAAATATAAGCAAATGTAATAATAAAACTATTATAAAGGTTTCACACACTACATTCTGACAGAAACGTAAAAAGACAGATTCGTTAAGTACCAATTTACAATAAACATAATTTGAACCAGAAGCGCAAAATGCCAGAAGGCAAGAATCCTGCAATTTGAGACACCGAAACTTAATGTTAGGACAGCAATATCTAGCGCGTACAGGTTTTTAAAGCCTGCGTATATTATTTTTTTATTCAGTCCGTCCATTGACTAAGCCCCGCTGGATGGTGAGAAGCTGGGGCGAAGTCCCGAAGATACGGGCCACCATCCCAGATGCTGACGATCCTAACACGGTGGTCCCTCAAGGTAGGGACGGCCTCAACAGATGGTTTCTGACGCTTAAGTATGTGCACATATTTGTACACTAAAACACATATTTGACACTTTTAAAATATCTTTTACTTTACCTCCAGCTGGCACATAGTTTCCCTTGGTCCTCTTTTCCAGCCTAGCTTCAATGATATCCTGCACGTTGGCTGCAGTAGTCTGAGCTGACATGTTGATCACTTGCGTGCTGTATCTATAGTTTTTTCAAATGTTATAAAACTTATCCAAGTAAAGCTAAATTATTAAACACCACAACATAACATAAACTCACGCCTATATCCCCGAAGGGGTAGGCAGAGGTGCTAGCACCCACATTTCGCCAGTTTATGTTTAGGTCCCAATATGGTGGCGAGCCTATTGCCATTAACCGGGCACTTATAAACTTGCGATAAATACACACATAACTTCTAAAAGAATCTATGGTGTGTGCCATGGTAAAACCTGGGATCGAACCCGAGACCTCGTCTCAGCAGTCCATTACCCATACTACTAGGCTAACCGCAGTTTTACAAAACACCACAACATTTAACTTAGTATTTAGCTATGTTACATTGTAATTCGTGAAAATGGTGGTAGAAATTTGATGACACAAAATTCGGCCGGGTAGGTACCACCGTGCACGATTGCGAAAAACCCTCCATAGTTATCCAATTTCGGTTTGATTGCGTTCAGGGGTCAGCAAGTGCATAGCCGGGCAAGGGGATTGTGGTCGCAGCATTAGTGGGACCAGTGGATGCCACGCGGTGCTGCGACGACAATCCTCTTCTGATGAGGCCGTCAAGCTGAGTGCCACCATTGTTAACATGGTACGTGTATGTAATGGTGACCCTCTTTCCTGAGACTTTACCTTTAGCTTACCATCAGGCGAAGTGAAGTCAAATTGACGTGTCCTAAATATAAAAAAAAAAAAAAAAAATATAGATTACCTATAACTTTAGTAAAACAAATACTATCACTTTTAAGAATCCTAAGTTAAAGTTTCTTCTTTATAATTGCTTTGCATGTTACTTCCATAAAAGTGCCATTATTCTAGTTGGATAATAACATTATACATATTGGACATTCTACTATTTGTACATTTTATTGGATATTTCACAGTTTAGACATAAGTTGCGCAACGGACAATAACTCGTATGCGACTTATGTGCAATTAAGTCAATTTCGCCACTTACTTTTCACCATCCAGCTGCACCAGAGTGCCCTGAATGAGGAACGTTTTGCCCGTGCCGGTGGGGCCGCCTATTAGTACCCCGTACCCTGCCTTCAGCATTTCGAGAGAGATAATTTGCACGCGAATAAACTCTACTGTTGGCACCAGGATCATGTGAAAGCCATGACTGAAAGACAAGAGGATTAGATTATTTTTCGTGGAGGTTGAGAGCCTATAACCAGCAGTAGATTGCAAAAGGCTAAAGATGGATTAATTAAGTTCAAAACAACATTTTTAGGGTTCCGTAGCCAAATGGCAAAAACGGAACCCTTATAGATTCGTCATGTCTGTCTGTCTGTCCGTCCGTATGTCACAGTCACTTTTTTCCGAAACTATAAGAACCATGCTGTTGAAACTTGGTAAGTAGATGTATTCAGAGAACCGCATTAAGATTCTCACACAAAAATAGAAAAAAAAAACAATAAATTTTGGGGGTTCCCCATACATAGAACTGAAACTCAAAATTTTTTTTTCATCAAACCCATACGTGTGGGATATCTATTGAGAGATATTGAGGTTTCTAATATAATTTTTTTTCTAAACTGAATAGTTTGCGCGAGAGACACTTCCAAAGTGGTAAAATGTGTCCCCCCCCCCCCCTGTAACTTCTAAAATAAGAGAATGATAAAACTAAAAAAATATATGATGTGCATTACCATGTAAACTTCCACCGAAAATTGGTTTGAACGAGATCTAGTAAAATACGTCATAAATCGTAAACCGCAATTTACCTTTCATTCAATCAACTCACATATTAAAAATGTTGTTATGGTATTACTTTACGGTTTTCAGACTTTCCCTTTACATGAGGTATGAAAAGGTCTGTACAAGTAGACAGTGAGTGCGCAGGTGGATAACGAAGTGACCTTATAAGGGTTATGTCTTTTCCTATTGAAGTACGGTACCTTATAGGTTGTTCAACTGTATTAGTGAGGTTCCTATGCTTGATTTCGGGTCGGGCACTTATTCACTTTTTTAATGTCAGCAATTTTCGGTAGCAGTACGGAAACTGGAATAATATCCGTTAGACGGCAATAGTCTAGCTCTCTGTTACTTCAAAACATAGCTAACAAAACGCTAGGCTCACCTAGATCTTCGGGGCCTAAACCAACCTCATTCTGATTAACGGACGAGGCCAGATGCAGGCTTTAAGAGTAGGAGAGCGGACCGCGGGCTCCAAAGTAAAAGCTTTAGATGCTATGCTGTGATGATGATGATGATGATGATGATGATGATGGATAGCTAACCGCTTCGGAGGTATACAGATAGATTGAACAAAAGAAGAAACTTACGCAGGATTAAACCGCCAGTTATCGGGCAATTTGTCCTCCCAAGGTTTGAAAACGCGGAGTTTCTCGTCCACGTAGTAATCGTATACGGTGTCCTTGAGTGGGAAGACTCCCTCGTGTTCTCTCACCCAGTTGTCTAGCTTCCTTCGGGGCTCTTCTTCGAGAGTCGCACACACCGACCAGATCATACTGTTTATTTTATATTAATTTAAGGCGTATTCAAACCAAAGCTGTATTCGCTACCGTCTGCAGTGGAGAAAACCGAGTGGGTATGCGGTAAAACTGCTTTGGCACCAACTATTCTATCTAGCCGTGGAACTTTATATCAATAACCTGAGCGAAACCAGCGTGATATGTACCTCTATCCACAGCAGCAGCGGATACCGCTTAGGTTTGAGTAAGGATTTAGTTAAATAGTTGTCTTGTTCTGTTCTTGTTGTTGTTTGCCTGCAATTCTATATTTTCTAAGTTTAAGAAAATAAAGAATGCGAGTCCTTTAAGTTTAGACATATTGATCTCACGAGAAACTTGCGGTGTACTGTTTGCCCTACAATTGGGAGCTGTCAAAGCGAAAGGACTCTGGGCGATATTGCCCTTGAACTAGTATATCAACAATTCACAAGCAGTTTATGGTGACATAATTATTAACTCAGTAAAATGTAAGAAATACTAACGCAAAAAGGAATCTCATCTTAGACAGCACTTCGTTATCCTCCTCATCAGGTCCTGGGGGTGCAGGTGGAGGCTGCATTCCCAGAAGCCTACACATGGACCTTACTCCCGTCAGCTCTTGACCTTTCACACTCTCACCCTCAGCAAGGTGCAAGCGTTTCAGTTCCAATACAGGAGTTAGAATATTCAAAAAGTGTCGACGTAGCTGGACAAAATATTCAATTGATTAATAATCCAGTATTAGTGTTCTAGTTATAGTCAAATAAGAAAGTTGTATGCTACTGAAAGAAAAGAAGTATTCGTTCATCACGGTTAACTTAACATCCCCGTTTATTTTAGGTGTGGAAGCCCCTTCAAGCTTCAGCTCACCGGAATTAACGGTGGATATGTCTGACTAAACAGGTACACGCTACGTTGTTAAGGAATCAACCCTGCTCTCCCCCACCCGTCCCTAAAGAGTGAGAAATAACACAACGCGCCGCAACCCTGGGCCTGCTACACCGACAGCTAATCCAAACCGTTACTAGGCCCGACAGAATCCTCTTTACAAAACGGGGACAAACCAAAAACGATGTAAAAATCATAATTTAGAATTGCTTTGAAATGGTTTGAACCAAGTCTTTTGTTGGTCCAAGTTTAAGTAGGTAATAAGGGGGATTAAGTTTAGTTCTGAACTACACAACAATATCTATATATTCGATATTTAATTCTGTAAAAAATTCAAGGCAAACACAGACAAACTCAGTAGGTACTACTTATTGGAGGAATCCATTTCTGCTTACCATTTCTCTGTACTCTAAGTCAGGCACGGTATCAAGCCAAGAGTTGACGAAAGGCCACCAACCCCAGTCTTTGTAGTCATTGTACACCATTCCATTGCGAGACACAGTGGCTGGAGATGCCACGGCTAGATCTAGCGTCTCGATCAAAATAGACACCTACGAAAGAAAGTTTCCTGTAGTTTCTTTAAACAATAAGGCTTTATACGTGATGGGACGCGGAACCTCCATGGGTGATAGCAATAGGTACATATAGCAGATTGATACAATCAGGGACTCCGCGACGTGAAGTGCTTTGCTTGGCAGTGAACTCACTATATAAGTTTAGAAATCCGCGTCGCGCAGTTTACGGTCTAGCTTTTAAAGACTTAGTTTCAGCGATTTGATACAGTTCATAGTATTTTTAGTATTAGAGTCATAGGGATATTTACCATTGTGTTGTTTGAAGTATCCGATATTTCGGCACAGTTGCAAGCGCCATGATCACGTAGGAACTCCCTATGACTCTAATTCTCTATTTATAGTTTTTTATCACTTAAAACACGATTGGAACTCAAAATAAATTTTGTTATGAAAATAAATAAACGAATGTTTTACACTCATATTACTAGGTCTGGAAGGCGAATCGTTGCTTGCAATGTTGAGTTAAGTGAGACATCGTGAATCAGATTTTGAAAATTTTGAACAGTGATCATTCCTCCGTGGCAAGTCCGATTTTGAAAATTCTTTTTGAACATGCTTTCTGAGCGTGTAAAGTTTGGTCACAGTGTCTCGAGCGGTTATTATGTAATTCCATCTGGAATTTTTTTAACGGTGATCATTCCTCTGTGGTAGCATTAATTTTATCAAAATATATCCATAAACCTTCCTCTGATTGACCTCTTTAATCATGCCAAATTTGGTTCTGATTGGATTAGTAGTTTTTTTTTTTTTTTAAAAAGAATATTAGTAACCGAAATTACTAATATCCCCCCTAACCCCTCCAGCTAAGCTAAATTGCTTGTGTTAGGAGTGGGTTCACGTCGGTAGTGTAATGGCCAGGATTCGAACCCGGGACCTCTCGATCGTAAGGTTGACTCCTTAACCACTAAGCTACCGACGCTTATTAGTATATCTATATATATATATATTATTTATGTCTATATTATATGTATATTAGTAGTTTAGGAGGAGACCTGTGACAAAGAAAATCCTGAAGTCTGGTATGAGGAGCTTTCGCTCGACTTCGTCTCACTCAGCTCAATTAATAATAATTAAGTAGGTACCTATGTATATGAGTCTGCCAAAGCTCCGCAAGTAAGATGCTACAAACCTGTGCTGGCATAGATATTCTCTCGCTGTTCACTAAAGTGAGTAACTTATTATCGTCCATTACAGAGTTAAGATTTTCTATCCAAATAGCATCGACGGGGCCATCGAAGATGATCCATTTCTGTTCAGGGGACTCGTCTGTTGGACAAAGTCTAAGGTCAATGCTTGCCGTCTTATTCGTATACTAACGTTACGGGACTCTTAGGGAGCATCCATGAATTATGTGAGGCGTTTAGGGGGAAGGTGTTCGAGGCTGACTTGACAAAAAAAATCGTACAGAAATACATAAAAATATGGAAGCACCATACTATAATCATTCATCACTGCGATCTTGCAATCGACAGATCACTAGTTCGGACCTCGTCAGGGGCTCGAGGAGTGGCCTAAAACAAGCAATCCAGATTAGATAAAGGAGTTGACGAGAATACTAATAATTTCGGTTACCTACCAGTAGGTACCTTTCTTTTTATTTTCGTGCGGAAGTCCTTTCGGATACCTCCCCGCCGGCCAGCGGAGGCGGTTATGTCGGGCTTGAACCGACTAAAACCGCACACCGTCTCGGGTCTTAAGACGCTGGGTTAGAAGGTTGCCCATAGAGCATATCCCTTGCACCCCGACTGACCCTGGGCCATCTCCGGTTTCGAGATGGCCCCCTCGGGTTCGGGAACCACGGTGTCCCCGTCTTGCCCCGATTTGGGGGAGGGCGCTAGTCGCCCCACCGTCCCGTCCTGCTTCTGCTGGGGTGACACGCGGCCTCACCTGCCACCCCCAGGTCTGCGCTCATGGAGGATGGAGGACAGATCCGATCTCTCCGAGAGGCTATGGTTGAGCGTTTGAATTTGTTCTTGTAGGCGGTCTCCAATTGGGGTGATGCTAACTTGGTCAAGTTCAACGCTACCAAGATCCAGGCGTTGCTCTTCTCTGCCAAGCGAAGTCAATTTCAGCCAAACCCCACATTCCGAAATGCATCCGTGCCGATAACCGACCGCCTCGAGCTTCTTGGCGTTACCCTGACGTCCACCCTCAATTTTGTGTCTTACATTGAGGCTAAAGCTCAAGTGGGTGCTAAAAAGCTGGGTATTCTGTCGAAGGTGCGACAGTACTTCACACCGGAACAGCAGGTTCGATCCTGTATGGAGTACTGCTCGTACCTGTGTGATGGCTCAGCTAAATACCACCTGGAAGTGCTTGAGACAATAGAGAGACAGGCCAAGAGGCTCATCAATAACGATGCACTCGTCGGAAAAAGGCTTCAGAGCCTTGAACATAGACGCAAAGTTGCCGGCCTATTGGTTTTTTACCGGATGCATTTCGGAGTGTGCGCTAGAATTGCACAACTTGATACCTCCAAGCACTTTCCACCAACGAACGACCAGACGCACAGCGACGCGCCACCGCTACGGGGTGGGTATTCCACTGATACGCACGAAACGTTTCGGCGACACATTTATTATGCGTACATCTAAGGAGTGGAATTGCCTGCCTGAGTCTGTGTTTCCGGAAAGCTATAACCTTGGAATCTTCAAGTCTCGAGTGAATAGGTTCCTTCTAGGTAAACGTGATCCATCGTAGACCACATCGTCACTTACGATCAGGTGAGATAGAGGTGAAACGTGAGCCTATCATCCATAAAAAAAAGGTATACCTGGCTGTCGTATTGGATAAGGGCTGACTAACAAACTGGCTAAAAAAAGCACTTCTGATTTATATTGCTAACAAATAATACTAAACAATTTAATCCAAATAATGCACTTAATCGTATTTTGACTTACATATTCAATTTATTATCTGCCCCCGTCCCATTGAATAGATACCTCAATTACTCGCGCACAAAGTAAGAACTAAAGATATGATAATGAAATCATATATAAAAGCAAGTTGTCTAGTTGCTCAGACACGGCTCACACTCAGCAACCTTCACGTGTGTCATTCATATCTCCTTTACCAGCGCTCAAGATGCACAAGTTGACAGTCCTCCTGTTGGCTCTGGCAGCTGTCTGCTTGCATAGCGAGGCGAAAGTGTTCACGAGATGCGGCTTGGTGCAAGAATTAAGAAGGCAAGGGTTCCCGACTGCTGAACTAAGAGATTGTAAGCATAATTCCTGTTTTGAACATAGCTAGTTTGCTTAGTACAATTACAATTACTGGATCGGTGCATAAGTTCAACAAATCGACAAAATAAATTGTAACTACACAATTTACTTCACATTTTCAGGGGTATGTCTGATCGAGGCGGAGAGCAGTCGCAACACAGCCGCCGTAAGTCTGCCCAACAGTAAAGGCTATCGGGACTGGGGCCTGTTCCAAATCAACGACCAGTTCTGGTGCAGTACTGGCGCCTCTCCCGGCTTGGACTGCAACGTCAGATGTCGTGGTAAGACTCTATACACTGACTATAGATGCACTAGGAAACGAAAGTAATCAGAAATATACTGACATCACAAAATAACCATTTTCAATGATAAAACGTTTTATATTCCGGGTGTATATACAGAATTTTACTTACAGATCTGATAACAAACGACATCACTAAGGCGTCGAATTGCGCTAAGCTCATATTCAGGCGGCATAAGTTCAAGGCTTGGTACGGCTGGATCAACAAGTGCGAGGGCCGGGCACTGCCCAACATTAGCAACTGTTAATCTTAACTTTATGGCTCTTATTGCTAAGTCTACTGGTGTTATAGACGCAAAGTAGCTATAATTAAATACCTACCTTTAAGTTTAAATTATATTAAGGTGAAAATGTGATATTTGTATACATGAGGCTATATTTTTGCATATTATGTTGCAAATAAAGGTACTTTCATTTATAACATTTATTATTATTATTATCATAATGGTTCATAAAATTACATAAAAACCCGAACTTCAAATTATAGGTTACCTTGCTAGGCATTGGCAATGATGCTGGCACTGAATAAAAACTTGGATATTTTATGATTACCAGAATGTTATCTTATTTTCTAAAATTCTACTAATATTATAATCATATTTCATATCATACTTTCCTACTAATGTTATAAATGTGAAAGTTTGTGAAGGTGTTAGGATGTTTGTCAATCAATCACGCTCTAACGGCTGAACGGATCTTTATTTTTTTTTATTTTTTTTATTTGGTTTATCAACAATTATTTACACTAAAACAATTACAAATTACAATAAAAACAAACAACGGACAGTGCAATAATTACTTATAGATAAACACCACATGCAAATTACAAATTAGAGAAAAGTAATGATAAAATTAAAAAGTTAAAAAGAAACAAAATTAATTAACTAAAAAAAAAAACAAGAAAAAGAAAATGATAAATGCGCCAAAATTAATTTAATTGACGTCGTCGGATAGGCTCATTATCAGCTTGCGAATGGGGTCAAAATTGAAGTCCACCAGGTCGCTGACACTGTTCACAATTTTGCTAAGTCTAGCATAAGGAGAACTAGAACCTAGAACTGTTCTCCTTAACGGTGGGCAAAGAGGTATAATTGAGCGTCGAGGTAATCTCGTTGGAGCATTAAACCTGAACAGTGCCAATCCAAATGCAATGCCAAAAATCTTGCTGTATTTTGGTACAAGGATAGATTATAGTCTAGACTAACATATAGACTTCACTATCCCGGGATTAGGTTCCCATAGGTAACGGGGACGGGAGCAGAATTCCACACAAGCGGAGTCGCGGGCTTTACCTAGTTGTAAAGGTCACTATGTCACAATGTTTTAGGATCAAGACCAAGATGTGTCTAACAGTGTGTAGTATATTTTTTAATCAATCTAACGCAATCAAGTACACATTAATGAAATAAAAATTTACCTTCATTACAAATACGTAACAATTCAGTAATATCTCAGATGAAATTAAGTGAGGACAAAGGTCGTCGAGGCATACCTCACGACAGCTCACCGAGAGGAGAAAGGAGGGTCATTACCTCACGTAATTAATGGACGCCCCTACTAAGAATAATCTTGGTGCCAATCAACGGAGAAGTTGGTTAATTAATTCTAAACCGCAAACAAACACATACCTTGACAAATAGTTCTCATGACAGATGAAAGTACGCCATCTTTCCACTCGCCTGTAGCGAGATTATACTCCCCGTATAGCTCCCCTAGGGTCAAAGACTTAGGGTTAATAGGATAGACATTGACGATTTCGAATCCAGCCATTTTTTGCCGGTGCAGCCGCGTGAGGGTTGCTGCTAACATCTTCCAGGAGACCGTTTTAGCTGTGTTTGTGTTGCCCAGCAAGATAGATGAGTGGCGCGAGTTCTGGTCAGAAGAATGGACAAGTATAAAAATAAAGTTATATTAACTAGTGTATAAAGAGTAATTCTGATTACAAAACTAATGATGAGACTGTATATAAGAAATCGAGTCGTAGAGATATGCCACTGGTGACAATGTGTTCGAGTTGTGAGTGTCTCACACACTCGACGTGAAACGGATCCGCTGGTCAGATGGACTTGGCAGAAATTTGGCACATACATAGATTACAATCAGGTATTGGATAGACTGGGTATAGGTTCCTGTCATTCGCGAGAACAAGAGCAATATTCCAAATGATTTAAAAATGTCTTTACAAGGTTTTTTAACTTTCTACATTCAGGGCAAGAAGAAACCGTATAATACCTTCGTCTCATAAGTCTGTATCACTTTGTGTAGCGCAGCCTTGACCGGCTGTAGCCCCACAAGCCTCATTTCAGCGCTAATGGCCGTTTCAAGGACATCGTAATCCAGGGTTGGAACTTCTACATCGGGAAAGATATCTTGCATTATACCATCAAATAGAGGGACATCTTTAGCAGTCAGTCGTGCTACGTTCATGTCACGCATGGCTAGGATCACCATCTGGACAGAATGATAATTCAGCTGTAATAGTAATGCATACGAAACAAAAAATATGTTTGTATTGACTTTAAGATATGAGAGTCAAAGGAATATAAAAACCCTCAAACATGCAACAAAAAAATCAGTAGATGATACAATATATAAACAAGTAAACCAGGTTAGTATGGAAACTATATAGTATCGTCAAACTCTCACGTAATATGAAGACGAAGACGAAGATGAAGATGAAGACCGAGTACTTGGCATTGAACTCAACAGATCCCACACCCGTTCGCATAGGCGATGACTTGGTCGAGCGCACGGACCAAATTAAGCACTTGGGATCTGTACTTTATGCGACTGGTGATATCAATTGCGACGTCAAGGTACGATTCGCCGCTGCATGGGCCAAGTTGCGTGAAATGACTGGTGTCATCTGTGACCCCTAAAATGCCGGTTTAAGTTGAAGGGCTATAAAACCATCATTAGGCCTGGTATTTTACACGGCTGTGAAGCGTGGTCATTATTAGAGTGACATAAGCAGTACCTGCGTGTCACGGGGATGAATATGCTGCGTTGGATGTGCAGAGATACGCGTAAAGTTCGTGTGAGGAACCACCGCATCTGCGGCAACCTCCATGACCGTAACATTGCAGATAAAATGCAGGAGTGTCGCCTTCACCGGTGCGGCCACGTTTTGCGGCAACCGCCTGAGTACGTGTACGTCATGGCACTTCTGCCGGGTCCCGGTAGGAGCGAGAGACCTAAATAGTATTGGTTTGACATCGTAAGGGATGACATGCGTGCCAATGGTCTCACTACGATGGACGCCCAAGATCGTGCGAAGTGGAGAAAGAAAAGCAGGAAAGTGGACCCTGGACTATGAGGTGTGGGCCGCAGATGCATTCGGGATACACGCTGAGATGATGATGATGATGATGATGAAACTCTCACATAATATGCGAATAACGTCATACTGTGCTAATTGATTTTAATTATTAACAAAGCACAAGCCCAATGTCGCGGCCACACAAAGGTCATATTTGCTCCAATATCATGTATTGCATTCAGTCTTGGACTCGATGCAAACATTGTGTCCAATTACCGTCCAATGGCCAATACCGATGCGCACAGAGTCGTTTTTGAAAGCAATTCGAAGGCGAGGAGAAAAACAAGGGTAGTGCGGGCGGACATCTTGAACGAAATGGGGCGTGCGCGCCACATACTGGTCTGCTGTCGCCAAGGTTGGGCCCAAATTCGAATTCAATGTGTGGCCGCCGCATAAAAATAAATATCATTTAGTAACCAATCATGTTACAAATTATGAACTGAACGTTTTCACAGCATTATGGCATAGAAGCTATAGCTGCGAGGTTTCATTTTATATTTCGTGCCCTAAGACGTATGTAGACGAGGATTTCAGCTTAATAGGGTAAGTCCAGGTTGCTCAGTGTTCCCCCTGCCGCGGGTTGAAGTATTGTTCTGATGTAAATACCTGTAAACTTCACAATACCTCATACCTCAGACTCCGGCAAATGCGGATACGCCCGCCTTTTGGCACCTGCATACCGGAGCAAAGCGACCATGGACCGCAGACCAAAATCGTAGTGATCCTGTTTAGATAACTGCTGCATAGCCAGTTGGTACAGTGTGAACACCTGAAACGCGTGGTAGAATGAAATCTGCAGTCTAGATTTAACTTTCAATTAAGTAATATTGAAATAGAGCAAGAACCCGTAAATGCCAAAGTACGATGGCTGATTGCGAAAAAGAAAAAAAATATCGTCTTTGGCAACTGGTCAAGTAGAAAAACAGTTTTCTTCTCCTTGGATTATAATGTAGTAGTAGCGGCGATAGCCCAGTGGAGTACGTAACGGACTGCTGAGACGAGGTCTCGAGTTCGATCCCCAGTCGCCCTGGGCACACACCTCTGACTTTTCGTAGTTATGTGTGCATTAATAAATGTTAATTATCGCTCGCTTCATAATGTGCCCGGTAGATGGCAATAGGCTCGCCCCCTATTACATTGCGACCTTAACATGACTGGCGAATCGTAGGTGTGTAATACACCTCTGCCTACCCCTTCGGGGATACAGGCGTGAAGAAGAAGTTATGTATGTATAATGGTTTTATTAGATTGCAAAGATGTATAAAATGGCGGCCTAAAAACATAATTATATAAAGGCTGAATTTTATATATGTTACTAGAAAAACTATTTCAAGATGCTTCCTATGTAGCCGGACTATTTGATTGGTTGAAACAGCCGGCCAGACAAGTTTAGAGGTGAATAGAATATCATTTTACTTACGCCATGGTATAAAAGTTTACTATCACAAAGGCAATATACCTATACTAAAAACAATTTTAAAGTTAAACCTTTTTAGCGTTTAGCTTGTAAGCAGTAAACCCATCGGAGAAAAGAGTGTTTTCTGCAATAGTGAGCGAGTCTGGCACACACATGGCAATTGGACGAAACATTGATTTTAAGTTATCTGGCAACTCCGTACGGCCGGCGTACCTGCGATTGAATAAATGAAAAGGATAATATAATTATCTGTTTAGTACTCTACCCATCCCCTTATTCGTACTACCTGGTATCAATAGGCCTGTCTTATATCATGTAGGCTTTTGAAATTAAAATGATTTTAAAGGGTTAAGTTCTCTCAGTAGTGTTTATAAATAGAATGCTATATACCTTTTTTTTTTTTTTTTATCGTGCGGAAATCCCTTCGGATACCCCCCCGCCGGCCAGCGGGGGCGGTTATGTCGGGCTTGCACCGACTAAAACCGCACGCCGTCTCGGGTCTTCAGACGCCGGGGTGTAAGGTTACCCATAGAGCATATCCCTCGCACCCCGGCTGACCCTGGGCCATCTCACCACTAACAGCATCGCTCATCCTGTCTCCTCTGAAAGCATAGGAGTACGGAGAGCGATGTGTTCCCGCCACGTTGGGTATTGGCCGACGATCAATGCCAACCCCATGAAGTGGTGAAGGGGAAGCCATTGACCGCCGCCCAGGGTGTACCGGCCGCTCCGATTCCGTTCCCCCCGGACTGCAGCGGGATCGGAATCGGAGCGACACTCGAGGAGGTTACCCAACACACACCCCAGAATGCTATATACCTACACATTTTGTAGTTACAAACACATATAAACTTAGGTGTCGGACTTGTGATCGAGAGCTTACAATTTTGAACTTCCGCCATAACAAACAATGTGAACCCACTCTTAACAAAGCAATTTAGCTTATATGTAGAATATACTGCTTCCGGGCTGTTTGGCCGTGGTCCATATGAAACTTTTGTTCGCCACCGAAGAGAGCTCTACCCACTCGTTGGCGCCCGGACCTATACCACTGAAGATGTCAACCGCAGTGATCGACGAGACGTTTGGAACATAAGTTTCATGTGGACCACGGCCAAACAGCCCGGAAGCAGCATATTCTACATGCAACGCCGGCCGTGTATGCCTTTTTTTTTTTTTTTTTTTTAACGTGCGGAAATCCCTTCGGATATCCCCCCGCCGGCCTGCGGGGGTGGTTATGTCGTGTCTCGACTAAAACCGCACGGTGTCCTCCCCAAGTGTCCGTTGCCGGGCACCCCGGGTAAGCCCTCGAAAGGATAACCCCAGGGTTGCCGGCGGACTTTGGCCGCCACCGCGGCCTCGCCTGGTGGGATCGGGTTTGCCTAACCGTGTATGCCTAAAGAATTATATTCAATTTAGCTTAGCTTTAGGGGAGGAGTTAGTAAGAATACTAATAACTTCGGTTACCTACTACCTACAGATATGGACTGATTAACGATTTGGCTAAAAATAATCACTTCTGATTCATATTCTACTCGTTCCAAAATTGCTAACGCTGATTACAACAAATAAATAATACTAACCATGTTATCCAAAAAATGCATTCTAAATTATATATTGCATGCATATTCAATTCTTTATCTACCGCCATCTCATTAAATAGATACATAAATTACTCACGCTCAAAATAAATACTAAAAATACGATAATGAGCCTAACCCATAAACACACTCATATATAAAAGCAAGTCGTCGTCCAGTAACTCAGACACGGTTCACACTCAGCAACCTTCACGTGCGTTATATCTAAAGATATGATATGATAATGAAAAGATAATGAAATCATATATAAAAGCAAGTTGTCTAGTTGCTCAGACACGGCTCACACTCAGCAACCTTCACGTGCGTCATTAATATAAACTTAGTTTTAAGCAGATTTTGACGTCAAAAAGATGTAATTACGTTGCACTATTTTGAAAAATAAAGACTTTGACTTTGACTTTGATATCTCCTTTACCAGCGCTCAACATGCACAAGTTGACAGTCCTCCTGTTGCTTCTGGCAGCTGTTTGATTGTATTGCGAAGCGAAAGTGTTCACGAGATGCGGCTTGGTGCAAGAATTAAGAGGGCAAGGGTTCCCGACTGCTGAACTAAGAGACTGTGAGCATACTTCCTGCTTTGAACATAGCTAGCTTGCTTAGTACAATAACAATGACTGGATCGGAAGTTCAACAAATCGACAAAATAAATTGTAACGACACAATTTACTTCATATTTTCAGGGGTATGTCTGATCGAAGCGGAGAGCAGTCGCAACACAGCCGCCGTAAGTCTGCCCAACAGTAAAGGCTATCGGGACTGGGGTCTGTTCCAGATCAACGAACAGTTCTGGTGCAGTACTGGCGCCTCTCCCGGCTTGGACTGCAACGTCAGATGTCGTGGTAAGACTCTATACACTCACTATAGGTGCACTAGGAAACGAAAGTAATCAGAAATATACTGACATCACAAAATAACCATTATCAATGATAAATTGTATTATATTCCGGGTGTATATACAGTATTTTACTTTTAGATCTGATAACAGACGACATCACTAAGGCGTCGAATTGTGCCAAGCTCATATTCAGGCGGCATAAGTTCAACGCTTGGTACGGCTGGATCAACAAGTGCACGGGCCGGGCACTGCCCAACATTAGCAACTGTTAATCTTAACTTTATTGCTCTTATTGCTAAGTCTACTGGTGTTATAGACGCAAGGTAGCTGTAAACATATAATTAAATACCTACTTTTAGGTTTGAATTATGTTAGGGACTTATTGCTAAGTCTATCACTGACTTTGTAGACGCAGAGTAGCTTTAACCATACCATTAAAGACCTTTGAATTATGTTTATAGGAAAATGTGATATTTTTATTTTTTATTATTATGTTGTAAATATAAATTACCTGCTATATAATAGCTTATTTTATTATAATAATGGTTTAAATTCGCTGGTTATACGTTACCTTACTAGGTATTAGTAATCAGATTTCATCTGAAGCTCTCATTTTATGGACAGCATTTGACATGAGATATGAATGATACATTTTTTTATTATTATGCTACGAATTTACGCAATTATATCTTGTAAAGAACAAAATATTATGGCGTTCCATAATCATTCATATTATATATACTGATGTGTACTTTAGTAAAAAAATAAAATAAAAAAATAGTTTTACTTTCAAGCTCTTTAAATCCCCTGAAAATAAATGAATAAAATTTTAAAAAGAAAATGATCTGTTAGATAGAAAATTTGTTCATTTTTTTTCTCTTTTTTCGTTAGTAACTTTGTTATTTTTTAGTTCACGACAAAAGCTATCAAAGTAATTGACATTTTTTTTTATAATCAAATATGTTTTCATAAGGATTTTTCTCTCACAGGCTTCACCCATTGCTTTGCGAAGCAATAAGCTTGACGTACTTGATAATATTAATTTGTGATCTATTAGTTTATACTAGTGACCCTGTATGATGGTCAATATTCCACCTTTTTTTAAGGAACTACATTGCATGTCTTTTAAATTCTGTTAAATACGTCAGCTGTGAACATTATATAAATATGTTATATTACGTTTGCTAGTAGTGTGTGTAAGGTTTTATTTATTAATTTAATTAATGTATTTTTGATGCCTAATTTAAAAAAAAATGCGTTCTGCACTTGCACCAACATATAAGCTATAACTATGCCAAATCTCACACTCCTCGTATTTCAATTTTCGTAAAAAAGATTTCCCTTCACATATTAATATATAGATATTGAATAATATTTGATTTAATAGGACAAAAAAAAATAACTTTTTAAAGAAGATGAAGAACCCACTAGGCTACATTTTAAGCTATTTCGGTAAGTATCTATTATATGTCGGCGGTAATCGCTTCTGTATCCACAGAATAAATAATAGTACAAGTATCGAAGGTTTTGTCGGTTGTATAACTAGGGGCGCAATGCATTCTGCTGTTGCAATGTTGAGCTGAGAATGAACTACATGATTACCGATTCACGAGCATTTTTTTTTCAATTGAATGCCATTGTATTGATATTGTCGGAAGTTTACGCGAATGTCACACATTGAAATAAAACTATTTTAAACGGATTCTATCTATGTATGTCTATCGCGATTTATTTGAGGTTATTTTATATTTTACATTAATCCCGACGTTTTGGTTGCTTTTCAGCAGTCATGGTCACGAGGAGACTCGTCATGGTCCCACATCAAAATAACATCAAATAAATCGCCATAGAATCCGTTAAAAATAGTTTTATTTCAATGCCATTGAATTGTTTTTTCGGTGATTACTCCTCCGTTGCTAGACCAATTTTCAATTTTCTTTTCTGTCTGAAGCCAATATTTAAGTTGCACATTTTGGCGCCAAAATCGTGGTCGCAACATTGATCATTTTGGAGAAATCAGATTTTGAAATTTTTTAAGGGTAGTTATTTCTCTATGGTGTTTTTATTTTTTCTAAACCTTCCGGGTATCAAGTAGTATTTACATGCCAAGTTTGGTCAAAATTGGTCGATTAGTTTAGGAGGAGTAGCGGCACAATCGAAATACACCGAGTGCAGTATAGAGAGCATTTCGCTCGACTTCGTCTCACTCTCAGCTCAAAAAAGAAATGGGATAGTGATTTGTTTAACACGTAGCTCGTTGCGATTCTGCTATTAGAGATAGAAGTATCGATAGCCTATATTTACGAGAACGAAGCAGAGTTTTGAATTACAGAGGACTCCATCGCATATTCTTATACATGGTAACGAAGTGGCTGACAGATTAGCAAGATTCGGATGTGCTGAAGGAAGGAGCTTCATATTTCACCTGACTTACCTAACTATTCTTTATCTTAATTCAAACTTACAAATTACAATAACTGGAAAACTCATTTAATTGAAATATGCGAAGAGAAGGGTGCCTGGTACAAAACTATACAAGAATAAAATACCTTAAGTATATTTGAAATAAAAAAAATCCGTTCCCGCAGGGGAAACGCACAGGTAGATTTCGTGAAGCAATTAATATTATTTTATATAGAGAACTACGGACTTACACACACAAGTAAACACAGTAACATTTTTAACATATTTAATTTTTTTCTCTCGAAAACGGCAACTTTTAGCGAAAAGCTTTTCAGACATTTATTTTAATGCTTAAAATGTTTCCGACTGCAAGAATGTTCACCGGTTAGAAGTTATGATTTTTTTCCCGAAAAAAATTGGTTTTTCCCCCCTCCACTTTTAGTTAAAGTTTTAATCTTATAGGTTTATAATTAAAAGTTGTTGGTATTCATGTATACTATGGGATAAAATTAGAACGGTTCGAATATCTTTCATGGAACGTGAAATTTTGAGAAAAAACTGATTTCACAAAAAGTGAGGCCCTACCGTCCCCTTAGGCCGGATTCCACCCGTTCACGAACTTAAACTAAGTTTACACCCAAGCAATTTTTGACCGCAGTTTGAAAGCGATCGGGGCAAAAATGCGACCGTGAGAGTGCCGCAAATTTTGGGAAGTGGAACCATACATACATATATATATATATATAAACTTTTTGACCAGTGGTCATTTCGGACTCAGGGGGTCATAACTAGACCTCCTATGAAGAATTTCTTTTTAAATTCGACAGTAGTCAAGAAACCAATAGGTAGATCGATTTCATCGAAATCTACCTAAAACCCACTAGACCTCGGCAATCGACTGTTAAAGAAAAATCGAAAATACAGATCTGATCCAGGAATTGCATATTTTGTCCTTTTTTTATATTTAGGACACGTCAATTTGACTTCACCTCGCCTGATGGTAAGCTGAAGGTAATGTTTCAGAAATTGGATTACTATGGAGGGTTTTTCGCAATCGTGCACGGTGGGTATTTTGTGACAAATTTGTGTCATCAAATTTCTACCACCAATAAAATTTCGAGAGGAGAATGAACGATGTAGAAAAGTGCATGGCCTAGAAGTGCGAACAGTCTTGGAGAATAAAAGTTGTAAACTGATAAAGCCGCAATTAACAGTCGGTGCGATTATATTTTGATACACCATTCATTTCCTAATCCGCCGTCTGGCATATAATCAAAATATACGGTTATCAAAATTCTTATCAGTTGCTTTGCATTTAGTCAGACACAATAATATTGTGATTACTCATAGATATTATATTTATAGCTTGTTAATGTAGATTAACATGCTATACATATGATTAATCACAAATGCATGTGAAAGGGTTCCTAGCAAAGGTGTCGGGCTTACGGTCAAGAGGTCCCGGTTCCGAATCCTGGCCATTACACGTCCGTCGTTAACCTACTCCTAACACAAGTAATTTAGCCTAACTGGAGAGGTTAGGGGGTAATACTAGTAATTTTGGTTATTGATATTCTAAAAAAAAGGTATGTAAAATGGTGTACTGAAACCTTCTCCAAAGGGTGAAAAATGTGTGTATGTGATCAGGCTTCCTAACTATACCGTCTTTGCATTTAAAATGCAAAAGTTGACGATTCACTTCGCTCTGGCAGTACATTTTGAAGCAAAAGCGCAGATTAGGTACGTAGTCGGGATGCGAGGGATATGCTCTTTGGGCAACCTTACACCCCGGCGTCTTAAGACCCGAGACGGCGTGCGGTTTTAGTCGGCGCTAGCCGGCGGGGGGTATCCTTGGGGATGTGATATACATAACGTAAATACTAGACATAAAAACAATCTTGTGGTTTGTAATAGCTTACTTTTCCACCACAAGATTAGTAATTCCTTTCAGGGTAACTGTATACGCTTCTACAACAAGCTTCCTAGTGAAATGAAGAATCTACCTCTTCATAAATTTAAAAGCCAAATTAAAAGTAAACTCTGCCAAAAAGGCTATTATATAAAATGCAAGACTATTTAGATGACAAACAAGCTTGGATATGAACTGTTTGCTCTCTCTCTATGCTAATCAAACGAAATATTGTAATTAGGTTAAGTAAACATGTTTGTAAATAGACCAAAAAAAAAAACAGCCCGCTGAGCTTCTTGCGGGAGTCTTCTCAGGACGGGGCCGCGTTTCGAACCGGTGGTCCATTTGCCAAACATTCGTTTAATTATTTTTTTTTACGTTTTGTAAGTGCCGTATTAATTGTCTATACAGAATAAATGGTTTTTGACTTTGACTTTGACATTACTGCACGAAAAAAAAGATACGTAATAGTTACTACGTAAGCGAAAGTGTTCACATTATCCAGTCTGTCCTAAGGGGATGATGGTCCAAGTAGTAGCGTTATATTTCCCACTTCTGAAGATAGATTTCCATTAGAACAATTGATAAAAATGATGTAGGTCGGTTATCATTTTTTAGTCGTGCTTCCGGTTCAACTTAACCAGTTACAATTATTTGACTAACGGTAAATTTTGTCTGACCAAGAGCTTTCGGAAAAAAAACCGCATCAAAATCCGTACTGTAGTTTTTGCGTCCATCGCTTACAAACAGATAAGAACTCCAAAAAAAAAAACTTTCAGAATCGTTCATGCATATAACCAAAGTATAAGTATTTTAATCTTTTCCAATGTCCAATGTCCAATTTTATATTAGTACTAGCATCACCACGCGGTTTAACCCGCATATGTGTTGATCCCGTAGGAATATCGGGATAAAAAGTAGCTTATGTTACTCAGGGATAATGAAGCATTCTAATGGTGAAAGAATTTTGAAATCGCTCCAGTCCTTATTGAGCCAATTCGTTACAAACATACTTACATACAAATCTTTCCTCTTTATAATATTCAGTATAGCTAAAAGTATAAATTTCTACAAAAATACTAAAGTTTATTTAGATTAACAAGTACACAATTATGCAATTACAATAGAATAGTACTTTAGACAACTGACTAAGGTAAAATGTAACTGCGAGGCGACGTCAGGAAAGGATAGGTACCGCGGTACGGCGCGGTGCACGCAGCTAACATCTACTAATGTCGGGCAGTGCCTTGCCCTTGCACTTATTGATCCAGCCGTACCAAGCGTTGAAGTTGTGTCTCCGGTATATGAGCTTGGCGCAGTTCGAAGCCTTGGTGATGTTGTCTGTGATCAGATCTAAAAGAAGGACATACTATATACATTCTGAATAAAAAAATGGATCTTGTTGAAAATTACTATTTTGGAATACCAATCTATTTCTGACAAGCTTTTGTTTGCTGCATGTACATACGGCCAAGGAAATAAGTATACACCTTCAAATGTGAAGGTGTATAGAAAGGTGTATACTTGTTTTCTTAGCACTGTGTACTTATAGTGGATATATAAAAAAATTACCGCGACATCTGACGTTGCAGTCCTTCCCGGGCGAATTGCCAGTACTGCACCAATATTTGTCATTGATCTGGAACAGGCCCCAGTCCCGGGAGCCATTGCTGTTGGGGGGACCAATTACAGCGGTATTGCGACTGCTTTCCGCCTCGATCAGACATACCCCTGAATCAGGATTCAATATGAAATTATCGTCACAAAATTATATAAGACGAACATCTGTGTAAACGAAGGAAGCATACTTACAATTTCTTATTTCATTACTTGGAAAGCCTTGTCTCCTCAATTCTTGGACCAAGCCACATCTCGTGAACACTTTTGCTTCGCAATGCAAGCAAATAGCTGCGAGAGTGAACAAGAGGACTGTTAACTTGTGCATGTTGAGAGCTGGTGTAGGTAGTAGTAACAAGTAATGGTTGCTGAATGTGAACCGTGTCTGAGCTATTAGACGACTTGCTTTTATATAAAAGGTGGTTACTACTTGCATTGTATGATCACTGTTAGTTATTCAGAAGGAATCCCCTTTATCTATGCATTGTGAAAGAAAAATAAAGGTGTCGCAAGTGCATACTGTTTTTATCATAAAATGTTAAAAGTAAAAGAACTGCTATCCTCATCAATGGCAATGTCAAAGGGTCGGGCAATGTGGTATTAGCTTTTACAGTTGGAAAATTATTAGTAGCGGCTGAAGTTTGGAAAATTACTCTTACGAATTGATGATTACAACAATCATTAAACATCAATAAATCACTGTTTGTCTTATATGTTTGTATGAAAGTATGTTTGTCCACGATTATCTCGCGTTTGTTTGAACCGATGTTGATGCGGTGTCAGAAAAGTATTTTTTGTATTCTGGAGAAGGTTTTGTTATACTAAAACAAATAAAAAAAAGCGGCCAAGTACATGAAGGGTTCCGTAGCAGCAAGTAACATGTTTTTTTAATTTTTATTTTTGAGTTTATTGAATAAAAGGTAAATTGCGGTTTACGATTTATGACGTATTAAAAAAAACTACTTACTAGATCTTGTTTTTGTGTGAAAAATCTTAATGCGGTTCACAGAATACATCTACTTCCCAAGTTTCAACAGTATGATTCTTATACTTTCGGAAAAAAGTGACTGTGACATACGGACGGAAAGACAGACAAACATGACGAATCTATAAGGGTTCCGTTTTTTGCCATTTGGCTACGGTACCCTAAAAAGGAGGTATGTTTGTCCGTTATTAGGTATCGCGCGTTTGGTTGAACAGATTTTAATGCGGTGTGACTAAAACTTAATTTTTTAGTTAGTTTAATTCAAAAGACAAAAACGTTCAAAAAACTCTCCTGTTGAAGTCTGTGGCAAATCCAAGGAGACGTCAACCCACATGCATTGTGTCACTACGGTAACACATTGCATTAAATGGTGCGGGGAGACTTAATGATGTGGCAGGACTACGCGAGTGGACCTACCCTATATTTCTACCTAACAGTCGTAATACCTCTTTGGTTTGGCACAGACTTCAACAGGAAAGTCTTATGAGCGTTTTTGTCTTCTGAACTAAATATGTAATTAAGTTATTTTTCACTGTTTAGTCCCTTCTTGGTTTGTGAAGTCAGTCCTATTCTTTTTATAAAAAAAATTATTTATTTTGGTGACATCACGTCTCGGGCTGACCGAGACGTGTTACTCTGGATACGAAAGACAAGATCTTGGTAGACCACCACTTACTGCAGGAGAAACCGAGTAATCCAAGCAACGCAGAAATATCTTAAAGTGATGGTACAGGAGAAAACAAATGAAATTTTGAAAGAAGTCTATTTACCTTTTTTAAAAAACCTCTCAAATGCGAGTCGAACTTGGGCATTGAAGGTTTCGTGCACAACTGGATTGACAGATAAACTTAACGTTGTTGTTGAAAAACTGCAGTTACCAATATAACCCTCAAAAATAAGAAATCTATCCTAAAGTGAAGACCACCAAGCGATAAACGAATGGTGGGATGCCCTTACCTATAAACTGACGACCTGATAAATGTAACTGGGATGACTGGATGCGGAAGGCGGAGGATTGGGTGCTACAGTGTAGGCCTATATCTAGCAGTAGGCTGCAATAGGCTAAAATGTATTGATTGAAATGAGCTTTTAATCACAATTTTTTTTTTGTGTAAAGAATATGAGTTTACTGGTTTCGGACTTTTCTCTTTATGTATGATATAAAACATTGCTGCTTGCTAAATTTCAGGATTCTAGCTCAACAGGAGTACCCTATAGGTTTTGACTACCTTGAGAGTATGTAAAAATGCTACATAAGCGGTAAGCCGTTTATGTAACATATATAAGAATAAGATTAATTCCACCCCTTTTGTCCTATTCAGAACATCACATACAGAGGTATACACTGAGGTGTAACCAAAAAAGATTGTTATAGTAATCTATTCGAGAGGGTCATCATATCAGCCGTAGGAAGTCCACTGCTGAACATAGGCCGCCTCACCATATAGACTTCCATTTTGACCGGTCTATAGCGGCCTGCATCCACCGAGTCCCTGCGCTCTTTACCAGGACGTCTGTCCACCTTGCGGGAGGCCTTCCTACACTGCGCTTGCCGTCACGTGGTCTCCACTCAAGAACCTTTCTGCCCCATCAGCCATCGGTTCTCAGAGCTATGTGCCCTGCCCACTGCCAGTTGAGCTTCCTGACTCGAGAGGGTAATTTTTTTCATACTTCACTACTTAACCTCGCTACTGAAAAATTTTCAACCGTAAAACCTAATATAACTTTGCACGACCCTTTAACGTTGACAATGATACGGATAGCAATTATCTTGTTATTAATATTATATTTATGATAAAAACAGTATGCACTTGCGACACCTTTATTTTTCTTTCACAATGCATAGATAAAGGGGATTCCTTCTGAATAACTAGCAGTGATTATCATACAATGCAAGTAGTGACCACCTTTTATATAAAAGCAAGTCGTCTAATAGCTCAGACACGGTTCATATTCAGCAACCATTACCTGTTCCTACTACCTACAACAGCGCTCAACATGCACAAGTTAACAGTCATCTTGTTCACTCTCGCAGCTATTTGCTTGCATTGCGAAGCAAAAGTGTTCACGAGATGTGGCTTGGTCCAAGAATTGAGGAGACAAGGCTTTCCAAGTAATGAAATAAGGAATTGTAAGTATGCTTCCTTCGTTTACACAGATGTTCGTCTTATATAATTTTGTGACGATAATTTCATATTGAATCCTGATTCAGGGGTATGTCTGATCGAGGCGGAGAGCAGTCGCAATACAGCTGTAATTGGTCGCCCGAACAGTAATGGCTCCCGGGACTGGGGCCTGTTCCAGATCAATGACAAATATTGGTGCAGTACTGGCAATTCGCCCGGGAAGGACTGCAACGTCAGATGTCGCGGTAATTTTTTTATTTATACACTAAAAGTACACAGGGCTAGGAAAACAAGTATGGAAAGGTACTTATTTCGTTGGTTGTGTGGTCATGCAGCAAACTAAAGCTTGACAGAAATACATTGGTATTCCAAAATAGTAATTTTCAACAAGATCCATTTTCTTTTTTTATTCAGAATGTATATAGTATGTCTTGCTTTCAGATCTGATCACAGACAACATCACCAAGGCTTCGAACTGCGCCAAGCTCATATACCGGCGACACAACTTCAACGCTTGGTACGGCTGGATCAATAAGTGCAAGGGCAAGGCACTGCCCGACATTAGTAGATGTTAGCTGCGTCCACCGCGCCGTACCGCGGTATCTTTTCCTGACGTCGCCTTGCAGTTACATATTACCTTAGTCAGTTGTCTAAAGTTACATTCTATTGTAAATAAAATAAATTAATATTATACAACTTTCTACACAGCGCTCTGTAGACCCAAAGTAAGCATGGTTTAACTAACTTGTTTTATGGGTAGAATGCGGATAAACATACTTATATATACTGTTTTTTGTAAATACATACATATTATACATAAAAACACCCAGACCAATGTATATACCAATACAAATATTTGCATTGAGCTGGAATCGAACCTGTGAACGGTAACTTTTATATTGTACTTCTTTATGTTGTGGAAATCATACAAAGACTAACTGACACATTCAAAGTAACTTGACCGAACGGCGCAGTACGTCGTATTTTATATTTATTAAGACCACTGTTTACAGAACTCCATGTTATTTATATAATAAGTAGAAAAAGGTACGACGCTCGCACGTTTTTGTATAATAAACTATTTTTATTGCCTCAATTCATAGAACTACTTTTTTTAAGAACCCGTGCCTCTAAAGGAAAATCGGAACCCTTATGGGATCACTTTGTTGCCCGTCTACCAAGATATTTTTCTCGGGAACGCGCGTAGAAAATGTATACCCAATACTCAGGTCTGCAACCCTTTGAAGCTGTGATAAAGTCAAACTTCTAAGTCAATGCAATGAAACGATACATCCATTTATGTAGTGAATTTAACCAGATGCAAAGACATCAAAACCTATAAGGTACTTCCCGTTGAAATTACATCATTGCTTTTGCATCAACATATACGCTGACAGGGACTAAGGCTGGGTCCCTGTCCACCGTCCACACCAGTTGACCAGAAGCAGGCTGGGACGGTGGGGCGACTAGGGCCCTTCCCCCAAAACGAGGCAAGACGGGGACACCGTGGTTCCCAAACCCGAGGGGGCCATCTCGAAACCGGATATGGCCCAAGGTCAGTCGGATTACGAGGGATACGCTCTATGGGCAACCTTTACACCTTTTTTACCGGCGTCTGTAGACCTGAGACGGCGTGCGGTTTTAGTCGGTTAGGTACTTCACGTTGAGTTAGAATCTTGAAAATTTGCAGAAAGTAAAGTCTTATAGCACAAGTACAAGGAAAAGTTCGAAAACAGTAAATATGTAGCTGGGTAGCTAGGTAGCAACACACTCGCTCGGCAGCATGATCTCGCTCGGCAGCATGATTGCGGCAATGGTGCGGAGCGCGAGCGCCTGGGCCGCCGCCACCTCCTTCTGCGAGCATGTGATGCTCGCGAAGGAGATGGCGGAGCGCGCCCGGGAGGGGTTCAGAACTCTCCCGGCCCGCTGAGCCCGCAACATGCTCGCCGCGCGTCGCAGGCCACCCAGGCGCCGGAGGTCGCTCAACGACCTCCGTCCTCCGTGAGCGCAGGCCTGGGGGTGGCAGGTAAGGCCGCCTGTCATCCCAGCAGAAGCAGGCCGGGACGGTGGGGCGACTAGCGCCCCTCCCCCAAACCGGGGCAAGACGTGGTTCCCAAACCCGAGGGGGGCATCTCGAAACCGGAGATGGCCTAGGGTCAGTCGGGGTGCGAGGGATATGCTCTATGGGCAACCTTACACCCCGGCTCCTGTAGACCCGAGACGGCGTGCTGTTTTAGTCGGTTCAAGCCTGACATAACCACCCCCGCTGGCCGGCGGGGGGGTATCCGAAGGGATTTCCGCACGACAAAAAAAAAAACAAAAAATGTCTGTATGTCT
Source organism: Cybosia mesomella (assembly GCA_946251805.1). NCBI lineage: Eukaryota > Metazoa > Arthropoda > Insecta > Lepidoptera > Erebidae > Cybosia > Cybosia mesomella. Next base: position 2,485,401 of record OX276395.1, read on the forward strand.
GTCTATCAAGGCCTTTTTCAGGAACACGTGGAGGTATTAAGTTGAAATTAGTATCAAAAGCGCATTCATTATAATGGTAACATTCATGCAAATTTTCAGCTTTTGGAATTAATGCAAATGTACCCATACATTTCGCGCCAAAATGACTGGACTATTAGCTTAGCTAGAAAATTGACTATTACTTAATAGATTATCATATTTGATACATATATAATAATAATTTGACACACATATCAATCAATGTATAGATTATGTAGCTTTAACACATGCACTAAATAAACACGATAACACAATGTTTTCCGGACACTCATATAGCTATAAAAGCAAGTCGTTCAGTAGCTCAGACACAGTTCACACTCAGCTACCTTCACGTGTGTCATATTTCCTTCTCCAGAACTCAACATGCACCAGTTGACAGTCCTCCTGTTGGCTCTAGCAGGTATTTGCTTGCATTGCGAAGCGAAAGTATTCACGAGATGCGGCTTGGTGCAAGAATTACGGAGGCAAGGCTTCCCAAGGGCTGAACTGAGAGATTGTAAGTACCTTTTATTTTTCCGGAAATTCCCACGCATAACCCAAGCCCCCCCCCCCTTCCCGCCGGCCGATGGGGTTACATCGGACTCGAACCACAGCACGCCGTCTCGGGTCTCTAATGCCAGGGTGTACGGTGGCTCATAAGGTAATTCCATCGCACCCCGGTTGAACGACCGTACCTTTTTTTTTTTTTTTTTGTGCGGAAATCCCCTCGGATACCCCCCCGCCGGGCAGCGGGGGCGGTTATGTCGGGCTTGAACCGACTAAAACCGCACGCCGTCTCGGGTCTGCAGACGCCGGGGTGTAAGGTTGCCCATAGAGCATATCCCTCGCACCCCGACTGACCCTGGGCCATCTCCGGTTTCGAGATGGCCCTCTCGGGTTTGGGAACCACGGTGTCTCCATCTTGCCCCGGTTTGGGGGAGGGGCGCTAGTCGCCCCACCGTCCCGGCCTGCTTCTGCTGGGGTGACAGGCGGCCTCACCTGCCACCCCCAGGCCTGCGCTCATGGAGGACGGAGGTCGTTAAGCGACCTCCGGCGCCTGAGTCGCCTGCGACGCGAGGCGAGCATGTTGCGGGCTCTGTGGGCCGGGAGGGTTCTGAACCTCTCCCGGGCGCGCTCCGCCATCTCCTTCGCGAGCATCACATGCGCGCAGAAGGAGGTGGCGGCGGCCCACGCGCTCGCGCTCCGCACCATTGCCGCAATCATGCTGCCGAGCGAGAGGACTCCCGCCCCGATGGCTGCCACGAGGTCACGCCTCGGCACCTCCCACGCCGGGCAGTCCGCCAGCGTGTGCAGCCCTGAGTCCTCGCTCACGTCACAGTGATGACACTCAGGCGTTGGCTCCTTCCTGATCCGATGCAGGTGGTCCCCGAAGCACCCCTTCCCGGAGATCACCTGCGTCAGTCGGTACGAGAGGCTTCCGTGTCGCCTCTCTAGCCAATCCTACATGATGGGCCTTACCGCCGCTATTGCGGCGTGCCCTGCGCTTGGTCGCCCAAGTCGTTCCTTCCACTCCAACACGATGGCCTGGCGGAGCTGGGACTGCACGGCCTCGATTTCTCGATGCTCGGGGTTCAGTCCCTGCTCCCGCGCCACTGGTATAGTTGCGAAAGGGCTCTCGCCTCCAGGTCCCATAGCGGAGTTCCGGCAAGGAGACTCGCCGCCTCGAAGGAGATCGTGCGGTACCCTCGGATGACCCTGATGGCCATCACTCGCTGCGGAGCGCGCAGCATCCGCACACTTCCGGCCTTCAGGGCCTCCGCCCATATTGGGCACCCATACAAGGCCATGGACCGCACGATCCCCGCGTAGAGTCTCCTGCAGGAGTCATCGGGCCCCTTCATGTTGGGCAGCAGCCGCACCAGAGCGAGAGCTGTGCCCTTCAGTTTGGGGGCCAGACTTCGGATATGCTCTCCGAAGTCCCATCGGCCGTCGAGCACGAGCCCCAAATATTTCATTTGGGGCTTGATGCCGATGCGATTACCTCCCACGATGAGACTTGATCCCTCAGGTGGCTTGCTCCGAGGCCCATGAAAGAACAGGGCCTCGGTTTTATGCAGAGCCACCTCGAGACCCAGCCGCCGGATCCGCTCCACGACTTGGACAACCACGGTCGTGGCCTTCAGGGTCGCTTCGCGGTATGTCGCTCCGCACGCCGTCACGAGCGTGTCGTCCGCGTAACACGTGACGGCGGCACCGTCTGCGAGCTCACCGCGAAGCACCCAGTCGTATCCGATGTTCCACAGGAGCGGCCCCAGGACCGATCCCTGCGGAACACCGCACGACATCTCACGCCGGCCGAGACCGGTCACGGTTGGGTAGAAGACGGCTCTCTCCGTCAAATACGCCCCGACTATGCGGCGGAGGTAGAGAAGCACTTCGTGATACACGGGCGCCTCCCTAATGCAACTCCAGGGCAAGGTGTTGAACGAGTTGGCGATATCCAGGGACACCGCCAACATCACCTCACCCCGGGCTACTGCATCCTCCGCCATGAGCGACCGTACCTATTGTTTGTGTGATGGTACACCACCAGCAACTTCAACACATTCAGTCAGTCGATCAACAAATTTAGTTTTAATGAATCGTAAACCTTTTGTAAATAATTTTATTATGTTTACAGGGGTATGCTTAATCGAAGCGGAAAGCAGTCGCAATACAGCCGTGATTAGTCAGCTTAACAGTGACGGCTCGCAGGACTGGGGCCTGTTCCAGATCAACGACCGTTACTGGTGCAGTACTGGCAACTCATCCGGGAAAGACTGCAACGTCAGATGTCGCGGTAATACTATATTTTACTATAGATAGGTACATGCATTAACCGGAGCCGGGGGCGCGACACACGCTACTTCTCTTCGGGGCAACGTGGTACCCACACTCGGGGGGCCATCTCAAAGCTGTAGACGGCCAAGGGTCAGCCGGAGTGCGAGCCCCTCCAATAGCAATCTTACACCCATATGAGACCCCAGAGGTCGTGTGGTTCGACTCCGACATAACCACTCCCAGCCGGAGCCCTAGCCGGTGGAGGGGAGGTATCCGTGAGGATATTCGCACGAGAAAAAAAAAGGTACATTACACAAGGTCTTACATAAACAAGGTTGTGTCCGAAATGGAGTTACTAATAATCATTTTCTATCAGATAAAATTGTGTTAGTATATCCAGGGATGTGAACTATCTTTTGCTTTCAGATCTGATAACGGATGATATCACCAAAGCGTCTAATTGCGCCAAGATCATTTTTAGGAGACATCAGTTCAGCGCTTGGCACGGCTGGACCAAAAGGTGCAAGAACCAGATATTACCTGATATTAGCGACTGTTAATTTTAACGTCATTTCATTTCTATATCGTGTCACAATTTAATTTTAAGCATCTATGTTAACTTAAGTATATTTTAATGAATCATATTTTTACAAGATCATAATGTTATTTGTCTTTATACCTGCATAAGACGATATATGTATTAAAAAAATAAGAATATGTCCTAAAACTAACTGGTTTTACATATAAACCTAAACCTGATGTTTTTCGCCCTTAGGGCTAGACCTTGCCGCCATTTATCTGCTTCTTTTCTTTTTCACGAGCTGCCTACCGTCATTTAAACTTTCTAAGGCCCCTTTATACTACAGGCCCTTTAGATTGACGATAACTACTTTCCTATATAGACCACTTTAAGTGACCACCACTGATTCCGAAAATGGCCACTTCTCTGAAACGACTACTTCCTGTAATGACTACTTTACTGAAATGACAACTTAATGTTATTGTGTGGGGTATAGTTAGGTCTTACAAAAAATATTGCTCTGTATTAAAATATTTTGCAAGAAATTTTCGACCTTATTCCTTACACTTCTCGGTAAGTAGGAAAGTAGTCATTTTCGATTTAAAGGCTACTGATACCCATCCGCCTAATGGTAAAAGTTGACCGATGTCTACAAACGCTCGCAATATCGCAAGTCTTGATGTCTTCACGGTTATCAGCAAACTGACGATGCGATTTCCTCCCACGATGAGACTGGATCCCTCGGGTGGCTTGCTCCGAGGCCCATGGAAGAACAGGGCCTCGGTTTTATGCAGAGCCACCTCGAGACCCAGCCGCCGTATCCGCTTAACGACTTGAGCAACCGCGGTCTCATATGTAACGACCTACTATTTATCATATTCAATATTCGAGCATTGTTCGTTTACCAACAGCAACAAATTTAAGCGGCAATAGTAACCAGCCCGCGCTTCCCTTTAATTTATATTAGTTTTTTTTAACTCAAGCAATCCTAATTTACACATTAGTCCATGTCCATCGGGGACAATGTACCTTTCAAATGATGAAAGATTTTTTTTAATAGGTGCAGTGGTTCCAAGCATTAACCCACACATATATAACATATAAACCCCACCAGGCGAGGCTGCGGTGGCGGCCAAAGTCCGCCGGCAACCCTGGGGTTATCCTTTCGAGGGCTTACCCGGGGTGCCCGGCAACGGACACTTGGGGAGGACACCGTGCGGTTTTAGTCGAGACACGACATAACCACCCCCGCTGGCCAGCGGGGGGGGTATCCGAAGGGATTTCCGCACGTAAAAAAAAAAAAAAAAAAAAAAAACACATATAAACATAAACAAAGTCACAAAATTTGGCCACTCTCTGAAGATCGAACCTATCCGACCGACCTATCTCTTGCCCGCCTGTTTCTTTTTCTATGGCATTTTTTTTAAAATACTTAGTCTGGCCATAAATACTGTTACAATGAAAAATAAACAAAATATTCCATTTGAATTTGGAATCATTATTGTGTCTTGTGTATTGTGAATCATTTGAATATGATTGTTCATTAAGTTTTCTCATTTTGGCGCCAATACATTATACTTACAGTATTTTGCGATATTAAAATGGAGTGGGGTGATAAAGAGAACCGAATCGCTGTGATTGCATTAAACAAAGTAGGTATTGAACCAAATGCAATTTTTAAAACTCTCCATACGCTTGGTATTAGTAAAATGTTTGTGTACCGGGCTATTAATAGGTACAATGAGACCTCCTTTGTTTGTGACAGAAAAAAGATCTGGCCGTCCACGTAGTATTCGTACGAAAAATGTGGTCAAAGCAGTAAGGGACAGAATTCGAAGAAATCCTGTCCGAAAGCAAAAGATTTTATCTCGGGAGATGAAGATAGCACCTAGAACCATGTCGCGTATTTTAAAAGATGACTTAGGACTTGCAGCCTATAAGAAACGTACTGGTCATTTGTTCAAAGGGATAAGGCTCAATTTCGTTTGTCTTTGATATTACTGAATAAAGAAACGTGTGAACGGTGTGAAGATTTATTTGTCACTGGTTGACATTCGATACAGGTGTCTTTAAAACTAAGTGGACTGTATATAGGTATAGGTATGTGTGAATTCAGCTGCAGTCTGTTGCGTACAGTTTAGACATTCCGCCCACCAAAGAACGCAGTTCTTTAACATGAATTTGAAATCTTTAACAACTAACTCTTTTTCCGATCTAAATCTTTAGAAAAAAGTAAGCATACAAAATGCTTAAAAATTTAATTGAATCTTTAACAAAGCTTAATATTATGTTAGCAGCAGACAACAAATAACTCAACCACATATGACTACAAGATGGTATACAAAAAAAAGGTTGTGTATTCACCACCAGATTAATACAAAATGAATATAAGTAAAACATTTTACTTTAAAGTATTAATTTTACACTTAAACATAACTAATTTTATTTTGTAATAACACATATTTTGCTAACAGGTCTCTTATAAATACCGTTCTTACATTTTATAGATACAACCCGTGTTATTTGATCGGGTCCGACATGTTTTTCCACTATTCTACCTAATATCCATTTACAAGGTGGAATATTGTCCTCTTTTAGGATCACAATGTCATCGATTTCTGGTTCAGTATTCTTTGTGTTCCACTTATGACGCTGACTGAGATACTCTTTGTACCACCTGTTCCAGAAATCGTTGACCATTTTCTGTGTTAATCGCCATCTATCATGGTAAGTAATATTTTGTTGGGTACCATCATCGTCAGCTAAGTTCAGCAGAGGCTCACCAACTAAAAAGTGCCCCGGTGTCAGTGGGAGAGGGTCATTAGGGTCGTCATGTATAAAACTTATAGGTCGTGAATTAAGGCAGGCTTCTACTTGTGTTAATACTGTAGACAATTCTTCATAAGTGAGTGTGGTATCCCCAATAACCTTTTTTAAATGTGTTCTTGTACTACGTACGCCTGCCTCCCACAGACCCCCAAAGTTTGGCGCATGCGGAGGTATGAAGTGCCATGTAGTACGCTCTAGTGTTAACAACTCTGCTATTTCGCTGGGTATTGCTGACTTGGCGCGGTTAAACATGTACCCTAGTTGCTTGTCCGCACCAACAAAGTTTGTGCCATTGTCACTATAGAGGTCATGACAATGGCCTCGTCTCGATGTGAACCTTCTAAAGGCTGCGATAAAACCCTTAGCAGTCATGTCTGTTACGGCCTCTAAATGTACGGCTCGAGTTACCATACAAATAAATATGCAAATATATCCTTTATAGGATTTTGATCCCCTACCAGGTGAAAATTTAATATTAATGGGGCCTGCATAGTCTACACCAGCTGATTTAAAAGGTTTATTGGGTTTCAACCTAACTTCTGGTAGTTGACCCATTATTTGTGAAGTGCGTTTAGTAAATTATCTAATACAAGTCACACATTCTCGATAACATTTTTTTGTTTCATCTTTGGCTCGCAGTATCCAGTATTTTGACCGTAAATAATTCAGCATAAGCTGCGGCCCACCGTGCATAGTCTTCAAATGAGCATCTATAATTATTAGTCTGCTAAGGTTATTCTTAGTAGGTAAAATTATAGGATGCTGTGTCTCGTACGCTGTTTGGGACTGCTGTATACGTCCGCTAACTCTTAGTATACCATTCTCGTCGAGAAAGGGACAAAGAGTGCGGAGTTTGCTTTTCTTAGGAACAGGAACATCTTTATTAGATTTCACATGGTTAATTTCAACTTTAAATTCTTTATTTTGAACTTGTCTTATACACATCTGTAAATTCTCATTCAATTCTTGTATAGTAATATTTTTTGTAAAATATTGACGCTTTTCCTTAGCTAGTTTTAAGTTTAACCATCTTCTACAGAAAGCTACGATTCTCAACATTTTAAATAAACTGGAAAACTTATTCCAAATAAATTCCTCATCACTCTCTAATGAGACAGTTAAAGCTATGCCTCTCTCCTCTTCTTGTGTGTCTTGGATGTCATCTGTGCTTACATGTATGTGTTCTGCTGACAGCCAAGGTGGTCCACTCCACCACAATGTATGATTCAACAACTCTGATGCTCGAAGTCCTCTTGATGCACAATCAGCTGGATTCATATCTGTAGCTACATGCCCCCACTGATCATAATCTAAAATATTCAATATATCAGCTACTCTGTTGCTTACAAATGTATTCCATCGGCTAGACCCACCTTTCAGCCAAGCTAGTACTATAGAAGAGTCCGTCCACGCGTATAAACTAGTTTTAGGTATATTCATCACTTGAGATATCTCGGAAATTAACTTAGCCGCCAACACCGCACCACAAAGCTCCAGTCTGGGTATTGTGAGCTGCCTCTCGATCGGAGCGACCTTAGTTTTAGCGGATATAAGGTTAACGTAAATTCCATCTTCTTTGATAACTCGCATGTACACTGCTGCTCCGTAGGCCCGTTGCGAAGCGTCTGCAAAAGCATGCAGTTCTGTCTTAGCCGTAGAAGAGGAGTGTAACCATCTTGGTATATGTACTCCTTTAATGTTATTCAAATTCTCTCTGTAATATAACCACTCGTCCAGTAGATCCCCATGTACAGCATCATCCCACTCTAAACCCGTCTTCCATAATTTCTGTATTATCATTTTTGCAACAACGACAACAGGTGCTATCCATCCTAATGGGTCGTATAGTTTGGCTACCACAGACAGAATATCTCGTTTGGTAATCACTTGTTGAGGTGCTGGTGTTTGGATGGTATATTCAAAATTATCTGTGATTCGATTCCAAATCACACCTAACACCTTTACTAAACTGTTGAGTTTTAGATGGAGTTCATGATCAATCTGTTTGTTGTTGCCAATATATTTTAACACATTCTCATTATTACTACTCCATTTCTGTAAGTCGAACCCTCCTGAATTCATCAGCTTGTTCATCTCATTGTATATAGTTACTGCTTCTGATTCTGAATCGCACCCAGTCATTAAATCATCTATATAATAGTCTCGCTTCGTTATCTTGGCTGCAACTGGACATTCTGATGTTTCTTCATCAGCTAATCTCTGTAGTGATTTCACAGCAAGGTATGGTGCACATGCTGTCCCAAATGTTAGTCTCACAAGTTTATAGTGTTTAACTGGCTCATTCTGTGTAAATCTCCATAATATCCTTTGGTAATTTGTATCCTCTTTTGCCACCTGCACCATTCGGTACATTTTTATTATATCTGCAGTAATACAAATTTTATGGGTTCTCCATCTCATTAGTAGGTGACGTAAGTCTTGCTGCAATTTAGGACCCACAAGCAGGTCATCATTTAAAGATACATTGTTAAACCCTTTACAGGAAGCATCAAAGACTATTCTGAGCTTCGTAGTATCTTTGTCTTCTCTAGTTACGGCATGGTGAGGAAGATAAACCGCTCTAGGGTTATCAATATCTGTGGATTCAACTTCAACAATGTGATTCAATAGCATGTACTCATTCATCACTTTATGATATTCATCATGAAGGTTCAGATTTTTTGCTAACTTCTTCTCTAATAATTCAAATCTCTTAGCTGCTATCTCCACCGATCTACCATTTTGACACTCTGGGTTTTCATACTTAAATGGCAGCTTCACAATGAATCGACCGCTCTCGTCTCTAACTGTGGTAGCAGCATAAAATTCTTCACATTTTAATTCATCTTCTGTCAGTCTCTTTTGTATTGTATTTGGTTCATTTTCAACTTATCAGAACTGCCTCAGCAACTCATCTTCTTTGTGTTGTATATGGAAGCTAGTAATGTTCTTCTTTGTTGAAGCATGTTCCTGCGCCGTCCTTCCTGACACCACCCAACCTAAAATTGTGTTTTGAGCTAATAAATTACTCTTAGGGTGTTTGATTATTCCATCTAATAGAATGTCACTGTATGTTTCAGCACCTAATAAAATATCTATTCCTCCAGTTGTAGCAAACTCAGGATCAGCTAACTCTAAATGTGAAAGGTCTGCCCACTCAGGAATATTAAGGTTAGTGGTAGGTAGCAGTGTTGTTAATGAACGCAATACATACGCATTTACTGGCACCAAAGCCTTGGGATTGTGGCGTGATTTCACGATTAGCGAAACCATGTGTTTGATTCTCGTTTGCCCTTCTCCCACACCTGACACCCAACCACTCACAGATTTACGAGGAAGATTAAGTAGCTGAACCGTAGCCTCTGTCACAAATGACGCCTGTGACCCCTGGTCTAACAATGCTCTAATTACATATCTGCACCCATTCCTACTATCTACTGACACTCGCGCAGTAGCTAACAGGACACTGTTTGTATAAAAGGTTTCTCTAGAAAAGTTGGCTACAATATGTGTATCATTTGACAAAACATCAGGCTTACCTCTTTGCGACTCAGACACGGTACCTGTAGACGTTACTTCACTCTGGTGTAACTGTCCTGTATTATCCTTTCTCACGAAGTGAAGAAGTGTATGATGACGCCGCCCACAAGTTCGACAACACGCTGACTGCCGACATTTAACCACGGAGTGTGATGGCGCCAAACAATTGAAGCATAACTTATTCTGTTGAACAAAGTCTTGTCTCTCCTTGGTAGACATATCACCAAAATTTTTGCAGTGGTATATATAATGCTCGCCATTGCATAGTGCACATTTTATTTCATATTTCTTTTCGTCCTTATTTATGTTCGAATGAAAGGCTTTAGGTTTAGCAACAGGCTTAGGTTGTGCCGTTTTCGATTGGTGTCTATCCATCATTTCTAAAGATCGGAATCTCGTACTCAGGAAGTCTCTTAATTGCGGCCAAGTAGGCAAGTCGTTACTACTCAAGCTCAAATGTTGTTCCCACTCTTTCACAGATTCGCCATCCAATTTTGATGTTACTAAGTAGTTGATCATCATGTCCCAAGTACCAGTATCCACTTCCATGTTCTTCAAAGCCTTTAAACAGGTCGAAGTTGTATCCATCAATTGTTTTATAGAACTCGACGAAACTGTTTGTATTGATTTTTGTGTAAATAATGTTCTCAGAATCACATTGGCATTATATCTCTTATTATTGTATCGTTTCTCTAATTCGTTCCACGCCTCATCATAGTTAGCGTTCGTAGTAGTGAAATTACGCAGTAAAACTTCTGGTTCGCCTGACAAATAAGTCTTAAGGTATTGTAGTTTCTGTACAGGTGACAAAGACTTGTTATTATGTATGAGTGAACAAAACAAGTCATAAAACGATTGCCACTCCTCGTATTTGCCACTAAATGTAGGTATTTGAACACGAGGTAGTTTAACTTCACAATTTATCGATGATTTTAGATCACTAACAGGTGATAATTTCTGGGTTTGATTCTTACTTTGGTTCAAAAACGGTTGAAGTGCTTCTTTTAGACTTGATTTGTATGATGTATATAACTCTTCAAACAATTCGTGTGTATTTGTTGTAAAGTAAGAATTTTTTCTCTCTTCGTCTGTGGCAGATTTTACTATGTGTTTGTGCCCCTCTTTGAAGTCCTGACGAAGACTTTCTAGTGTTTCTAACCTCGTTTCTAAATATGGCCTTGTTATTCTGTCTCTCGGTGATTTTTTGTAGTTTTTCTCAGCACTTTTCAAGTTTTCTAATAGCTCCTTTTGATACGCCAGAAGTTTCTCCATATTAATATTAACTAGTAGGTAACTAATTTTCGATGTAATATAATGTTCACAACAAAGTAAATTTCACGTTACTCGAAAACACTATAATAACTTTGTAATAAAGTATCTTCTATTACTCCTTATCGCTTAGAAATGCACCTGTCTATTGTTCTCGCGGCGCAACTGCATCGGCCGGCCGGCGACTTGTATCCGGCTCGAAGGACCAAATGTTCAAAGGGATAAGGCTCAATTTCGTTTGTCTTTGATATTACTGAATAAAGAAACGTGTGAACGGTGTGAAGATATATTTGTCACTGGTTGACATTCGATACAGGTGTCTTTAAAACTAAGTGGACTGTATATAGGTATAGGTATGTGTGAATTCAGCTGCAGTCTGTTGCGTACAGTTTAGACACATTTCTTAACTGATAATTTAAAAAAGAATAGGGTGGTAAAATCGAAACAACTACTGAAGCGGTACGCAAAGGGAGGTCATAGAAAAATGATGTTTACGGATGAGATTTTTTTTTACAACTTGTTCAGTAATAAATGTGAAAGAAGCGGGTAGTTGCTCGCACTCTCGTCGCACGGGCGATGACTTGTCGAATAGAATTCGGTTGAGAGCTGTCGCACGGATCGGCCGCGCGCGCGTTGACTGTAATTATTGGTTGCGATCTTCGCTCATTCAAATTGTTATTGATACGGATCACTTTATTATTCCTACGGAGCTTCTTCTTGTGTGTGTTGTGTGTTCGGGCAACCACCGCACGAGAGGAATACGGCCGTGACCAGTGGTGCTCCGGATCCTGGTTACGGAAAACTAACGGGTTGGGACTACTGCACCGGTAACGTAGTATATCACTATATTTATAAACCACATATATTTAGCTAGGGTACATATACACAAAACAGGGGTTCCGGATCAGAAGACGGATCAGCTGCATCTGGTGAGTGGCCGTGTTCTCTTTCTATTTCTTTAGCTCCGCGTCACCGCGGACAGTTTTGGAGTCGCGGACGATTAAAAAACATATGGTAGCAGAGCGTGGTTGACTATATGATTCACGGTATTTACCTACGTTTTATTCGGTAATATAGTTAAATTTCTAATACGATATATCCCGGTCTTATATCTGATATTCTTATTTTGTTATTCATAGAAGTCTTATTTTGTGTGTCTTATTTTGTACAAGTCATAATTTGTGTATGTATCAGATATATTGGGTATATTTTCTGATACACAAAGTTAACATTAACATTTTTTAATTTGTCGGTAAACTTTTTTCCTTATTTCTAGAAGAAAATTTAAAGTGTTAATATAGTGGGTATCTTTGTGTTCTGAACAAAGAGTAATTAATAACAGATGCGGCATCTGTCGGTCACAGATTAATGACTTTATAGATGTGGTATTTGTACAACGAGTTTAATTCTTAACCGACTTCGGAAAAAGAAGGTTATGTTTTTTTGATCTTGGGATTATTTTATATTTTAATTTTACGTTGGTTGCTGAACGTTGCGGTTAGGGTTCCGTAGCGTAAGAATTTTGTAATTTATTATATTCTCTGGGTTCCGCCTCGGACAGACGGATTTAATTACCGGTATTTATTTGTTGATATCTCTTTGTTTTTTGATTTTAATTAACTTGTGTCCATTGTGTTAAGTGTGTACTTTCGGCCCATTTTTAGGATGACGCCTACGGTAGCTAGGGCAACATTGGCACGCGTCTTGAGATGGCTACAGACTGCTGCCGGTCTGATCGGTCGGCCGGACAGGGCTGTAGAACTGGGTAATCGGCACGAAAAACTGGCGAGTTACCTGGAACAATTGGAGGAGGCGTACCAGGCCATCTTGGAGGTGGAAGCCTCGTTGGAGGATGAGTCCGCCAGGGCTAAATTTACCCGTTACCACCTGGATTACGAACAGGCATTAGAGCTTGCAGATGCTGTTGGGGCAGCGTATTCGCGTTTGAATACTGCTTCTGGTTCGGTCCAGACTGCTAGCCCTACGATGCAACCGAAATTAGCAACCGGGCTCCCATCTCTCAATCTTCCCCATTTTTCGGGAGGATATGAGCAGTGGATGGCGTTTATTAATTTATTTGATAGCTTGGTGCATGCGCGCTCGGACTTAAGTGCCGCCCAGAAACTGGGATATTTGAGGACTACCTTATCCGGGGAGCCTCATGAGTTGGTGGGGCATCTGGATGTCACCAATGACAATTATGAGACTGCTCGAACGCTGCTAACGGAACGGTATCAAAATACACGCCGATTGGGGGACGCTCACGTTAGCCGCATACTGGGCATACCAAAGGTGACCCGGGTCACTGATCTTCGGATCCAGCTACTGAACCCGCTAACAGTAGCATATAAGGCTTTGGGAAAGCTTGGGTTTCCGGTGAAGGAATGGTCCTTTTTACTGCTTCACGTAGCGCTCGATAAGCTGCCGGCTGAGTTGAAGCTCAGGTTTGAACACCAGTTCGGAGGGAAGCTGCCCACAGACGTTCCCCTCTTTACGGAACTGCTCCAATTTCTAGAGGAGGAGTCTAGAATGTTGGACAATGTGGAGGGGCTGGACGCCCACTTGGGTAAATCGGACAAACACATCACCCACCTCCCAAGGGGAAGAGGTGGTCAGACCTCGGCGCGTGCTTGGGCTCCGCCTAGGAGGGTTGCGATGGCCGCGGGTCAGGCGCAACCTTACTGCCATTTTTGTGACCGAGCGGTTCACTCTATCCTGAATTGTAGTGAGTTCAGACGTGCCGACGTTGGAGTTCGGCGTCGGTTTGTGTGGCGTACGGGCCACTGCTGGGTGTGTTTGGGTAGTCACCTAGCCGGCAATTGCGGAGCGTTTCAACCATGCACCCACTGTGGTGGGCCGCATCATACTATTCTTTGCCAATTCGGGAGTGGTAGTAGTGGAAATTCCGGTGGTCGGCATTCAGGTCGACGAACCCCGGAGGCGGATCGCCGCTCAGGTCGGCGCACTCCGGAAGTGGAGCATCGGGATGCTCCCAGGGGCGGGGGTGTACCTCGGCGTCAGGTTGACGTGTACGTCCCCATGGAACACCGGGATGCTCCCAGGGGCGGGGGTACCCCTCAGCGTCAGATTGCTGGGTACACCCCTGTGGAACACCGGAGTGCCCGCAGGGGCGGGGGTCCCCCCTCTCCCCATCGGGATTATTATGGTCCGTCAAGGGTAAACACGGCTGATGTACAACCGCCGGAGGACCATGTTGAGGCCCACATTTCGGCTGCAACTTACGCTGCTCGGGCAGCACAATTGGCTTCGGAACCACCACTCATGCAGTCACGTGACCCTTTGATCGAGTGGGGTAACTATCGGGTGCCGAGGACGACTCGTGGGTTTTCTCCTCCGACCCCATCGTGGGTGTGTGGGACACACGCCTCAAGGATTCCATCTGAACCAGCGCGGGCTGATTCCCCTCATACCTTATAGGTATTCGCGGCCTCCTCACCAGGTGCAGCCTTTTCAAAAACAGTTCTTCTCCCCACGGTGTCACTTCGGGTTAGTGGCAATGGTGGAGCGACAGTAAAGGCAAGAGCGTTTTTGGACACAGGGGCTCAAGGCTGCATCATTACTATTGGACTGGTGAGGAAGTTGGGCCTATCGATATCTAAGGAATTTAATCACATAATGGGAATTGGGGGCGATCGGGTTACAGCCATATACGGTCAGGTCCGTTTCATGGTTACTGGGAAATCGGGTTCTTCCCCCACTATTACAGTTACGGCTCTTGTCATGGATCAGGTTCTGGGCAATCATCCTCTGGTGTCCCTTCCCGCGGTTGTTGGTCACTCCGCTTCGGATCTGCCTCTTGCGGATCCCGACTTTTGGAAGCCGAGTTCAGTTGACCTGCTGCTCGGTTCGGATGTCGTGGGCCAAGTGCTATGTTCCGGATCGGTTATATCTTTACATCCGGACGGATTGATTGCCTTCCCATCGGTTTTCGGTTATTTAGTTTTGGGCCCAGCATTTCCTTCCATTTGTAGTAAAGACCAACCGTTATTCACGGGCGTTTCTCTGGCTGAGGTGGTACAAAGGTTCTGGGCAGTGGAGGAGGTTCCTTCGGTTCCTCACGCGGATCCACTGCACGAGGAGTGCGAAGACCACTATAAACGAACTCTGGTACGTTTACCGTCAGGACGGTTCATGGCACGGTTGCCATTTTTGTCTTCCCATCCACCTCTCGGTCAATCGTTTGGGTTAGCGGAGAAACGCATGTTGTCGATGGAGCGCCGCATGAAACGTGATTTGGTATTCAGAGAAAAATACGTGCAATTCATGCGCGAGTATGAGGCACTCGGACATATGCTCCCCTCGCATAAGGATTACTCTTCGGTTGAGCATTACTTCATTCCTCACCATGCCGTTTTCAGGACTGATGGTGGGAAGATTCGAGTTGTATTTGACGGATCGGCTCCGACATCTAGCGGCGTCTCCCTAAATCAATGTCTGCACTCGGGTGCTAAGCTCCATAAGGATATCTCGGATATCATTACATCGTTTCGTAGACATCTGGTAGTTTTTGCCACGGACATTCGTATGATGTTCCGGCAAACGGTCATACATTCAGATGATAGGCGGTATCAACTGATCCTCTGGAGGGAGGATCCGTCGCAGCCACTGATGGTCTACGAACTGGCTACAAATACATACGGGTTAAAGTCCAGCCCTTGGATGGCCATTCGGAGCCTGCTGGAGTTAGCTAATCGGGAGCGAACGATCTTTCCAAGAGCGGCAGCCATCTTGGAGACGGATTTGTATGTCGATGACATATGCACCGGGGCATCATCTGAACGTGAGGCGCTACTTCTCCGAGATGAGCTAATTGACATACTCGCCACAGCGGGCTATGAGTTACGCAAATGGATCTCCAACTGCCCACGTTTGTTAGCTGATCTTCCGGAAGATCACAGGCAGGATCCTCTTCTTTTTGAGGACCCGGATAGTCCACATTCCACTTCGGTCTTGGGTGTTCAGTATCAACCGGTCACAGACACCTTTTCATTTCGGTTCTTAGAGGTAACAGCGAAGGTCTGGACTAAGCGTTTGGTACTCTCTACGGTGGCCAGAATATTCGATCCAAACGGTTGGATTGCGCCAGTAATTTTTTGGGCCAAGTATTTCTTGCAGCGATTGTGGATCGCAGAGATCTCTTGGGATGAGCCTATCACGGGGGACCTCCTTTTCGATTGGATGGGATTCCTTAATCGTTTGGGGTTTATTACACGGGTTTCAGTTCCACGTCACTTCCTTCCAACAGGGAAGTACAAAGCTTCACTCCACGGATTCTGTGATGCATCGGCGTCGGGATACGCTGCAGTGGTGTATTTACGTACCATGAGGTCGGATGGTACTACAGCGGTTCACCTAGTGACGGCTAAGAGCAAGGTTGCTCCCTTACGGACTCGGTTGACTATCCCTAAGTTGGAGCTTTCGGGGGCTGCCTTGCTCACTAGGTTACTTAATCACGTAAGTTCTACTCTGGGTAAATCGGTGGACCTATCTGAGATTATGCTTGGTCAGATAGTCAAATTGTCCTAGCTTGGCTTCAGGCTTCCTCACACAGGTTGGAAGTGTTTGTTGCCAATCGAGTGTCTCAGATCCAGGCTTCGGAGGCGAAGTTGATCTGGAGACATGTACCAGGTGAGCTAAATCCCGCAGATGTGGCTTCCCGGGGTTGTGATGCCCCTACTCTGGTAGATCATTCCATATGGTGGGGTCCGGAGTGGCTGGCAGATCCGGAGTCGACGTGGCCTCCTACTATTTTGAACGGTACGGACTCCTTACCTGGCATTCGGGTGGCAGCAGTTGAAACAGAGGTGACGCCTGCAGATCCTCTCCTAACGAGGTACAGCTCTCTCAGTAAACTTCTGGGAGTTACAAGTTGGATGCATCGATTCATCCGGAATTGTAGGAAGCTCGGTGCAAGAGACACCTCACCTAACCTATCGGCAGACGAACGTCGAACGGCATTCCTGTTTTGGGTGAGACGGGTTCAAGCAGTGCGGTTCACTGATGAAATCAGAATCATTGGGTCCTCTGGTCGACTAAAGGGAGCGATTGCACGGCTAAATCCCTTCATTGACCATTCGGGTTTACTTCGAGTTGGTGGACGACTCCGGAACTCTCAGTTGCCCTACGGTGCCCGTCACCCTCTTCTGTTGCCGAAGGATGGTGACTTGGTTCGGCTTCTGGTTCAGGATCGGCATATTAATAATTCACACGCGGGTTGTAACGCCCTTCTGGCGATCTTACAACGTGAATTTTGGATCTTGTCCGCGCGTCGGTGCGTCAGGTCAATAATATTTAAATGTATGTCGTGCTATCGGCTGAGAGCGACTACAATGCAGCCAATGATGGGCGATCTACCGGCTGATCGGGTGTCGGTCACTCGACCCTTCGAAGGTGTGGGGACAGACTTCGCAGGCCCATTTATGGTCAAGGCTTCGCACTTACGGAATGCGAAGTCCTATAAAACGTACTTATGCGTGTTCGTCTGCCTCTCTACAAAAGCGGTGCATTTAGAACTGGTTTCAGCACTCAGTACTGAGGCGTTCATCGCAGCGCTTGATCGTTTTGTTTCACGGCGAGGCTTGCCTAGCCTCATACGGTCGGATAATGGCACCAACTATCAGGGTGCTGATCGGTACCTACGGGAGGCGCACCAGTTCCTTATGGATAAGGATACGGAAATCGGTCAAAAATTTAGCCAAACGGGGAGTGACTTGGAAGTTTGATCCCCCGGCTTGCCCTCACTGGGGGGGAATTTTTGAGGCCACAGTCAAGTCGGCTAAGACTCATATGCGGCGTGTCATTGGGGACACTATACTTACCTTCGAGGAACTTGTCACGGTCCTCTGCAGAGTTAAGGCAACTCTGAACTCACGGCCATTGTGTCCGCTGTCGACGGACCCTAATGACTTGGAGGTCTTGACACCGGGTCATTTCCTCATTGGACAGCCATTAACAGCCTTACCGGAATATCCTTATGCTGCTGTCCCTCGAAATCGGTTATCCCGGTTTCAAATGCTGCAGCAGATGGCTCAGGACTTCAACCGCCGGTTTTCGTTGGAGTATTTGAACATCCTGCAGCAGCGCGTTAAGTGGGTGGATAAGACCGCTCCTGCACGGGTGGGAGATCTGGTTCTTATCAAGGACGCTAATGTGCCCTCGTTGAAATGGCGTCGTGGGCGCATTCTTAAACTGTACCCGGGAGTAGATGGTACTCCACGGTTTGCGGAAGTTAACGTCGGGGACTCTGTTTTGCGACGCGCGGTAGCGTCTCTCTCTCGTCTGCCTATTGATTAGCGGACTGAGATCCCTCTGTCCGGAGCGGGGGTTTGTTCAGTAATAAATGTGAAAGAAGCGGGTAGTTGCTCGCACTCTCGTCGCACGGGCGATGACTTGTCGAATAGAATTCGGTTGAGAGCTGTCGCACGGATCGGCCGCGCGCGCGTTGACTGTAATTATTGGTTGCGATCTTCGCTCATTCAAATTGTTATTGATACGGATCACTTTATTATTCCTACGGAGCTTCTTCTTGTGTGTGTTGTGTGTTCGGGCAACCACCGCACGAGAGGAATACGGCCGTGACCAGTGGTGCTCCGGATCCTGGTTACGGAAAACTAACGGGTTGGGACTACTGCACCGGTAACGTAGTATATCACTATATTTATAAACCACATATATTTAGCTAGGGTACATATACACAAAACAGGGGTTCCGGATCAGAAGACGGATCAGCTGCCTCTGGTGAGTGGCCGTGTTCTCTTTCTATTTCTTTAGCTCCGCGTCACCGCGGACAGTTTTGGAGTCGCGGACGATTAAAAAACACAACTAGTAAGTAATCAACATTTTAACAAACAAAACGACCATATTTATGATCACAGCTCCAAGGCAGCTTCCCAATTAGTCAACAGAGTGCAACGTGGGCATTTTCCGACTTCAGTGATGGTTTGGTGGGGTATTAGCTATGAAGGAGTGACTGAGCCATACTTTTGTGAAAAAGGTATCAAAACATCGGTACAAGTGTATCAAGATACCATTCTTGAGAAGGTCGTAAAGCCCATTAACAACACCATGTTGAATAACCAAGAATGGTCCTTCCAGCAAGACTCAGCGCCAGGTCATAAAGCTCGTTCTACGCAGTCTTGGTTGGAAACGAACGTTTCGGACTTCATCAGAGCTGAAGACTGGCCGTCGTCTAGTCCCGATCTTAATCCGCTGGATTATGATTTATTTTCAGTTTTAGAGAGTACGGCTTACTCTAAACGCTATGATAATTTGGAGTCCCCAAAACAATCCATACGATTGGCAGTAAAGAATTTTCCCATGGAAAGAACGGGTGCTTCTATTAATAACTGGTTGTATTGCAGCCAATGGAGACCACTTCGAATAAGCTTTATATATTTTAAATTGTTTTAAATTTATGTATTAAACAAACACACTGTAAAAGTAACAAATGTTACTTACAGTAGAAATATATTTTTTTTGTTACAATATGTATGGCAAGACTAGGTATATGTGGCTGTAAAAATGGTTCATCATACAGCTTATATTAGCAGTGTGGACTACACTACACATGTTTCTACGGAAATGAAAAAAAAATTATACCTTGAAGATATTTTTTTGTTTAACAGCAGAGAAAGTCGGTTCCCCGGAACAAAAAGTAATGTTTTCACCCCTATCTTCAGGTAATTTCAAGCTAATATTACGAGTATGAAAAATGAAAAATTAATTTGAATATTTAATTAATTAATTAATATTCAAGAATATTAAGATATTAAGAAATTTAATTAATTTAAATTTTTTAATTTTTTTACACGTGCTCCAAATACACACGATAACATTGTTTTTTTTCCACACACTCATATATAAAAGTAAGTCGTCCAGTAACTCAGACACGGTTCACACTCAGCAACCTTCACGCGCATTAGGTATATCTCGCCCACCAGCGCTCAACATGCACAAGTTGACAATCCTCCTGCTGGCTCTGGCAGCTGTTTGCTCGTATTGCGAAGCGAAAGTGTTCACGAGATGCGGCTTGGTGCAAGAATTAAGAAAGCAAGGCTTCCCTAGTGCTGAACTAGGAGATTGTAAGTACCTTATATATATACAAAATTTTAACATCAACCCACGGACGAATATGCATGATCAGAGGCACATCACACACTGTTCCTCCAAATTTATAATTTATTGTGTTTTTTAACTCAAGCCACATAATGTCCATCCGGGATAATGTATCTTTGAAATGGTGAAAGAACTTTTGCAATAAGTGCAGTGGTTCCGAAGATTACCCCAAACATATAAACAAACTCACAAAATTCTGCCTCTTTCTTATAATCTGATGAATTCATTATTATGTGCAAAATCAATAATTCCGAAAAAACTAATTCAAATGTTCCAGCAAAAATTTTGTAAATAGTAATTATTTATTTTCAGGGGTATGCTTGATCGAAGCGGAGAGCAATCGGAACACAGCCATAGTCAGTAAGCCCAACAGTCGCGGCTTCTCAGACTATGGCATGTTCCAGCAGTGCTATTCTCTAAGGACACAACCTTGCGCGCAGCGTTGCGCTCGTCGACGAGCTCGCAAAATGCTGCTTTGGATTTATATTTTATTTTAATTTATGATTTAGATTTAGATTTAGATTTCGATTTTTGATTGATGATGAAATCTAAATCTAAATCTAGATTTAGATTTAGATTTTTGATTGATGATGAAATCTAAATCTAAATCTAAATCTAAAATCTAAATCTAAATCTAAATCTAAATCATAAATTAAAATAAAATATAAATCCAAAGCAGCATTTTGCGAGCTCGTCGACGAGCGCAACGCTGCGCGCAAGGCTGTGTCCTTAGAGAATAGCACTGCTGATCTACGAGCGGTACTGGTGCAGCACTAGCGGCTCGCCTGGGAAAGATTGCAACGTCAAATGTAGCGGTAATACTCATCATGATCTAAGCGTTATTCCCGGTTGCTTCCCAGGCTTTCACCTCGGAGTCCCCACTTACTTCTTTATCATCGTCATCTTCATATTAGTCCCGGGAATTCAGGGTCCGCTTTACAGCTTTTCCTTCTCCACTTCGCATGGTCTAGGGCATCCATAATAGTGAGACCATAGGCACATATGTCATCTTCTACGACGCCAAGCAGTCCGTTTACTCCACCTCCTTTTGATTTGGTCTATATGGTAGCGACCGACGTCTGACCCCCGAGAGGAAAGGCTGAAGCCTCGTCCGTCAATCAGCAGATGCACCAGGTTACAGGTGAGGTTGGCTTGGGTCCAAAAGTTCTTGGTACCGCCTAATGCACAAGGTCATTTTCTTCCAGATAAAATGGCGTTATATTCCAGGGTTACCATGAAGCATCCGAAACATTAAGCACAAGGCTTAGGTACCATGATATCCCCGAGGGGGCCATCTCAAGATCGTCGATGGTCCAGGGTCAGCAGATATTCCGTGGGGATTTCCATACGAAAAATAAAATACCATGAACTTGAACATGAACACTTCGGATTTCGTAGGCCCAAAGAAGTGTCACGTCCCGTCTTCGGGTCCGATTGCGGGATAAGTGTGTTCCATGGAACCTATTGTTCGAAACTTCGGTCCAGGTTGTAAACCGTATCTTGGTTTCAGATCTGATAA
This sequence comes from Cybosia mesomella, assembly GCA_946251805.1. NCBI lineage: Eukaryota > Metazoa > Arthropoda > Insecta > Lepidoptera > Erebidae > Cybosia > Cybosia mesomella. The sequence continues at coordinate 2,507,012 of OX276395.1, forward strand.
CGGACGATATCACCATAGCGTCCAATTGCGCCAAGATAATTTTCAAGCGACACAATTTCAACGCATGGTATGGCTGGATCAATAAGTGCAAGAACAAGCCGCTGCCTGATATTAGCAATTGTTAATTTTACTCTTTTGCTGAGTCTACAATATTATCGTCTTCAACTGAACTGGAACTCATCATCCTCCCATACCATCCCATCATCACCCTTTTCTCCCAACTCGAATTTCTGTAGCTAGCTAGGCCTAGGACTCAATTCTGCAATTTTATGCAAAAGTAAGCCACTTTCATTGACGACCTCTGTGCTCTTCGACTGCTAAGTCAGAGGTCGCGGGTTCGATTCCCGCTCATTGCAAATATGTATATTTGCATTGGTCTGGGTATTTCAATGTATAATATATATTCATTTACAAGAAAAAATCTAAGTATGTTTATCCGCTTTCTAAAACCCATTTGACAAGCTCTGCTTAGTTTGGGTCTAGATGGCGCTGTTTAATATGTACTAGAATATCTATTTATTTATTATAGTTAAAGTCTAAAATTCCACTCCACAAAATGCCATTAAATTTTAGACTTTAAAAATATGACAATGAAGTCTAAAATTCAATGGCATTTTTATAGTGTCAGTGGAACATGGTGATTTAACACAAAATGGCAGAATCGAGGCCCAGTTGTTGGAACTTTCTAGGGATCCAACTACCCGTACCCGTAACAACAACATGTTCGTAGGGCAACCGGGACCGGGCTTAAACTGCTCTCCTATTAAAACAACTACATAGTGGATATAAATAAAATAATAAACTTTCATTACCTACATAATATTCAAAGACAAAAATGTGATTATATTCACAAAACAAGAATATCCTTGTAAAATGATTGGTGTTACATACACACTCACACTTTTCTCCCTGACCAGTCAACGCCAGATGTTGTCGTAATTTCTCCGGATTAAAAATAAATATTTATATTTGAATAAATTGTATATTTCATGGCGCAATTTTTAAACACACATTTATTTATCATAATATAATTAAAACGGCAAAAAGCCAACATTACAGGGTATTCCCAGGCGGTCACCCATCCAAGTACTAACCACGCCCGTTGTTGCTTAACTTCGATGATCGGACGAGAACCGGTGTGTACAACATGGTATGGACGTTGGCAACAAAACATACAGATTTTTTCGACACTATAATAACCATGCAGATTTTTTTTTAAACGTTCAAAACTGTAAGTTCTTTTGAAACTTATATGAAATCATTTACGATTAGTGGTTCATTGGATGCTTAAAAATAAATACAAACTTTATGACGAAAATACCTCCGACATAACTAAGAACACTTCCGACTAATTCACCTTTCAAACAAAAGAAAGAAAAGGTGTCATCCCTTCGGGAGTTACGATGACGCAGATAGACACACACAATACACGTCAGACTTATAAAGCCCCATCGTTTTTGCATCAGGGGTTAAAAAGAACGGACCGAAAAGAAAATAACCGCATCTCGGATCATTCATCAAGACAAATAAGCCCTGATTCGAGGGTTCACGAGTAGCCATTGGAGAGATTCACTATCCACATTCTTACTTTATCCTCAGATAAACTCGATGTCATTATGTAATTATCGTTCGAACGCAAACGCATATTAACCGACTCGTGGTCAAAGACGCATATATGCGTCAAAAAATCCCAGCCAGGCCAGTGACGCATATGTGCGTCATTTGATTAATCTTTGTGGCCAGTGATAGCCATTTGTAAAAATGTAGGTGACATGGAACTGTTAAATCGAATAGATCTATGGAACAAGGAAGGCACTTACCCAGGATTCATAGTAATGAAAATGCCACAGTTTCCGTCCAGCTTGATATCGAATCCATCGAAAACAAACCTCTTCATGAAGAGCGACAACGCCAGCAGAACCGCCAAGATCTGCTGGGCCACCACGGAGAGCACTTCTATGTTGATGCGGTTAAACTCGTCGAAACAACCCCAGCAACCACTTTGAGCAATTCCTAGGAGAATACAGATCTATGAAGTCAGTAAAGTGGAAACTGTACACACCTTACTGTCACTAACGTCTTTCGAGTAGTCTTCCTCTGAAGTGGGAATGCAGAACAGACCTCCATTTACTTCTGACCTTACATTGTCTACGAATTTCCTCTACAGTCGTTCATACACAAATCGTTTCATAGAAACAATTCACGTTCTTTTGGGTATTGACCGTTTGAATTGTGGTTATTATGGGAGGTTGACACTATGGGATGTGGTCTTTATGAGGAAAGGTCGTTTCGAGATGTGCCCACTTTGCAAAGTGGTCATTATGTGTCGGAGGGCTTCTAACCAATCCTCCGGCACACAATGACCGCTTTGCAAAATGACCACACCCTAAAACGTTCACGTCTCAAAATGACCACTTCAATATGAGATTTGTTATCTTAATACTATTTCAACAAGAATGATTTCCTCTATACTGTGTTACAATCAGGTGGCTTGTGTACCTGTTCGCTAACTAAATAGTAAAAAGATAAATACGAATTTCTAGCGCACTAGGTACCAATATTTTTTTTTTTCGTGCGGAAATCACTTCGGATACCCCCCCCCCCCCGCCAACCAGCGGGGGTGGTTATGTCGACTAACGACTAACCGACTAAAACCGCACGCCGTCTCGGGGCTACAGACTTCGGGGTGTAAGGTTACCCATAGGGGATGTCCCTCGCATCCCGACTGACCCTGGGCCATTTCCGGTTTCGAGATGGCCCCCTCGCGGTGTCCCCGTCTTGCCCCGGTTTGGGGGAGGGGCACTAGTCGCCCTACCGTCCCGGCCTGCTTCTGCTGGGGTGACAGGCGGCCTCACCAGCCACCCCCAGGCCTGCGCTCATGGAGGACGGAGGTCGATAAGCGACCTCCGGCGCCTGAGTCGCCTGCGACGTGCAACGAATTCTTTGATCCTTTACAGTTAGAAAGGAAGTTATAATTAGCAAGGGCGTAATTGATTATTAAGTGTAGATGATATATAGATAGATATGTGGCTATAAGACAACTATATCCTCCTCATTAAAACAAACTTACCGGCATAGGTCTTGCTCATGGCTTTGTAGTCCAGTCCGTCGGAGCAGTTGGTGACGACCACCCACCTAGCCAAGGCTCTGCCAAGGTCTTTCACTGTCTCCGTCTTACCAGTGCCTGCGGGGCCTTGCGGACTCCCGCCTCGGAATAAATTCAAAGCCGTAGTTAGTGTTATGTAGCATCTGTGGAGAACCAAATGAGCTATTTAAAAAAGGTACTGATTTAACTACAGAACTTTGAGATCACCAGTGGATCGCCAGATAGGAGTGGCTTCACAGAAAAATCAATATTTTGCCATTTAGACCGACTTTTGATTAGAAAAAGGCTCAGAGGAAGACGACTTGAGTAGTTTAGAAAAAAAAAACTAAAAAATCTTTATCAAGTGAAGATAGCTTACTTGATAGACATTTGATATTTTTCCCATCCTTGATAGTTGAAATTATCGTCTACATAGTTACTTCTCAGGGTATTTTCGAGACATTTAATTCCCCAGTCGCCCCGGGCACACACCTCTGAATTTTCGCAATTATGTGTGCATTAATAAATGTTAATTAAATGTGCCCGGTAGACGGCAATACGGTCGCCCCCTGTTACATTGGTACCTTAACATAACTGGTGAATCGTGGGTGTGTAATACACCTCTGCCTACCCCTTCCGGGATACAGGCGTGAAGTTATGTATGTTTTAATGCAATAGCATATACCACCTATCTAATTAAGCGCACACTGAATCACCAAAACCAGATCTTGAAAGAATCTGGAACCTTGAATATTTAATTTTGTTCAACTCTTAATATCCCCTATTGCCTTTGGTATGGTAGCCTAGTGGTATGGGTAAAGGACTGCTGAGACGAGGTCTCGGGTTCGATCCCAGGTATTACCATGGCACACACCAATGACTTTTCGATGCTTTTCGAAGTTTTGTGTGTATTTATCGCAGGTTTATAAGTGCCCGGTTAATGGCAATAGGCTCGCCACCTTATTACATTGGGACCTAAACATAAACTGGCGAAATGTGGGTGCTAGCACCTCTGCCTACCCCTTCGGGGATATAGGCGTGAGTTTATGTTATATGTTATGTTATGCCTTTGGTATTTTGCAGGTTAAGAGGAGGCAGATTAAAAAAATACTATTTTAGCATACTTAATAAAAAGGCATGTTCACCTGTCTGTGAGAGGGGTGATGACAAGTCTACCAGAGTTTCCGATGTATTCATAAGTATAAATAGAGTTAGTGTTTGTTTGCCTGATGAAGCAATCTTCCCTCTCACGGTCCCAATAGAATTTAAGCTGAGAGAACCATTCGAAGGTAGACACGGTCATACAGCCTGCGAAAAAAAGATAAGTACCTAGATAACTTCAAAAGCCGACACGTTTGCACGTCGTAAAGAAGACTGAAGCCTTGTACAGCCTAGACGATAGTCCCTACCGTACTGTATGCATATACAATTTGGGTACGCGTGTCTACGCCTTCATAATTCAGTAATGCATTGTGCTCTGTACGCGTATACACCTGTACGCGTAGTCCCGTATTGTTTGCATATACAATTAGGGTACGCGTGTCGACTCCCGACCAGCGGCGAGTCCTTGCTAGTCAGCGGCAGTCTTCAGTCTACGCCTTCATAATCCAGTAATGCATTGTGCCCTGTACGCGTATACACCTGTACGCGTAGTCAACTAAACCTCTACGCGTACCCAAAACAAGGCTAAGATTAGCTTGCTTCGATTTTGTAGAGCTTTTGCTCTATTCTACATCAGATTAACAGTTTGATAACTTCATGTGGAAACCCCCACGGGCTTCAACCCATCGGTACCAACGATGGGGTGAAGCCCGTGGGCGTGTCGGAATCGGACCGACTAAAACCACACGGTGTCCTCCCTAATCGTCCAGTGCCGGGCACCTCGGATAAGTCCTCGAAAGGATAACCCCAGGGTAGTTTGATACTTTTTTTTTTACGTGCGGAAATCCCTTCGGATATACCCCCCCGCCGGCCAGCGGAGGCGGTTATGTCGGGCTTGAACCGACTAAAACCGCACGCCGTCTCGGGTCTTAATACGCCAGGGTGTAAGGTTGCCCATAGAGCATATCCCTCGCACCCCGACTGACCCTGGGCCATCTCCAGTTTCGAGATGGCCCCTCTCGGGTTTGGGAACCACGGTGTCCCTGTCTTGCCCCGGTTTGGGGGAGGGGCGCTACCGTTCCGGCCTGCTTCTGCTGGGGTGACAGGTGGCCTTACCTGCCACCCCCAGGCCTGCGCTCATGGAGGACGGAGGTCGTTAAGCGACCTCCGGCGCCTGAGTCGCCTGCGACGCGCGGCGAGCAAGTTGCGGGCTCGGCGGGCCGGGAGAGTTCTAAATCTCTCCCGGGCGCGCTTCGCCATCTCCTTCGCGAGCATTACATGCTCGCAGAAGGCGGTGGCGGCGGCCCCCGCGCTCGCGCTCCGCACCATTGCCGCAATCATACTGCCGAGCGAGAGGACTCCCACCCCGATGGCTGCCACGAGGTCACGCCTCGGCGCCTCCCACGCCAGGCAGTCCGCCAGCGTGTGCAGCCCTGAGCCCTCGCTCGCGTCGCAGTGATAGGGTAGTTGGATACCTTTACACCAAAAAATGTCGGTCCGATGTACGATGGAGATCTTATCCGTCTCCACTCTCCTTTTCACCGTGCCAACTCAAAGGCCGGGTGTTGTATGCAAATGCATCTCAGAATGTATTGACTAGAAATACAAAACAAGGTTAGAATTTTTTATTCAGAATTTCGTGAACTCAAAAACCATTGCTAGTGAATGCCGCAAATGGCATGATGAATAATGCGTGAAAAGTTAAACCACTCACCCAGCTTATACATCCTCTCAACGGTATCCCTGGAGTGTATCTCAATCACGCACAACGCATTAACCTTCGCCCGCAAGATCTTAGCGATATCTTTCCTAGACATAGCCTGGAGTGTAGCGAGTATCTGGTTCTGTTTCTTACGCAACTTTTTCAGAGGTTTCTTCTCCTGCATCATGTCGCAGCGGCTAAGAGTACGGGTGCAGTCAGAAGTCCATTGGATCTGATGTAGTTGGAACAGATCACTACATGAGTACCTATACAGGGCTAACACTTTTGGGGCCACAGCGAACCTGTCGTACGAGGCTGTGGCGCTGGCGCACCTCTCGGGGTTGGGAGGTCACACGGCAGTCGCTTCCGGAAAATCAACTTACCAATCAAAACAATAAGCGGATCCCAGGCTCTAAAGTGTAAACTATAGATGCACCTAAGATTCGATATCGTGATGATGCTAAAATCACCACATGAAAACATTCAATCAACCAATCCATCATTTATTTTACTAAACAAAGATTTTGCTAAAACATTCCTTACTTCCTCGAGGTTCACCCAGTTGTAACCCCAGGGTAACCACGAGGAAAACCCTATTATATCAATTGAAAATGAGGAGAGATTTGGTACAGAGATGGACCAGCTTAGAAAAGAATAGGCCATGATTGGTCGCGATTGAAGCTCACTTTTTCAGGCTACTGAGATCGCAAACAAGCTTAAGGTCCGCCTAATACCCCGGGTATCCGTGTTCAGATCGTATTGTTAGATCAGTCTTTCCTTAGTCTACCAGCAAGAACGGTTCTGGTGACCCGACAGTGAAAGCATTTTATTCGGATACTTACCTATAGACCCAAGATTTGTTTAGGAGCGACCCAGCGCCCGAAAGCTGTTACCGGCATGGCAGCATGTTCATAAACCATTCCACATTTAGTATACCTATAATATACCTATTACTAGTAACCGTTCAGGAACACATCAGGTTGAAAACCCAATGGCTAAAACAATACAAACCTTGCTGCAAGTAATACCAAGTTGTCCGGGCCAGTCGTTAATCCACGCCTCACGCTGATATTTACACTTTCTCAACGCTGCCCGCGTCAGTATCAGTTGCTAAAAAAATAAACATATTCATACATAAGCGGCGATAGCCCAGTGGCGTACGTAACGGATCCTCTGTTGCTCCGGGCACACACCTCTGACTTTTCGTAGTTATGTGTGCATTAATAAATGTTAATTATCGCTCGCGTGCCCAGTAGATGGCAATAGGCTCGCCCCCTATTACATTGGGACCTTAACATAACTGGCGAATCGTGGATGTGTAATACACCTTTGCCTACCCCTTCGGGGATACAGGTGTGAAGTTATGTTGTTAGAGTTAGTAAGACAATGATAGGAACATTAAAGGAAAAACACATTTGTATGAAATATGTTTTTCTCTTAATGTATTCTGTTCTAAGTTATCTGTCCTAACTGATCTAAATCTTAGTTCAAATTAGTACCTATCTAAATACGCAGACCACTATAGGGCTTGAATTATATGGAAAAGGTAAGCTTAAGGCGTGAAGCGAGAAGACGGCACTGTATACCTAACAATCGATCTGCCTCTCATTCTGCCCTCGGAAGAAAGGTAAGGAGTTTCAACACAGTAAATAAATTGAGGAGTCGTGTCTGCTAACGTTCGGAACAATATCGTGTAAATAGACCAAAAAAACAAACAGCACGCAGAGTTACTTGCCTTACTCTTCTCAGGCCATAGCCGCGTTTCGAACCGGTGGTCCATTTGCTAGATATAAGTTTTTTTTTTTTTTTTCGACGTTTTGTAAGTGGCTTTTTATTGGACTATACGGAATAAATAAATTTTGACATTGACTTTGAAAGTATATACTAGCAAAGTTTGCAAGTTACATGCATTGCAGCAATGCAGTTACTATTACTCGGGTGGTAACATAGGTATATGCCTGAGACGCCGTATAAGTAGAGAGGTAGGTGTACCTACTCTATATCAAAAATTCATTACAGGCAACGAAATTTGGTAACTTGATTTATATATCTTCTTACATAATAACTATACGATCATTCGTTGTATAGGTAAATAGTACTTAGGTACCCAGTAGTTCTGCGTGCATACCACTGTATAATTTACTTTTTTTTTCGTTCGGATACCCCCCCCGCCGGCCAGCGGGGGCGGTTATGTCGGGCTTGAACCGACTAAAACTGCACGCCCTCTCGAGTCTACAGACATTAATAAAATGATGCAATATCGCCAAACCGCATTTCCAAATTTTAGTCGCTTCACTCATAGACGTACCAAATGAATAGCTTTTTACGGTTTGTTCCCCGTAGATACACTATTGTCTACTTGTCTAGTAGGTACAGTCAAATACAGTTCGATTTACAACTACTTCAATAATTTTTAGTTACCTTCATTATCATTAATAGGTACCTACGGGGACACCGTGGTTCCCAAACCCGAGGGGGCCATCTCGAAACCGGAGATGGCCCAGGGTCAGTCGGGGTGCGAGGGATATGCTCTATGGGCAACCTTACACCCCGGCGTCTGTAGACCCGAGACGGCGTGCGGTTTTAGTCGGTTCAAGCCCGACATAACCGCCCCCGCTGGCACGCAGGGGGGTATCCGAAGGGATTTCCGCACGATAAAAAAAAAAAGGTACCTACAAACTTTGACACAGATACTTTGATGGTGGTTGGCGGTCGGTGACTTCTAAGATACGTATACGAGTATCAAAAAATAAGTTTACATAATAGCAAAACGAAAACCAAATATCAGAGGCGTAGTGGTCTGAGCTCAATTAGAGTAAGCCATAAGTCGGGTAAGAAGGACGCTGAGACCTGTAATTATGTAATTGAAGTGCCTGCAAATACCCGTAGAGTCCTGATAACACAAGAGAGTGTATTCGTGAACTGGTCATCTTGCCCAGTGAGAGATTTTACTCTGGTGACTAGATGCTACAAGTGCCAGCAGTATGGTCATGCGGCGAAGACATGTAGGGAGACTACATATGCATGTGGACATTGCGGAGGACAAGGGCACTCAGTGAAGGACTGCACAAAGAAGTGCAACAAAACGTGATACTTGCTTTCCCTTCAAAAAGCCGAGCAATCACGCCACAGGAGCACCTGAATGTGGTTAATCAAGTAATTTACTGACCTTTGTTTTTATAGATTTTAATTTGTTTTAGGTTTACAGTTTTAAATGATTCATAATTTATTAAATGCCCTAAAGAATTTCTCTGTCTGAAGAGTTTAGAACGTGTGAGGCAGAAGAATGCAAACAATACCTAACCGCATACAGTAACCCACTAACCATAATAACATAAAACATACGTAGTATCTTTAAGAACTTTGATAATTTGCTAACATTTCAACATGGAATAAATATGAATACTGACGTCATTGTTTTAACGGACTGTAGGCTTGCTTAACCATATATGATATACTATTTAGGACACGTCAATTTGACCTCACCTCGCCTGATGGTAAGTTGTAGATAAAGTCTCAGGAAAGAGGGTCACCATTACATACACGTACCATGTTAACAATGGTGGCACTGAGCTTGACGGCCTCATCAAGAGGATTGTCGTGGCAGCACCGCGTGACACCCACCGGTCCCACTAGTGCTGCGATCACAATCCCCCTGCCCGGCTATGCACTTGCTGACCCCTGAACGCAATCAAACCGAAATTGGATTACTATGGAGGGTTTTTCGCAATCGTGCACGGTGGTACCTACCCGGCCGAATTTTGTGACGAATTTGTGTCATCAAATTTCTACCACTATTGAACAAGTACACAGACTAGTGGAACACATAAACAAAGCTCTTGAATCAAAACAATACAGTGTCGCAGCATTCCTGGATATATCTCAGTCATTTGATCGGGTGTGGCATGACGGACTTCTTTTCAATATAAAAACAAACCTACCTATAAACTTCTACAACCTAATAAAGTCATATCTAAGCGACAGACACTTTTTGTAAAAAAAGGAGACGAGTTAACGTCTTTATATACTATCAAAGCTGGAGTTCCGCAAGGCAGCGTCATGGGTCCCACGTTGTATCTACTTTCTACAGCTGATCTCCCTACGACAGATGGAGTAGTTACTGGGGCATTTGCTGATGACACAGCAATCCTATCAATGGACGATTCCGCAGACATTGCAGCACAAAAGCTTCAAAACAGTCTTGATCAGGTATCCAAATGGCTCAAAGACTGGCGAATCAAAGCCAACGACACCAAATCTGTCCAGGTTACGTTCACAAACAGGAAAGGAACATGTCCACCTGTCACTCTCAACAGTATACCTCTACCGCAAGAGGATCACGCCAAGTATGTCGGAATATACTTGGATAGACGCCTAACCTGGAAGAATCATATTTTCACAAAGCGACTAGCTATGGGCCAACAGTTGCGCACTATGTACTGGCTATTAAATAAAACATCACGACTCTCACTTCAAAACAAACTATTGCTTTATGAATGTATAATAAAACCCATATGGGCATATGGTCTACAGCTCTGGGGAACAGCAGTAAAATCAAACATTGAAATAATACAAAGATTCCAGTCAAAGATACTAAGAATAATAACGAACGCGCCTTGGTATGTCTCCAACTTTAGACTCCATCACGACCTCTGCGTCAAAAGTGTTATGGATGAAATCTCGGAGAGGACAAAAGCGTACGAAAAGCGAATCTCTAATCATCCAAATATTCTGGCGGTCAACCTAATGAACACCCAAACAGTAGCCCGCAGACTAAAAAGAAAGATTCCTCTAGACCTTCTCTGAGAGGCACAAGAATAAACGGAGCAGTCACTGGACGGCTTTCGTGCAAGCCCTTTATTCAATGAAATCCTACATATTGCTGAATATCTGCAAGAATGATAGATTGCAATAAAAAGAAGAAAAAAAAATTCTACCACCAGTATCATGCTGGGATGGGATGTAATATGAGGCCGAGCAATACTACGGCCTCATAATTGTCACCTAAGGGCCACCTAAAAGTCACCTAGCTACGCCAGTGTCAAATATTATAGTAGGTATGTGAATAACTGTATTGATACTTTCATGATAGTAGGTAATCCAGTTTTGCTAGATAGTAAACTTGTAACAAAATGCACTACTATACACTGTGTAACTTATCAAAACTGAATTACTATTAGGTACATGTATAGCGGGGTGCTTGGTTGGGGACCTCCACGCGGTGCACCCTGGGCAACGGAGACGGCAGCGCCTCTCTCCTAGGGTGGGAGAGACGCTGCCGCCTACGGCCAACTCCGACCGAGGCGAGGACGGCCCTGTTGAGGGCTGTTCGGAAGCTTTCCACGTGTCCCTCTGATAAGCAGATGGCACAGTGGAGAGCAAGGGGGCCATTTCGAAACCGGAGATGGCCCAGGGTCAGTCGGGGTGCGAGGGATATGCTCTATGGGTAACCTTACACCCCGGCGTCTTAAGACCCGAGACGGCGTGCGGTTTTAGTCGGTGCAAGCCCGACATAACCGCCCCCGCTGTCCGGCGGGGGGGTATCCGAAGGGATTTCCGCACGAAAAAAAAAAAAAAAAAAGGTACATGTATAGCAGTAAAATATTTACATCTCTAAGAACAACTCGCATTGTATGTTCGAGGTTGAGCAGCCAGATTTCTGCAGGACCATCCAAGATCACGTTATATTTCCACTCCACACACTCACCATCTTCTGACATCATTGCCTTAGCTACAGGTAGGCCTAAAGCATTCTGCAAAATCATGAAATCTTAAAAGTATGATAAGGTTTTTGTCTATACCTGTGATATAAAAAAATATAAGAATTAAGGAAGATAGAACTATATAGGTTCAGAGTAACAATAGCTTGGTCACAAGGAAGGCTAGGAAGGAAGGCTCAGTAAGAATGTAATAACAACCTAAGTGGTAGTTGGTTATTACACTCTTACTGAGCCTTCATCAGTGTAAATATCCACAATTGGCAACTTCCTTTTGCCTCTGTGTTACCAAGCATGTTGATAGTTGGCACATTAAATATTTATATATTTTTTTAAGATTCATTAGGTACTTATTCTACAAACTAAAACCTGAAGTTGCCTTAAAACTGTTATACTCAGCTAGAAACATAATTCTATCGCAACAAAAACATTTTCATGTAATATACACCCTTTTTTTTTTTTTTTTTTATCGTGCGGAAATCCCTTCGGATACCGATACCCCCCCGCCGGTCAGCGGGGGCGGTTATGTCGGGCTTGCACCGACTAAAACCGCACGCCGTCTCGGGTCTTCAGACGCCGGGGTGTAAGGTTACCCATAGAGCATATCCCTCGCACCCCGGCTGACCCTGGGCCATCTCTCCACTAACAGCATCGCTCATCGTGTCTCCTCTGAAAGCAGAGGAGTACGGAGAGCGATGTGTTCCCGCCACGTTGGGTATTGGCCGACGATCAATGCCAACCCTATGAAGGGGTGAAGGGGAAGCCATTGACCGCCGCCCAGGGTGTACCGGCCGCTTCGATTCCGTTCCCCCCGGACTGCAGCGGGATCGGAATCGGAGCGACACTCGAGGAGGTTACCCAACACACACCCCCATGTAATATACACCCTCAATTTAACTCGTTCTGTGTGCATTTTAGCCTTATATTTCTCTCCGAACCCTTGTGACTGATTTTTAAAAACATTAAAAAGAATCCACATTCATAATAATCAGAGGTACCGTACTATAGGTATGTGCACGAAGCAGTTCTCGAAAATGGTCATATCACGTTGTACTGGGATCGATCTATCATCACTGACAGGACTATTGTAGCCAATAAACCTGATATAATGTTGATTGATCGATCAGAGCGCCGCGTACTAATTATCGATATCACCGTTCCACATGACGAGAATCTTGTGAAAGCCGAAAAAGGAAAACCAATAAAATATTTAGATTTGGCTCACGAGTTTGTCGGCATGACCTGTGGAATGTGGATTCGGCAATTATTGTTCCGATAGTCGTATCGGTTCACGGACTGATTGCCAAGAGCCTCGATCAACACCTCAAGAGGCTCGCGTTAGGCAGTTGGGTCAAGGGCTTATAGGGTATTGCGAGGAGATTCCTCCCTGTGGAGCCCTAACCACCAGTAGCTTGATCCCTGTACGCGATGCCGGTGGGGCACAATTCTTTTTATTTTTAAATATATTTGTTTTTTTTATAGAATGTATTTAAAAATATAATTTATATGTATTTTAAATCTAGGTAATAAAGGATATAATAATCAATATGCTGAAATTGAAAACACAATTTTATTTAGATTGTCTAATATTTAAACACAGGTCAACAGTAGGTATAGGTAAACACAAACAGTTATTATGAGTAATTTTTTTGTTTAAAATTATTTAACAATAACAAGTCTTATTCCACATCACAATCATTTATACATTTTAAGGAAGTCCATTGAGTTTTGCACTTCACTACAACATAGGGTGCAAAACTCAATGGACTTCCTTAAAATGTATAAATGATTAATGTATTTTTGCACAAAATTCGCACAATATTATTTGCACGAAACACGAGACAGCAGATGGCCTAAAAATTAAATATGATCAACTATTTCTAATACTTATACATTCCACTATCAATTTTAGAATGAATAAATTCTTCGAGTATGTAAAACACAACAGTACAGATAGTCTTCTTTTCAATTCACATGACAAGACATGTCTCTTTAATGCCAAAATAGAATAGCTATTCCTAGCTCATTTATCCTTAGTTACATATCTTCCGTAAGTTACACTGTGCAGCTTTTCCGGTAGCGTCAAAAGGATCTTTAATATAGCCTTCTTATCTCCATCAGAACGACATGACCATACCAAATGTAGGTAATCATTCAATAAACCTTGTGCCTGCGAAGTTGGGTGGTACATCAGGAGAATCAGCAGAGCCTGTAAGTAATAAAAATACAATAATAAAATATTTATTGAACAACAGACCCTACAAGTAGAATGTTCACCAATGATCTTAAATATAAATGAGGTAGGTATGTTATCTCAATAATATTAGCGATGAGAGTAATCTCTTCATAATTATATTGTGGGACCAGAAAATATGTGTCAATGTAAAATTGATGTTTTATAAAAACAAATCATGGCATCCGCCAGAATGTTTAAGTGTTTTTGGGGTCCCACGAGGATATTCGGGGCCCAAGTCAACGTCACCTGCAAGTTGGTACACCTGCTGATTAACAAGTGAGGCTCTGGCACAGGGTTTTCGCCTACGTTTGGGGTTCAGACAGCAGTTGCTTCCATAAGTCATATAAGCCAAACCAAAAAGAGGAGGAGTATGCAGACCCTGGACTCCTTGAAAGCCTCTCAAAGATGATGATGATATTATCTCAATGCTGTGCATTATATGACAATTTGAACTTTGTGCTCGTTCACACTTACTGTTTAGTGTATGTGCGGCAAAACTCATAGTTGGAGTTGGCCGAGGTGAATTGGCGTCATTTCGAGTGACCATTTCCGATCACCCTATCTATGACTTTTCAATATCATGGCCCCTCACATATAAGGCACATCAAAATACTAACCCTCACATATAAAGCTGCTTCATTAATATCCTTCCAATCATGTTCCCATGGAGGACATTTTTTCAATAAATACAATAGTTTATTCCAATTATGAGAGTAAATAGCTCTACAACAGGATGTGCGAAAGGCTGTCTTAAATTTCTTGTCATAATATGATGAGCCTTTGCCATTTATTAGTTTACTCTGCTGCAGTTTTAAAAGATTCCTTTTACAATATGTATCTATTGGGTTGAATTCTTGGGGCGTCTCCATCAATTCTATGACTTTTTTCTGGAAATATCAAGAGAATATCAAATTCATTCATCATCAATTTAGCAATTTTTAAGGTTAAGTTTCAACCTATATTATTTTAGGTATTTTAATTCTTGAACTACCTACGAACAATATATCGACTTACCATTGTGCTCATAGGTACGAAGTGGCAATTTTGTAAAATATCCTTCATATCTCGTGGCAGCATTTTGAAAAAGTCTGTTTCACTTTCATTAATAACTTAAATCACACCTATATTATAACTTAACTTATACAATATAAACAAAACTAACCAATAAAATAAACATGTCAATTATGTCAAAACATTATTTTTTAATAGAGCTTTGGCGCAAGGCCTTCGTCCTAATCCTAAACATGGAAACTTAAGAAATATTTAATGAATCGTGTCAAGTAATTTGCATATGAATCCAATATAATGCAACGTTTTCGTCATATAGTCAAGGTCAAATAAAGTATTTCATAGTCATAGTACCAGTTAGTCTTGCCCTAGTAAAGTAGTGAGAGCTTTACGGCTTCTTTGGAGTTTTGGAAACAACATGGAAAATCACATTTCACGGTAAATATGCCACTTTCCTACACTTGTTGTCGAAGACGTTATGTCTAAAAACTCACCATTTTTACACATAAAAACTCGAAATTACACAAATTGTAGAAAATGAAACACTGCCTCGATGCGTCTTTTCCCGTGTTGGCGCCAAAACTCAGTCAAAACAAAGTCAAAATCGAAACTAAAATCATTTTTGACGTGACAACGTCTTATAATTCGATGGAACCGGCTGCACGCACGAAAAAACATGACGTATGCGGCGTTACCTCGTATGCGGTGTTACCTCGCTCTGAGGCATTCCATTTAATATGACGTTGTCACGTTCAACTATTTTTTAAAGTTTTTTGGATAAGTGTCGTTATTAAAAGTTAAATAAAAAATGCATAAACAGACAATTATATGACTACATTTTATTTTTTCTGTTGTAAGTCAGTAAGTGTTGTCAATTTGAAAAGAAATGGTTTTCCCATGAACATGGGATTTTTTTAAAATTTATGATCTGATTTTATAATTGGTTTTATACTTTTCTTATGAGTTTATTAAAAAGGGGACGATGTAAGGAGTCCTATTAATTTAAACAAGACCCAGACCAACCTCACCTGCTAGCTATAGTCTGGCCATAACTGCTGTGCACTCTCTGAGGTATGCGCGCCGAGGTGGGAGCCGGGGAAAAAAGAGCATGAGTACACATGCGATTAACACACGTCGGACAAATCTTACGATATCAGTTTACATTTCTAAGGCGACTAAAGACTTATAGCGGATCGGAGGCTTTTTATTTGATAAAAATATATTATTTGTACTATCATAATAGAAATGTAATCTGTGGATTACATTTTTATGAACTAATAAGATCTCGATATCTTATTAAAATACCTAGACAGTTGATGAATAAGAACTAAACTTACAGTTCAAATAAGGATTTGTTTTATTGAAAATTTACTATAATTACAAAAAATAGATATTAGTATAAGTATTTAAGTTATTCTGACATAGATTATGTTTCAATTTCATCTTCCATTTCGTCATCATCTTCATCGTCCATATCATCATTGGAACTTGAATCAGAGTCTTGCAAATTTATTATGAATGAATCGATAATATTATCGAACCTACTATCGTGATTCCAGTAATCATTTTCATTTTTCTGGACATGATCATCGCATCTCTGCCATTTCACTGCTGTGAATTCCGAAAACAATTTATCCAATATGATTATCTTTTGGTCTAGAGAAGAATTAATATAGTTTTGGGCTATGTTGTTTTTGATATCAGCCCAGACCAATTCAATAGGATTTAAATCTGGATGGTACGGAGGTAAACGCAGAACAGTGTGTTCATGGGGTTTCACGAGTTCGTCAATTCTATACACGGGTTCTTTATGTGTATTTGTGATGAGATGTAGATAGAGACTTTTGTCATGGTTTCTGAAAATTCTACATTGTGGCGTAGCAACCAGTCTTGCATTTCCCTTTTGAGGCTTGATATTGTTGGCTTCTTCTCAACCTGAACGCTGTGGTAAGACGCGTTGTCCATTACAACAACAGAATTCGGCAGCAACTTATCTTTTAACTTTTCATCTACCCACTTATAAAAAGTAGGCCCGTTCATATCTCCATGATAGTCGCCAGTTTTAGCATCTGTGGGCCTACCGCGCAAGTGTCGTCGATATCACAGCCGTCGAAATGTTGCGCTGGTCAAGGTCGACGGCCATTTTGTACCGCCCCATTGATAATCGATGCCGGCGCGGCGTAAGAATGAATGAAACGCTGTTTTTGACGGTGAATAGCTGCCGCCTAAAAAATCATTCATTTCATTACGGCACCTCATGAGCTGTCGTTTTGAATATTATTTTCTTTTCCGAATGTTGATTACGATGCCGATTGCACCTAACACTGGGCTACTATGGCTTTTATGGGTGCGACTGCTGACGAGTGGGTTCTGCCGTCCTATTGCACCTAACACTGGGCTACTATGGCTTTTATGGGGGCGACTGGGTTCTGCCCTCCTATTGCACCTAACACTGGGCTACTATGGCTTTTATGGGGGCGACTGGGTTCTGCCCTCCTATTGTACCTAACACTGGGCTACTATGGCTTTTATGGGGGCGACTGGGTTCTGCCCTCCTATTGCACCTAACACTGGGCTACTATGGCTTTTATGGGGGCGACTGGGTTCTGCCCTCCTATTGTACCTAACACTGGGCTACTATGGCTTTTATGGGGGCGACTGGGTTCTGCCCTCCTATTGTATCTAACACTGCGCTACTATAGCTTTTATGGGGGCGACTGCCGACGAGTGGGTTCTGCCCTCCTATTGCACCTAACACTGGGCTACTATGGCTTTTATGGGGGCGACTGAGTTCTGCCCTCCTATTGCACCTAACACTGGGCTACTGTGGCTTTTATGGGGGCGACTGGGTTCTGCCTTTCTATTGTACCTGCGACTAATTAAAACACTCTTTAACCTTTACCTTACCTACTTAAACGTTTATGCTGTGTTGTTTGTTGTTTTCGTATCTTTCAGAATGAAGGAATAAGCGAAGGAGTTCGAGAGGACGAAATTCCATCGTCGGCAGTCGCCCCCATAAAAGCCATAGTAGCCCAGTGTTAGGTGCTATAGGAGGGCCGAACCCAGTCGCCCCCATAAAAGCCATAGTAGCCCAGTGTTAGGTGCAATAGGAGGGCAGAACCCAGTCGTCGGCAGTCGCCCCCATAAAAACCATAGTAGCCCAGTGTTAGGTACAATAGGAGGGCAGAACCCACTCGTCGGCAGTCGCCCCCATAAAAGCCCAGTGTTAGGTACAATAGGAGGGCAGAACCCAGTCGCCCCCATAAAAGCCATAGTAGCCCAGTGTTAGGTACAATAGGAGGGCAGAACCCACTCGTCGGCAGTCGCCCCCATAAAAGCCATAGTAGCCCAGTGTTAGGTACCATAGGAGGGCAGAACCCAGTCGCCCCCATAAAAGCCATAGTAGCCCAGTGTTAGGTGCAATAGGACGGCAGAACCCACTCGTCGGCAGTCGCACCCATAAAAGCCATAGTAGCCCAGTGTTATGTGCAATCGGCATCGTAATCAATCGTCGGAAAAGAAAATAATATTCAAAACGACAGCTCATGAGGTGCCGTAATGAAATGACACTTCAATGCGACGCCGTCCATTAGAATTTTTTTAGGCGGCAGCTATTTAACTGTCAAAAACAGCGTTTCATTCATTCTTACGCCGCGCCGGCATCGATTATCAATGGGGCGGTACAAAATGGCCGTCGACCTTGACCAGCGCAACATTTCGACGGCTGTGATATCGACGACACTTGCGCGGTAGGCCCCCTGATTTGAAAATAGTCAATACGTCATCCACTAAGCCATTTCGACATCCAGCGTGGAGAATTACCAATCGCCGTCCTTTCCCAATATCAGCATGAATTCCGGATTCTGACGATGATTGCCAACATTTACTGGCATGGTGACTGGCGTTGATGTATGTTTCATCAAGAAAATATATGTTGCGGTTTTGCGTTCTGTAATTTCTGATTTGAGTAAGGTATTTTTTCCGCCACACTGTAATATTTGGCTGCTAAGGAGTAGTCTCTTCGATTTACATTTTTTGTGACGGTAGCCCATTTTGTGTAAAAACTGTCTTAAATATTCCCGTCCACAATTCAAATATGCCATCATGCCTCGAACTTGATAGTAACTTACGGACACTTGGTATTTTTTTTTCAACATCGTAAAACTGATGAATTTTTCTTCTGATAACTCCAAGATCAAAATCATCGACAACATGTTTTTTCTTTATAACTTTTGGTTTTTTCGGCGATTGAAACTGTAAACGGCTTGAATTTTCAATTGATAAATAACCCGCAGAAATTACACTATGCACGGTTCTTTTGGAGTACCCCGTAGCCTCCGCAACGATTTTGGCAATATTCGCATCACTTTTGAATTCAAAGCTTTCTCTGTCTGCTTTTCTTTTCTTAAAATATTCAGCCACTTTAAAAATTACGGTTTTTACATCACGAGATAACGCACGACCCATCTTTGAAATTTTATCTCATGTGCGTCTGACATTGACGGTCCGCTACAAATGAGACAACGTGCCACCACGAGCGTTGACGGCAGACTGACAGAGCGCCTCCCCCCCTCCCCCGTCTCGCCGCGCGCATACCTCAGAGAAAGCACAGCAGTTATAGCCAGACTATAGTACACCTGTCAGTAAACGGACAAAGTCACATTCTACTAGTGGAATCGCTTCGAAGCGAACCTTCAAATGTTCAATATGTATGGGAGTGACATTATTTGTTACACGTGACATGTCGACAAATGTTGTCTCTCCCATACATTTCGGTCTTTTGAAGGTTCGCTTCGTTGCGATTCCACTAGTAGAATGTGACTTTGTCTACAGGCCAAGGCTGCTACCTGAGCAGAGGTTAGGCGAAAGTCGCTTCCGTAATAGCTAAACAAGCCAAAAAAAACAGCTAAACGAAAGCGGATTCCAGGCTTCGATGCCTCAAATGAAACCAGGAGCATCGCTAAAATAATCATGAGAGAGAATTCTAATTCAAAAAAATGTAGATAATAAACCTATATCATTAATCTTAATATAATATTTACCTTGTCAATTCTGATTTTAACAACGTTATCAAACAGTTTCTTGAGATGCACTTGTATAAGGTGTGGTTTTTTTGAATTTCCAAGGATTTCAAGCATATCATCGTTAGATATGAAATAAAATCTCGGGAACAACTGTCTTTTTGTTTCAAGATACACTTCCAATTGTCGTAGGATACCGTCTAAATTGTCCACCATTGCATTTAATTTATTATAAAGAAATGGAGACGGCTTATAGAGGCAAGCTTCAACTGCGTTAGCGCCAGCGTTCATACTATTGTAGAGGCCAATAAATGTTATTAATTTTTAATATATTTCGTATATAATTCATTTAAAATAATTTTATTTCATGTTATTCCATCAATCCACAAAATATCCTGCTGACATAAAATAATATCTTCTTTTTAAATTAAAGGACAATCATCCACCAGAAGTTAAGAGTCCTTTCTTATCAGGAAGATATCACGTGGTATTAAGGGATAGGTACCTATATAAATTAAAGGTCATCCTGTTGTTTACGCGAATGTAGATTTAACTCTACTCACTTAAAGGTTATATCGGTCCAGTCAGCTGTCAATGCATCAAAGATTAATACTTCTGCAGGTAATTGCTTTCTAATATCTTCTCCAGCAAATATAGCCTCTAGATATACATAGCGCCGTTGTACTTGCAATGAAATCTATGCAATATAATAAATTATCACATTAAAATATTTATAAACATGTTTACATGGTATTCCACTTCTATTAAATACACACAAGAGTGGTGTCGGCAATGCCAACTTGACAAATCCTGCGATGCCTACATTATTTCATATGCAAATTCCTGACATGCTAACTTTTTATAGAATACTAAACCTGTGTTCCTTTATGCCTACTTTCCTGTGATGCCGGTGTTTTCAATTTGTATTTATTTTGGTTTGTGTCGCCAACTATCATAAAAATGTGTATGTATAATTAAATTACTATATGCGTAGTAAGTTTTTCTTAATCCTACAAATATTATGGATATAAAAGTTTGTGAAGATGTTTGTTACGCACGCACGCTCTAACGGATGAACGGATCTGGCTAAAATTTGGTACATGGATATATTATAATTTGGAATACTTACTACGTATGTACGTGCCTTTATCCCTGTAATAGGTACCAAAGGGTTACGGGATAAGGATTCCACGCGGGTAAAGCCGCGGGCAACAGCTATTTAAAATATATATTATGAATCACCTATTTGAACTCCTTATTAAATATCTATAGATATTTTACTTTTTTTTCAAACTTGTCAATTGACAAGATGTCATTATTGTACCAGATAGCGCTTAAAATTTTGAAAATAAGTATGAAAATTAGAATGAATTTCTATTGTATTTCATTAAACAAAGAGGCAACCTAAAGTATTGCCATTGGTTAGCTGTTATGGTAATACACGTCGTACAATTAACGTAGTAGAAAGCTGGTACGCCTGACTTAGGAAAACTGGTTTCAATAATTTAAATATTAAAAAACGAAAGTACTCAGAGCGATCACGCTGTTCGGACTAATAAAAAAAATCACATGTCGATCTGCGTGAATTTTTGTGTTCGTCTGTACTCATAATGACAAAACAGGAATTCTTACAGCCTGCTATTGTAAAGTGTTGCCTACATTACCTTACCTTTTGTAAATGATAAAATAAAAGTGGGCAAGTAACACAGGTTTAGTATTCTATAAAAAGTTGGCATATCAGGAATTTGCGTATGAAATAATTAAAAGTAAGTATCGAAGGAAAGTTGGCATTGCAGGCCGGACTCATACACAAATACAGCTTACTTCAATACACTCTGCCACATAGCCTAGTGACTTTTCCCAATATTCTACTTCTTTTATGAATGGTTCAACATATTTAGTTGATTTCATTGAAGAAAGTTGAACCTGATGATCTTCCAGAAACTGAAGAATGCACAAGAAAAATAATTATTATTCAAAAATAACATTAGCAATATTTTCATAGATGGAACACGGCATGATAGTTTTTGAGATCTAAAACTGAAATTTTAGTTTTGGTCAGTGGCTTATTATGCCTAAAATTATGAAGTAGGTACCTACGCTGCATTTTCCCTAAAATTATTGAAGTAAGTACCTACGCTGCATTTTCAAAGAACCTTAGGGCCAGGGTTGAATAACAGCTAATGACTACGTAAAGTAAGTAACAAAATGCTGAACACCAAAATCATATTTACAACTTGCAATCGCATCTCGACAGATACGCAACTTGAAAGATTGGCATCTCGATAGATACACAACTTGACAGATTCACATCTCAACAGATACGCAACTTGATAGATTCGCATCTCGACAGATACGCAATTGGACAGAAGCTCATATCGACAGATTCGCATCTGGAGTAAAATAAGTAAATGGTATTTAAACGTTTATAGTCAAACAGAGTAGTCTATTGTTTCGTATTTTTAACTACCGATGCAAAAACGACGGGAGTCAACGTGTATATAATTAAGAGCAAAGTTAATGTTATACCTAAGTTTGACTTGTCTGTGGCACCGTAGCTCTGGAACGAATGAACCGTTTTTGATGCGGTTTATTTGTTCGAAAGTTGATATGACTGAGATGGTTCGTAGCTGTAAATAAGTTTGTGTCGGACGTTTTATAATTTTCAAATTATTTAATATCATGAAATACTTAATCTACCTTATTTATCACATCATCGATCTGAATAGAAGTATATTATTACCTCGATGGTTTACATAAATACTCTGGGTGGATGGTTTCAAATATTTGACGAAATCTGTCTAGTTACGTGTCTGTCCAGATGCGTATCTATCGAGTTGCGTGTCTGTCGAGTTGTGTGTCTGTCGAGTTGTGTGTCTGTCGAGTTGCGTGTCTGTCGAGTTGCGTGTCTGTCGAGTTGCGTGTCTGTCGAGTTGCGTGTCTGTCGAGTTGCGTGTCTGTCGAGTTGCGTGTCTGTCGAGTTGCGTGTCTGTCGAGTTGCGTGTCTGTCGAGTTGCGTGTCTGTCGAGTTGCGTGTCTGTCGAGTTGCGTGTCTGTCGAGTTGCGTGTCTGTCGAGTTGCGTGTCTGTCGAGTTGCGTGTCTGTCGAGTTGCGTGTCTGTCGAGTTGCGTGTCTGTCGAGTTGCGTTGCCGTCGAGTTGCGAGTCTGTCGATTTACCTGTCTGACGAGTTGCGTGTCTGATGAACTGCATATCTATCGAGTACCGTTTCTGAATCGTTGCGATTCTATCCCAAACAGATGACGAAATGCGTATTTGATTGCAGGAGATTATACAAATATTGAGGATATTATGCATGAAGAAGAAAACACTATTATTGCTTTAGGAGTTTTTATACGAAGCTAAAATAAAACAAAAATGAAACTACTCCTAGAGATAATTAAAAGCTGCCTGAAACCTGCATGACGTCTTCCACATTCTTTATCCTATACATGTCTCCTTTATGGTGCTGCATCTCAAAACAGGTGTTCTTCCATACATCTCTGATAGCTTTCAATCCATTCTCAATATTCAGTTCCATTGTAGCAGCATTAGATATTTCTGATATTTCATCAGCGTATGCTTGGAAGTTCAAACGCATTATGAGGTCTAGCTTGAAATCTTCGGAGTTTTGATCAAACTCTCTGTGATATTAAATAGTGAATAAATATAATGTTTTTATTTATATAACTGATTTAGTTGATTTCGAAATACTACATTCTAATAATTACATTACGCTTACATGAATTGAAACGAATTAATGTAAAAGTAGGTGGCTTAGAAATTATTATACAGCAGAATATACATACCTAATTAATTACGCTTATGCTATGAATAAACTAATAATATCCAAAGTTATTAATTATTGTTTACATAAATCTTGTTCAATACATTGTACAAAATACAAATATATTTTTAAGCAGAATCGTTTAAAAGATTACATTTTTTTTTGGAAATACATTATTACACTATTCTATGAACGAGATATTTCATACCACGTTAAGTCTGAAAAAGTAATTAAAGTTGACCTAGCTCTGGAGTAAATCTAATTTTAAAAGAAGTATCTTTTCAGAGAAAAGTGGTTGTTTAATAATCTGAAGGCTGTAAGTACTACGTTTATAATAAACTTTATCTTACACTCCCATTAGTACTTTAATTCTGTCCCAGTGGCGTTCTCTCATACAAGGATTCTTCAAATCACCAATTAAAGGTAATGTTCTCCTAAATGCGTCGACTTTTACGCGAGTTGTGTCAATAATATCCCAGCCTTTATCTTTCAGCTGTCTTGAAAGACGATTAAAGTTCCTGGAAATATTGAAAAAAAAAAAACCGTTACGAAAACTGTTTGCAAATTCTACATGTATGATAATATCACGATAGGATTATAGATTTTAAACAAGTTCTTTTTACCTAAACAAATTGGTAACATTTTCTTCCATTTCATCGGTCTCCATTTCCCAGAATGTTTGATTTTTATATTTCTCCCAAGACTCTTCCCATTGAAACACTAATCCCCAGACTTCCTCGAGTTTCTCCAGTTCCTTTTCCATTTTCTGCAGATCCAGATTCACTGGAGTCCTAATAAACCAAAAACTCTTTGTTATTTTAACCAGAGTCAAGACCTATCAAAAGCAAGGAGTATAAAGAAATCATTTCACGAGATGACCGTCTACTATTAGAAAATAAATAACATGTTTTTTTTTTCATTTATGTAGGTGCGAAATCAATTCATGAAATAACAAAGAAATATATATAATATGATGAATTTTTATATTTACTACTATGTAGCCCTTTTTACATGACTGCTCAATAACGAAGTGAATGGTTTTCAGGATTCATTTATGTATGAGAGTTTCTTTATTTCATCATAACATTTAAATGCCTGAGGGCTAACCACGACATGAAATAATTCAGTTTTGGGTAGCAGAGCAGAAGGTTAAGATGGAGCTACACGGCGTATAGGTCAATTTTTCTCCCTCAAAGCGGCTGCATAAAAAAAAATTGTTGGTGGCGCATCGTGGCAGGCCTTCAGAACAGTTTTGCATGATTGAGATGTGTTTAGAATTCGTACATCATCCCCAGTGACACTGGCTATAGGTTCCTTTGATGAAAATGATTTTATGTAAGGCAGTCATGATTTTTAATTATTTTTATATTATTTACGTTAGATTAAACACAGCAAGTCCATCTCGTATTTGCTGTTCTTGAGCTCGCAAAGCATTCAATTGCTCTCTAAAAGCTTTCAACTGTGATAGTGCATCCTTGCCAGAGATATCAGAACTAACTGGAGACGACTTATAGAAATCCTCACAAAAATCTTTAGCTGCTTCTTTAAATACCTGTTATGAATAAAATAAAGCAGTAAATTCTTATGAACAAAGCTTCAGATAATGTACTAAATTAAGGGCAATAGTATTACCTCTGCCTGTTCCAGTAGTTCAGCTTTAAATTTATCTTTATTAAGTTCAAGTGCCTTTTTGGCTTCTTCTAATAAACCCAAATAATCTGACCACGCATCGGGTATACCTTCATGGCGCGTTACCGTATCTGAACTCAGTTCAACTTCGAATTTCCCTAAAATATATGACATGTTATATTATATATTGTTATCATCATATTGTCATCCTTAGATGAAGTTGTCGATATGTTTATAAATGACCTAAATAAGATAGATCAGCTACCACTGAACAATATCAAAAAGGCTCGGATATATGACAACTACTTAACATCACATCTGACTTGGCCTTTTCTGGTAAATGAATTCGGCAAAACCTTACTGGCGAAAATAGATGCAACTGTCATAAAATCACGGCTTGAACTAGCGCATTCTGCTGATTCCTCTGCTCTATTTAGGGGTCAAAATAATTTTGGGATGAAACTAAAGAAACCATCGGAGCTCTATAAACACCTTAGAGTTACCAAAGCCCACATCTTAGGTAAATCCCAAAATGATATAGTTAGGGCACTCCCGAAAGATAATAACGCGTCCGAGCTTGAATCTAGACTCCTATTCCATAAACGATATATATGATAGGTGCCCAGTCGAACGGAGTGGGTTTGGGAGTACGAGAGCCAGAAAGGGACCAGTATATACTTAAGTTCTTTCTAAAACAAGACGAAAATGATAAATATCGAGTACACGCGATGAATTTGGAAATCCAAAATGAATGGTTGACAATGGGAGAATTCTGCATACCGATGGCCTTAAAGTGGCGCACCTTGATTTATGAGCGGTCGCCGGCCCTGTTAAAATTCTATCTAAACGCCTTTCAGATGACCCTCCCAGACCAGAGTAATCTAGTAAGGTGGGTGAAGGCCACAGAAAAACAATGTTATACTTGTGGTGAGGCAAAAGGGATGGCTAGACACATATTAGTAGGATGTAGGGTGCTTCTCGATAGAGGCTAATACTCACGCCGCCATGATAAGGTGCTTATCATCATACATGAAGCAATGAGTTTGGCCGTATCTAGAGCCCAAAAAGGATTGACTACTAACAGACGTCATATCTACTTTGTGTCTGAAGGTTCATCCATAAAATCCAGGAACAAACCTTATTCAATCTTAGATACTGCCCCAGATTGGACTCTCCTAATCGACACGTATGAAAAGCACTATAGAATTCCGGAGGATGTTGGGGTTTCGTCATCTAGACCTGACATATTCCTTTATTCTAAAAGGTTAAAACACGTGGTCCTTGTGGAACTTACTGTACCGTGGGAAACAAATATACCGAAGGACCACACAATAAAGAAAAATAAAAACGGTTACGTGGTTAATTTGTATGCAGTGGAAGTGGGAGCGAGACGTATACCAGCAAAAACTCTCTATAACCTACTTAAAGATCTAGGCCTATCGAGAGCTACAATAAGCTCATTACTAGGACGAATGTCTAAAGCGGCACTAGTAGGTTCGCATCAAATTTGGTTAGGCAGGGAGGGGAACTTGGGTAGTGAAGGTGAGTGTTGATGTACATCAACAAAAGGGGCCCCTTCTAAACCTACACTTGGGTCGCAAGTTCCAGGCACTGTCCCAAGTTCCCAACTCAGCAACGCGATGGACCCGGCACCCGCACGGAGGATCCATGGATTGCTAAGAATATCGGTCTCTATAATTTCCTGCTATATTTCATAAGATTTTTAATGTTCGTCCAACACTTTTTATTGCCTGTCCGACAATACCGACATATCGATGGATGGAATTGAACTGTATTGGTCCAATGTGCGTCATATGCGTCCACCAATGATCTATGATAAGCTAAAAATATATTTTAACCCTCCGGAACCACTGGTAAACTTTGCCATAAAATCTACTTTCACTATTAATCTATATACATACCCAGCGTTACCATCTGATCAGTAATGGGTGGAAAGGTGTTTTCTATCCGGCTGAGATCTCCAATTAAACGTTCATAGGTAGCCATGGCGGCCGCAAGCTCTTTTAAGGTAGCTGGCATCTACAAAATGAAAAGTGCCCTGCAGTCTTTTTTTACTTTTAGATGATATGAATCAACCCACTAATATCACTAACCCTCATAGCTTCGTCGCTACTTCTCTCAATATAAATATAAACAGCATCGATGTCAGCTTCTGTAACTGTTCTCAATAATTCGCCAAGTCTGGTTTGCCAAACTATGCAGTGCGCTATTATTGACTTCTTTAACTCGCTAGAATTAAGTGTTATGAAATGTATCTGAAATTTTTGAGAAACCAATGTAATTAAATAAATACGAGCTGTTCACCTTAAAGAGTAGTGCGTGACAAACAAATACCTGATTAATGGTTTCCAGTATCTGAACGGAGTTTGCGAGGTTGCTATAATTAATAATGAGATCATCATACTCGGCCGCCGTATGCCTCTCGTCGCGATATTGTTGCAAAAAAGTTGGTTTGTCTACTTTCCATATATGAGCGTAAGGATCCCACATTTTTAAGTGTTCGTTTACAAGTCCGATGTTGTATTCGATCTCTGAAATTGCACTTTACGTTATTTAAATAATGGACTAATGAAATCCTGACGGGAATAAGTTACGTATTTTTGTAGTCAATTTACTACCTTCGTCAATAAAAGACTGTAGCTTATTACAGTCCACATCTGTTTGAATAGCTTCATGAAATTTTTTCATGCCCCCGGCAGGTAGCCCAAACTTCTCATACAAACGCGGTACCGTGCTCATAATGTGCACAATTTCATCCAGCATCGTCGTGAAAGTGTCCATGATCTCATATCTATTTGGTACGTAATGTATATCCCTCTCTATAAGATATAGTTTCATTTTGATTAATGGCGCTGGTGCCATAGTACCTGACAAAGTAAAATTTATATTCTAAAGCATACAGTATGGTTATATTTTGATCACCCAAGCAGAAACGGAAAAAAATTACTGATTCCTAACGTTGTCAGTGATAAAATAATGAGAAAATACCTACCCAATTCAGCAAAAACCGACCACTTACTGAGAAACACAAATTATACAATCAAAATTAAGTGGATACTGCTACACGAAATCTTAGGATTATGTTATCACTAGGCTAGGGTTAATAGTCGGACCACATCTCCGAAGTCTGATCCCGAAACTGATGGGGGCTGCGGCCGCGCTATCGCGGCTGA
This sequence comes from Cybosia mesomella, assembly GCA_946251805.1. NCBI lineage: Eukaryota > Metazoa > Arthropoda > Insecta > Lepidoptera > Erebidae > Cybosia > Cybosia mesomella. The sequence goes on from OX276395.1 coordinate 2,535,490, forward strand.
TGCCCAACGTGAAGGGACCTAACGCCCCCACTAGGAGACTGTACGCGGGGATCGAGCGAAGCATGGCCCTGTACGGGGCCCCCGTATGGGCGGAGACTCTCCGTACGGGCTGCTCTAAACAGCCCGTTAAACGCGATGACCGTCAGAGTCATCAGGGGTATCGCACGATCTCGGTCGAGGTGGCATGTCTCCTAGCCGGGACCCCTCCATGGGACCTGGAAGCGAGAGCCCTTGCGTCATTGTACCAATGGCGCTGGAGTGGGGCCATAGGCCGGAGCCCCGAGAAATCAGGGCTCAGCGGTCCCAGTTCCACCAGGAACTCATGGAGGCATGGAGGGTGCGACTTGAGCAACTAAGGTGGGGGGAATCCACCGTTGCGGCGGTGAGGCCGATCAAGAAGTAGTGGTTGGAGAGGGACCACGGTGACCTCTCCTACCGGATGTGCCAGATAGTTACCGGACACGGATGCTTTGGTAAGTATCTGTGGCGCATCCACCGGAAGACAACGCCGCAGTGCCAGCATTACGAGGATCCTGGCGAAGACACGGCGCTTCACACGTTGGTGGAGTGCCCTGCGTGGGCGAGTCAACGCCGAGATCTCGTTGCGGTCCTGGGCGTGGACGTTCTCTCAATGGAGACCATGGTGAGAGCCGTGGTCTCCGATGCGAGGAAGTGGCACGCCGCCGCCTCTTTCTGCGAGCAGGTAATGTGAGAGGGAGCGTGAGAGAACCCTGCCCCCCCGAGTTCCACAGTCTGCGACGAGGACGCCGCAGACTCGCCTACGCCCGGGACTACCGACCTCCATGATCAGGGCCTGAGGACGGCAGTTGACCGACTCGCCGTCCTTCGTGTCCTACAGATGCCTACTGCGCTAGGCCACAGCTGCCATCACGGGGCAGGGCTCCTTCAATAAACACCTTTTTATTTTAGGAATCACCGACAGCCCTCTCTGCAGAGCCTGCATGAGAGAGGAAGAAACAGCGGCACACTGCTCCTACACTGCCCTGCAACCGCCACATACAGGGTTAAGTACTTCGGAAATACAGGTATGCTCCGGGAGATCGCCAGCAGCGTAAATAGCCTGCTGGCGTTTTTCAATGAGTTGGGGTGGATCGAATGAAATGCCCACCCTCACGCAAAAACCGCGCCTTATCGTGGAGTTGCGGATACCAGCTCGCGAAACCATAACATACCATACCTACATACGCCTGCCAACTCACCGACGCGGGATAAAACCCGACCCCACCAGAGGAGGTCGTGGTAGCGGCAAAAGTCCGCCGGTAACCCTGAGGTTACCCTTTCGAGGGCTTACCTGGGGTGCCTGGCAATGGACACTTGGGGAGGACCCCGTATGGATTTAGTCGGTCCGATTCCGACACGCTTACCCCATCGTTGGCACCGATGGTGTGTTTCCACATGTAAAAAAAGAGGGTTAAAAAGTTGCCAAGATAAAGATTATTGTATGTGCACAGACAGAATTCCATTTTCCACACCAGCATGGAACATGTCAAATCGCCTTACTCCTTGGTAATCTACTCTGTTGGGTTTCAAACTAGTTGAGCTTTCCCAAACAGCACGCGTGAGTAGACTAAGAGTGCTTTCAGTAGGTACAAATTCAATGATGCTAGCAAATTTCAGTAAATTATCGTAGTAGTACTTACCATCTCCGTGTACACATTTGTACATGTTTTGCATGGTTGATTTTATTGAAAGCCTTAGGGCATCTTCCATTATTTTATCAAATCTTCTGACATACTTGACCCAATGTTCTGCCATCTTTAGTAAAAATATTAATATGATAGCTTAAACTTTTCAGTTATTTAATGAATATTGGTGTTAACAGTTCCAAATATTAATTCAGATAATAAAGCGTACCTGTCCAATTTGAGCTTCGAAGCCTTCATACACAATCACAATATAAATGACAATCTCTTTATACATTTCTAAAATGGTGTCGGCAGTAGCTGTTTCCATTGCTCGTATTTTAGAACGTAAATCTTTTATGTCGAATACATTATAAATATCAAATTCAACATAAGGTGTGGCGCATATTTTTTCAAATATCTTTATTAAATTTACATTACAATTTTTGTAAGTTGTCAAAAAATCTTGCAACTAGAAATAAATTAAAATGTTTAGTATTTAAATAAACAAATAAATATATTTACCATTTATTTGATGTGAAAGTTTTGTAACTCACTTCTCCTATTTGCTGAACACACTCGGCAATATAGGCATCTGACATAGTTGACGTCCACGTTAGCTTGGATATTCCTGGCTGTACTTTTTTTTCACATGCCTGAAAGGAATGTGGAAACTTTACAAAATCATATATTTTCATAACTTTAGCTGGACCCTGATCACATGATACGGATATCTAATTCGCTCAATGACTATACCTTTGCATTAATGTAATCTCTATTATAATAACTATAAACATACATTTTTAAATATAAAATATAGCCATCTTGGATGGCTCTCTTATTTGTTTTATTTATTTTATTCTTTATTGCACACATAAATTGCATTCATCTAATAGATATGAGACGTTATGTACAAAGGGCGAGCTTAACTCAAATTTGAGTTTACTTCCAGCAAACCCAGGAGTGCACAGAGAAAATTCAATGCAAAGAGAGGCAAAATCTTGTGTACATGGAACTGATAATTTTAATGAATTAAGGTATACAAAAGGTATACCCCAGGCACTAAACATACATATACATACAAACACACATACATACATACATACATACCTACATAAATACATACACACATACATACATGCATATATACATACATACATACATTCATACATACATCTTTAGTCCAAGTTACATTTGGGGTTGCTCTCTTGTTATGTTATGGTATGATGTTTGCAAATAACTGAAGCATATCTCTTTTGAGTTAACACGTATTTTTTCTGATATGTAATAATCATTGTATTTATGAATAAATGCTTTTATTTCGATACTAGCTGATGCCCGCGGCTCCGCCCGCGCGGAGGTCGGTTATCGTTTGCTACTTAAATTATTGCAATCAAACATAGGGCAGATTTTAAGTCTGACCAAGACCTTTCTAATAAAAAAACCACATCATTAGAGGGGTCCACGAGAATACTATTTATTTCGGATTCTACTATGAATAATGACATAACATAACTTCACGCCTGTATCCCCGAAGGCGTAGGTGTATTACACACCCACGGTTCGCCAGTTACGTTAAGGTCCCAATGTAATAGGGGGTGAGCCTATTGCCATCTGCCGGGCACATTATTAAGCAAGCGATAATTACATTTATTCAATTATCAACTATTACACAAATATTTAAATACTCAATAATGAATGATTATTATATGAATTATTATTATAAAACAAGTATATAGGTACGTAACAAAAAAATAACATTCTGTTTTTATTCTATTGTAATTTAATTACCTATCTTATTTTATGTTCATATTGCCAAATGTCGATTGATTGATAATATTATAACTAGTAAATAATTTTATTCTGTTAATTTAATTTTCATTAAGCCTAATTTCAGTAACAAACAATCTAAATGTAAGTATTCAATTGTCATCATATGTATTTTCTTATTCATAAAATTATTTAAATGGGTTTATGATTACCTGAAATTAATTTATTTCATTTTATTTATTATCATTTACTACCAATTAGTGCACACATTTTCTTGATTTGAAGTCATTGGGGAAACTGTAAAAATGTATGCTGGCCACACTAACACTTATTTTGTCTATGTCTGTATTGGTTATGGTTACAAATTTACGATTGTCAATGTCGTCAACATGTCAAGCGATTGTCAGATATTCAGAAAACAAAGATCAGATGTTTGGAAATTAGTTTAAAATAATAATAAAAAGTGAACTATTACAATGATGAATCTGGCAGATCCGGAATTAGAGCTGGTTGATCCAACACCTAATGTGCATACGCTATTCATACATTTCGACAAGGAGTTTTTTTGGGAAAAATTAGCGAGCAGAGCTGTTGTGCGATGGAGTAAAAGGATGTATTCCTGCGCGGGAATATGCTCGTGAGTGGTTTTAGCCATTCATTATCATTCTCTTAGCGATTTCCCAGTAGCATTCAAAGTTTGCACTTTGGGGAACGGACCCTTATTGTTTTTTATTTGTATATTCGCTTTTCGGGAGTGACTGTCGGCTGACCTCCCAACTTCAAAAGGAAAGCATACCGCCAGAGCCACGTTTGTTGTTTAGCAGATTCACCAACAGTTGAGGTTCGTTCAAGCCCGAAAGGTGTTAGTAACATTCATCATCTATACTAATATTTTAAAGAGGTAAAGTTTGTGATCTTTGGCGTATGTAGGGGGGTAATCTTTGGATCTACTGAGGGCCTACACAAAGTGACATTCTACTAGTGGATTCGCTTCGAAGCGAACCTTGCAAAAGTCCAAAATGAATGGTAGTAACATTGGACATGACATGTGTAAAAAATAATGTCATAACTCATACATTTTGCACCTTTAAAATTCCGCTACGAAGCGATTACCCTAGTAGAATGTCACTATGTCCACAGGCCCTGAACCAATTTAGAAAATTCTTTCACCAATAAGAAGCCATATTATTTGTGAGTGTCACAGGCTATATAGCATCACGCTACTACCTTAGGGAGCGGAGCAGTAATCATAAATTTCAATAAATCCCAGCTGATTGCCATGCATTAGAATGAAAACTATTGTAATAAATTACAGGGATATATGAGTTAAAGGGGTGCAATGGGGTTCGAAATACGCGACAGGGCCAAGCCGGGGTGGGCCAGCTCGTCATAAATAATTATATTGAAACCTCTTTTCAGGTATGAAGGTAGAGCTGGTCTATGTGACATTGCACTCAGTGAACCTCTCCTAAAGCTCCGACCCCGCAAGGATTTGGTTGAAACACTACTTCATGAAATGATACACGCATTCCTGTTTGTGACAAATCGAGACCAGGATAGGGATGGTCATGGACCTAACTTCCGGGCTCATATGCACAGGATTAATAAGAGTGCAGGCCTCAATATAAGTATTTATCACAGTTTTCATGATGAGGTGAGAATCCTATCTCTGCATTATTGTACAGCGTTAATGGGTTAATCATGAACTTTGTCGAAGTGGTCTGGTTGACTTATAAAGGTAATGAAGACAATTATTGGTACAGAATAAAATTATTATAATTTTTTCAAATTTTTTACTTTTTCTCAATGAATTATTGTCTAGTCTATTGCCTTTTGTACACTCATTTTACACCAAGCATCATTTATATATTTGTCTCATTTTTAAGAAAGTAATATGATGTTTATGCTTGAAATTCATGACATATAAATATAAGCTTGTAGAAGACTAGAATCATGAATGGGACAAAGACAAGGAGGGAAGAGCACTGTATGTTAATGGCTGATAATAGTGATAATCCTACTAATATTATAAAAGTGAAGATGTTTGAATGTTTCTTACTTGACCATGCTCCAATGGCTGAAATTTAGTAAAGGGATAATTTAATAAACTTGGTAAAGGGATGGATGAATTTGAAGCGTTGGTAGCTTAGTGGTTAAGGAGTCGACCCTACGATCGAGAGGTCCCGGGTTCGAATCCTGGTCATTACACTAACGACGTAAACCCACTCCAATTTAGCTTAGCTAGAGGGGTTAGGGGGAATATTAGTAATTTCGGTTACTAATATTCTTTATAACAAAAAAATAAATTAAAAACAGAAATAGAAAGTATAGTCTGAAATAACACTTAGGCTACTGTGTAGCCCTGAAATAGGATCCCACGGCAAGCGGGAACGGGAACAAAATTCCATGCGAGTGAAGCTGCGGACAACACCTTGTTGTACCATAAGTTAGCACAGCATTAACAAGTGTGCTTTATCCAGCCGTTTCAGTTACTGTATATAGTTTACTTCTGTTTAACCTCAAATTTAATGCAAAAAGCAGCATACCTTCCCAGCCAAGCGCTAAATGGCATAACCAACTTAATTTATTTCAAGCCTTACCTTATTTAGAAATTCATAATGTGAAACTAAGTATTCCATTACTAATAATTGTATTGCATTCTGTTACTGTAATCTGAATATGTTAATTCCAGAATTTTTGGAGTAGTCAAGGACCAGAATCGAACTATATATTAATGCAACCAGTTTGAATCGTAATACATTTGCACTGTTTCAGGTGAAACTGTATCAAACACATTGGTGGCGATGTAACGGCCCATGTCAGACATTAAGACCACGTTTTGGTATCGTGAGACGTACCGTGAATAGAGCTCCAGGCCCTGCCGATTACTGGTGGAATTATCACAAAAAGAAATGTGGAGGTAGTTTTATTAAAATTAAAGAACCAGAGAATTATAAAGCTAGACAGAAAACTACAGATGGCAATAAGAAGAAAGGTGTTACCAAATCAAATGGCGATATAACTAAGTATATCAATAACAATATTAAAACCATTGATAGCATATCAGACACAAATAATAATGGAAAATGTGTGCTAAAAGATTGTAATAGTAATATTAAGTCAAGTACTCCAAACACATTTGTTGTTACCAAAAAAGGGGTTGGTTTTAATCCTACTGTGGCTAAACCTCAGTCACAAGTAGCTATATTCACTGGGAGTGGTCATACTATAGACAAAGGTAAACATATTTCTGACCATAAAAATGTGACAGAACATGTGCGAAATATTTGGGCAAATAAAGAAATACCTACTGTTATTAATAAAAATTCAAATAAAAAAGTTGAGAATATTATTGTTAAGAAACCTGGTAAGATTGCTAGCATATCAAATCCAAGTAAACATAAAGGTGAGGATATTAACATACAATCGCCACCAGCAAAGATAAAGAAAATAGATGATTATTTTAAAGCTACGTCAGTATTGAAAGATTTGTATGGAAAAGATTTTAAGTTAAGTCAAAATCATAATAGCACAAAACTAGTAGCCGTGGCTGTAAACGTGGAATTGGTAGACTGTCCCACTTGTAATGCTAAAGTAGATAGTAGAAAAATAAATGAGCATTTAGATGAATGTCTGAATAAAGACATTATAAAACAACTGAGTCAAGATAATGAGCTAGTACAGGAAACAACTCCGAGTAGTAGTAACATAAATAGTAATAATTTAAGACATGTAGTCGCACCTATATCTGCATTTAAAGGAAAACTAGGAATCACAACTAATAATTTCATAGACTTAACAAATTTAAATAATTTTAATACAGATGGTCTTAAAATGACCAGCAATAAAGGTAAAAGAAGGTCTGATTCTCCAACTGCATTAGAGTCTGTGAAAATGGATAATTTGACATCATTAATTGAAAAAGTAGACAATAAAACAAATAGAACAGTTCAAATATCGGATAGTAAAAAGCCGGATCTTAACAATATAAGAAAATCGAATAACTTCATTGTGGTAGACAGAGATAATAATGTATCCAGCATCGTAAAAATAGAACCAACTACAGACAAAGTCAGACACACAGAATCTAACAAAATTCAACCAGGGCCCAGTATTAACAAAGAAAGTGATGGAGTTGAACAAATCTGTCCATGCTGTGGTAATAAATTTGATAAAACTGTTGATGAACATTTAGATGAATGCTTAGTTTTCTCTCAGGACAATAATATAACAATGAAAGATCAAGCTACTACATCCGCCAGTAATAACACTACTATCGTAATTGAAGATGATCGCGATGATGTTTTCGATGAATCGCAACAGTTTAATGCTACAGGAACAAAGACGCCTTGCCCATGTTGTATGGAAATGGTTGAAGAGGCTGCTATGAATGACCATTTGGACTTATGTCTAGGACTAACTCAATGTTAAGTAAGGACCAGCCTGTCCGCCTATGTGTGGGATGGATAAGGTCTCGAAATGTTACTAGTTGAATTCTAGAGATGCTAATTTTGATGCTGGCCCAATTCAGATGCTTAGATGACTAACATTGCACACAGGCGCGCAATGATTTTCAACCGACTTCAAAAAGAAAGAGGTTCTTTTCACTAGGTCACATAAGAAACGCGTATTTCTGTCTTATAGGAATTAAATCTTAATATGTTCGATAGATGGCAATAGGCTCGCCCCCTATTTCATTGGGACCTAAACATAACTGACGAATCGTGGGTGTGTAATACTAATACAGCTCTGCCTACCCCTTCGGCGATACAGGCGTGAAGTTATGTTATGTATGAAAAAGGTTCAATAAAGTTTTGTTATATTTAATTCTGTAATTTGAATAATTTCATTATTGTGTTTTAATTATATTTATGTCATAATAAACCATACTAGATATAAAATAAAATCATGTGATATTAGAGTAATTATAATATATATGACATTTAGCTCATAATAAATGTTGATATAAGAAAGTTTGAGCAATTTATTTTTTGTAATCACCTCTTTGCATATTCTCACGCGCTAATAATACTTAAACTCGGTAATTAAAAGTTACTATGGTAGGTTAACGCCCAGTCTCAATAATCTACCTACAGTTAAAGGTAGATAGCTATCTCAGATAAACTCAACATTAATCTCTCTGTAACTGCGGTTTCAATATTATCAAAGTCATTTTCTGCTTATCTTTGTTTATTGAAACAGAAAAAATCCCCGATAGAAACTAATGATAGCTATTTTAACTGCTGGTAAAGGATAGATGGATTATTGAAACCGGCCGTAAGTCAGCCCCACCACTTGCCATAGGTAAGCGTACAAGGCGACAAAAGAGTAAGCCTATACTCCACTCGTCTACCTGACCAAAGAGTAAATATACTGTCCATGAAGACAAACAAGACGGCCTGTGTGGCGTAGCGGTAGTGCATGCGACTGCTACGACATGGTGCGCGGGTTCGATTCCCGCTCAGTGCAAATATTTGTATGCATGAATATGTCTTTTTGCATTGGTCTGGGTGTTTCTATGTATAATGTGTATGTATTTACAAAAAATAAATAAGTATATAAGTATGTTTATCCGCATTCTGGAACCTATAACACAAGCTAGTTAAACTATGCTTACTTTGGGTCTAGAAAGCGCTGTGTAGAATGTCGCAGAATAAAAAGAAAAGAAAAAAAAGACAGCAAAGACCGACTTGCAAAATGATAGGGAGCTAGTGATGGGAAAATTGAGGTAATTAGTAAAAATATACAAATTGAACTTACAGTGATAAGCGGTTTGAACAGCAACCTCTCCTCATCGGACAGCGAGTCCAAGATCTTATTGTATCCTTTTACAACGGCCAATACACTTTCAAACACGTAGTACACGGTTTTAGCCTTCATGTAAACCTGTGAACAAGTAATCTTTTGGTGACTGAGCTTTGCTCGCGTTTTTAACCCCCGACGCAAAACGAGGGGTGTTATAAGTTTGCCGTCGATATCTGTGCGTCTGTGTGTGCTTGTGTGTGTCTGTTTAATTTATTGTTATTTATGTTTTAACGCCATGTCGTTGAGTTGAGAGATACCAGTTTGTTAACAATGCAACTTGCATTGTCGGTATTGATCTACTACAGTACCTTTTTTTTTTTTTTTTTTTTTTTTATCGTGCGGAAATCCCTTCGGATACCCCCCCGCCGGCCAGCGGGGGCGGTTATGTCGGGCTTGCACCGACTAAAACCGCACGCCGTCTCGGGTCTTCAGACGCCGGGGTGTAAGGTTACCCATAGAGCATATCCCTCGCACCCCGGCTGACCCTGGGCCATCTCACCACTAACAGCATCGCTCATCCTGTCTCCTCTGAAAGCAGAGGAGTACGGAGAGCGATGTGTTCCCGCCACGTTGGGTATTGGCCGACGATCAATGCCAACCCTATGAAGGGGTGAAGGGGAAGCCATTGACCGCCGCCCAGGGTGTACCGGCCGCTCCGATTCCGTTCCCCCCGGACTGCAGCGGGATCGGAATCGGAGCGACACTCGAGGAGGTTACCCAACACACACCCCTCTACTACAGTACCTACTAGCTACTTCAAGCATTTATGAAATGGCGTTACATAATGAAATATCTCTTTCATTATGTAACGCCTCTCTCTCGTATAAAATGACACTTTTTCAATAACTTATATAGAAAATCCTCAAAATAACCATCACTTTATAACCATGGCCATGGCTACAAGTGAATTATTACCTGATACGCATGGAGAGGAATATCCATGTATAGATTCTCCCAGTGCGCAGCTTCGTGAAACAGGTCCAGAATATTTCTGGAACAATTGACACGACTCATTTAGGGTCATAAAGGGTCCATTCATAGGTACTCTCGTTTTTTTTCGAATTTCCGAAGAAGTGTGTTTTACATTTACATTTCACCCCCTGTATTTTTTAGTTCCACTTTAAGGGTCGAGAGAATTTGAAAGAATTTGAATTTGGAACGCTAAGTACTCGCAGCGAGCATGTCTGAAATCAATTTTGAAAGTAGAAGAAGCAAAAGGCGTATGTCAGGATCCGTAGTAAGTGGAAACAATCGTGGTGTCTGCCTACCCTAATGGGAAAGGTGTGTAGGTTAAGCGTGTGGGTCTATTAGGCTCTTTCGACCATGTTTGCAGACTATTAAGAGTGTTTTAACTGAAAATGCCCCGACCGAGAATGGACCCCAGTAGCGAACAGAATTGTTGCCATAGTAAAGGTACATTATATCACACGACCAATCGAGATAGTTTTAATACTTATTCAGCCTATGGGTATAAGGGGCTCCACAAAGGCCTTCGGGCCGCAGCCAACCTTACCTGCATGTCATCATCTTGCTGATTGACGGATGAGGTTTTGGCGCAGGCTTTTCTCTCGGGATTCGGATTTACTATAAAAACCGTATAAGTCAAACCAAAAATGAGGAGGAGTAAACGGAACATTGGGAACAATGCTTAGATGATGATGATGATTACAGCGTTTAGTATGTGGCAGTACTTACGCAGTACTTACTTATTGAAGACAAAGGTCTTTAATCAGTGCGTGTTACCAGTGATGACCTACGGTGCCGAGACGTGGTCTCTCACTATGGGCCTCATAAGGAAGCTCGGGGTCACACAGCGAGCTATGGAACGGGCTATGCTTGGGGTTTCTCTACGAGATCGAATCAGAAATGAGGAGATCCGTAGACAAACCAGAGTTACCCACATAGCAGAGCGAGTCAGCAAGCTGAAGTGGCAGTGGGTAGGGCACATAGCTCGGATAACCGATGGCCGCTGGGGCAGAAAGGTCCTTGAGTGGAGACCACGTGACGGCAAGCGCAGCGTAGGTAGGCCTCCCGCAAGGTGGACAGACGACCTGGTAAAGAGCGCAGGGACTCGGTGGATGCAGGCCGCTACAGACCGGTCAAAATGGAAGTCAATGGGGGAGGCCTATGTTCAGCAGTGGACTTCCTACGGCTGATATGATGAGTACTTACGCGTCAATGTTACACTCCAAGAGGCCGGGATTTTCAACGCTCTTCCTCATCAGAGTTCTGTTCAGTCCAGCTCCACATTTCTCGTCCAAATTGTACTGTTTAAACATTTAGCATTCATAGCAGAGTAGTATTAATGATAGCACAGCCGTTATGGATAGGTTTCATATTCAAATGATGAAGAAACTAGCGATGTCCTCGCAAATGAAGCACAAAATTTGGGTTTATACCACAGAGCAAATAGGGGTGTTATTGTTAGAATTCACTATAATATTACCAAGTTTATTTATTAAGATATCAAAGATCCAATATTTGTTAGTAGGAGGTATGTACATACCTACTAACAAAAAATTTGAATTACTAAAAAATAAATTGCAGGCTTAAATTATATTAGTGTTTATAAAAAAAAAAAAAAACTATAACTTCCTAAATTCACATTAAATGAAAATAAAATAAAATCATCAATAAATTATTATCATAATAAATGGAATTGTAGACTGATGAAACTTCTAAAATTATTTATTATTCAATTATGTCAGATATTAAATTGGCTATTAATTATTAAATTGTATTCAATAAATATATTAAAAATTATATTAATTAAAAGTAATACAGAAATTAAATTTTATATAAAAAAAATATTCATTTAATAATTATTATGTATTGTATTGTAACATAACATATTTTAAATTTAATAAAGGATATCATAATAAATAGCTCAATAAATAAATAATAATAATAAGCCTCGATCAACATCTCAAAGGCTCGCGTTAGGCAGTTGGGTCAAAGGCTTGATGCAGAAGGCAGTGCTCCTCGACACGGCACGTATTGTGAGGACTGTGAGGAGATTCCAATCTCTGGAGCCCTAAGCACCGGTAGCTTGGTCCCTGTACCCGATGCCGGTGGGTCACTATTTTTTATATATTTTTGAATATATTTGTTTTCTTGTATATAGAATGTATTTAAAAATATAATTTATATGTATTTTAAATTTAATAAAGGAAATACTAATAATAATAGCATATCGTTATGAGGGTGAGAGCGGGTTGTGAAGAGAGGTTAGGTTCTGCCCACTTGTATATTTTACATCTACCGGTCAATAAACTACTCTTTTATCAGCCTAGGCCCTGACGTCATTAAGAACCACAGTTGCTTAGGAGGCCTCTTCTTTGTATTTACTCTGTGGTAGATATATATTTTAAACAATCGAAGTCGAACTAACGCAAGCGAATGAAGCAAATCGAATGAATGAATGAATGAAGTATAAGAACTTTTTTCAATTAAAACATCTAGGACGGGACTTGAAACTTTTCCGATCTAAATCTATAGGAAAAGTAAGCATTCAAATTGCTTGAAAAATTTAATTGAATTAATTAGGCGGAGTCATCAAAAAACAATGTTTAAAAATGACTGTAAAGTCGTTCATTGTTTCCGTAGTTCGCAAGAATTACAGTAGATGGCTCCAGCGTCGCCTTAAGACGTATATAGTATATCGGAGAATTTCGAATATCTGGGACGTGCCTAGGTGGCTCAGCTGGTCTGAGCGTTCCCCCTATAAGGGACTAGTCGCGGGTTCAAGTCCCGTCCTATAGATGTTCTCTTTTTCCGATCTAAATCTATAGGAAAAGAATAAGATCTTTAAAAAAAAAAAAATTGTAACCGAAATTACTAATATTCCCCCTAACCCCTCCTGCTAAGCTTAATTGCTTGTGTAAGGAGTGGGTTCACGTCGGTGGTGTAATGGTCAGGATTCGAACCCGGGACCTTTCGATCATAGGGTCGCTAGGGCCTTAACCACTAAGCCACCGACCTTCAATTTAATGTTTAATATTTCACGAACAAATGCATTGTATCTTTCATACCGTCCAAGATATCCAGAGCTCCCTGATGGCCACATCGATAGCCCCCATGAGTCTGTTCACGTGCATGATCACCTCCTCAGAGCTACTGCACGGCAGCATCCATACAGATGCGTCTGTCATTATCTAAGGGGAGCAGATAAAATTAAATTACCGCAATTTTTTTCTTATACGAATTAAAAGTCGCATAACTGGAAAATAAATTTCACTTAATCATCTTTCGAATCACTCACTGATCATTGTCAAAATTTTACACGCAACGGACTTTGACAAATTTCCAGTTAACGGCAATATGCGTATTGCATTGAACCGTAAAATATTTTTGGCAAAGTGTAGTGTTTGTGTGCCGGCTAAACCCCTGTAGCTACGCTGCCTATTTCCATTCTGTACTAGACCAGAACTCAAAGGTGTGAAACTAATCGTGTATAGTTTACAAATCGCTTTTTTACTATAAGTAGTCTTCCAATCTCAGACTAGTCTTACAATCTCATCAATCAGACGACCTCTGTCGCGTAGCGGTAAAGCATTCGAATGCTAAGTCAGAGGTCGCGCGTTCGATTCCCGCTCAGTGCAAATATGTATATATGCATTGCTCTGGGTGTTTCTATGTATAATATGTGTTTATTTACAAAAAAAGTATTAAATATGTTTATCCGCATTCTAGAACTCATATTACAAGCTCTGATTATTTTGGGTCTAGACGGCGCTGTTTAATATGTCCTAGAATATTTATTTAATCTATACAAGAGCATTACGTTATATACAATCTTCTAACCTAATCTAGCCACGTCGGGGCGTGCGGTGTCGAGCTCACTCACGCGTCCACATAACAAACTATAAGTACACAATCAGTTTTCTATGGCTGCGTTTTGGTCGTGTATACATTGGAAAGACGCAGCTACGCTCGTTCCGAGTACTGCATCTGTTTTTTCTTTTTAAAAAATAATATTAGTAACCGAAATCACTAATATTCCCCCTAACCCCTCCAGCTAAGCTAAATTGCTTGTGTTAGGAGTGGGTTCACGTCGGTAGTGTAATAGCTAGAATTCGAACCCAGGACCTCCCGTCGTCATCGTAAGGTCGACTCCTTACCGACTAAGCTATCGATGCTTTAGGCTCTGCGTCTAGCCTATATCTAGGCTACTCTGCGTCTCTGCTGCCTACCTTCTTTACGTACGTAAACCTCGTAACTCCCCTTACGGTTGAATATGGTACATGGGGTTACAAAGTTTGCGTATTAAGGTCGATACGTATCTAGCCTACTCTGCTTACCTTCTTCAGGTACAGCAGGCGGTTCTTCCTCATCCTGAGCACGGCTGCGCGGCCGGCGAAGGACGGCATGTCGGCCGGGTGCTGGCTGCGAGTGGCCACCATATCCTTCTTCGACTCCTGCACCTCGTCGCTGAACATCGCCCACACCTTGCGCACACATTCACATTACTTACCATACGGCACTACAGGCTTACAATACATCTAGGGAGATTCTGATTACGATAGAACAGAATCTTACTACTGTTATGAATGTGATAGTTTGGACCGGATGGATGGATGGGTAGAAAGATGGACGTGGAACAACTTTGCTCAATACTTCTTATTACAATTTGGAGAGGACACTATGTGTGGTATTTGTTAAAATGTATTCAAGTAGTTAAATTTAAAAATGGTGCGAAGTAGTATGAAATTTTAAGTAGCTCGTAACTTATTTGTTTATAATAGAACTTGATAACTACAAACGTTACTCGACAGCGAATTATGATCGGATTTCGCGCTATTTTGGAGCCAATTCCCGGGGTCTCCATGGATAGACGTCTATCTATCTCTACTATTAAAAAAATCAAAATTACTTTTGTCTGTCCATTGGAGATATTTAAAAAAGCGGCCAAGTGCGAATGGGACTCGCCTATGAAGGGTTCCGTAGCAGCAAGTAACAATGTTATTTTTTTTCATTTTATATTTGAGTCGAATGAAAGGTAAATTGCAGTTTACGATTTATGACGTAAAAAAAAACTACTTACTAGATCTCGGTCAAACCAATTTTCGGTGGATGTTTACATGGTAATGTACATCATATATTTTTTTTAGTTTTGTCATTCTCTTTTACACACACATTTTACCACTTTGGAAGTCTCTCGTGCAAATTATTCAGTTTAGAAAAAAATTATATTAGAAACTTCAATATCATTTTTGAAGACCTATCCATAGAGCCTATCCAGGTATGGGTATGATGAAAAAAATTTTTCAGTTTCAGTTCTACGTATACCCATTTATTTTGTATTTTTTCGTGAAAATCTTAATGCGGTTCATAGAATACATCTACTTACCAAGTTTCAACAGCATAGTTCTTATAGTTTCGGAAAAAAGTTGCTGGGACATACGGACGGACAGACAGATAGACATGACGAATCTATAAGGGTTCCGCTTTTGCCATTTGGCTACGGAACCCTAAAAATATAATTCATGATTCTGAACACAGAAATATTAATGTTTGAATTCTTGTGTGTTTGTTGGCGATGGACTCAAAACTACCCAGTGTGTTTGTACCCATTTGGGGTGTGGCGTTGTTATCATTAATTTTAGCTTTTAACCATTCAAATCAAATCAAATAAACATGGTGACCCATTTTCCATTCCTACGTGTTGTTATCATTAATATTCGTTTTGAAAACATTCCCACGTGTTGTTATCATTCATGTTAATTTTGTGACCATTCCTACATGTTATCATTAATATAAGTTTTGTGACCATTCCTACGTATTGTTATAATTAATGTTAGTTTTGTGACCATTCCTACGTGTTGTTATAATTAATGTTAGTTTTGTGACCATTCCTACGTGATGTTATCATTAATGTTATTGTGACCATTGTCCTCATATAACAGCTGGCTTGACTTACCTCCGCAGTCTTCCTCTTAAAAATTCGTTTTAGGTTATTACGTTTCGAGTAATTGTTAAGTGAAAAAAGTGCCACCACAGCCTCTTCTACATTGTTCACACCCTCAAACACTGTCTCCACCAAGTTTTCTATTATTATCTGTAAACAATTTACTATATACAATACATACTGCTAAGTACCTTTTTTTTTTTTTTTGTTTTTTTTTTTTTTTTTTTTATCGTGCGGAAATCCCTTCGGATACCCCCCCGCCGGCCAGCGGGGGCGGTTATGTCGGGCTTGCACCGACTAAAACCGCACGCCGTCTCGGGTCTTCAGACGCCGGGGTGTAAGGTTACCCATAGAGCATATCCCTCGCACCCCGGCTGACCCTGGGCCATCTCACCACTAACAGCATCGCTCATCCTGTCTCCTCTGAAAGCAGAGGAGTACGGAGAGCGATGTGTTCTCGCCACGTTGGGTATTGGCCGACGATCAATGCCAACCCTATGAAGGGGTGAAGGGGAAGCCATTGACCGCCGCCCAGGGTGTACCGGCCGCTCCGATTCCGTTCCCCCCGGACTGCAGCGGGATCGGAATCGGAGTGACACTCGAGGAGGTTACCCAACACACACCCCACTGCTAAGTACCTATAGTGTGAGTTGTAGATGGTTTTTACTACTGTGGAGGGACGGAGTGTGAAGTTCGTCCAACACAAAGGGAGGATCCTCCGACCAGGCAAGGCGATCACGCCTGGCGGGCCGCGGCCCAACGGTTGTCGTTGGGATGTTGTATATTTGTTATACCAACGCGCGAACTTCACTTTCGCGATTCAGGATTGGTAGTGACGTAGTAGTATCGAAGTAGTTCAACTTGTTGTCGCTAGATGGCGCTGAGTATATGTGGTATCGCCACACTACAATTGTCAGTCGGCTCAAGTTTATGCTGCATTCGTACAGTTTGTGTGGTAGTGGAGGGAGCTCTAACTTTCTTGCGTTCCATTTTCCCCTTCCCATTAGAAAGTCGATGGAAGTAGTCACTGTCATAGGTGATGCGAATCCGGTATTGTATAAATTACCACAACCGTAACAGGTGACAAAGTTGTACGCTGGTAGGCAGGAGCCTTCATATTCTTCATAGTCCCTCACCTCCATGTCCTTGATGACGGAGTAGCAGTACAGGATGTCGTCGTCCTACAAGGGTGCCTGCACGTCCATGATGGTGTGTACGGTACGTCGGAGTCCTCTAGTTCTCACCTAGATGTCCTTGATGACGGAGTGGAAATGCAGGATGTCGTCGTAACACGAGGGCACCTGCACGTCCAGGATGGTGTGTACGGTACGTAGGAGTCCTCAAGTACTCACCTCGATGTCCTTGATGACAGAGCGGAATTGCAGGATGTCGTCGTACCACGAGGGCGCCTGTACGTCTAGGATAGTGTGCGACACGCCGCGCACGTCCAGAAGCGCGCTGAAGAAGATGCGCTCGATATTGTCGCACTTGGCCTCGAAGATGTCACCGCGCGCACCCGCGAATATCGACTTGCTTATCGGTTCCATTTCATCGATCCTTGGTAGGGAGATAAAATCCGTAGTTTAGGGGTCAAGATTGAAAAAAGTACGCAGCTGACAAGAAGATTGCCGGAGGACGCAAAAGATGAAGGTGGGAGGGTGTGAGGTGTATGGGTTCCACCAAGACATTCGGAGGCTCAAGCCAACCTGCAACCTGCTGATTGACGGAGGAGTTATTGGGAAGTCAAAGAGCAGGTGTTACCGGAAAAGATAAAATAAACAAAATAATGGAGTTGTAGGAGAACCAAACCCGGACTCTCCGGGATTGGCACTTGGATAAAGAAAAGGTGGTGAAAGGTAAAGATATTTGACGCCTACCGCCAGTTTCTGTTACTTCGGAAACTTACTGTTTCCGAAGTTAGAGAGAGATATCAAGGGCGGGCAATTAACTAGATTTAACTAACAACAGATGCACTCACCTCCCAAAAATAATCATACAATTGCAAACATCGAGCATGTCGAAGCATCTCTGGACAAAAGAGTCAATATAGTTAAAAATCGCCCCTGTGTCCAGTTCCCAACTGTTAGGCTTCCTCTCATTATGAGCCTCGGCCATCACATCATATATCTCTCTGTATCTCTTGCAGCAGTCAATACATTTACTGAACTCTCCTAAGGCTTTCTTCGTAGCTCCGTCGAACAGATCTTCCAATTTGATGTAATTTCTGCACAAAATTATGATTTGATTACTTAAAGCCTTGAACAAATTTGTTATTCTTGTTTCTGAGTTATAGTATGGTGATTCCATCCAGATGAATCTGAAGAGGTTTATGATTTGTGGGATATATCTAGAGATTTCGTCAGGGTCCACAACGCATTCTAGGACAGCGCAAGGTTGTTTGATGACTTGCAAGTATTCGATGTTAGATGTAGCTTCTGCGATCTTTTGAACTACTTCTTCACATAATGCTTGGAACTGGTGAATGAATGTTGAATGAGTTGTCACTAAGATTTTGGTAATGTGTTTCACTGCTGGATTCTTGACTTGGTACAGCAAAGCATTGAGATTTTCATCTGAAAAAGTTGTATCATGTTATCAGGGTAATAGATTTCACTGTACATTTTTTTTTTTTTTTTTTTCGTGCGGAAATCCCTTCGGATACCGCCCCCGCTGGAGAGCGGGGGGTCTCCAGCGGGGGCGGTTATGTCGGGCTTGCACCGACTAAAACCGCACGCCGTCTCGGGTCTTAAGACGCCGGGGTGTAAGGTTACTCATAGAGCATATCCCTCGCACCCCGACTGACCCTGGGCCATCTCCGGTTTCGAGATGGCCCCCTTACTTGCTCTCCACTGTGCCCTCTGCTAATCAGAGGGACACGTGGAAAGCCTCCGAACAGCCCTCAACAGGGCCGTCCTCGCCTCGGTCGGAGTTGGCCGTAGGCGGCAGCGTCTCTCCCGCCCTAGGAGAGAGGCGCTGCCGCCTCCGTTGCCCAGGGTGCACCGCGTGGAGGTCCCCAACCAAGCACCCCAGATTTCACTGTACCTACCTATTTTTTTACATAGTGGAAATGTTAGATTCACACCGCACGGTTTTTTCGATATAAAACCTATTGCCAAGTAACCTAAAACTTGGGCCACTACTCAGTCGGCAGAACTCCAGCCGGAATCAACATTACCTCCAAGAATAAAAGGCTTTGCGAAAAAGAAAGAACACCTTCTTTCCGGAACCTAAATGAAGGCAGCAACTCCTCATCCTTAGACTGGTTAAAAATTTAGTTGTAATCTTCTAAAGAATCTACTTACGCCTATAAATCCAAAAGTCATATTCATCGCTAGGACACAATAGTTCTTTTTGCGATGCTACAAATGCTGTATCTTCTAAGCAAGACTTCATCTGATGGGTCCAGTACACCACAACTCCTTCCAACCTCTTCACTAGTTCTCTATCGGCGCTGGCATTTTCAAAGGTTAACTGCTGGCCTTCCTGAGGTATATAGAGGACGGTGAGGCCAAGCATTTTGTAGTACATGTCAGTCAGCTTGGCTAAAAAGGTATGGATGCGGCTGCAAAACTCACTCTTGACACCTGAAAAATAATACTTATAAGCGTGTAGGCAGAACTGTGTGTCACCCATATTTCATTACCTATATTTCTCACCTAACATTAACCTATTGTAGCCAATCGGGCAAGTTTGGCAAACTACTGAAAATTATGGATTTAGTTCGGAAAAAGTGAATATCCAGAATCGAAAATTATAACAGAAAACCTAATAAAATTGTGCTAACCGAACCAGGGAATAGAAGAAATATAGGTGATTTCGCTTGAAATAATTGAATACAAAGGCCATCCCATCTCGAAATAGACAGCCCATGAAAGCCAAAGTTTCCGATAAACGGCGATAGGCTCATCTCCTATCACCTATGAGGGCCCGAAGAACATAGTTAAAGAAACGAGGGTGTTTTAATACACCTCTTTCCACCCCTTCACCTTTTCCTTCGGGAATATACAGGCGTGATAATATGTATGTCGGGAAAAGTGTAAAAACTCGAGAATCAACACAGCAGCGTCGTGGCCTCTATAACAGCTCATATCATATATAAAATTTAAATTACAGTTTTGTAATATCGTTACTTACTATCAGGCCATGTTGTAACTGAGAAGAAAAATGGAGCAAAAACATTTTCCAAGATTTGTATCATATTAGCTTCTACAGAATCGACAAAAGTTCCGAACAAAATCTCATCGTGGAAAGTTGCAACTTGAAACACGTGATCAGGAGGTCTCACGAAGTACATGAGGTCATATACAGGAACGAGAGGTATTTCAGAAATGGCTTTGAGCTTATCTCCTTTGAAGAATATGCAAAGAACCAAGTTCTTTGGTTCTAGAATCCATTCTTCAACCCCCTGTTTCGCGTCGTCTGTCCAGTCTTCATCTCGAAGGTCGTAGAGAGTAGTCATTCTCATCACAAAGCCAACCAACTGCTCAAGATCTTCTGGTTGGTAGATTGGCTTTACTGGTGTTTCGGCGAGTTCTTTTTCGAGTTGGGCTAGACGTTCTCTTTCTGTGGAAAAAGTTTAAATTTTAAAACTTCCAAATGCATAATGATACTGTACTACATATGAATGTCCCTTTGTCGCACCATAAGGAACTGAAAAGTTTTACCCACTTATATAGCTCACCGCTAGTGTTCTCACTAGTTGTCTGGTGATTGACGAACGAGGCTCTGTCGTAGTTTTTCCTTTCGGGGCTTAGCAGGTCAGACACCAGTCAATCCCATAATAGCAAAGATAAGTCAAATCAAGAGAAAGAGAAAGAAAAACACAGTGGACCCTGGGCTTGCTGCAACCCCTGGGCTGCAACCGAGACTGTCACAGTCATGATAATGATTATTTATTTATTTTTAGCAATATAATAGATTAAAAACAAATGTCTAAACTAAATTTAAATAATTACTTAAATTGTAATTTAATTCAAATATTTTTCTTGTTTACTACTTACCTCTATCTTCCTCAGAATCATGACTCAGATCATCACTCCATGCAACTTTAGGCCTTTTCCTAGGAGTTCCTTCGGCTCCTGTATTTTCTTCTTCTGCCGCCATATTGGCGCTAGATATCGATTAACACTGATTAACAACAATTATTTAGGTGAAATAACTATCAACTAATTAATTCAAGAAAAATATACAATATTTCTCAATAAATTGATATTCTGTTTACCAAAGAAAACAATAGAATGACTATAAATTTTCCCGCTTTAAATTTTTCTTTTTTTTCTGTAACACGTACGTTTTAACAGCCAGTCAGCCAAAGTTCGATCGACACAATGTTGATTTCTGTAAAAAGTTTTGATGGAACAAATTGATTTATCAGTCGCCTAGCACCGCGCTAGACTCCACTGCTTGAAGAAATCAAACCTTTTACCTATAATAAAATTAAACTAAAGTTTAGTTTATTTCAAGCTTAAATTATTTCAAAGATTGCGATCGGTGAATAGCTTTGAAACTAATTTATTTTGGCAAGATTTTTTTGTATAGTATCTCTATGGCAACCAGCTATCCCAAGCGATGCCAACAAACATATTTAAAGTTTCTTAACCATAACAAACCTGTAAATCAGAGAGTTTGAAGTGAAAACTACTTTAGAAAAGCACTTTTTGCTTGAACAAAAATCATGGAACTTGCGTCATTGTCGCCTAACGTTTTCCATATTTAATATAAATGCAATCTTTGTTGATGAACAGGTTTGATTCACGGCTAGGAATATTGATCAAAATAGGGCTCGCCAGGAATCGAACACGTTGATTTTGTAAAAAAAAAACACATCCTGTATTATTACACCATGATAAGGAACGAATTCTGGGAAGCAATAACGTACGTCAAACTTAAGGAAAGATCAAATTTCCAACAAAATACTTTTTTGCGAGCTTCCTAGATTCTGGTTAAAAGTTACCGCCGACTCAACGATGTTGGAAATGTTCATAATTAATTTTTAACAATCTTTTCTAAAAGGGGTAGGCAGAGGTGTATTACACACCCACGATTCGCCAGTTATGTTAAGGTCCCAATGTAATAGGGGGCGAGCCTATTGCCATCTACCGGGCACATTATTAAGCGAGCGATAATTAACATTTATTAATGCACACATAACTACGAAAAGTCAGAGGTGCGGCTGGAGCGACTGGGGATCGAACTCGAGACCTTGTTACGTATGCCACTGGGCTATCGCCTAATATCGATCTAACACATACGTAAAAATCAGCACTTCAAATTTAAGTGAACTGCGTACCTTTGGCTTTAGCTCCTGGATACTGGCAAATGGCCACCACCACATACCTACACTACACTACAATACATTTACATTTTATCCTTGTAAAAATAAGTGAGGTCTGTGAAGGCCGGGATCTTGAACTATATGTAAGAATATGGACACGGATGAACGGACTTCGACCTATTTTTGAAAACCTTTTTTCACAACAATCTTGATAGGTTTACCCTGTTATTGTCATTTCGACAGGATGGTGTCAATGTCAAGCACTTGCTTCGTGTTTTTGTGATGAGTTTGTATTACGAGTATTTTCATTAAAACATTACGAATAACAGGTAAAATATATTACAGTCACGTAGGTTTACAAGGGACGTACAATGCAAACGCTTAAAAAACGTGCGAACTACTTAAATAGTACAATCTTGTTTTGGTATTGGTCCGTTAGTTCTGTAGTTCTTATATAATCTTATATAAAAGTGGCTTGAAACATACATAGAAACATCCAAACCGATGCAAATATACTTACGTATTCATGCACACAAATATTTGCACTGAGCGGGAAATGAGCCCGGGGCCAGTGACTTAGCAGTTGAATGTTCTACAACTATGCCACAAACATATATATTTTGGTTCTGGTCTGTTTGTATGTGATGGACCGTCCATCGCATCGCATACAAAGGGATTTTGATTCAGTTTATTCTATAAGAAAGGTATTAAAATATGCCATACGTTTGATTGCAATTAGTTAAATAGAACCGAAGATATGCCCACAAAACGATAACCGCGGGCATCAGCTAGTAGCAATAGTATAAAGTCAAACAGATCTAATAACTCTATGGATCAAACTTTTAGTGCGATGTACGATATAAAGACCACTCTACAATCTTAACCTGACGTACTTTCTCTCTCTCTGTTAGGACTCCCTCTTCTTCCCGACGTACCTACCACATCAAAAGTTAGGTACAGTAAGTGTGAGCGGCCGGTACACCCTGGGCGGCGGTCAATGGCTTCCCCTTCACCCCTTCATAGGGTTGGCATTGATCGTCGGCCAATACCCAACGTGGCGGGAACACATCGCTCTCCGTACTCCTCTGCTTTCAGAGGAGACAGGATGAGCGATGCTGTTAGTGGTGAGATGGCCTAGGGTCAGCCGGGGTGCGAGGGATATGCTCTATGGGTAAACTTACACCCCGGCGTCTGAAGACCCGAGACGGCGTGCGGTTTTAGTCGGTGCAAGCCCGACATAACCGCCCCCGCTGGCCGGCGGGGGGGTATCCGAAGGGATTTCCGCACGACAAAAAAAAAAAAAAAGGTACAGTAAGTGTGGGTGCTTGGTTGGGGACCTCCACGCGGTGCACCCTGGGCAACGGAGACAACAGCGCCTCTCTCCTAGGGTGGGAGAGACGCTGCCGCTTACGGCCAACTCCGACCGAGGCGAGGACGGCCGTGTTGAGGGCTGTTCGGAAGCTTTCCACGTGTTCCTCTGATTAGCAGATGGCACAGTGGAGAGCAAGTAAGGGGGCCATCTTGAAACCGGAGATGGCCCAGGGTCAGTCGGGGTGCGAGGGATATGCTCTATGGGTAACCTTACACCCCGGCGTCTTAAGACACGAGACGGCGTGCGGTTTTAGTCGGTTCAAGCCCGACATAACTGCCCCCGCTGGCCGGCGGGGGGGTATCCGAAGGGATTTCCGCACGAAAAAAAAAAAGGTACAGTAAGTGTACGGCACGCCGCAATAGCGGCGGTAAGGCCCAGCATGGAGGCTTGGCTAGAGAGGCGACACGGAAGCCTCTCGTACCGACTGACGCAGGTGATCTCCGGGAAGGGGAGCTTCGGGGACCACCTGCATCGGATCAGGAAGGAGCCAACGCCTGAGTGCCATCACTGCGACGCGAGCGAGGACTCGGGGCTGCACACGCTGGCCGTGAGCCCAGCGTGGGAGGCACCGAGGCGTGACCTAGTGGCAGCCATCGGAGTGGGAGTCCTCTCGCTCGGCAGCATGATAGCGGCAATGGTGCGGAGCGCGAGCGCGTGGGCCGCCGTCACCTCCTTCTGCGAGAATGTAATGCTCGCGAAGGAGATGGCGGAGCGCGCCCGGGAGAAATTTAGAACTCTCCCGGCCCGCCGAGCTCGCAACATGCTCGCCGCGCGTCGCAGGCGACTGCCTGAGTCGCCTGCGACGCGCGGCGAGCATGTTGCGAGAAGACGGAGGTCGCTTAACGACCTCCGTCCTCCATGAGCGCAGGCCTGGGGGTGAGAGGTGAGGCCACCTGTTACCCCAGCAGAAGCAGGCCGGGACGGTGGGATCGCCCCACCGTCCCGGCCTGCCCCTCCCCCAAACCGGGGCATGACGGGGACACCGTGGTTCCCAAACCCGAGGGGGCCATCTCGCAACCGGAGATGGCCCAGGGTCAGTCGGGGTCCGAGGGATATGCTCTATGGGCAACCTTACACCCCGGCGTCTGTAGACCCGAGACGGCGTGCGGTTTTAGTCGGTTCAAGCCCGACATAACCACCCCCGCTGACCGGCGAGGGGGGGGGGTATCCGAAGGGATTTCCGCACGAAAAAAAAAGGTACAGTAAGTGCAGGGGTGCCAGGTATGGCCGCCTGTCACCCCAGCAGAAGCAGGCCGGGATGGCGGGGCGACTAGCGTCCCTCCCCCCTTTTTCAGGGCAAGATGGGGACACCGTGGTTCCCAAACCTAAGAGGGCCATCTCGAAACCGGAGATGGCCCTGGGTCAGTCGGGGTGCGAGGGAAATGCCGTATGGGTCACCTTACACTCTGAAGACCCGCAACGGCGTGCGATTTAGTCGGTTTAAACCCGCCATAACATCCCCGCTGGGCGGTGGAGGGGTGGGAGGTATACGAGGGGATTCCACACGAAAAAAAAGGTACAGTATGTGCTGAATTAATACATTTATTAATAATATCTTCGACAGCATGGTGCAACACAATGTTGGATGGCGTGGGCCGTGTTCACGTTCACTAAAGACGGGCGCTCGCGGCTAGCCGGGGTACTACGCGCACTTCTCATTGCTCAGCTCATACTGTCACTGTGCATGGTCATCTTCTGCTACAACACCTCGCTCAGAGTCATGATGCTGTTGAAGCACATACACAAAGTACGTATTTTAGGACAGATCTGTAGGAAGATACGATATTGGGTGTACACAGCCCTATCAACAATTTCAGGGCCCAAGTAAACCTCACATTCTAGTCTGTGCACCTTCTAAACAAGGTACGAAGATCTGGCACAGACTTTGCTCTCGAAATAGTTTGGAATTCAAACGGCAGTCGCTTTTGTAAAGACAATAAACCAATCAAAATAATAAGCAGACATCGGGCACCAAAGTGTGTACTTTGGACTCAACCGGGAAATCGCTATGCACATTATGATGAGATATGTTGAACATGGTATAGGGTGGGTGCATTTGTTAGGTACTTATAATAATAATAATAAATTCTTTAATTCGAGCAACTTTGACTCATATTGGGGTTAGTAACAATTTTTACTTACTACTATGTTAGTATTATAATACACATGGAAATTTAATACAATGAATGAAACAATTAGAAAATAACAATAAAATAAAATAGAAATTATCTATTGATTTTCTTTTTAATGATTATAAATAAAATTGAAATTGAAATAATGTCAAATGTAGATGTCAAATAATGTAAAAATAAAATTGTATAGTTAATGATTAGGTATTAATAAAAATAAAAATTAAAATCGACGTAACAATGAAATTTGTAAAATTAATTATTAAATGAAAATATAGGAATCAATCAAAATCATAGTGCCAAAAATAATAAAAATAAAAATTTGTCCAGTAATAAAATTTGTACAGTAAAATGAGACATCATTTGAATTAAATACCATTAAATAATTGTAAACTTTGGTACATACTTATTTTATAAAGTGCAGCTGACAACAGTGATTTATGTATAAACAATCCAATCTGTTGGCAATCATGGTCAGGACCCCGTTCTCATTGCCCTGACGCGGCCTATAAGCGATGCGGCTCGTTTACGCATTATAGTGTAAAAGCAGTCTACCCGAGCCGCAGCAAACATGCCCGATGCACTGCAACGCCACTCAAACTCACTTCTAAACTTTTGCTTTCCATTCGTTCCAAATTTTTTTTTTCTTTCTATAGAAATAATGCAAAAGAAACTTTTTTTTTTAGGTTCACTACTCTGGACACACACTACATAATAATGGGCTTAACATGCGAAATTTTTAGTGTAGGTTAGTGTCTGTCCTTCTGGAAGTGACCACTGCATGCACAACTAAAATAAAGTTAGGGGTACATTGTTGCACAATTATGAAGGAAGGAGCATAAGGCATAAGGCATTCAAATAATATTTCAGTGAGCATACAGATGAGCCAAAAATATCAACCTCGTTACAAACGCTATTGAAAACAAACCTATTAGTACTTACACAGAACTTAAAGAAATAGATGTATTACAACAACGCCATAATCACGGACGCGGTCCGAGCGTTGGTATGAAATTTTTTTCGGGTTTGGCCGCTCTTAAGGTATTCCCTGCCTAAAAATCCCGCTCTGAAGAAATTCCACTAAAAACACCATCATCATCATCAACCTATTCTAGTCCACTGCTGGACATAGGTCTCCCCTAATGAGCGCCATAGCGCCCTGTCTTCACCTTGCCGCATCCAGCATCTGCCCACAGTCTTAATTAAAACAAAGCTAGTCTTAATTGTGATCACATTTACAGGTGACAGTTCTCTTACTGTACGGTTTAATACTCTTCCAAGCGTACGGCATGAAGCTCCATTACACTGGTGGCCTGCGCCTCATCACGCTCCTCGTAAAGTTTCCTTACTGGACGCGCGCCAATTTTGTCAGCAGTGTGTGGTTAATCACTGGGACCATGGTCGCTGCTAATGGGATGCTTGTATATGCTGCATGTAGAGGAACTTTGAAAGTAAGCTTCTCTTAATTGGTATTTCAACTTTTTTTCTTCTTCAAATAAACCAGGAACATGATCGGCCATACTAGATAACACCCCCGTGAAAGACTCAGAAATTTTTGATAAATTGTCCACATAGGTTCAAACTTGAAGGAGTAACAGAATCTTACCTTTTTTAAATCGATCTATTACGAGTATATTATGAGCCTGTGTATCTTCATGTTCATTGCATTGTGATTCCTGGTGACTGGTGACCCCGTATATTATATTTCCATGGATAGTTGTACAAAGCGACTAAGGGTTACGCATGTTTCAGCTAAATTCTCGAACTTGTGGTCACCGATTCTTCACTTGCACCTCTATAAAAAGACATTTTATGCTCTTTTTGAAACCTTTCTATGAATTTACAGGCACTTATGAAGGAACTGACTTCGTCTCTACGAATCGGTATATCACAGTACTTGACAGAACCGACGTGGAAAGCGCTTATGGACACAATGCAGGTAAACAATGTCGTCATCAGTTCTATGACAACGAAGAATACTTACTAACAGACCTAGTAGTTATTTAGCCAAGAACTCTTTATACTCATAAGTCTAATGTAGAAAATATTACCATCTAGGTCATCCTAGAAAGTCCTAGTCTCATGACTTGAACTTGCGTCATTCCTTTCTAGGGGGAATACTCTTGATGCCTCTAATAAGTTAGGGCCCAGCTGTCAAACGCCACTACCTTCGATTATATAACCAGTTCATTACTATGAGCAGTCATGGTCACGGGCAAGCTAAGACTGGACTAGTGCCCATCACTACGACTTAATCGTAGTTGTTATCGTTGATGGAATACATACTAAGATAATAATCGGCTAATGTTTTAAAGTGTAGAAGTATGATAAAAATTAAGTATTTGTAACTTATACGTAGGTACATATACTCACGCCCTTTCCCCTCCAGGGTAGACATAGATAAAAATTCGCCATCTGCTTCTGGCCTTACACACTTCACGAGCTTCGAAAAAGCTCGTGAAAAAGGAAAAAGCGGTTTCGAGTGCTTTTGACCGACGCTTTTTTCTATATGTCATTAATTTGATCAGTATATGTTCTGCGAGGTCGACCCCGGCCTGTCTGCCCACTCACATGTGCCTACATACTTGGTGTGTCATGCATTTGTTACTCATCAGGTAGAATTGAGCTGTTGCGGTGCGGACATGCCATCCGACTGGCACGAGATACCTTGGATCAACATGGATTTCCTGAACGAGAGTTCTAACCTGGTCATGAAGTAAGTGGCGAATATCGTTACTAAATATACTTCTTGAACATTTGCATGATTAGTAATTATAAGTAGTTGCGTTTTGTTTAATCGTATTTATTACTAAGTCTGCTTTTGTTTTGCTTTTACATTAGTTCATTTAGGCAATTTATCAGCGTGGATACAATTATTAAACAACCATATTTTGGTAATACCCACGCATTATTGTCTATCTATATTTAACATTAAGTATTCTGCATTTCTTACGGTTTATTAGAGTAGGTACACCAGAGGCCTTCTTTCACATTTTTCATATTCTCTTGTGCGCTAGTGATAACTTTTTTTTTTTTCGTGCGAAAATCCTTTTCGGATACCCCCCCGCCGGCCAGCGGAGGCGGTTATTTCGGGCTTGAACTGACTAAAACCGCACGCCGTCTCGGGTCTTAAGACGCCGGGGTGTAAGGTTACTCATAGAGCATATCCCTCGCACCCCGACTGACCCTGGGCCATCTCCGGTTTCGAGATGGCCCCCTTTCTTGCTCTCCACTGTGCCATCTGCTAATCAGAGGGACACGTGGAAAGCTACCGAACAGCCCTCAACAGGGCCGTCCTCGCCTCGGTCGGAGTTGGCTGTAGGCGGTAGCGTCTCTCCCGCCCTAGGAGAGAGGCGCTGCTGTCTCCGTTGCCCAGGGTGCACCGCGTGGAGGTCCCCAACCAAGCACCCCGCGCAAGTGATACCTAATAGAGCTGGTGGCATAGTACCCGCTTATCATCAGGTGGACTGTGTATTTTAAAATAGAAAACTTGTTGATTCCTAGAATGGCCGGTACCGATGGCAAAGTGTTGCCTCCCGTGTCACCGTACTCGTGCTGCACTCCTCGTGTGATGGCACCCTGCTACCACGATCCATTACAGCAGGTTAGTAACCTTTACTATGCTCTAGTGTACATTGATAAATACACAATTTATAGTAATATCAAATTTGGATACAGGCTGTTCGGTTGTAGTTGGGAGGTTCACTACTTTCCGATTGATCTCAACACATACATAGTTACGCACCGTGATGCTGTAACGAGGAAGCGTCGCATGCAAAATACTTGCCTGACTTTTTTGTTGATAAGGTTATCAAGCAACGACCACGAGCAATAATTATTAAATGATTTAGTTAAACTTTCCACCAACGATGTGCGGTGTGCGCAGGCGGAGTGGCGCGAGGTGTGGTCGGAGGACTCCCCGCTGCTGTCGGCGTCGCTGCACACGCGCGGCTGCGTGGAGGCGGTGCGCGCCCCCCTCACGCGGGCGCTGCTCGCGCTGCAGTGCTTCAACCTGCTCGTGTTTCTGTTCCAGGTACGCCTTACACTCCTGTGTCTTACTGACTTACCAGTCAACGCTCCACATGGACAATTTCGTGAAACAAAGACATTTTTATATCTGTCCTTGGGAATCAATGGAGTTTTTAGAGGTTTCACCATTCCATCGAATAAAAATTTATAAATCTTTACAGATGCTTTTAATACTTTCAATCCAGATGCCATTAATGTTCTAGATTTGCCCTTCAATAATCTCCCTCTTTTTGTGTTATCTCTCATACCATATTATAGA
Source organism: Cybosia mesomella (assembly GCA_946251805.1). NCBI lineage: Eukaryota > Metazoa > Arthropoda > Insecta > Lepidoptera > Erebidae > Cybosia > Cybosia mesomella. The sequence continues at coordinate 2,565,678 of OX276395.1, forward strand.
GGTCCCTTTATTCTAAAGCATCCAGGGCTTCCAGTAGGTTACAAACAGGCCTGAACATGACATAACCCTGGCCGTCCGGTGCGCAGATGCTCATAGTGGTGCTGACGCAGCTGCTGCGCACCAGCGCGCGCGGGGCCGTGCTGCGCGGCGTGTGCGAGGGCGAGGGCCGCGCGCTGCTGCTCGGCCGCCTGTCCGCCGACAACCTGGCGCTCGACCAGGTGCGGGGGGGGGGGGGGGGCTGTTCTCACGTCCAGGACGGGACGAAACCCGCCACCAGTCCCTTTCTAAGAGGAATACTCTCAACTACCTGGATTCGCCCGGAATAAATTCGAAATTCTCCTTTACGTACGTCTTGGGGTAACTTTAGTATATTCGGGACGTGTGCAGACTTTTATATAGCTCAGTTGGTCAGGGTATTCCCCCTATAAAGGGGCTGGTTGCGGGTTTAATTCTTGTCTTGTATGTTCACTTGTTTTTGATTAGGCAAGTAAGCATACTAATTGCTTCAAAATATTAGTAAACAACTATTCGACTTGGTTCAACAAGCTGCTGCCCAAGACAATCCTAGCACCAGTTGCACCGCCACTAGCAGTAGTTTCACACTTTTAGTGATTATGTACCTGGTGTGGCCTGAAAGAGAAAGTTGTTACAAGAATTCAAAAGGGGTTTGGGCACTTGGACCGAATGAGTACTGAGCGAATGACACACCGAGAATATAAGGCAGATGTAAGTGGGCAGGCAAGCTGGGGTTGACCTCGCAGGACATACACTGATCAAATTAATGAGGTATTGAAAAAAGGGCAGTTCAAAAGCACTCGAAACCGGCGGGCTTGCATGAAAAGTTTAATGACAGTGAAGGAAGCTCGTGAAGTATTTAAGGACAGAAGCAGATGGCGGGCTGTTGTCTCTGCCTACCCCGGAGGGAAAAAGGCGTGAGTATATGTATGTATGTACCTATTCATCGTCATCATCGAAGCATTAATTCCAGTGGCATCCAAATCTTGCACTTTGGAGTCGGACCCGATCTCCTATAACTAAAATTATTATTAGATTTGGCTTGTACTGACTGCTGTCTCACTTCTACCCCGAGAGAAAAGCCTGCGCCAGAGCCTCGTCTGTCAATCAGCAGGTGTACCGATTGCAGGCGAGATGGGCTTGAACTCCTAAAATCGTGGTGGGGTCCCCATACACCCCTATGCACCTCCATCATCATTTTAGCCACAGTTGCATCCGAGGCCTTCTCCTCCGAGCTCAGGCTTGTGTTGTGTTGAGCAGTTTACCGTTTTTACTCGTGTGTACTACCTAACGCACCCCTGGAAGTGCAAGTGCAAGCGCGCGGCCCCGCAGGCGCCCAGCTCGTCGGACTTCGGCTCGTACGAGCGCATGTGCGAGCGCGCGGAGGGCGGCGGCGCGGCGGGCGCGTGGGCGCGGCGCGCGCGGCGCCGGCGCACGCGCGCGCACCGCAGCGCGTCGTAGCGCGTCGTAGCGCGTCGTAGCGCGTCGTGGAGGCGTCGTAGCGCGTCGCAGCATTTCGCAGCGCGGCGTGGTGAGACACACTACTTTCACAATACTAACCTTACATTTACAACAATCACTTCTTTCTATGTTCACTAGATAAGCTGAGGGTCGATTCGCGTAATAAAATTATGGACAAAATTCAGTTTCGTTCTCGTCTTATTTTCATAAATGTCACATTCGTCACATAGTCACATTAACATCACAGTCAATGTTGGATGGTGAAAACTTTGCTACTAGAATACTTTTTGATGATGATTATGGATATAATCGCAAATTCGAACAAATACGCAAATCGGTGTTCTGCTAAGGAAATGCGAACGTATTTTGTCCCCTCCTTACACGCCCCATTATTATGCAATTCTCATTTGATTGAACTGAGATTATATGAGATTATGACTATAACCATAACAATACGGAATTATATTTTTGAAGTGAAAACTTCTTTGGACGCGTTGAGCACGTTTTGGGTGAACTAAAATCATAGAGATCGCGTCATCGTCACCGATCGCTTTCCATTTTCAAAAATAATGAAGTGAAAACTTCTTTATTTATAATAACGCCATCTTTGTTGCAGCTGATAAACTCTTTTGGAACCTTAACAAAATTATTTTGTTTTGATCTTGATGAAGTTTTGAACTGATTCATAATAATAAACAACATAGATGACCATTTATATATAAATACACACGTAATTATTCAAGTTTTCACATCTGTCGGCACTCCCAGAGTTGAAGCGCAGATTTTAAGTAGGGAAAGTGCTACTTTTACTATAATGCATATGAATATGAATGGTAGTGCTATAACTAGGGGCAAATATGTTGACAGTGTACTCTAGATATGCAGTACATGCAGCTTTGCCGGGCTACTACTAATCACGGCATCAAAGAGCTCGCGTCATTGGTTGATCAGTCCTATTGTTGGTTTTTTGTTGGTCGGTTTGCCGGACATGCGAGAACTTTTTGACGTTTGTTCAAGTTTTTTTTTTTATACCACTAAGGTGGCAGACAAGCACACGGCCCACCTGATGGGAAGCGGTTAACGCGGCCTATGGACGTAGGCAACACCAGTGGCGTCACACTCGCGCTGCCGACCCTGTAAAGGAAAGGGGATGGTAAAGGAGTTTGGGAGGAGATGGGAAAGGAGTTTGGGAGGGGATGGGAAAGGAGTTTGGGAGGGGATGGGGAGGGGATGGGGAGTTTGGGCTCCGGTACTCTCACTCACCAAACGGAACGCAACAGTTCAAATACGGTTACTTGGCGTCGATATTGTGTGTCTCAAGGTATACTTGTATTATAAGCAAGTAAAAAAGGGGTAAGTTAGTCCCTATCCCATTATTTATGTATCAGTAAATCTTAATGTTGTTGCAGAAGCAGTGGTAATATCAGTGCAGAAATGAAAGCATCTGAAATATTTGCTGATGTTTATCTGATCATGATGCATATACTGTGATACGAACATTGCTATTGTACGAATGTAGGTAGGTACTAATAAGGAAGTGCAATATTGTTTATAATAATTATATAGATTAGATAGAGATACTATACGTAGATTAGATGATGTAAATAAAACAAACATTGTAATCAATTGCGAAGGCTTTATTTTTTGACTTTTATAAACAGTCCTTACTACCTACTTTTAAGTAACAATGCGAGCGTGGATGCGATTCGAAAGCCTTATTTAATCGGCATTATCGTTTAAATACAATAAATATCGTCAGTCCGGAGATTTTCAGTAACAAATATACAAAAAGTTGTATGTACAGGCCGGACTACGTGGAATGTGTTTATAATATAAGTTATATTGGGGGTTAAATACTTCGAGGTCCTTTACACCCCTACATTCTAAATGATTACCCCAAAATGTCTTTAAATATTTTTGCTGGACTTTCCGAATAATATAAAATAATATTTATTTATTGGAGTGCTGGGGTCGATTTACACCAAGGAAAATCTTGTTGCTTCCCCAGAAAATAAAATAAATCATATTCCTACTGAAAATTTCCAAATGACCACCTCTCCTTGGGAGGGCGAGAAATGATAATTTGGAATTAGTAGGGCCTATCTACGTTGTAGGAGGTCATCTCAGAGTGGTGGGGGTCCATGGGGGTATCGTAAAACTGGTTCAAGAGATAAAGGTCTAGAGTTGCAGTCTGTTTGCGCGTGAGGGGCGAGGGCCGCAGCACCCAGCAGGAGAAGCAGCAGCGCCTGTAGGGAAACAATATCCTGTCAGATTATGACTAAAGTGACATTGATAACTCGTAATTTTTACAAATACTCTTTTGTTTCAATCCATGAATTTACGCCATGCTTTGAAATAAAACTATTTTTAACGGATTCTATCGCGGTTTATTTGATGTTATTTTATACTCGCTTTTGCCCGCGCCTCCGCCCGCGTAGATGTCGGTTATCGCGACAAAGCATAGCCTATGTCCTTTCTCAAGGTTTAATCTACCCCTGTACCAAATTTCAGCAAAATCGGTTCAGTGGTTTAGGCGTGAAAGCGTAACAGACAGACAGACAGAGTTACTTTCACATTTATATATTAGTAAGGATTATACATTGATAGAATCCGTTAAAAATAGTTTTTATTCGTAAACTTCCGAAAATATTACGCCATGCTGTTTGTGATATAATGAGCACGCTGGTAAAATAAATAATGGATAGTTAATTTAAAAATAAAACTATAAAACACACTTAATGGAAGACCAAATTAAAAGTAAAAAATAATAGCCAATGACTTTGAGTTTAGAAAATAGAGTAAATGATGATGATAATTTGATTTGATTTTATTTCGTTATATTTGCGTAAACTTCCGACGATATACTTTTTAAGCGTAGCGAGCCGAAGGCGGGCGAAGCGTCTTTGGTTTCAAAGTTGCATTTCAAACAAATGATACTCCTCCGAGACCGTTTGACCGATCTCGACCAAATTTGCCACGGTGATCAAGTAGACATTACTGAGTGTCGTAAGGGGTCGAATATACAGATCGGTCTTACCATCGAGGAATAATCACCGAAAAACCAAATCAATGGAAAAAGTCGACCGGTCACGTTGACCTATTGTTGGATAGGCAAATCTCGCTACGCTTAAGTTTGGGTTGATTGCCAAGCTGGTAACCGTCCTAGTATATAATATTAGCTGGTGCCCGCGTAGAATTCTAATCCGGTTCCCGCAACCCATGGGAATCTATTCTGAGATAAAAAGTAGCCTATGTGTTATTCCGGACTATCAACTATCCATGTACCAAATTTCAGCCAAATCCGTTCAGTGCGAGAAAGAGTAACAAACATACATACATCCTCACAAACTTTCGCGTTTATAATATTAGTAGGATACTTTACTTTTGCGGGTTTACCACCAACTAAACAAAAAATGCGTCATACCTGGAACGGTAGGGATGCCCTGGCGACTCGGCACACGAACCTGAGCCCACGTTGCACGCCGCTCAACTGTTCCTCCTCCGGCTCGCCGCTACCCACCATTCTGTTCAACGTGGAGTAACGATCATATTAGTCCGACGACAAGGTCTTTAAAACACAGGACATTGTATATCCTGCGGCCACAGCAAGGCGGGGAAGACTTGTTTCTCTCGAGTCTCTTCGACCAATGATATTGCAGAAATATGTATGTATCACGTCACCAAAACGATTGATTTCATTGGTCAATTGGCGCTCCTAATAATAATGAGAGCGAGTGAGACACGTCTCAAGTAAGGGAAACTGGGAAATCTAAAAATGAAATTCCCTGTTGCCATCCGTGGGGCTAATTGGGATATTTTTTCCAATGAATTCCGAGTTTCCTCCAGTGGGGAAAATGTCGGTGGGGGATAGTGGGAATAACCCATAAAAATGTATAACGTATTGTCATAAGTACAGCTTTTTAATATGTCTTGCACATATCATATATCTAACTTGGATGAGAACGGCAGTACTATAAGGTCAAATTCCTCCGGTAAAACAAATTCTGCATGACACCTAGACATGTTATATCCGTTGTTATATTAGTCTAGCAATAATTAGCGATTCCAATCTAACTATTTTTACAGTATTCGACTGAGTTAGAGAGATTCTTATTTAGATAGAAATAATAAGGATAGTAAAAATATAGCACGAAATGATAGAAGTTATAATATAGTACAAGTAAAAAAGATAGAATATAACTAGCATTAGATGAAATTGTAATGTATTTAATAGCTATAAATTTATTATTTTTCTTTATCATATAATTATTAGAAAAGGCTACCTACGTTACAATATGTATGTTACGCAAAAGAAAGAGTGTTAGGCTTTCAAATTATATACCTATAAATTGCATGCAGGTGTTATACACTTTGTGTTATTTTATAAATAGAATAAAATATAAATCGGAGATCTTATTTAAAGTCTAATTCATTATTATCGTCATTATAGGATGGGTGATTAGATTAAAGATTCTTGTATTAAATCGGAGATCTTATTTAAAGTCTAATTCATTATTATCGTCATTATAGGATGGGTGATTAGATTAAAGATTCTTGTAAGTAATAAGATTGAATACTTATATAATTAACTAAGATCGTATACACGGCCAAAAAAATTACTCTGCATGTTTACATGTGTATTTGTTAGTAGCCCAGCCTAGGTAACTCTTTGGTCATAGACGACCAAAGAGTTACAAACAAGTTTCAAAAGTGTATAACCTCCAAATGAGTGGTAACTAAATCAAAGCAAGTACTCACCCTGCCTCATCGATCGGCGGCATCTGCAAGCTCGACAGATCATCCTCGTCGTCCTCCAATAGCTACGACAATACCACAAAATACGTCAACGGTGCGAAGCTACTACATTGTGGGGCGAGGGTACTATACTTATTGCAAACACTGCACTAACTAGTTAGTGTTAAAATTGGGTACTTTCGTGAAGTTAAAATAACTTGTTTAATTGCGATTTTGAAATATAGAATAGTAAAAAAGCGGTAAAAATGATGTCCGTTCTTTTTTACGGTTTAAATTTATTTTAAATCATTCATGCAACCAATAATAAGTAAATTATTGGAAAATAAGGAAGTGTGACATCATAGTTCTTTATTTCAAATAAGTTATTCCATTGAACTTAATACGTTTAACAAAGAAACTACTTTAGTACCCAATAATTATAAACTACGTCAATTTATATCAATCGACCAGTACGCTTCTAATATTATAATGGATACAAAAGGGTTACTGGCAAATTATTGACTGCTAATTATTTTGATGTTTCATGAAGTGTTTGCATTTCAATATGAAAAATACAGCTGTTCAACATTTTTATTCAAATCTAATTTAACTGCGTACCTACAGAGGAGTCAGTAGTCTCTGTCGTGTTATTAAAACTAAGCTTGCTTCGTGTTTGTCTCATATGTTTGCGTATACTGTGCTTTGCGGGGTGAAGCGGTGGTGTGACGCAAAAGAAATATATATTTAACTGTTACTATTTTCGTTCTAACTCTATAAACCTTTAGTATTTTAAGATTTTTTTTTTATTATACGATATTCCACTGACACGAAGGGAGGAATTCTTCATTCCAACGATCGATGCTGGGATACAGTTGATGTTTTTAGCCGTGAGGGCAACAACGGGCTAACCAAAATTCAACAAAAATAAGATGGCATATGATATGATAAAATCATACAAAAATGACAATGAAGTAAACTGAATTAATATCCATGTATTATACCATCTACACATGGCAGAATAAAAAAATTATGACAAGTCATTTGCAGATGGCCATAGACAATCTATAATTTTTGTATAAAATATTAGTTAGGCCGTTGTTGCACTCCCAGTGTCATTTATTATTAATCAGTGTACGAATTTCATACTCGAACCGTCTCAATAATGAGAATAACGCTAATATATACATAGCCAAAGAGATAGCTGCGCAGATTCACATGTTTATTTGTTAGTAGCCCTGCGCAGGTAACTCTCCGGTCGTCTACACCAGGAGCAGTCAGTAAGTACCTGTGGCGCAGCGAGCGCGGCCGCCGCGGCGAGCGCGTGCGCGGGCGCCGCGGGCCGCCGCGCCAGCGCGCCGCCCAGCTTCAGCGCGTACACGGCGCACAGCTTGCGGAGCGACTGCAGCCGCAAGCGCAGCTCGGCCAGGCGCGCGTGCGGCCCTGCGCCCGGCGCTAGGAGCGCCGCCGCGTCATGCAGCGCAAGCACGCGGGGCTCAGCGCGTCGTAACTCATCCCTCAGCTCAGCGAAGCGTCGGAAGTCGTGTTGCAACTCATCCGGCTCCCGTCCTAGACGTAGCGGTTCACGAGCACGCACAGCGCGTTCCGCCGCTGCTAAACGAGCTACTAACTCCACAACAGCATCGTGAAATTGCCGGTTGTGTAGCAACGCGTGTTGTAGCGTGCGTTGCCAGGTGTGAGCGCGGGTGCAGGCGGCGTCCCAGCGTGCGTTAGCGGCCGCTAAACGCGTTCGAACGCGTTCAGCTGCGCCCGCAGAACGCGCGTGAGCGGCTACATGAGCGCCCACCACGTTTAAAGATACTACGATAGACTTGTGCGAGTCTAGGTCGAGCAGGAACTCGCGGTGATCCTAATGAAGAAAAAGAAACGGTATTTCAATTATGTATGTTATACATTGAAGAGTATGTAAAGCGATAAGTTGCCATAACGATATCTGTGGCAGTTTGTTATGGGTAGGAACCCTAAAAAGTCGGAAAACCTGTTAACTATAGAACTTTGATATTACCAGTGGGTTGTGGAGGTCCGAATCTTGGAGGATGGTTCATTCAAAGTTTTGTAATTATGGTCAATAGCGATTAGGTCTGAATTACGGCCATATAACATAGTCGCTTTAAACTGGGTGTGGATCTGGAATGGGAATGGATCTAGAGGGCCCAAGCTAACTGCATTAGCAAGCCGGTACATCTATTGATTGACGGACGAGGCTCTGGCGCAAGCTATTCTCTCATGATTGGGAGGTTAGATGGGACTGACTCTCAGAACAGTCGCATGGTCAAGTCGCGGGATGAAAGCCCAGGATGTAACCGGGAGCAATGAACAACATAATGAAAGTAAATGTAAGAAGTAATACCTGTATGACGTCTTCGAGCGTGTCGTACTGTTCCGGCGGCCCGGTCCTGGCGTCGTCAGTGGCCTCAGCGAACTGGAGCCACTGCTCCAGGCGCCACAGGTCGTTGTCCAGCTGCTTCCAGTTACGCTCCGAGCATAATGGGCACGTCAGCCGGCCTGACTCGCTGTAGGAACGAAGGGGAGTGGCGATGTGAGAACATATGTAGGTACATATAAGATTTATGACCGGTTTCTGAATAATTGAGAAATTGAAGTTGAGTTCACATTTGCACTAATGAAACTGCGTAAGTAGGCGTCGCGTCGACGGGAATCAACTTCAATTTGTCATTTCTTAAACCTGCCTTTAGAAATTAATTGAATATAAGAAACATTGAATTATGTATCTAAATAATTTAATATAAAGCGTTAAGGAACTACAATTCAGATAGGTAAATGTTATATCGTCAGGATGTTCACATGAAATGTAGTTTGAAATGCGCATTTTATTAATAATGTTGTTCGCTTATAAGAATTCTTCTTAACAACCATTTTATTTGTCCTCATAACAACCATAAAAATGGTTTTTAGTAAATTTCTCTTAGAGAAGTGTTTTTTTTTCTTTTCTCCTTTAGTTATTCTCATGTTAACATCCAAATAATAAGTCAACTAATCTCCCAAAGACTACAATATATAAGTACATACATTACTACATGAAATATTGCACTACAATGACTACGTAAGTAAGTATATATAACTTCCCATGTAGGTATAAAGCTCAAACAAAATCTGTGTTGGTACAAGTGCAGTGCATATTCACGGAAAATACAACAAAATTTGGTGTCTTCAGTACTTCTATGCTCTGTATAATATGCACTATCTAATAGAATTGATTACCGCATGCTAATCGTTTTTATTCCTGCTACAATCATAATTTTAATATGGCGAAGAAACAAATCCAATTATGTTTACAAATTAAAGGTAGGTATGCTAGGCTCAGACTAATTAAAGCTATGCTTGAATTAGTGTTAATTATTACTAGACCACTAATACTTAAGCGACGTTGTGCAAAATGAAATTTTCGACAATATTAAACATCACCAATGTAGCAAGAACTGTACGACAATAAAGATTCAAATATTAGAGAAGCAGTACTCACTGTTCGCACGTGAGCGCGTACAAGGCCGAGTGGGGCAACCTATGGGACCAGAAAATGCATGTGTTTAGAGCATGCCGGGTTAGGAAGCTGTTATACACTCTTCAAGACTAAGAATAAAAATGTTATACGCCATCATAACAAACAGTATCATCGAATATGGTTTTGACACCACATGTGGCCAATGTTAGGTAAATCATCATTAAGCCTTCATAATTTATTATTGACACTACAGTGTACATCTTTACCCGCTGGCCGGCGGGGGGGTATCCGAAGGGATTTCCGCACGATAAAAAAAAAAAAAAAAAAAAGGTATAATATAGCCATAGAATAATTATGACTCAAGCAGTATAGCGTATCTAGTTTTATTATTTAGTCTCTGAACTATTTCATATTATCGAACAAGTAATTCTTTTCTCAGTGAAAAGACAAGAATCGGTTCCGTAGATCGTATTTTATAAACACGTAAAGAATATGTTCGACATAATATATGCTCAGAATCTATAAATGTATAAAGTGTACTGTTAAAAACTATTCTGATCTTCAAAATATGTATTGTAGGTTTAAACGAGTAAGTGACTGCACATATTTACTGTTCTATAACAGCTTTAAGCCCCAACACCAGTTGCCAAACAGTGCTATAAGTGCTACCATAAATAATAATAGAATAGCAACATTGAAGACTTCTTACAAAGACATTTCATATAGGGACAATTTCAACAGGATAGTGTGAAGTAATGCAGATCAAGTGAGAGATAATGATAATATGTAGGGTGTATATGCCGCCTTATGTAACAATTACAAACATATTAAAGCTACATGCAGGAACAGATAACATTTAATGCTGTAATTAATTTAGAAAAAACAAAATACTGTAGGCATCAAGGAAAGACTACATTTTGCAATGAGCAAAGATATATGCGAAATCATGAAATAAAAATTAGAACTTGATGTATAATAATTATACAATGCATGAAAAAAAGAGTTCATAAAAAAAACGACAATAAGCAGGAGCTCTTTATAGAAAATGTAATAATGTACATTAATAAAGTTATAATTAAAATGTGATCAGTAACAGACATAAAGCCCTATCATAATATAATGTCATCTACATGAAATGTCCGAAGATATCATTAAGTTAAATTGAATATAACCATACGCCAAAATCACACATCATTATAGGAACATAAAGTTAATAATATCGTGCGAATTTGGAAACTTACCTTAAGTTGTTGATTTGGAGCTCTCGTTTTTTCGCTTGTGTCAGAAGATCCTCATAGGTCAGAGATAGAGATTCTACGTCCTTTAACATTGCTTCTTCTTCATTTGAATCGCATTCAGTTAAGAGTAGCTCAGACAAATGTTTGGCCAACTCTAATGTCTGTCCAGGTTTGGCACCAGCTTTGGCAATTTCTTTCGCGGCTGTGGCTAGCGCATCGCTGCCTGCTTTTTCGTCTGGTTGTGTTTCGAGAGCTATTCTAAGTGCCTCTAAGGCTTCTGATGTTTGTTTTACAGCAGTTGCTAATTCTACTCTGTATGTTTCTTTGGATGTCAATGTATCTACTTGGAGAGCAGCATCTGTCTCCCATTTTAGAGTATCCACCTGTTTGAAATTCAAAAATCAAAATCAGACTCAAATGTGTCACTACTTGAATAAGTTAGATTATAACTTGCTTTACTTATTAGATATGCATTAAATGTTCTTATAGTTCTTACCTGTACAGCAGAATCAACGTCCCCAACGACCTCTGCCCTTGCCAGATCTAATCTGGTCCTCACGTCTGCATACAAGGCGCGGTATTCAGCTACCATATCTGATACTCCAGGCATCGTAGATACTGCTACCGCTAGGCGGTCTGCGTTATCTACTAATGCTTGACATTCCATTAGTTCTTGTTCAATAGCCTGCAAAAAACAATACAGGATTCTGAAGGAAAGTGGGTTAATAACACTAATTTATTTAACACGCTAATTTTATTTTTTATCAGAAGTGTTTATAAGATGAGATTGGAGACAAGATTTTGAATTACTTACGTCTAACTCGTTGAGTGTAAGCAGCTTATCATGCGGTGCCGGAGCTAAATGCAATGCTCTTGTGAGTCTTACATCTGTCTCCGCCAACGCTACCACAGCAGCGCCATGAGCGCCGACAAACTGTCTCTGAGCATCAGCACCTGCTGCTGCTAAGCGAGCAGACAACCTCTGCCAATACCTGACAGCATTACGTAATCTTGCTGCATCGTCTGCAGCTGAACCACGAAGTTCAATACCCCGAGTCCCTGCAATTCTGCCGTAGGCATCTTCCAGACGTTTTATGTCAACACTAAGATTCTCTAGGTCATCTGTTACAGCCTGGCTGACACTTTCATCCTCAGGTTCACCACGACGCTTCCTGGTTTCAATCTTTTCCACTCGTCTTTCAATATTTTCAAGTTTTTTCTCCACCTTTGGTAAGAGTGAAACCGATAGTTCAGCGGATTTGCGAATCTCCTTCAATGCAGTCTTGCGTCTTTCAGACATGTCACATATGTTTTTCCATTTCTTTTCTACAATTTCGACACCAGTATGAAGGTTGCGGAGATCAAAATTGCCACGAACAACATCAGGGTCATTGAATACAAGCTCGCAAAGATTTAGAGTTTCCCCTACTTCTCCACTTTCTTTTTCTATGCTCTTATGAATATCATCCTGATCTTTGAATTTTTCATCTACAGATTTCACAGTCAATGACTCTAGTATTACTGAAGCAGATAGATTGGATTCTATTGAGTGCAATTTTAGTCTTATTTCAGTTAGTCGTTCTTCTAGTTGAATTATAGTGTCTAATAGTTCATTAATCTTAGCTATTCTTGATCTGCCGGTTTCTTGTAATTTATGCCAACGTTGTTGTACATCTTTGAGGTGTTTGGATGTATTTTTACTGTATGATTTTTCATCTTTCTTAGAATGTTCAATTATAGAAATGCCAGTTTCAGTCAGCCATTCGAATTCACGTTCTTTCAATGCTGTTTCAGCTTGTATTTCTGAGTTTATCCTTCTTATAAGATCTTGAGGATCAATGGCACCAATTTCAGTACTTTGGTTTGAGGTTTCCAGACGGGTTTCAAGTGTCGTTATCCAATCAACAAATCGGGCTAGTCGCGATTCGAATATTGTGTATACCTCTATTCTTTCTTGTAGTCGGTGGCTGATGATGGATAATTGGTGTTCTAAATCAGCCCTTTGTTGACGCAGTTGCCATACTCTTTGACTGACAAGTCTTATATCTTGTGGACTCAGGCATTCTTTAAGTTGTTCCTGAATAACACTTAGAGTTTCAATTTGGGTTTCAGTCTTTACAATCTTCACTCTCAGATCTGTGTACTTTTCAATGGCTTTCCTAAGCTGTGGTCTCGATAACCTATCTTCGTCAGAATAAGACATAATGTCATCTTGCGTCTTCGAGTATAGTTTAAGCAGTTCATTGGACATGTTTTCGTACTCATTTATTAGGCCAAGTATCCTAGTTAAAAAGTCTCGCCAAGTATCAAGGCTGGCTTGTAAGTTATCAACCCTCTTTGCCATGCCCGCATATTCCATTCTCACAGATGCCCCATAGGCCTCTTCAGTAAATTCGAGGACCTTCTTTAGATCAAATAGTAGTTTGTCCGATTGCCTTTTGCCGTCAGGTACCTTATCTGAGAGATTCTGTATCTTAGCTAATATTTTGTGTATTCGCTTAATGTGTACATATCTAAGTTGTAGTTTTTCTTTTTCCCGTTCCATTTCTTTTAACCACCTCAGTAGTTCCGTATACACTTCTTTGTAGTCATCCCAGGCAGCGATCCTCGTGCAGACTTCGTCATGCCTCTCAACTATTCTCGCTAAGGTCTCATTGTGCAAGTTTGTTAGCGTGTCGAACTTGTCAGCTAAGTCTCGGTTAGCTGTTTCTCTATTCTCGTTCATGAGTACAGATCTTTGTGACGTCAATAAATTTTTGTGCACCCTACATAAACGACGATGTTCAGTCAAGTTCTCATAGTCAGCAGGCACCGTACCTGACAGGAATGACTGCAAATCTATTAAGTATTCGTGCCAAAGTTTTAACGCTGTGGCTGCATCTCCGGACCTTATTAAGGCGGTAGACAGTCGATGGTAGTGGAAGAAGGTATCTCTGAACATGGCTTGCCATAGTTCTAAGATTCTTACAATGGAGTGCTCATCGGCAACATCACGGTCAATATCGGGAAGTTCAGCTTTAGCAGGCGCGATATCTGCTTCACTCTTTCCTAACGCTATCAAATTATCTCGAAGAGCAATCAGTTTATCCTCCACTATTTCACTATCTTCGTGTACAGGAGCCAAATCCTGTAAAAAAATAAGAATATAAACATTTCAAATAAACAAAGCTCATTCTGTATCCAGGCAAAGGTCAATTGATTCGGTTCCATTGCAATTCAAATATATTGTCGCTGTTAGCATTATTTAGACGGTCAACGACCTATATTTCATCTATTAACTGATGTCTATAATACATCGATTGAATACAGTTCGGGAACTTGAATTATTTTTAATTCTTTAAATTAAGCAATATTCATAGTTATGTCGTCTTTTTTAAAAGCCTATTTGCCTTATAATTGTACATTATAGGTTGTACTAACCTGTCTCATATCATATAATTGCTCCTTCGCATGCTGTGCCTTCGCCCTCGCCAGTTGCCTGGCTTCGCCAAGGTCTGCCAACGCCTGGACGGCACCAGTAACTAACTGTAACCTTCGGGCCAGTGCGTCTGCATCCGCTGGCAAGGCGCGGGAGCCTGTTTCTGCCGCCACTCTTGCAGCTAAAGAGCGGAGCTCTACGACTCTCGCCTCTTGTTCTAGACATGCCTGTGAAAGAAAAATAATTCTACTAAGATCTATGGACTGATATATACTTTTTGATAAAAAGATAACACGTAGTAGGAATAGTAGGTATTTCTTCTTTTGACAACAGAGATTAATATGATAGTTGTCACCTAAACAGTAAGTCATTTGTTTTAACTGGTCTAATGAAATGTAGTTGCAGAGGTCAACGGGTAATTAAACAACTAAAAAGAATTAGTACACTGTTTTGGTCCTGCCTACTTCGGTTTCTTTTGCCAGTAATATTTCTGTGATTATAACTCTATCAGATCTAACGGTTCTTTGCGCAGGTCAACTCCACTCATAATCCTCTTCGCCAAAGGGAAATTTAGATGGAGTATTTCTTGGGAATTGATTAGAGCTGACTGTGGATAAAAAATAATACCAGATATGCCTTCAATGGGACTCATAATATTTTATCCTACTAATATTATAAACGCGAAAGCTTATGAGGCTCTTTCACACAAAAACGTCTGAACGGATCGGGCTGGAATTTAGTAGGTACAAGGATAGATTATAGTCCGGAATAACACATAGGCTACGCTTTTTATCCCGGGATTAGGTTCCCATGGGTTGCACGAACGGAATCAGAATTACACCCGTGCAATACAATTCTACTTCGATGTATTTGTTGCCAAATGATACACATTATCATATTATTGTCCCGTCCACCAGAAGGACACCGACGACGACGGACGTTGTGACCTGTTTGTTCAATAACTTATTCAGGACTGCTCATTAATTTGTGGCTAATTTAAAACGTTCGAGCCAATTGGTGCTAAACAATGGAAAAGTGTTTCATGTTAAAGGTGAAACTGATTAAATTTTAGTCGATAAGAGATTTAGATTAAGTTCTTTTGTTAGATTTTTATTTAATTGTTAACAATAGTTTTACACCGGGATTTTAACATGTGACCAGTCTATTTATAGGAGCAGTACTCTGGTAAGCTAGTTTTTTAAACTTTTGTCTATCTATCTATCGGAAACGGCTGTGCTGATTCTAACGGGACTTTCACTGTAAGATAGCTGATGTTATAAGGCGTAGATTAAGAAACTTTTATTAGAGCTCTGCGTATAAAAAAATAAAAAACTCGAACGAAATCGCGGGCACGTGTTAGTTTAAATACTTATAATATGGACTGTACGAAATTTTAATAACTGAAACTCAACGTCTATTACTTTGTAATAGTACGAAGCGGATAGAAATTGCAATTCTAACAAGTTTGTACTCGTAATTATCTAGTGAAGCATGGCATGTATTCAAGCATTGCAACCGTCCGTCAGTGAACAAGACGCATATCGACATTAAAATATTGTAGACATATCTTTAGCCAGCAACCCGCCCTCGCTTCGCTACGGTTTTATACGAGTTTTTTTAATTCAGTTATATTTTTAAGCAATTAGTATGCTTACCTTTCCTATAGATTTAGATCGGAAAAAGAGAACATCTGGGACGGGACTTGAACCCGCGACCAGTCCCTCACAGGGGAATGCTCCGACCAACTGAGCCACCTAGACACATCCCGTCCTAGATGTTCTCTTTTTCCGATCTAAATCCTTAGGAAGAGTTCTTTTAACCAAGTCACAAAGTATATTAATAGCTTATGTCCATCGGGGATATTGTATGTAACTTTTACGTGATGAAAGAATTCTCCCAATAAGTGTAATGGTTCCTAAAATTATCTTCAATATATAAATAAACTCACAAAATTCCGCCTGTTTTAATATAAGTAAAGTTATTGTACAGTCGCCATCGGTATTTGTTTAACACATTCCAAGTTACCTAGCCAAAATTATAAATAAAATTGAAAAAGGTTAAATTTGTCCTCTGAAGATTACAAAAATAAGATATATAGGTACATTAATCGTTCGGGGTGCGACGGAAATGCCTTCAACCTTACACCCCGGCGTCTGACGACACGAGACGGCGTGCAGGTGACGGTTTTAGTCGGTTCAAGCCCGACATAACCTAGGCCGGCGGGGAGGGGGGGGGGGTATCCGAGGGGATTTCCGCACGAAAAAGAAAGTACGTTTGTATGTGTTAGTGTTCAGTAACTTCTGAAGACGACTGTACATCAATATTTTTCTTCCGGGTGCTACTTTGGAGCCCAAGGTGTGCTCACCTATTCTATTCCATAAGAAATTTAATAATTTATTTAATAATTTAGAAATTTAATATTTTAGCTTCATAGCTTATATTGACTTTAACGAGAGCAACTGCTGTCTGACCCAAAACCCCTTAGAGGAAAACCTACACCAGAGCCTCGTCCATCAATCAGCAGGTGAGGTAGATTTGGGCTCCGAAGATCTTGGTGGGGCCTCATCAGGATTGAGTAACAAAAAGGGCTGTGCCAGTAAAGATATTCTTTTTGTTGTAAAACGTGAAAAGTAGTCTTTTTCTACTTTGTGGAACAGAAAACAATGTTTACGAAATATGGGTGTGATATATAACTGCCTACCTCTTCGGAGATATAGAAGTGTTAATGAATTACTACACATTATAAAACAAAGTTCTCCACCGCATCTTTTTGTCTGTTCGCGATAAACTCAAAAATCACTGCACCGATTTTCATGATGTTTTCACTAAAGGATAGAGTGGTGCTCGAAGAAGGGTTTTTGTATATAATTTGTCAAGTTTTTGTATACATTGCCTAAAATATATTGTTATTTGTTGGAGGTATCAAAAAAAATTAGGCCCACGAAATTCCAAGCGCAGGGCACGCCGCAATAGCGGCGGTAAGGCCCATCATGGAGGATTGGCTGGAGAGGCGACACGGAAGCCTCTCCTACCGACTGACGCAGGTGATCTCAGGGAAGGGGTGCTTCGGGGACCACCTGCATCGGATCAGGAAGGAGCCAACGCCTGAGTGTCATCACTGCGACGCGAGCGAGGACTCAGGGCTGCACACGCTGGCGGACTGCCCGGCGTGGGAGGCGCCGAGGCGTGACCTCGTGGCAGCCATCGGGGTGGGAGTCCTCTCGCTCGGCAGCATGATTGCGGCAATGGTGCGGAGCGCGAGCGCGTGGGCCGCCGCCGCCTCCTTCTGCGAGCATGTAATGCTCGCGAAGGAGGTGGTGGAGTGCGCCCGGGAGAGACTTAGAACTCTCCCGGTCCGCCGAGCCCGCAACTTGCTCGCCGCGCGTCGCAGGCAACTCAGGCGCCGGAGGTCGCTTAACGACCTCCGTCCTCCATGAGCGCAGGCCTGGGGGTGGCGGGTGAGGCCACCTGTCACCCCAGCAGAAGCAGGCCGGGACGGTGGGGCGACTAGCGCCCCTCCCCCAAACCGGGGCAAGACGGGGACACCGTGGTTCCCAAACCCGAGGGGGCCATCTCGAAACCGGAGATGGCCCAGGGTCAGTCGGGGTGCGAGGGATATGCTCTATGGGCAACCTTACACCCCGGCGTCTGTAGACCCGAGACGGCGTGCGGTTTTAGTCGGTTCAAGCCCGACATAACCGCCCCCGCTGGCACGCGGGGGGGTATCCGAAGGGATTTCCGCACGAAAAAAAAAAAAAAAAAAAGGCCCACGAAATTCAACGAAAGCGCTGCCTAAACACTTTGAGTTTTGACAAACACACATAATGATGTATGGTGTAATTGTATTATCTTATCTAGGTTGTGGTGGTGGAATAGGGCCCCATGGGTAGCGGGAATGGGATCAGATTTCCACGCGGGCAACAGCTTAGTAAATTATAAAAGAGCCTTATGATCAGTGATTGTGACAGAACATTTGAAACCATCGCAGAATAGTGACGTGTTTATTAATTATTCACTTAACGCTTAGTCACGTTCTTAATTATAAAAATACAAACTGATATAACTAGTTAAGTACATATGTTTACTATTTTAACAAGTTTTGAAGAAATCTTGTACCTTATCACCGAGGAAGTGACAAAGTTGTGTAATCTCAGATCTGGCCTTGGTCTAGATATCGCAACAACATAACATTAACATCATATTGTATGTTGACACGACTATGACTCTAGAATGTATTTTTTTTCGCGGAAGTCCCCTAGTATTCCCCCTCGCCGGCTAGCGGGGGACGTTATGTAGGGGCTTGAACCGACAAAAAACGGACGCCGTCTCGGGTTTTCATCTCCGGTTTCGAGATCGCCCCTTCGAGTTTGGGAACCACGGTGCCCCAATCTTACCACGGCCAGCTTCTGCTAGGATGACAGGCGGCCACACCTGCCACCCCCAGGCCTGCGCTCATGGAGGACGGAGGTCGATAAGCAACCTCCGGCGGACTCTGGACTATACCTGCTTGTAATTTTTATGGTGTTTGATCTGAATTTACATGTATACTCTTATGTTCATTAGTTTGAAACTAAACCGTAATACACGCTGATAAAGTGGTTAAGCAACATATACTTTGATATTTTTATGTAGGGTACGGTAATATGACTTTATCTTGCCGTATGAAATGAGCTAGGGGTGAAGTCTCAGGAATGAGAACCACTATTGGAGAAACAAATACTATAACAATGATGGCATTATGCTCGACGGCCTCATCAAATGCTTTTTCACCTCCTTTAAGCGGAGCGTGAAAAAGCATCTAAATCTACGACACGGTCGTAGTGTCAGTTACATTCAACTGCACGGCACTAGTTCTAGCTCAAATAAAGTTACGACATCAGATCTACGCCGGTTGATCTATAGATCTACATCAACCAAAGTGTTACTTGAAGAAACCGAGTAATCCAAAACATGGACCATTTCTGCATCTTCTATTTGCAGCCATTTATTTTTATATATTTTCATTGGTAATATGGCAATAGGCTCGCGTTTGACCCCTATCTCACCTGTTGGTAAGTGATGATGTGGTCGAAAGTGCAGCACGCTTGCCTAGAAGTAACCTGTTCACTCTAGACTTGAAGACTCTCAGGTTATAGCATTCCGGAACCACAGACTCAGTCAGGGCATTCCACTTTTTAATAGTATTTCCGAGATTAATAATATTAAGGCCATAAAATAGAATTGCAAAGACTGAAAATAGTGAGTAATTTAGCTGAGAGTTAACACGTGCATCGGCATTCCGCGCATCGGATCACATCCGCGCCGCACGTTTCACTGCTGCTGATTTAAATAGATGAGTATTCGGTAGCCTGTGGATTATTTTATAAGAAAGAATGTACGAGATTTCTTATTTTTATACTTAAAATACCGTTCACAAATTAGAGTACTGTTTTATGTTTTTAAAGTCGGAATCCTTCTGTCTTGTTCGCAAACTCGCGAAGTCCTATTAAGAGATCTTTGACGAATTTTAATAACATGTAAAATGGAGTGTAAGTAGTCCCTAGTAACATCTTTCGAGACCCAAGCCAACCTCGCCTGCCCGCGGTGCACTCTGCTGATTAACGGAAAAGGCTCTGGCGACCCGCCAACACGCACTGGACCAGCGCGGCGGGTTATGGTCCAAACCCCCCGAAAATGACGAAAGTCAATGGGGGAGGCCTATGTTCAGCAGTGGACTTCCTACGGCTGATATGATGATGATGATGATGATGAAATGTTTGTGTTTTTATAGTAGTTACATTTGTACTACCCCGGCGTCTAAAGACCCGAGACGGGGTGCGGTTTTAGGTGCGAATCCGAAAAAACCACCCCCGCTGCGCAGCGGGAGGGGTGGGGGGATATCCGGGAGGATTACCGCAAGAAAAAAAAGGGTTACGTTTGTATTACAATGCGTATAATTACGCACCAACCATCTTGGGTATGTTTATCGTATGTAAGCAGTTTACTTGTATCATTTTAGTAGTACTTTTAGAGTTAAATTGTAGACTCAAAGTAACCACACCTTAACTAACTTGTAATATACTTACTTAGATACATTTTCTTTTGTAAACACAATCATTTTCACACAATTATACATGAAAACACTCAAGCTAATGCAAATAGGCATATTCGATCTTACATATATTAATAATGTAAGATCGAAAATAACTTCCTATAATATTAGTCATTAGACATTAGCCATCGATGAATTTTCCTTCCCGGAACCTACTGTGACCATGTAAATATAATGGTTACTAACCGAATTAATTATGGTAATACCAATAATTTAATATCAAGTTGTTTTGTTAAATTTTCAAATTGACCATGATTTTAAACTGTTATATATTTACAGGCATTGCATCATGATATTTTTTAAACAGATGAATTTAATTCAAAAGATAAACCAATCTATAAGGAATAAAAGAGCGGCCCTAGGGCTCCAAAGTGCCAGAAGCAGGCAGAGGCAGTAGAAGCAGACCCGGGCGGCGGCGCGTAGCGCGCCCCCTCTTTCCGGGTGCAAGACGACCCGGACACCATGGTTCCGAAACCCTAGGGGCCCATCTCGAAACCGGAGCCGGGGTACGAGTGTAATGCCTTATACCCGAGACGGCGCGTGGTTTCCGACATAACCACTGGCTGGCGAAGGGGTGATCACCGCGAGAAAAAAAGGGCTCAAAGTTCAAGCTTCAGAAACCTAGATTGACGTTCTGACAATGATAATGAATTTAAGTTAAGTCAACTTTAGCCGGTAGTTTATAAAAACTAGCATTGCTACGCGGTTTTACCCGCGCAAGTTCTGATCCCGTGCGACTATCGGAATAAAAAGTAGTCGATATTACTCAGGCTTATGTAACATTCCAATAATTAAATAATTTTGAAATGGGTTCAGTTGTTTCAGAGTTTGTCGATTACATCAAACATATGGATAGACGTATAGATGACACGATTGATTTTCGGGTGAAATATGAATGTTTATTCACTCCACCCTACCCCTTCACGACACAGGAGTAAGTATAAGTATGTAGGATATATCAATAAAAAAAATGTATTTAAGTATGTTTTCCGCGGTCTAGAACCCATAACATAAGCTAGTTAAACTATGCTTACTTTGGGTCTAGAAAGCGCTGTGTAAAATGTCGTAGAATATTTATTTATTGATATTGTTATTCAGGATCCAACGACCTACCAATCATCAACTATGGGTCACAGTAAAAGTAATATCATTTCGACATACCATTGTTTACCTCTCATACTTTCACTGCAGTATTTGGACGATTCACGAACGGACAAACAGACGGACGTGAGAATTGTTATAACGGCCGAAGAAAATAATGTTTCGACTAAAATTTCTGTTGTAAATTAGCGCCGTGTGAACTACAATCGTCGGCTTCATGCTTCGTGAATAGATCTGTTGCAACGTCACGATCAGTACACGAATAAATAATTGTTTATAGCCTATGCTTGGATGGCAAAATTTTCTCGTACACTCAGAAAAGAAAGTCAGTCTACGTGTTCATATGCACTCTTTTCTCCCAACTAACTTAAGGGAATTATATTAATTATTACTGAGTGAAAAACACAATATTTTAGACAATGTGTACTTTTGAATTTCATGTGTCCGTGTGTCACCAGTTGGGCTTCAGTAGAAAACCAGTGCCTATCTGGCACATGCTGAACTGGGCACCCATTTGGTGCATTTGTGTGCCACATTACTATTGTACTCCTGTTATTTTAAGATCAGTATTTTCAGATGTCCTGTAATGTTAGGTAGGTACTTATTTGTGGCCTCTTTGCACTAATAAATGTTTCTTTCTTTCTTTCATTGTCGATGGAGTAATCACCACGCTATTCTTCCCTCTGCCAATTCGCCTCCTGATATGATCCAACTCGTACCTTTTCCTGCATCTTCTACAAATACGTTTTTCTTACAAACATAGATATGTTTGTGGGACTCCAAAAATATACTCAGCCAGTATACACCATTCCAAAACAATAAAAAATGATAATTTAAGCGCCTCTATTATTCTGAAGCGTCTAAGCTGAAATTTCTAGACCACCTAAAGAGTAAAGAATCACTGGAACTGCACAGTCTTGAGGGTTGATTCCTTCTATCACGCATTGTTGAAGTAAATCAAACACTAAGAATAGGATTTTATACTTTTAGTTTTACGCATCCCGAATTTACATTCCAGTGCCGACTCAAGATAAGTCTTTCATCATCAAAATTACTCATGGATATGTATAAGCGCTCGTCTTGTGAGGCTCCTGTTTGGCGGAGTCTGTGTGTGTCTGTGTAATAGTCATCAATTGACTTTTCTGCTCCCAGTTTACTTAGGGTTCATCCTAGTTAAACGTTATTAAGTGACACACTCCATCCTATTTCTTCCTTGATATTATCTTTCACACAATTCCTTAATTTTTTCTTCGATTGGTTTTTTCTCCTCCATCCACAGACACCCATACTCAACACCGTTTTATCTCTCGAGTATCATTTCTTCTGATTTTTCTTTTAAATTTTCAATATTGCAAGCGATGCTAATGCCGATTTTTCTAACAAAGTCAAACGTGTAGAGTCCAAAACGAAACCAAATGATAATAGACTCATTGTTAATCTTTTCGGAGTTAGTATGTACCCTTCTCATAACATGCCTTTAACAAGATTTCCTTTCAACTTTTCTGTCAACGGAGTCACTTTCAAACATCCTTTTACATATATTCATTAGTTAGCTTGTTTATTCTCGTGACTTTGTAAGAGTAACCTTGAGTAACAACGATTTTTAACGCCAGACGAAATTGGTACACCCTGGGTAACTCCGTCTTGAGTGATAGATTATATGTATCTGGTATATGATTGCTTAAATTAAAGAGATTAAAGGTCTTCAGCACATTACTGGGAGTGGTTTCGTTAGCATGTGCACCCATTTCGCTTGATTGCGGCCATGTTTGAAACAATCCAGACACGGTACGACTAAATTTAGTTATGAATAAACAGGGTGCAGCGAACTTAGGAGCTTTTAATAAAATTGTTATGACGTGGCAGGGAGAGGCACGTTTCAAATATTTAGATACGAAGAACTTAGGCATGTTGGAGTCAAAGCTCTTAAAAAAATATCTACAACGCATATAGATTTATTTCATGTTCTAGGTATGATATGCTATAATTTATATTACGCGACTTTGACTTCTAAATTTCGTTCGAGAAATGAAAAGGGTTCGTAGTCACAAGATAGTATCAAATAAATAGTCGTACACTATATTCTATGGATGTTAGTAATCTTTACATACTTGTAATTACATATTTTTTCGTTCGGGGACACCGTGGTTCCTAAACATGGCCATCGCGAAACCGGAGATGGCCCAGGGACAGTTGGGGTGCGAGGGAAATGCCCTATTGGCAACATTACACCCCGGCGTATGAAGACCCGAGATGGCGTGCGGTTTTAGACATAACCGCCCACGCTGGCCGGTGGGAGGGGGGGGGGGGTGTATACGAGGGGATTTCCGCACGAAAAAAAAAATTACTCGTTTGAGAGGGGCGTAAACGTTTATAGGAGTGAAGGAAGTAAAGGTTTATCAAAACTTTATACAGCCGCACCTAATAAAGAGCTATCCTGGGCTCATTGCCAGGGATGCCCAACAACGTGTGAAGTTGAGGAGCAATAGCTGGAACCCGGAACCCGGACTCCAAGGTTGCAATCATGTCACAACGCTGTTACAATGATATTGATGATGACCTAATAAAGATCTAGTTTCAGTCTCAGCCCTTGGTCTAGTCAGACAACTTGGTCTCGTCCATGGAGTACGAAAATCTTACTCCGTGGTCTCGTCATATACCTACCTACAAAGTGAGTAATATCGTAGCATGAAAGTTAGGTCCGGAAACTTTTAATTTGCAGAGTGTAAATATTGATTGATTAACATGAGCTCGCGGTCCCTGACTAATCGTGAAGTTTGTTCTACACAACGCAAGGACGCCGTATCGCACCACCCGCTATTAAGACGTTTTCAGCTAGCTTAGATGTAGAGTGAAGCACGAATAGAGGGGCCTTCTAGTAGTTTTTGTTGCTAATTTCCTCGTTATGTCCTTTAAATAAGCTATAGGCCACTGTTATATAGTAAACATTTCGAAGCTAAAATTGGGATGACACTGATAAATAGTAAACACTTCGAGGCAAAAATTGGGATGACACTGTTATATAGTAAACATTTCGAGGCTAAAATTGGGATGACACTCTCATATAGTAAACATTTCGAGGCTAAAATTGGGATGACACTGTTATATAGTAAACATTTCGAGGCTAAAATTGGGATGACACTCTTATATAGTAAACATTTCGAGGCAAAAATTGGGATGACACTGTTACATAGTAAACATTTCGAAGCTAAAATTGGGATGACTAGGTAGGTTTATATTATTTTCAGAACTCAGTGTTTTCAGTCAGTTTGGAATTTTAGTCAGTACTCGTCCTCCAGTGTTGTCAAATAGAAAGTTTTGACCGCATGAAAAGTGCAAAGGATATGGAATGAATACCAACGCTATGTTCTACTACAGTAACTACACTAACTACTATGTTAAAATTTAAAAAAAAAAGATGCTGGAATTTCGGCACTAATTTTTTTTTTTTTTTTTTTTTTTTTTTTTTTTTTTTTTAAAGAATATTAGTAACCGAAATTACTAATATTCCCTCTAACCCCTCCAGCTAAGCTAAATTGCTTGTGTTAGGAGTGGGTTCACGTCGGTAGTGTAATGGTCAGGATTCGAACCCGGGACCTCTCGATCGTAGGGTCGACTCCTTAACCACTAAGCTACCGACGCTTTTATAATATTGTTACAAGTTTACACGAATGTCACACATTGAAATAAAACTATTTTTAATGGATTTTATTGCGATTTATTCGGTGTTATTTTATTATTTACACTGGAACCGACGTTTCGATTGCTTTTCAGCAGCCATTGTCACGGGGAGACCAAATTGAGTGTTTTCAAAAAGTACCGAGGTCGGGGCTTTTACTTTCTATAATTATTATCTTTAACCTATTTTAAATACTTTTCATTAATGAGTTATACGACTTTTATACGTCTGATGATCACATACAGAAACCGGTTTGTGTAATAATGTTAAGTATGTACAATTACCTATGTAACATTTAAGTCGGACTGATACTAGTTCATTTATTTAAAATAACTAAAACATTTTTGAAACTAAAACAAGGTAGGTGGGTACATTGTTATCTAGTTGTCCTGAAGTCTAGTTGTCGTGAATTAATGCTAAGAGTTATTGAATGAAATACTTTAGAAATTACAGGTCATAAATTCACTGATTAAGAAGATCTCGGTTTTATCATACCCACAAGGTGATGTCGTATGTCTAAAAAAAAACGTTTCTGATGTGCCTTTAACTTTCTCGATAAACAAGGTAAGACAGCACCTAATGTATAAATTACAGCTTTTTTTTGCATCGACGTCGCATGTATAGACTTTTTATTGGCTAAAGTAGGCTGATTTAAACATCTAAATGCAAAGTGTATATGGTACTTAGCCCTTTTATATACAAGAGAGATCTATACGAATACTAGCACGTGTTGGCACCATCTATACATTGAGTAATTACTACAAGAACCTGGTGATTTGTGGTCCATTGCCTATATTATCAGGTCATACTTAAATTGTTAGACGTCTGAGACATGAATAGGTTGGTGTTACCAGGGTTTGTATTATTAGAACAAATTTTACAGGCACAAATGTATGATTCACAGACTTTTGTTGGCTACAAGAGGTTTCAGAATGTAGTTGAGACAAGTGAAAGTGTGACGATAATGTTGCATTGCGCGTACGCATTTTCATTTTTGGGTTTTATGGGTAGTATCAGTTTATTAATAACGATTCTATTGACGTAGATGCTGATTTTGTTTGTTTTTATTTTTTGTTACATATGAAATTTTGTGCAGAATATTTCTTAAGCGTTTGAAATTCAGAAAATTTGAATTTTAAATCATTGTTAATTATAACTTTGGCGTTTACAAAATAACTTATGTGCTTATTTAATATATGTTATAATGACCTCATAAATATATTTTTATCAGGACAGGAATCAAAATGTCATTACTGAACACTGTAAAAAATTACTCGTGCTATCTCTTTCACACGTCTTGGAAAAAGGCTGCGATATTTATCTTCATAATGCACTAAATGATAATATTAGTACAGGAAATTCATACGTTAATAACCGCCTTAGTCATTCAAATAACTTTAGCTGCAAACCGTACCGACAAAACGTTTTTTTATTAGAAAATGTGCTATAAGACTCATCCTCATTCTATAACATCTCAATTGAGAATAGTAGACTCTTCAAAATGGAACGAATAAAAAACAAAAAATAAATCAAAATGCCATGGGATCAATGAAGAATAAAAATTGGGATGAGTCAAGAAATTTCGAAATGGGATGAGATTTCGTGGGATGAATACGGAATAACCCCGTTATTCGTGGCTGTATCCGCCTGAAATACCGATGGTATTCCCGCGGTCGATAGAAACCTATTCCCAGGATAAAAAGCCTATTTGCTATTCCAGACTAAGATCTATATCCGTACCAAATTTCAATTAAATACGTTCAAATATTCTCGTATGATTAAGTAACTTTGTTGGCCTCAATTGAAGTGCAAAAACATATGTTATGTGGCATACAGTAAGTACACGTAACTTTTGCTTTGAAACAATAGCAATTAACAGGACAATACACTACATAATTTCGGTTGTTCTTGAACATTGAAAATCAGCGCTATTGTAAAACTTAGTTCAACGAAGCACCTTATTTCTCACACACCTTCAGTAATTGTGCTAAGTATTCGAAATGGTAAAATCGATTGTATATTCAGTCTGCAGTATAACGTAACATTGCTAATTATCAGTTTCCAAATCGATTTTTAGTTAGGTATTATTATAATTGGGTAAATGTTTACGTGAATTCTTATCTAAGAGGAAATACTGTATCGTGGTTTTTTATGTAGCTTGTAACGATGAAATACTGATGTCGAATATTTAATTTTAGACTGTTATAACTACCTTCTCGAAGAAGTAGGTGTATGATAATTACTCATACATTTTACCAATTATATAATTGACTCTGTGATCCTAGTTTCCGTGCTTGTACTAGGACTTTTCAGACAGGTGACTGAACAATATTATGAATTACACCACTGTACCTACACCATATTCTAGTAAATAAAGAATTCGATAATTTCTTGCACACGCAAAGCTTCCACCAGGCCCTGGTAGTGGGGTTAGGTCCAAGAAGTGCTGGCTTGGCGTCGTAGAAGATAACATGTGTGCTAATTAATGGTCTGACTACCAGGGATGCCAAGACCGTGCGAAGTGGAGGAGGAAAAGCCGTAAGGGGGATCCTGGACTCTGCGGTAATAGCCTTGGATGCGACTGGGACTCAACATAACGGAAAATTTAAGCTACGGGACTTCACGGGCCTTATTAGGTAGTTGTAAAAATTCCTAATGTGGTTTTATTTAAATTTTGAAATGATACACATTTTTAATTTTTCATTTAATTTTTTCAACAATCTTAAGTACGTAGACGATCCTTTTGCCTATCTGTTTGTCTATGCGTCTGTTTGTATGTCACTGGCATATTATTCGTGCTCTTTAATTGTTGTGGGTACTCAGGTGTAATACGTTTAATGTTTTAATTACTTGCTAAAAGAAGATCTTTTACAAGTAAAAGTTAACCGTCAAAGATGTTTTTATAATAAAAAATATTATGAGACATTACACAGCGTTGTCTAGGTTCAAACTAAGTACTGCTTCATACACATACTCAACACATTCATATTCTATATACAAATTCCTTTTGATCTCGAAACCGGAGATGGCCCAGGGTCAGTCGGGGTGCGAGGGATATTCTCTATGGGCAACCTTACACCTGTAGACCCGAGACGGCGTGCGGTTTTAGTCGGTTCAAACCCGACATAACCGCCCCCGCTGGCCGGCGGGGGGGTATCCGTAGGGATTTCCGCACGAAAAAAATAGGTAGGTTTTACCTTAGCTGATTTTTGGTTTAGCTCGTAGACTAATGCAATTGTTTTTTAATATTTCCTCAAAGCGGCAATTGAACTCGTAATCCATGACATTGCAGTTAAACGCTCGACTACTACGCCTAACACATTAACTTATTAGGTCGTATAGATGGATACATTACTATTGCTTTGTAAATACATATCACAACATTCAAAATGCATATTTTTTACAAATATAATATCAAATACGAGTCATCACACAATAATAAGCACAGAATGCCAACTTAGTACAACAAGCACAGCGATTTTCTCGCCAGTTGCAACTTGCGAGTTCCTCCCACGATTTGACTAAATAAGTATATTATCTGTACGGAGCTAGCCTTCTACATCTGTTTATTCTATAGTGTCACGATGACGACATATTTATTCTACCAATACGAATCGATCATAATTCACAATTTCTGTCAGATTCCTTGAGACGAACGGCCGTGATGGTATTGCAATTGTATCAATATTATTGTTATATAAACTATAGCTGAATATAGATCTACAAAATCTTAAAAAACACTTGCGGAAGTTAACGCAAATATACACATTGCAATGAAACTACGGTTATCAAATTATATCGCGATGTTTATGTTATCGTTTTTTAATCTGGTACTTAACTGTTAACTCATTGTACTGCAACTGATCTTAGATAAAAAAAAATGCAACATTTATTTAGGTAAGTACTAGTAAGATATCAAACAGGCATTTTTCATACTAATAGAGTAACAGACAAGTAAATCTTCAGCAGGTGGGTGAGACTGAACTGACCTACGACGATGGGGGAAGGAACTGTGGGCCTACCGCGCAAGTGTTTATGGGGGCGACTGGGTTCTGCCCTCCTATTGCATCTAACACTGGGCTACTATGGCTTTTAGAAAATAATATTCAAAACGACAGCTCATGAGCTGCCGTAATGAAATGACACTTCAAAGCGACGCCGCCGATTTGAATTTTTTTAGGCGGCAGCTATTTAACTGTCAAAAACAGCGTTTCATTCATTCTTACGCCGCGCCGGCATCGATTATTTATCAATGGGGCGGTACAAAATGGAAGGGAAAGGTGGAATAGATCATGAGATTGTGTAAAGAAACAGGTAGGTTTGACGGGGTGCCGTTAATACTGGAACATTCACACTTTACCCACAAGGGACCCTGCGGAAATAGATGCAGTGGCCCATAGAGGTTGCGGGGGCAACTTTCGTTCGGCTGTTTAATAAATTTTAAATTTAATTTACTTGTGGAAAAAAATATTGTTGCGAACAGGCAACGATCGTGCCACACGACAATGTTTTCTACTGCCTTTTCTACGCGTTGTATGGTCTATTCAGACGAATACGAGGCGTATTCAGAACTAGGAGTTCTCCTACTTTTTGCCCTTGATACGGTAACAGCACGCTAATCACAGTGGCATCGCTTCCACAAATGTTTTTAATTGTCTTCCATTTGTTTGACTTTGGAAACTACAATTAATTTTGCGTAGTTTTGCTTTTGGGCTTGTAGGCTGTCGCTGTAGAACGGTGTGTAGGTACTTGTAATAAGGTCAGTCGGGGTGCGAGGGATATGCTCTATGGGCAATTTTACACTCCCGCCCTTAAGACCCGAGACGGCGTGCGGTTTTAGTCGGTTCAAGCCCGACATAACCGCCCCCGCTGGCCGGCGGGGGGTATCCGAAGGGATTTCCGAAAAAAAAGGTACTTGTAATAATATGACACTATTGATATAGTGCAAGTCAGACTCGGACAAGACCTGCGCATGCATAGACAGGAGACTTGTGTCTGTTTCCCGTCTTTACTGTATGTTTGCGTCGTGTTATTTCTGTACATTTTCCATGAAAGTTAGCTGCGTCCGCGACTTGTCTGAGTATTACGTTCGTTTCGTTTAACTTGCGCCTGCCGTAGGCCGTCTCGACGACTTCGTCCGACTTATGAGTACTGGAGAACTTACGAACCTTCCTTTCCTTCTGTTTTTACTCTCCTACTGACCCCCTCCCCCTACAGGTAGTACAGTTCGTAGACAACGGTATTTGCCTACCATAGCAGCATCCTAAATACGATTTCTTTAGCAATTAGTTAGGTAATTTTAATTTAGATCTAGTGTATCTTTACTCAATTACGTATTATTTTATTATACATGTAATAGATGTATTAAATGGTACTTTAGACAGCTTTGTACAGTCGATGCGCAGCAGTGAGTAGATTTAACAGTTGATAATAACAATATGCAGACATTGATTACAGAACAACATGGCAGTTTTTAATAAAATAAATATTGTATCGAGAAGTGCCATGTGGCAGGCGGTGGCATGTGGTTTAGATATATTTTGCGTACATCTGACAGTTTTTAGCTATGTACTCACAGAGGTGCTTCGACGTGGCCCTTGAGCGTTCAACTGCAACGTGTATGAATATGTTTAATTGCATTGTCTGGGTGTGTCCATGTATGACTTGGTGATTCTAAGTATAAAGACGAAACTCGCTGCGGTAGCAGGTGATGCCGCCTGTCACCCCAGCAGAAGCAGGCCGGGACGGTGGGGCGACTAGAGCCCTATATATACGATACACAATAAGAAACTAAGATGCGAGCATGTAATGCTCGCGAAGGAGATGGCAGAGCGCGCCCGGGAGAGATTTAGAACTCTCCCGGACCGCCGAGCCCGCAACTTGCTCGCCGCGCGTCGCAGGCGACTCAGGCGTCGGAGGTCGCTTAACGACCTCCGTCCTCCATGAGCGCAGGCCTGGGGGTGGCGGGTGAGGCCACCTGTTACCCCAGCAGAAGCAGGCCGGGACGGTGGGGCGACTAGAGCCCCTCCCCCAAACCGGGGCAAGACGGGGACACCGTGGTTTCCAAACCCGAGGGGGCCATCTCGAAACCGGAGATGGCCCAGGGTCAGTCGGGGTGCGAGGGATATGCTCTATGGGCAACCTTACACCCCGGCGTCTGAAGACCCGAGACGGCGTGCGGTTTTAGTCGGTTCAAGCCCGACATAACCGCCCCCGCTGCCCGGCGGGGGGGGGGGGGGGGGGTATCCGAAGGGATTTCCGCACATAAAAAAAAAAGGTCCATACAAGTTCTACAATCGTTTTCCTTGTACAAAACTGATCAACAACCAATCAAGAGATGCCGAACCAAGCGGGTCAGTATCTCTTTTCTTTGCCGTACCATCATGATTTGGAATTCCTTACCAGCACACGTATTTCCTTCTTCCTACAGTCCCGGGTCCTTTAAGCGGGGCGTGGAAAAGCATCTGATGAGGCCACCAAGCTGAATGCCACCATTGTAACATTATCAGTGTCTGTAATGGTGTCCCCCATTCCTGAGACTTTAGCTCACTATTAGGCGAGGATAAGACAAATTGACAAGTTCAATATAAAAAAAAAATCGTCATCATTGTTAGTTCCGTTTGCATCCAAAGCATGTACTTGGGAGCCACGGATCCGCTTTTGTACTCTATCTCTTGACTTGGCTTTTGCGGGAGTTATTGCTGTCTAACCCGCCCAAACTATGAGAGGAAAACCCGGCCCAGAACCGCTAACAGTTTAGGTTAAATTTGGCCATGAAGATTTTGGTGGGAACCCTATAAAACCTAATTAAGTACCTACCAACTTAATTATTCAGTGATAAACTGACTTTGGAAATTCGCTAATTGTAGTTGCAGCTATCATTGGCCTTGTATGTCTGTGCTGACAAACTAACTAAACTTGGTGTAACGACTCCGACAACATGTGCAAATTACTGAGACAGTTTTCAATTATACCTTGACATGCATTTTAAACTGATAAATAAATAACTTTAAATTAAAAAGAAAAACATTTTAATTAAATTCCAATGCGGGGAAATTAAAATACCAGATTAACTTTGCGCGTGGGTGCTGTCAAGACGATATTAAGAGGTGTATTATTAGATTATATTTCTGCTAGCGTATGAAGGGCTCTACCAACATCCTATAATCGCTAAGAGGATGAGGACCATCATTTCTGTCAACCTCTGGAGGATAAACAGTCGTATGTTATGTTTCCTGAAAAAAGCATTTACCTAAGTATGTTTTGTCTCGAAAAAGCATCTACATTTACTTCACGCCTGTATCCCCGAAGGGGTAGGCAGAGGTGTATGGATACCACCCACGATTCGCCAGTTATGTTAAGGTCCCAATGTAATAGGGGCGAGCCTATTGCCATCTACCGGGCACATTATTAAGCGAGCGATAATTAACATTTATTAATGCACACGACTACGAAAAGTCAGAGGTGTGTGCGAGGGGCGACTGGGGATTGAACTCGAGACCTCGTCTCAGCAGTCCGTTACGTACGCCACTGGGCTATCGCCGCTAAACAAGAATCTACGGAAATACAAAAACACTATGGTGGTGGTGAACAGTACCTTTTGTGGTGGTTGTGTCGGAGTCGAACCGACTAAAACCGCACGCCGTCCCGGGTCTTCAAACGCCGGGGTGTGAGGGTGGCCCTAAGAACTGGGTGCTTCGCGGTGAGCTCGTAGGCGGTGCCGCCGTCACGTGCTACGCGGACGACACGCTCGTGACGGCGTGCGGGGCGACGTACCGCGAAGCGACCCGAAAGGCCACGACCGCGGTTGCCCAAGTCGTTAGGCGGATCCGGCGGCTGGGTCTCGAGGTGGCCCTGCATAAAACCGAGGCCCTGTTCTTCCATGGGCCTCGGAGCAAGCCACCCGAGGGATCCAGTCTCATCGTGGGAGGAAATCGCATCGGCATCAAGCCCCAAATGAAATATTTGGGGCTCGTGCTCGACGGCCGATGGGACTTCGGAGAGCACATCCGAAGTCTGGCCCCCAAATTGAAGGGCACAGCTCTTGCTCTGGCTCGGCTGTTGCCCAACATGAGGGGGCCCGATGACTCCTGCAGGAGACTCTACGCGGGGATCGTGCGGTCCATGGCCCTGTATGGGTGCCCAATATGGGCGGAGGCCCTGAGGACCAGAACTGTGCGGATGCTGCGCGCTCCGCAGCGAGTTCTGGCCATCAGGGTCATCCGAGGGTACCGCACGATCCCCTTCGAGGCGGCGAGTCTCCTTGCCGGAACTCCGCCATGGGACCTGGAAGCGAGTGCCCTTTCGCAACTGTACCAGTGGCGAAAGGAGGCGCGGGAGCAGGGATGGAACCCCGAGCCTCGAGAAATCGAGGCCGTGCAGTCCCAGCTCCGCCAGGCCATCGTGGTGGAGTGGAAGGAACGACTTGGGCAACCAAGCGCAGGGCACGCCGCAATAGCGGCGGTAAGGCCCATCATGGAGGATTGGCTGGAGAGGCGACACGGAAGCCTCTCCTACCGACTGACGCAGGTGATCTCAGGGAAGGGGTGCTTCGGGGACCACCTGCATCGGATCAGGAAGGAGCCAACGCCTGAGTGTCATCACTGCGACGCGAGCGAGGACTCAGGGCTGCACACGCTGGCGGACTGCCCGGCGTGGGAGGCGCCGAGGCGTGACCTCGTGGCAGCCATCGGGGTGGGAGTCCTCTCGCTCGGCAGCATGATTGCGGCAATGGTGCGGAGCGCGAGCGCGTGGGCCGCCGCCGCCTCCTTCTGCGAGCATGTAATGCTCGCGAAGGAGGTGGCGGAGCGCGCCCGGGAGACTTAGAACTCTCCCGGTCCGCCGAGCCCGCAACTTGCTCGCCGCGCGTCACAGGCAACTCAGGCGCCGGAGGTCGCTTAACGACCTCCGTCCTCCATGAGCGCAGGCCTGGGGGTGGCGGGTGAGGCCACCTGTCACCCCAGCAGAAGCAGGCCGGGACGGTGGGGCGACTAGCGCCCCTCCCCCAAACCGGGGCAAGACGGGGACACCGTGGTTCCCAAACCCGAGGGGGCCATCTCGAAACCGGAGATGGCCCAGGGTCAGTCGGGGTGCGAGGGATATGCTCTATGGGCAACCTTACACCCCGGCGTCTGTAGACCCGAGACGGCGTGCGGTTTTAGTCGGTTCAAGCCCGACATAACCGCCCCCGCTGGCACGCGGGGGGGTATCCGAAGGGATTTCCGCACGATAAAAAAAAAAAAAAAAAAAAAAAAGGGTGGCCCTAAGGCATTTCCCTTGCACCCCGGAACTATGAAAAGCCTATTATGAAAAATATAAAGTGTTATAATTTAAAGAGTATAGGTATAGGCGTATCAACAAATGTGCACAATTGAAACAGGTTTTTGGAGGGTTATAGACCTGTCATTGTTTACGCTTTATTGAAGTCCCTAAACCCGCTTCGTTTGAACAAGATCTCTGTATTTACATACTCGTATAACTAATATTTAGATGAACGACTACCGACTGCGAATATGCCGTTAAAAAAATATTGATCGGTTCATTTTCGAAGTCTTTTATTTTTCACCTGCAAGCCTGACGCTGAGAGGAAAGTCTTTCCTCTCGGTTTAGGGGTCAGTTGCTCCCGTAAAAGTCAAGATAAGATAAGATTTCTATAGGAGAAGTAGGAAGGCGGATACCAAGTTCCAAGCTTTGGATGCAAGTGAGACTAAAGCTATGGTGATCATAATGATGATGAGAAGAGTAAAGAAGCGAACCTTGGGCTCAAAAGTACAAGCTTTAGAGGAGTACGAGTTCTCAGAGATACCTAAAAAGGCGCGCCCCATCTGAAGATGGTTAAAGGTCACTACCTGGCTTCTTAGTTTCTTATTGTGTATCGTATATATCTTAAGTATTTATGTATGTTTAAAACATAACATAACTTCACTCCTGTATCCCCAAAGGGGTAGGCAGAGGTGTATTATGCATGTACATGTAGACAGCTCAAAACTGTCTAGGGATATTTTACACTGGGGTGTGTGTTGGGTAACCTCCTCGAGTGTCGCTCCGATTCCGATCCCGCTGCAGTCCGGGGGGAACGGAATCGGAGCGGCCGGTACACCCTGGGCGGCGGTCAATGGCTTCCCCTTCACCCCTTCATAGGGTTGGCATTGATCGTCGGCCAATACCCAACGTGGCGGGAACACATCGCTCTCCGTACTCCTCTGCTTTCAGAGGAGACAGGATGAGCGATGCTGTTAGTGGTGAGATGGCCCAGGGTCAGCCGGGGTGCGACGGATATGCTCTATGGGTAACCTTACACCCCGGCGTCTGAAGACCCGAGACGGCGTGCGGTTTTAGTCGGTGCAAGCCCGACATAA
Organism: Cybosia mesomella; assembly: GCA_946251805.1. Lineage (NCBI taxonomy): Eukaryota > Metazoa > Arthropoda > Insecta > Lepidoptera > Erebidae > Cybosia > Cybosia mesomella. The sequence continues at coordinate 2,601,254 of OX276395.1, forward strand.
CCGCCCCCGCTGGCCGGCGGGGGGGTATCCGAAGGGATTTCCGCACGATAAAAAAAAAAAAAAAAGGGATATTTTACATTAAAGGATGTAATTAAAAAAATAACAATTGTAGAATTGCCACGTGCTACCTACAATCTTTGTTTTAAATTTGAATTTGATATCAAAAATAAAAATGTGCCGTCAACAATTTGGTACGTGTTAAAAACATTTTTCTATAATTCATATTTGTTTTAATTATGAACATCTATAAATGTAAAATATACCTAGACAGTGTTGATAAATATGTGCCCTATAAGTTGACATTAATAAATAATAAATAAATATTCTACGACATTCTACACAGCGCTTTCTAGACCCAAAGTAAGCATAGTTTAACTAGCTTGTGTTATGGCTTCCAGAATGTGGATAAACATACTTATATACATTTTTGTTTGTAAATACATACAGATTATACATAGAAACACCCAGATCAATGCAAATAGACATATTCATGCATACAAATATTTGCACTGAGCGGGAATCGAACCCGCGCCCCCCTGTCGTAGCAGTCGAATGCACTACCGCTACGCCACAGAGGCCGTCAAATTGATATTTATTTTATATGAAGGAACAATATTTTTATTTATTTATTTCATCATTTATTTTTATTTTCCTCCTTTCCTATTAACCACACCAATAACTACCCATAAATGTTCCAATTCGTGTCCATCCAAAGGTTGCCTGTATGAAATTGCTTTTAGCAACAAGGCCGCCATTTGTACATATGTTGCCTGTGTATTCCAAGTATCTATGCATATTCTAATTGGTGTACAATAAACTTTATTTCTATTCTAGCTAATGCTAAATTCATACCCACATATCATTGTTTCCGGTCTCATGTAACAGAAGGTGATCCCTATTACTGTCAAAAGTGCACTAACTCCTGATGCTGTATTGCTACTGACTATTTCCTAACAGAAATCCTATACTAGGAATTCAGTGCAGGGTGCCACTGAAATAAATTGAGCTGAGCGAGCAACTCTTACTTGTAAATAAGACATCTTACTACGGTCGCGCGCTTAGCTAAGGCCGCGCGCTCGTGAAACTGTTTTTCGGTGATTATTCCTCAATGGTACATCAGACACGAACCATCTCGCTTCAAAACACTCCTCAGTGTCCGAACTATCACCGTGGTAAATTTGGTCAAGATCGGTCAAGCAGGAGAAAAGAAGTACAACGACAAAGAAGTGGCTATCCCGCGTATAAGAGTCAATCACTTTGCCCAACCCGGGACTCACCACCGTTGTATGACGGAGGCAGTCTTTGAATGAAAATAATTGACCGCACGTGATAATACTGATAATATACCAAACAATTTCATAGCGGAACTACTCCATAACGGAGGCCCCTTTGGGACGATTTCCGTCATACCATCTAAATGCGTATGAGTGCGGGCGGTTTGAAATCAGTTAGTTCAAATGTACGGTAGCTTAGTGGTTAAGGAGTCGGGTTTACGATCGAGAGGTCCAGGGTTCGAATCCTGGCGATTACACTATCGATGTGAAATCACTGCTAAGACAAGCAATTTAGCATAGCTGGAGGCGTTACTAATATTCTTTAAAAAGTAAAAAATCTAAAAAGTAAAAAACATGATTGAAGCGATAGCAAATGCTGTCCAGGAGGTCCCGGCACCGATTCACGGGTTAAAAATATTCTCACTGACAGGACGTGGTGGTAGAAATTTGATGACACAAATTTGTCACAAAGTTCGGCCGGGTGGGTACCACCGTGCACGATTGCGAAAAACCCTCCATAGTAATCCAATTTCGGTTTGATTGCGTTCAGGGGTCAGCAAGTGCATAGCCGGGCAGGGGGATTGTGGTCGCAGCACTAGTGGGACCGGTGGGTGTCAAGCGGTGCTGCGACGACAATCCTCTTCTGATGAGGCCTTCAAGCTTTGCGCCACCATTGTTAAGATGGTACTTGTATGTAATGGTGACCCTCTTTCCTGAGACTTTACCTTCAGCTTACCATCAGGCGAGGTGAAGTCAAATTGACGTGTCCTAAATATATAAAAAAAAAAACGTCGTTCAGCCCGTCTGACGGCAATACAAGCTCATGGAATACGTAGGTCTAAAACAGGGAAATATGGCTATTAATACACTACTGCCTACCTTTTTGAGATTTATATAAAACTTTTTATAAAACGGTCACGACAATATAATGGTAAGCTCGAGGTAAGACCTCCGAAATGAGGATAACTTTTACAATGGTGTACCATGCTACAATGGTCAGCTTGACGGCCTCACCAGATGCTTTTTCACGCCCCGCCTAAAGGGCCTGGGACTGTAGAAGAAGGAAGCACGTGTGCTGGTGCTAGTAATATAAGATCATAGCATTAGTTCGTATATAATAATTTACGCAGACTCTTAGACTTACTAACGGTGATCTCATCATACTGTATTTGCACAGATTTCAATGAACTTTGTCTTGGTATCCGAGTGTACAGAGATAAAATATTGTATATTTAGACTTACGCTCCGATATGAACCACTGTTTACTTTATAATAATCACCAATTTCGATTAAATACGCCTTATCAATGAATGTCACACGACCGAGGACAATGTCTTTACGTCAGACTGTAATAAAAAAATATACAGCGAGATTTTTTTTTTTAAGAATAAGCTGTCTAAATTATTAGTATTCTTGAGTTAAACTAAATTGCTTGTGTTAGAAGTGGGTTTACGTCGGTATTGTAATAACCGGGTGGTGCGACGCGACCTCAAACTTGTATAGAAAAATATAAGTCTAATATAGTGTTTTTATTTTGAAATTTATTTTAAATTTATTTTAAATTTTATTGTAAAATATTCTAAACAGCGTTATCTAGACGCAAAGTTAGCGAGGCTTAACTATCTTGTGTTATGGCTACTAGAATGCTTATAGACATACTTATATTTTTTTTAGTAAATACATAAGTACATATGTATTGAAAGAAAGTTTTAACGTATGATTTTTTAGATGTAGAAAATTTTGACTGTTCACAACTAGAATTCATAATTGAAACAGAATAAAATAAGAATAAATACAATATATTCGTCAATTTTATTTATCTTAAAATCAAATCTGTGTAATCTTACCTCGTGAAGTGACATTTTTATTGATAAATCACACTGTGATCCCGTGACACATATTCCTTATCACCTCACTTCAAAAACAAGATCACCTCAAATTTCATATAATGGCACCAATCAAACATTTATCACTTAATTTATTAAAATTTATTCTCCGATTTTAATCAATTTATTCATTATTATGTTTACGAGAAACAGATTAAAATAAATAATTAAAATTTAAACGCGGACTTGTTAAGGTCACCTGTGACATAAATAATAAACTACCTAAACTATTTTACTTTTGAGGGTAGTTATTCGTAATAATAAATTTATTGTGTGTCCTTTTCGCGGCTTTCTTATTATGACCAAATAATAGAAGGGACGTCACTTATCAACGCGAAATTCAAATTTTACAAATTTGGAACATCACTCAAAATGGAGTCACGGCCGCGCTCCAAGGTCGGTGTTGTATGCAGTTGCCGCTTTATCGCCTAATGATCAAATGAAATTATGCATACTCAACAACTTAAACATTGTTTCGTAGGACTAGTGTTGTGACCTTGGATGTTATCGATTTTGACACTTCTTGGAGTTTTAGATTTTCGATATTCGAGTTATGTTTCGACTTGTTCGTTTGTTTTCGCGGTTATATGCAGACGTCCACCGTGCCGGACGCCCGCGAAGCGACTAGCCTGCGGTTGGTTAGTCGCATTATCACACGTTATCACAGCGATTCTATTGTGAATGTTAATGAAGTTTCACTGCATTAATGTTGCTGCTTATTATATTTATGCAGAGCGGTGGTGCCTTATTAAATAACTTGCAACTTTTGGGATATCAGCAACTTAATTTAAGCTGGGATTATATTTAATTATGTAATGGGTTTACAAAAAAAACTTCCCTATACTTAAGTTTAAACACAGGTCTAAATATACCTACTTATGTAATAAGGGTAAGTTTTTTCTGTCGAAACGTCTAATGAAAATATCAATATCGAAATACGGTTCTACCTTCGGCAATATAATACAGACGTGAGCATTGTGTATGTACCTACACGATAAATATTCCAATCTTTGGTTATTCGTCCAAATTTCTTAAACTTTATGTAATAAAATTGCACAGATTATCAACACAATAATCTCATAAAATGAAGGTGTACAAAAGTATGTAGTGGTAGTCCTCCAACTTTTTTAAATTGGCTAAAATAGTTTTCACTTAGAATTTAGTTCTTTCAAGTAAATATCAATTTGGATTCGTGGGCGATGTTCTGTACGATTTTTATAGATACAAATTTGATAGATAACATAACATAACATAAACTCACGCCTATATCCCCGAAGGGGTAGGCAGAGGTGCTAGCACCCACGTTTCGCCAGTTTATGTTTTAGGTCCCAATGTAATAGGTGGCGAGCCTATTGCCATTAACCGGGCACTTATAAACCTGCGATAAATACACACATAACTTCGAAAAGCATCGAAAAGTCATTGTTGTGTGCCATGGTAATACCTGGGATCGAACCCGAGACCTCGTCTCAGCAGTCCTTTGCCCATACCACTAGGCTACCGCGGTGGTTAAATTTCATCACTTGCAATTAATAGCAGTTATTAATTCGATAAATTTTACTAAATAAAACTACGTGGCGCGACAGTAAAGCGTTTGAGAGCTACGTCAGAGGTCGTAGGTTGGATTATCATTTAGTTCAAATATTTGTATGTATGAATATGTTAATTAGCAATGGGTGGGGTATTTTATGAATTTTATGTAGGCATTTACAAAAAAATGTAATTATGCGTGGTTATACTCTTTCTAGAACCCAAACTACCAACTAGGCTTAGTTTGGATCTACAAGGCTCGAAGAATGCTTAGATTGGGTCGAGATGACGCTCTGAAATATGTCCTAGAATATTTATTATTATGAATATAAATTAAGACTCAAATTGCGCTAAGTTCTATAGTTAGGATAAGTTACAGTTCAGTTATATCCGACAGTAGGTATATAACAGCTTCAGCCTCAGTAGCCTGAGTCAAGAAAATATGCCCAGGTAATAAGCACTCAACCTAGGACTGAGTACAGAGATTGGTGAAATATGGGCATTGTTGTTAATAAAGTTAAATTGAATGAAGAAATTAAAAATGAATCTACCAACCCCATATGGGATAACGGGCGTGACTGAATATATGTCGTTTAGACGTTTCTTTGACCCTGTCGAGTTGATTCGTAAAATCTCTGTATGTATGTAATGTATGTAATAATCCAGTTAACTGTTTCAGGTAATTAACCGGTTCAACCACCGTTGTATTAGAATACACACTCATTTAGTTTTTTATTTAGAAACAAAACCTGCACTTATACATTTATTATATTTTCTGAAATGCGGATCAAACGTATGTAGCTTATCGTGGAAATGAGAAATGCTTTTTTAGCTCAATATTGCCATTCATCAAATTTAATAGCTTTTTGAATGGCAATAAAAATTGTTGCTAATCTAGCTATCTAAGTATCCACTAATAATACATCTGAAGAGTTTATTTGAACGCGCTAATCCTTGGAACTACTCTCGTGATTTGAGCAATTCTTTTCGCATTTGATAGCGCAGCTTTTGGGAAGGGTTATGGACTATTTAATACCTCGCTAAGGCCAGAAGTCTTCTAGAGATAAGAATGGTTTCACTATTTAGGGGACCAAGCCGAGTACTTGCATGACTTGTCTTTTATGTTATAGACCTTTGAAAGGGTTTCCAGGTCTGATGCTTGGAAGTCTGATGCCTGAGGCCTTACCACGACGCACTAAAACAATTTAGTTTCAGACCGCTAACCTGACGGAGAGAGATGCAGTAATACACCGTGTATAGCTCCATCTCTCTCTGTACCCCGAAGCGGCATGAAACTGCGTAGTAAGGCCTCTGGCTCCAACCGTTCGATCATGACCAGCTTGTCGCATCACTAGTGTTTTGTGTCAAACTGTCAACTGTAATGTTGTTAATAAACAATAATCGTGCGAATCCTCACTATAATGACCGGCTGTTTTGACAATTAGTAAATAAGCTTTTTGTTGATATACTACCGTTGTGTTCCCAGAATCGTTTACTGACCTCATTATAAATTATGTCTCTTTGTTATCTTATTTGTATTTGTTTATCTATGTTTCCTTTCTTTGTAGATAATTGGCAGGATGTAGTGATAGGTACTATATTACATTAGTTAGTAGTGATTGATTTGTGTGTCACAAGGCGTTTGTTTGCGTTTATAATTATTTTACTAGATCTTACCCGCAGTCGATACTGTTCACGTTTCCACGATCTACTGGAATCTATTACCAGGTAAAGAAGTAGCCTCTGTGCTATTCCAAACTATATTTATTTTATAACGGTCACGTCAACTTCGTCTGATTGTAACCTAAAGGTAAAGTTTCAGGAATGAGGGTCACCATTACAGACATCGATAATGCTATAATCGTGGCCCTCAGCTTGGCGGCCTCATACAATGCTATTTCTGTGCTAATTTTTTTCTAGATCCCTTCAGTCATTCTTGCATGGTAGAGTACCACACATCCACACACAAAAACATACATTCATCCATCCTCACAATTTTGAATATTAATATAGTGTAATATAGACTAAAATAGAGTGGGTTTAGAAAAATGTTATTGGGTTTGCTGTTAAGGATTTTTTGTTAGCTGCTTGCCCAGTTTATGGAATGCCCCTATTATTTGTATGGTAGTGCAGCAGAGCGTTGGACTGCTAGGTCAGAGGGCGCGGTTTCAATTCCTTTGTTTCTAAGTATGTATGTTTATCCACATTCTAAAATCTATATTACAAGCTGTGCTTAGTTCGGCTCCACATGCTATTATAAATTTATAAATTAGTTGTTTCTGTACATTGGATTTACTAAAAAAATACTTGAGCTATGTTATATAAACGATTTTGAACACAATTTTTTTTGTCTGTTTGATCGCGATAGATGCGAAAAATACTTAACGGATTTTAAACTTAAAATCTGGCGTATGTTTAATTATAATTGACTAAGTATAACCGGAGATATGACTGAAAAACGATGACCGACATCCGAGCGGGCGGAGCCGCGAGCATCTGGTAGTTTTTTAATAAAATGACTACACTAAATTTGCTAATATATTGACGTTAAAATTACTGAAAGCAAAATCCATGTTCACGTCTAGTTCATATTAAATGAGTTTTACCGAAAAAATAATTGTTTTATGTATTTTTTAATTATAAATAATGTTTACTTTCACCATAAGCACATTTGAGTGTTATTAAGTATTAATTAATTGTTAAGTAAAGTAAGTAATCCTGATCATTCTCACTTTTAAATTATTATAAACTGGCTATGACCTGCGGTTTCACCTGCCGTACATTCTCTGTTCTATTCCACCGCATCGCATTGCTTGCCGCCCGTCTTTTGCATCTATTGTTCGACTCCTAAGGGTCTCAGAGTGATGTTATATAATCTATATGCTTCCCCATGAACTATGCTATTAAATGCAAGTTTTCAAATCGCACATGTTGTTCCCGAGATTAGTGCGCCCAAACAAACAAAAAACTCTTTAGCTTAAATTTTTGTATAGATAGAATATTAATGTATATAATGATGCCGTGATAATTATTATTGTCGCTTACGCTTACCCATCTACTTTTAAAATAATAACATGATCTATAATCACTAGGTATATTTATTTTTAAGTAATTATGTACTAATTATACCGGTCTATTACTTTTATAATAAACAAAATTTGTAAATCATTAATTCGCTCGTCTCGGATGCGTATATCATTTATTAAAGATGCTATCAAATATGCTATTAAATCTAAAATAAATATCAAAATACAGTACGAAAGAATTATTTATCATAATAATACCACGAAAAACTGTTTCACTCACTTCGCACAGTTCGCACAACATCGGTGGTCGGTGCACCGCGATTCGAATGTCAATGTCAAATAACAACAGAGTTGTGTCATTCAAAATTACTCACTGTCATATTTGGGTGTCGATGACACCATCTGTGCACTGTCGATATTCTATACACGCGCGGTCGTGCATCCCATCACTATAAGCCCGCGAAAATATTACGACGTAATGACACCCCTTTGGCTGGAATTCATCAGTGTAAACCCGAGTTGAACCTTAATTGAGTTTTCATGTTTTACTCAATGGTGTGCAAACACCATTTTTAATAATGAGTGAAATTCAGCCTCTAGACTAGTCAAATCTAGTCTGTCTGCCTTCGTGTAAAGTAAGTCGGGTATATTCAGCCGTTTTCGCTCTATGCGTCGTCGTTAAAGGAATTTTTGAACCACAATGTTATTTACTATCCACTTTGATTTTTTTAACAGTTGGTCCCTTAGTTTTTGTTTTGTTTTCGGACATCCCCTCCTTCTCCCGCCAGCCGTTATGTCGGGCTTGAACCGAGTAAAACCACACGCCGTCTGGTGTCCTCAGACGCCGGGGTGTAAGGTTGCCCATAAAGCATAACCCTCGCACCCCGACTGACCCTGGATCATCTCCGGTTTCGAGATGGCCCCCTCGGGTTTGGGAACCACGGTGTCCCCGTCTTGCCTGCTTCTGCTGGGGCAACAGTTGGTACCTAATGCTTATACTGCAAACGAGCATAAGTGGCCATAGTAGTAGCAGCTGGAGACTGTTCGTCTCATGCAGCACACTGCTGTTTATAGGAACGAATACAGTTAAGGGTAATGGGTGCAACTTTGCCCACCCCCTCACCCCTCCCCACAAACCGACTTATTAATGACGCAAGTACTTACTTTATTTTGCCCAATTTTAAACATTGTAAGGACACCTTTACCAAATTGACCGCTTACCCTGATTAAAATCTTGTACAGTTGTCCCTCTCCCTAAACTTTACCCTGGCCCTACAGATTTAGGTAATTCAGGGTTTTATGATCTCCTATTTCTGCGCCTGGTTCTTTCGTAGAGAGGGTGATAACACAGAGCGTTAGGTAGGTACCTTCTTTTTTTTTTTTCGTGCGGAAATCCCTTCGCATACCCCCCCCGCCGGCCAGCGGGGGCGGTTATGTCGGGCTTGAACCGACTAAAACCGCACGCCGTCTCGGGTCTACAGACGCCGGGGTGTAAGGTTGCCCATAGAGCATATCCCTCGCAACCCGACTGACCCTGGACCATTTCCGGTTTCGAGATGGCCCCCTCGGGAGCGTTAGGCAGGTACCTATGTGATAGCGATCAACTTAACACATAAAGCCTAGAATATCTATAAATATAAATAGCTATGTGTTATTTTTTAGAAACGGACTGCTGAGACGAGGTCTCAAGTTCGATCCCCAGTCACCCCGGGCACACACGTCTGACTTTTCTTAGTTATGTGTTTATTAATAAATGTTAATTATTGGTCGCTTAATAATGTGCCCGGTAGATGGCAATAGGCTAGCCCCCTATTACATTGGGACCTTAACATAACTGGCGAATCGTGGGTATGTAATACACCTCTGCCTACCCCTTCGGGGATACAGGCGTGAAGTTATGTAATGTTATGTTATGCTATTTTTATAGCGTAGCCTGAAACGCGTTTGAAGTTTAACTATTTACGCAGAATACCACGTAAAAGATTTACATAACGGAATTTATTGCGGTCACGTTGGTTACTTAACTTTGTTGCATATTATCTTAATCTTGAAATTTTTGTTTATAATTTGTAACAAAGAACCCAAGATCCATCTTTTTCTATTAACGTTTTACGTTTATTTCTAATTTAATGTTTAATTCGGATAAAGTGAACATCTCGGGCGGGACTTAAACCTGTCCAGAATCCGAAATTCTCGTTACAGAGCAACGAAAAATTATTGAATCAAACAGAACACTACGACAAAATAATAAGAATTACCAATCAACAACAAAGCGATGCTATTAATAGCAATTTGTGTGTCATTCTCTCCTTTTATGAATTGGTTGAAAGATATCTGTACCGCGAAATCGGGCTCGAATTAATAGACTATTGTTTAAGATTGATTGAGACCATTAGACACTAAGTTTTCCATAATATTTTGTACTAGCTGTTGCCGGCGACTTCGTACGCGTTAAGTTCGAAATAGATCAAGGTATGTTTATTTCTGCAGTCTTGATACTAACACGTAAGTATTAAGTATTAACGGGCCGGATGAGGTGATGTGGTGCACTCGTTTTGCATTGACCATTCGTTCGAAATAAATAGATAAAAATGTAACATCGAAATCGATTCTACTGAATTCCTTAATATAATCAACCAATTAGCCTATTGCAGTGACACGTAAGTATTAAGTATTAACGGGCCGGATGAGGTGATGTGGTGCACTCGTTTTGCATTGACCATTCGTTCGAAATAAATAGATAAAATGTAACATCGAAATCGATTCTACTGAATTCCTTAATATAATCAACCAATTAGCCTATTGCAGTGACACGTAAGTATTAAGTATTAACGGGCCGGATGAGGTGATGTGGTGCACTCGTTTTGCATTGACCATTCGTTCGAAATAAATAGATAAAAATGTAACATCGAAATCGATTCTACTGAATTCCTTAATATAATCAACCAATTAGCCTATTGCAGTGACACGTAAGTATTAAGTATTAACGGGCCGGATGAGGTGATGTGGTGCACTCGTTTTGCATTGACCATTCGTTCGAAATAAATAGATAAAATGTAACATCGAAATCGATTCTACTGAATTCCTTAATATAATCAATCAATTAGCCTATTGCAATCAATCAATTATAATCAATCAATTAGTCCACTGCAATAGGCTAATTGAAAATAAAATAGGCGTAAAATGGGAGAGGCCTTAACATAATAGCGTGAAGATATTCAATATGAAATGTTTATGCGTCTCTAATCAACTATCTTTTATACCATTCAGGTATAGCCTGATGAGTTATATTCCGGTTTTGACCATGTCTGAGTTTTTAATTCTGAACAGTCAAATTTCGTAAACCTTTTAATAATAAAATTGTCATCCATAATAGTTTAAACCGGTTTAGCTCTACTGGTCCTATCATACGTATTATAGCGTGATGATAAATAACGCAGTTTATGACCTAGAGGAATGTTCATGTAACATTTTCGGAAAATCACTTCAGCTATGAACTTATATTATTGTTAGGATTAGTGCCTAAATCGGCGAATAAAATCTCTGGCATTGAACAATGCGGTCACACCCATATCAACAAAGGTGCGATAACCAGTGATGTACCTGTATTATGTACGGTCTGTAAACATACGATCGTGTGTGTTGCTGTCAGGAGCACTCTAAAACGGCGAGATTACATGCAAGGTTTAATGAGAGTAGAGGAGTTTTGTAAAATGTATAAGGACAGAAGGAAATGACGGGCTGTTGACACTGTCTACCCCGGAAGGAGAAAGATGTGGGTGTAAGCGACGTCGCAACAGTTACAACAATTACAGTTTAAGGATGTCTGTCTGTCTGTATATAAAAAACTGAGTTATATTCTTTTACGAAATTTAAGGGCAATTTTTTTAACCTATATCTTAACCTAATTTACTACCTGTTGCCTGGCAAAGTAACCAACATCAAAACTTCATAGTCAGAGATAATTGTTTTTTTTTGTATTGGGGACATACACAGATAATTTTTCAGCATTCATAAAATAACCAAGGCCTAATCGTTGCGGGCTCTTGCTGACAGTTTTTTAAATTGTATTCTACTATCATGCAATGACGCACCATAAATACGAGTCAATTACTTTAAAAAGACTTGTCTCTTAACTGGATGGCGTGAAAACATTTCACTACTGAAATAGTGAAGTGCTAAGAGCATCGACCTCAATTTATTAGTCGAGTTAGGTGCGGTCAGGTAGCGTGACTCACCGGAGTCAGTTCGAGGCTTTGTTTGAAACAGCTTCGTAAGTATTGATCTAGAGGTGTGTGGTGATTTGCCAAGCCCTCGGACTAAACTTCTAGAAGCGAACAAATATAGTAAGTTATTGTAATAATAAAGTTGATATCAATAATAGTTTAAATCGATTTTGCTTTACTGCTCCTATCATAACTATAATAGCGCAATGATATATAGCGCAGTTTATGACCGTGCCCTTGAAGAATGGTCATGCAATACTTCAGCAAAATCTATTCAGCGGTTTTCAAGTGATGCTCAGACATCGATAATTAAAAGCAGACAACCAGACAAACCTATAAACTGACAAAAATTCTAAACATCACATTTACGTCATCGGTATCGCTCATAGAACACATATCAATTATTTTTTTGGAAAAATATTCAATGCACAGATTTCATCTCGTTACGATTTTATTTTGTGAATACCTAGATCACAAAATGGTAACATATTGACCATTCATAATTAAGCGTAGCGAGCCGAAGGCGAGCGAAGCGTCTTTGGTTTCAAAGTTGCATTTCAAACAAATGATACTCCTCCGAGACCGTTTGACCGATCTCGACCAAATTTGCCACGGTGATCAAGTAGACATTACTGAGTGTCGTAAGGGGTCGAATGTCCAGATCGGTCTTACCATCGAGGAATAATCACCGAAAAACAAAATCAATGGAAAAAGTCGACCGGTCACGTTGACCTATTGTTGGATAGGCAAATCTCGCTACGCTTAAGTTTGGGTTGATTGCGAAGCTGGTAACCGTCCTAGTTATCAACTGTGTTCAATTCATATTCCCCAATTCGTTTGTTTGACACTGCTCGTCGTGTTGAAACAAAAACTATGGGAAGCTCGGTCTGCCCGTCACACCATACACTACGCGCTAAAATAAATTATGTTCGCTCTGAACTTTGCGGTTTGATTTTTTATATTATAAGCTTCTATTTAGTTTCACCTGTCGCGATGTTTGTCATGAAATCTTGCAAATTAAATTTGATCCACTTCCCAGTTACCGAAAGAATCGAAATTTTGCACAAATGTGTAAATCTCGTGCTGATCTGATAATGGAGTTGGCAGGTGGCGATTGGAACTTCACAATGAAACGACACAACCTCATCGAGTTTGAGCTCGTTTGAATCGTCATGACAAGTAGTTTGTCTTTCAATGGTAACCAGGCTCTGATGACGGAGCTGAAAGGTGGTAAGGTAAGGATAAGAACTCTGTAATGAAACGACGCAACCCCATTGAGTTTCGGCTCGTTTGATTTTATATTTTTAGTTCTTTTCATTCACACGAACATAATAAAAGCTATCCTTAACATTTTTTTTTAATTTCACTTGTTTCAAGATTAAAATAAGTTTAAGGTTTATAGACGGTTACAAATATAATAAGTGAAATTACCCATAAAAATACATATTGTAGTCGTTTAAGCTATGGTTCCGATTCGCTGAATATTCAGTGCGGTCATTAACTAGACGTTACCAAGATCTGTGGAGTCCAGACCAGCCTCACCTGCGAGCTGGTACACCTGCTGATTGACGGTCGAGGCTGACCTCTTAGGATTGTGGGTTGGTGAGCAAGTTGAAGGTTGAATGTGAATCTTCTACTTGTAGTATACGTATTTAAGTATTTAGTATGTATTTTTACTATGTATTGTCTATGTAAGTTTATAGTTTGTATCTTATGGAAGTATGTATATTCCTCTGGTTGTACACCCATGTTGTTGTCCTTCTCCACGATCCCCCAAAGGTTTGCCGGGAGAAAACTCAATACTGAGTTAAGCTCGCCTTTGTACACTAATTTTATCTGTGATGTTTGTAAAATGTTTACTTTATGCGTACAGTAAAGAATTAAATAAATAAAATAAGGTGGAAGAAGTGACTGACCTGTTTCATGGCGGGCGCGTCGTCAGGCCGGAGGGCGTGGACGCGGGATTCAGCGCTATCAGCGAAGGTGCGGACCGCAGCGGCTGCATCACGGTACCGCTTCCATAGCCCCACTGCCTTGTTGTACCTGGGGAGGAGGGTACTCAGTTAGGTAACTGTTCTACTGCTAAGTCGGAGGTAGCAGGTTCGATTCCCGCTCAGTGTTAGTATTTGTATAGATATATCTATTTAAAGTATCATAATATTGTAAATTAGTTGTCTGTACATAGGAGATATTAAAAATCATACTTGTGTTATGTTAAATGAACGATTATGAATACAGTTTTTTTTTTGTCTTGTCTGTTTTTATGTTTGTACGCGATGGACGCAAAAACTACCGAACGGATTTTGATGTGGCTTTTCCATTAGATAGGTCTTGGTCAGACCTAAAATCTGCCATATTTTTGATCGCAATTGTTCAGTAGAACCGAAGATATGACTAAAGGCGATAACCACCGCCGGCCGCGATTTTTTTCCGCCATAATAGATTTTTATGTTTTTTTTCGCACTTTTAAATTTATTAATTAAATAGCAATGCGTGGCGGTCGATTCATTGCCAAAACACAGATTTAGTGGTGGAATTATTTCGCTCTGTTTTTTTTGTGCAAGTGCGTGTAGCGTCATATAATTTACCACTACTTTTAACTAGGGAATATTCGCGTGGTCAAATATCGTAGTGTGGAGTTGGCTTAAGAGGCAGTAGGTGAATAAGAGCAAGAATATGGAAGTACGTACTTATCGCACAGCTGCGTGAGGTTGGCACACGTATGGTCGTAGGCGGCCGCCGCCCCGTCCAGGTCTCGGTGGAGTGCTGCCGCCACGCTGGGCTCCGCCCCGGCTGCCAGCGGAGCGCCCGCTGCTCGCAACTCACCCACTAACTCGCCGCTGCGAAGTGCTAGCGACTCGCTCAGCGTCTGTGTGTCAATGGTTATATAATGAGTTACGGGAAAGTAACAATATTAGATAGTTGCTGTTCTGATCCCACTCTCGCAATCTATAGGAAGCCATTCCAGGGAGAAAAGTAGCCTATGTATTGTTCCAGACAATAATCTATCGCTGAAACAAGTTTCAACCAGATCCCTTTTACTGTTGGAGTAACAAACATCCATTCATACATCTATACATACTTTCAGATTTATAATATTAGTGTGAAGTGTGATGTGGTTGCCAAGAGGTTGTACTATATTCAGAATAAATTCAAATGGTCAACTAAGTTAGTGATAGATATATACAGCAATACTTTTCAATTACTATATACTCACTCGTATAATTTCCGAAGAGGTAGGAAGAAATGTAATGACACCCATATTTCGTTAGCTGTTATCAGTTACTTATAATATAAATGGCACAGGGATCAATATTTGTCTAGAATTGTATATATGCTACTTTTTAATGAAATAGGTTCCTGTGGGTCGAGGGTACGAGATTAGTATTTCATGCGGGTGGAGTCGCGGGCTTAACCTAGTGATTCATATTTTACTTATAGCTATCAAAGAACCCACCTCTAATTTCTCAGTGGCCTTAAGCAGCCGGTCGTAGTCCACCTGACCCTGGACTGTGAGAAGTTCCACCATATAGTCAGCCTCCCTGACAGCTCCATGGACCATCTCCAGTTGTCTCTCGAACCGTCGCCACAGATGAAGTTTCGTGCGAAGACGACTGCTGAGCTCGCTACAAGCCGCTTCAAGTTCAGCGTGTGTTTCCTGTGAATAGACGTAAGATTAGGGGTAGAAATTAATTTGAAAATATATTAAATAGATCATTATAATGAAATAACTTCGGCTAGTGGACCCCGGACTTCGAGGTGACAACCCTGGATGTGACCGGGACTAACGCAAAGATGACGATGAAGATATAATGAAACAACTAAACATTTTAGGTGAAGAGTTTTTACAGCTCAAATATTTATATTCGGTCAGCCTCTCTCACTTAAGATCTCTATAAGGTAATGGTGATTTATTCCTTCCCTTTGCTGCTTGATATCAAAGGACAGAAGGGAAATGAGAGATAATGGAGGAATTCATTCTTCCATTCATTTCATTCCATTCGTTCCTTTCCTTTTTCATACGAGAGGACTGAGTGGAAATGGAAGATAATGGAGAAGTCTATCATCTCCCATTACACCCTCTAGATCTTCAGAAATATGTGTGAAACCTTTGAAGTGTTCATAGGCCATGACAATTATAACATGAAGTTCATTCAAAATGAAAAATACTTAAGTAAAAAACGAATTAAGTAGCTCACCTGTAATCCAGATATTTCCTTCTCGACCCCAGTGGGTGATACAACGACTTTCAGACTAGTCGGCAATGTATGAAGTGCCTGCCTCAACGCCAGAATATCTCTCCATTGGACACCGAGCTCGTCGATCAATTTATCACAGTTCTCTGAAGCGCGTTCCACTACGTCACTGCCTAGTCTTTCAGCCGCTTCGCATTCCTCCAACGTAAGCCTAGCACGTCGTTGACTCTTCTGGCATCTAGCAATTCCGTTCTGAACTTGGACAATCTTCTCTTTCAATAACATACTGCGTTCAAGTTCTTCAGCAATTTGATCATCAAGGATGCCAGATTGTGTCAGCAAAGCACCGAGGCGTTCAGACTCAGCGGTTGGTAATAGGCTAAGCCTTCCTAGTTCATTCTGGATGCGGTCGATACGGCTAGTCATTACTTGTAGCCTTTCAATGTAAAGGTTAAGTTCGTCTACACTCTTGATCACACCTTTGAGACCATCAACGGCTGTGCGAAGCTCCCTTAGTTCTTCTTCGAGAATATTCAATTTTTCTCCCGAAGATACGTCGCGGTCTGAGATGTTCTGAATGGCTGTTGAGTGGATATTACTGATCTTAGAAGCCAACTCACTCCATTTATCTTCGATTTTTGAGAAGAACTTACGTTGTACCATTTCATCTGAGACAGGAAGGATTTCAAGCGCCTTCTCAAATTGTACTCCGGATTCATTCTTCAGGTTATTATAGACTTCATGCTGTGCCTTTAGCTCCCAGAATCTTCTAAGGTTGCCAGTGGTTGTGATATTGTCCGGAGTGATAAACTCTAGTTCCCTATTAGCCACTTTCATCCATCCTTCGATCCTATCAATGAGGTAATCGTATGTTATCCAGTTTTCTCTAAATGCTGTTAATCGTGTCAACCTAGAGTCTACGTCCTCTTGCAACTTTAGTAAGGTTTCGAGAGCTACAGAACATTCTGTTTCTAATCCAGAGCATACAATTAAATTCTGGAGACTCTCTGTTATCGACAGTAGACGTAACATCTTAGCATAGTGATGTGAGAGGTCAAGGCTGATAGATTGATACAAATTAATATATTGTTCGTGGTCAATGGATGTGACGTTACTTAGATCTGGTACTCTCTGTTGAGCAACGACCAACCATTGTAGTTCTTCCTTCATTCCAAGTTTCAGCAAGGACCACCTTGAAGCTGCTAAGGTCATCTGTTGAGCACGGCTTGCAGCTCGGTCTATAATAACCGTAGCTCTGTCATGTAATAAATTGTGTAGAGATGAGAATTTTGCTCTGGTTTCGTTATCTAAATTATCTTCTAATGATTCAAGAATAGCTCTACAGTGACTCAAGTTAACGAAGAACTTTCTGTGCTTCTGAATTTCCTCATGTAGGTGATCTAGGTCTGACACAATAATCTTGCCATCCAATAGTGCTTCTGCGACATCCGTAATCTGTCCAAAGTCTTGTAAAGTTTGTTCGTACTCTTCAGCTAACGATGTCAGTTGTAAAAGACGGTCTCGCTCTGTATTGATAGCATTTTCTACTTGTTTAGTATCATCCTCACAATCGTAAAGTTTTGGTGGGCATTCTCTCTTAGGATTGGCTTCAATTAGACTGCGACACCGTTTGAACATTTTTCTTATTGTCTCTGCGTTATCGAAGTTGGTTGATTCTATTTTATCGAGTTTTTCTAATTTTTGTTGTGTTGGAATCTCAGATAATATAACATCATCTAGTACCTCTTTTACAGCTTCAACAGAATTAGAGAGTTTTTCAGTGTCATCCAAAAATTTGATCCATTCTTTCTCATATTCTTGTACTTTGATGGAGCTTTGATTGCTTAAAGTGTTAACTGCATCCACTTGTCGTGTTAATATTTCAACCATAGTAATTATTTCTTCGTTGACTTCTGTGAGTTCAATAATATGCTTCAGCTTTAGAATATTTCTTTGTAACTCCTCAAGACGTTCATCTTCCTGTGTTGTTCTTACCCCAGCAAGAGTTTGCCTCTGGATCTTGTACTGAATTTCCTCCAGCCAAACAGAAATAGTTTCTATGATTATAATAACACTTCTTTCTGTCCGTGATGGATTATTGTTTCCGACAGCCTCCTTAATTTCATCTAATTCTTTGTTAACGACTAGTTGGTATGATTTTTGTACCGAGGGCTCCAATAAAGCTATAGTCAAAGATTCATCAGGAATAGTTTTTTGTGGTTCTGTCACTGCTTGTGTTCGTTTCTCAAGTACCTCGATCAATCTAGCCTTTTCAGATTTATGAGGAATGACAGTCTTACTAGGAGATGGTGACTTAGATTTTGATCTTTGAACTACATCTGAATATGTCAACTTAGGTTGTGTGATTATTTTAGTTGGCATCAAAGGACTGGCCAATTGTGAAATTCCCTCGTCAATCGAGGATGTGTCTCTGTGCGAATAATCTTCACTAGTCGGTGTCAGGGACATCGATAGCTCGGTATTTATAAGATCTGACAAACTTTCCGGAGACTGTAACAAGGGTGATTCTGTCTTCTTTTTTGATTTCCGTTTTCTTTGTTTATATTTGTCACCCAAAATGGACATTGGGGGTTCTTCAAACTGACGTTCATTGTCTATAAAATCTGTAGTAGCTTGTGGGATAGTAACTTGAGCTTTCAAGTGTATTTCATATGGCTCACTAGTTGATGTCGAGATAGAGTCATCAGAATAACCCCTCGGAGTTGTTTGTTGGGTGCTATCGATAGTTACGATTTCTCTTTTTTGCAAGTCAAGTACTGGTACCGCTATTGGAGTAGTTTTTTTAACTGGTTCTACTCTTGGTGATGTCTGTTGTGTATTATCTACCGTCACAACCTGCTTCTTAGGTGATTCAGATCTAGGTTCTGGTGAAAGAGATATGGATTTTTCTACCACTGGCGATGGAGCTTTAGTGAGTTCTTCAGGTTCCCTTGGTGTCGTTTGTTGAGAAGTATCAATAGTCACAACCTCTTTGATTTCTAATTTAGGAGGTATTCTTACCTCTCTCGGTGTGGTTTGTTGTGTGCTGTCAACCGTGATTATCTCTTGCTTGGCAATATCAAGAGGTGGCAATAACGGAATTTTTATTTCTTCGACTGGTACTACTTTTTTCTCCACGGGCTCTGGTGTATCAGATTGTGTAAAAGTACTGACATGATGAATTTCAGGTGTCTGAATACTCATTTCAGTTAATTCTTTTTCTTTAATTGGACTAGTAGATGTGCCCTGTTCAGCCATCTCTTGCTTCACTGTTTGAATATCACTTTCTGTTGTCAAAACAAGAATTTCTGTAGACTTTTCAACTGTCTGTATTTCAGGTTCTGGAGAAGTCTGTATCTCTCTCGATTCTTTTTCGATCTCGGGTGACATTGGTTCCTCTTCAACTACGATTGGCTCTTCGACAACAGGTGAAGTTTGTGAGAACTTTTCCGATGGAGTTTCAATATCATGTGGTATAACTTGTGTAGTAGCTTCCGAGTGAATAATCTTTACAGGAGATTCTGACCTGCTAGTTTGCATTTCGGTATCTGACATTATTTTTTCTACAGTAGTAACTTCTTCAATAGTTTGTGTGTGAGCCTCTCTGTCTTCCACAGGAGTTGTCTGTGTTATGACCTCACTTATAGAGGTCGGTGTAGTTTGTAGTTCAATATCGGCGGTTTCTGGTCGAGCTATCTCTTTGACTGTTTCGGTTTCCTCAGGTGATGTTTGAATAGAATATTCTTGGGTTGCAATCTCCTCAATCACTTGAACTGGGAATGTCACAGTTGTAGATACTTCTTTCTCTGCAACCTCTGGGCTACTTTGAACGCACTCTTCAACTATTTTCACAGTGCTAATATCAGATGTTTCACTCATAGTTTGGTATGATTCTTCTTTGGGTGATACAACCGTTTCAGTACCAATCTTTGGGCTTTCACGTTTTATTTCGTTTAACGTTTCAATTATTGGTTCTGGTTCTACCGGAAGTTCAGGTTCTTGGACATCTAGTTCAATAGTAGGCTCAGAAGACGTCTTTTTCTTGCGTTTTCTATCTTTTCCTTTTTTGATAGGTTCAAGCATTTCAACTGGGGTAGTCACAGTCGTGTCTTCTGTTTCAGTGGTAGTTATTTTTGGGTACGTTGTATCTTCACTAACACCATGTGCTCGGTGTTTCTTATGCTTTTTCTTTTTATCAGGAGTGGGTACTGGTCCTATAGATAAATCTTCAGGTTCGTAACCTCGCCCTTCCGAAACTGAAATATCTTCTGATTCTATGTACGAGTCTATTAGTTCTTCTTTCCCTTGAACTACTGTTTCCTCGAGCGAAGATTCTGTTGATTTAACTTCGCTGACCAATTGTTCTAGTGTTTCGAATTTAGGAGCCGGCTCTTTAATTGGAGTTTCTAAAACTTCTTCAGTATGTTTAGGAGAATCTACTTGAGGCGATGTTGATAATTCAACATAATGACTTAAAGATGAACTGTCACTTTCCGCAATACTTTTATCAGTTTCAATTTCAGTTAAATCACTTGCAGTAGATCCAAGCTTATGCTTCTTTTTCCTTTTGCTTTTCTTCTGCTTTTCTACTGAATCAGGAGTTATGATTTCTTTGGGTAGTTCTAAGATCTCATCAAGCACAGGTGGTTTAGGTGCTTCTTTCGTAATATTTATCTCACTTGGTAATATAACCTCTATGTCTTTTTTAACAACAATCGGCTCAGTTTCAAATTCATGAACTTTTAAGTCAAATTGTACTTTAGGAGCTACTTTCTTAGGTTCTCGACGTTCAGTTAGTGACATCGATATATCTAAAGTACGTTCAGGTTTCTCAGATTGTAAGGTCTCCAACTCCGGTTTAGGGTTTCGAAGATCCGTATCTTGACGCTCAGATTGAAGAAGCATAGTGATATCATATTTTGCAACTGGCTTTGGTAAACTTGAGGTAGAAGATCCTGAAATTTCTGTAGTTTGTAACTGAGCATCTTGTTTCTCAGGTTTGTCAAATACAGTAAGCAACTTGTTAACACTGTCTGAAGACCCTACAACTTGAGGTCCATATTGTCTTATGTAAGATGTTTCTGGTGCTTTGGGTGATTCGGCTGCATCAAATTCAGTGATTACGGTTCCTACTTTTAAAGGCTCAACTTTAATAGTAGATTGTGTTAGTGCTCTTTCAGTAGTTACATGGCTAGTAATCTTTTCAGATTCTGCTAGGTCACGTTCAGTTATTTGTTTTGGCGGAAGTGCGTATTTACCAGGTCCTTCTTGAATAATAAGTTCTTTAGTTAATTCTACAATACCAAATTGTGGCTCCTGGAAGGAAACCTCACTGTGTAGGAATGGGAATTCTGTAGTGGGTTGTTTGTTTTTGGGGATCGCTTCAGTGGTATCCTGTTTTATCACTCTTTCTAATGTTACATTCGGGTTACTTTGATCAAATAAAAATTGTTTCCCAAGCTTTATTTCTTCTAGCAAAGGCTGAGTTACCACCTTTTCCGACGAGAGATATTCTTTTTCTTTTAGATCAGCTGCTGTAGGTTCCTTTTCAGGTTGTATTGCACCTTCTAGTTTAGCACTCGAAATTGTCACTTCTTCAATATTAATATCTGTAACGTCATATGTTTTTAATAAAGGTTGTGTTTTAATTATTGCATCAATGACTGTAGGTTTTTGTACAGATTGTATCGAATCTTCAAGTTCTGTACTTGATATTGAGACATTTCTAATAGTACTCTTTGTAAAACTTTTTTCTGTTATGTCTTTTTCTGTCTGTGCACTGGAGTAAACACTATCAGCGGGTTGTTTTTCTGTCTCTAAAAGCTCTTTAGTGGGTTGACCTACCACTTTCTCTTGTGCGTGTTGTACAAATTGGACTACAACATTGTCGGGCTGAGGTAGTATCTCTGAACTATATTGAATACTTGGGCCTTCCTCTGAAGTTCTCTGTTTAGATTCAATTACATCAGGTTTATTTAATTTTAGTTCAATTTGTGTAGTTACAGTAGAATCAGGTACAAACTCATCATCTGATCCTTCAACAACTGCTTCAGTGACATATTCTTTACCATTAATAATTTCCACCCGTTTAATAACCTTAATGCGTTTAGTTTTTATACCTTCATTTTGTATGCTGTATAAATCTTTCTTTGCAGATGTGATTGGTATTTTAGAAATTGTAGAATGATTCATTTCACTACCAATAAAACTTTTCGTCAAATCAACAAGCGTTGTATCTTTTGTTTCTGCAGGTATTGAAAAGACTTCTGTTACTTTTGCAGCTTCAGGTAGCTCATGTTCAACTTTGATAATTCCTTCGATAACCTTAACTTCAGGTTCAATATTCTTAGTTTCTTTTACTAGTCGTGGTTCAGGCGTTTTCATGTATGTTATGATAGGCGAATCGGATCCAGTCTCGTGTTTTATTTTTGAAGAAAAATCTTCAACATGTACAGGTTCCTTCAATTCTCTCGTTGGTTTTTTTGTATGTATTTTTGATTCCGGTTGCTCTTTAATCGGTGATGTGGGTAACAACGATGTATGTTCAGTATGGTCTATTTCACTGCCAATAAAGCTTTTCATCGCATCGATGAGAGTAGAATCTTTAGGTTCTGAAGGTGTTGATAAAATCCCTATGCCCTCTACAGTTTCAAGAATCGTAACTTGGGGTTCAGTTTTATTAATTTCTCTTCTAAGTACTGTGTCATACGTTTTCATTACCGGCGCTCCAGGTTTATTAATTATAATATCTTGTTGTGTTTTTATAGAAACATCGTCGATAGATATTGGTTCTTTAGATTCTTCCATAGTTCTTTCCTGAGCAGTTTTTTGAATATTTTCTTCTATAACCTTTTTATTTTCTTCTTCAGGTAGTCGTTTTACTGGTGATGTGGGTAATTTAGAAACAGTGGTGTGATCCATTTCACTACCAATAAAGCTTTTCATCACGTCAATAAGAGTCGTATCTTTATTTTCTGCAGAGAGCATTGGTGACAATTCTGTGATAACTTTGTCTTTAGTTAAATCAGGAGTGATGGTAACAGTCTCTTCGGGAATAGTAATTTCAAGTGTTTCTCTGATTAACACTGTCTCAGATATTTGCGCCATCGGTTTATTGAGTGTAGTCTCTTGTTGTGTTATTGGAGAAACGGCTTTGATAGGTGTTAGTTTCTCAAATTCTTTGATAGGAATATCATCTTCGGTTTTAATTTTAATACTGGATTCTTCTTGTATTGGTGATGCTGGTATTTTAGACGCCATAGTGTGATCTATCTCACTTTCAATAAAACTTTTGTCAATGTTGATTTTGTGTGTATTCTTTTGTCTGTCTTTTGAACTTATTTCAAGGAAATCTGTAAAGATCGTAGTATTATTGGGTTCTTCATTGCCAATTTCAGTTAATTTAGTTTTTTTAGAAACTTCAATCTGGGGTTCAGTAGATTGAACAGATTCTTGAATCCCTTGGATAACTCTTTCTGATTCTTTTACTTCAAATGTTTCAGTTTTTGTTGTTGTTACAGGAGCATCAAAGTAAATATAGCTAGTACTCTCAGTCCCTAAATCCTCTGTATGTTGAGCGAGTGGAACTTGAGAATTTTTAATGATGTCTTCATCAGGTTCCTCAATGATCCGTTCTGTAACATTTTCTTTATTTTTTTCCTTAGATATTTTAGGAGATATAGGTCTATCCTGAGTATCGTGAATCGCTACTGTTTCAGTGGTGGTAATTGAAACTGCTGTTTTAGGTTCTGCATCACCTTTTACGGTTGTAGTAATTTTTTCAGCACTTATATTTACATCAGGGCTAGAAGACTTCTTAGTTTCACTTATCACTACTACTGAGTTTTTGCTATCAGTTCTAGTGAGTAACCCTTCAATATTTTTAACTTCTTGGTTGTGCAGACGGTCAATTTCACTGCTGATTAATTTATTTGTAATGTTAACAACGTGTTGCTTATCACGGGTTTCGAAGGCTCCCAACTGAGTAGTGGTGCTTTGGATATTTTCTGATATAGGAACTGCTGATTGAGTTGACTCATTATTAATAAGATTTTTAGTAATATCGGCATAGGAAGTCTCATTAGGTTGTTTTAGTTTAAGGTTAATCTGAGCGGTTATTGTAGAGTCTGGAATAAATTCATCATCCGGCTTTTCTATAACTTCTTCAGTTACATGTTCTTTACCATCTACTATTTGTACCCTTTTAATAATCTTAATGCCTTTAGTCTGTATACCTTCTGTTTGTAAACTGTGTAAAAGTTGAGAATCTTTAGTGATATCTCCATCTGGTTCCTCAACGATTTGTTCGGTAACATGCTCTTTGCCATCTATAATTTGTACATGCTTTATAACTTTGATTCGATTAATCTGTGTATTATCGACTGTCACATTGTGGGGTACTAAAGTATGCGCAGGGGATTGCATTTCATAAGGTTCTTCAATTACCTCTTCGGTAACATGCTCTTTACCATCTTTAATTATAACATGTTTTATAATCTTGATTCTATTAGGACTATCATCTAGTTTTGTGACATATTCTTTTAAAGTTTCAGTTTTTGTTGTCGTTATAGGAGCATCAAAGTAAATATTCCTACTACTCTTGGTCCCTAAATCCTCTGTTTGTTTAGTAAGTGAAACTTGAGAATCTTTAATGATGTCTTCATCAGGCTCCTCAACGATCTGTTTTGTAAAATTTTCTTTACCGTCTATAATTTCCACATGTTTAATTAACTTGATGTCTTTAGTCTGCACACTATCAGTTGTATCACTTGACAGAACAGAATCTTCAATTATTTCCTCATTATTAGATTCTTCTTCAATAATATGTTCTTTGCCATCCTTAATTATAATACGCCTTATAATTGATCTTGGTTGGAAACCAAGTGGTGTTTCTGTGATAAGTTCCTCATCAGTTGGGTCTTCTATAACCTCTTCGGTGACATGTTCTTTGCCATTTATAATTTCTATTTTCTTTATTATTCTCACACGTCTGGTTTTTACACCTCCGGTAATACTACTAGCTATTTGAGGCTCCTCTTCAATAATCTCTACATCATCGGGTTCTTCAATAACTTCTTCAGTGACATGTTCCTTCCCATCTATTACAGTGATGTGCTTGATTATACGTTTTCTTGTTTTTGTAATCTTTCGAACAACTCTTTGAACGACAGTAGCCACGTTTGTAGAAGTTTCATAAGATGAATGAAGGGCTCCTTCGGATGTTATTACGGTTTGCAATTCTTGAGGTGAACTTCCAGTTATGAATTTTATATGCTCTGCTTGTGGTTCTTGAACAATGTAAGTAATATTCTCAGGTTCGTATTTTATTTCATCACCAGGGAGAGTTTCGAAAGATCCGGTACCAGTTACAGTTTTTACCGGACTGGTTTCCTTTGAATATGTTCCACTATGAGAATGAGACCCGCTTTCTTTCTTGATGAATTCTTGCATGAGGTTTTCAAGTTGTTGCATTTGTGTAGTGTCTGTAATATTGATTGATTGACCTTGATCTTGTAAATCATCAGGTTTATCACTAGGCTTATCATCAAGCTCCCGCTTGTCGACCTTTTCATCCTGCGATACATCGTATTTATTAGGTGGATATGCAGGATTATCATCTTTGTCACTTTTATCCTCTTCATCTACTTCAGTAGGTACATCTCCTTGCCGTGTCACACTAATAGAAACTCTGGGTATTTGCTCTTCGAATACTTCAACATCGTCAGGTTCTTCAATGATTTCTTCTGTTACATGTTCCTTACCATCAATAATTACGATGCGACGAATCATACGTCTCCGTGTTTTTACTATCCTCTTAGTGACTTGTTGGACAACAGCTGTAACACTTGATGAAGATGTCTGAAGTTGAGCAGGGACTCCCGTTTCTATTAGTTGAAGAATATCTTCGGCTTTCATATCTTTATCCATGGTAATAAACGTCTCAGGTTTAGATACATACTCTTGCACAGTAACTTCACCGCCAGGCAGATTTGATATGATCTGACTTTGGGATGTTTCATATTGAATATGCTGTATTTCACCATCTTCTAGCATAGAAGATGAAGCTCCTTCGTTTTGAGACAGAGCTATCTGAGAGTATGTTTGGTCGCCTGGTATATTACTAGATAATACATGAGATTCATGTTGTTGGGTTTGCATTACTTGCTGTCTTGTGACTAAGGTCTTTCTGATTTTCTTCACAATTATTCTTTTGGTGCCATCGGCGTCTACAATAACTTCTGTAGTAGTCTCGTCAGGTTCAAACATAACAGTCTCAAATGACTGAGGCAGGCTATGTATTATATTCAATTCGGAATCTTTTTTAAACTTATCGTCTCTATAATCAGCATCGATGAGTAATGATTGTTCATCGACTCTTTCATCTCTTTGTATTGGTCGAGTCGCAATTTCAATCGTTTCATGACCATCTGAAACAGTCTGTTTTATGTGAATACTTTGAAGAACTTCTTTTTCTACGGAATGTGGATCACTAGTTTGTACTTCAACTTCCTGTGGGGGAATACAGGTTATGGCTTTGTCATAAGTCTGTATAACATCAGGTTGGCATATAATTGACTTGTCGGATACTGAAGGGGGTTCTGACATGAGACTTTTACCAGTTTGAGTCTCCATAGCTACAGTTTCTTTTAATATTTGAATCTCAGCTGGTTCCGGCTTTACATGACTAGGTTTACTTTCTTGTACTGTCAGAACTTTATCTACACTATCTTCCACTGATGGCACTTTTACTGATACTTCCTCTTCACTAGGAACCTTTTCTATACCAGGTGAATTTTCAGCAATCTCTTTTGCGACGTCGACATCCCTAGGCGAGACTATTTCTTCTGGCATCGACGTTGAGTCAATTGTTCTATCTGTTTGTGAGATATCATCTTCTGCAACTTCAGGTGCCGATCTTAAATGCAGTAATTGTCTCAACCTTTCTATCTCTATAATGACTAGATCCTTAGTATCTTTTAACGCTTTTTGCATTGCATTCAACTTTATTCTCAAGGACTGACTAGATTCATCGTTACTTATCACAGTTATTGATTTTAATATAATCTCATATTCTTCATACTCTCTTATGTAACGTTCATATATTTCAATATACCTAATTATATCTTCATCAACAAATATTTCCGTCTGTTCTGTAGTTTCCCTTAAGCCATTGTTGATCGTTTCAAGCCACCCGTCCAGTTTTGCGAGTTGCTCTTTTTGTTGTTCGAGCTCTTTTTCTTGACGAGCCATTTCAACCTTGGCATTCTGAAAATAATAAATGTTTAGTTTAGCGTTTGAACGTGATATTTACGTAATAGTTATGCCATTTACTACTAAATTGTATGGTTGGAGGAGTATAGTCTAATACTATTGAATAGTATGGTATTGCGTTTAAAGTCGTATAAGGGGTTTATGGGCTATACTTGGGTAAATAAAACGCGTTTGGAAGATGAGGTTGGATGTCCCATTTCAAAACAAAGTAAGAACCTCCATCAGAATTCTAAACCGGAACCCAAAAATATTAAAAAGTACCCTTTGAAACAAGCAAGGGTTCAATGAAATACTAAAGAATGAACATGAAGCACTTCTAATATTTAAATATATTTTTGTAGGTATTTTACACGTTCATCGGGGTGGGAGTCCTCTCGCTCGGCAGTATGATTGCGGCAATGGTGCGGAGCGCGAGCGCATGGGCCGCCGCCACCTCCTTCTGCGAGCATGTGATGCTCGCGAAGGAGATGGCGGAGCGCGCCCGGGAGAGGCTCAGAACTCTCCCGTCCCGCCGAGCCCGCAACATGCTCGCCGCGTGTCGCAGGTGACTCAGGCGCCGGAGGTCGCTCAACGACCTCCGTCCTCCATGAGCGTAGGCCTGGGGGTGGCAAGTGAGGCCGCCTGTCACCCCAGCAGAAGCAGGCCGAGACGGTGGGGCGACTAGCGCCCCTCCCCCAAACCGGGGCAAGACGGGGACACCGTGGTTCCCAAACCCGAGGGGGCCATCTCGAAACCGGAGATGGCCCAGGGTCAGTCGGGGTGCGAGGGATATGCTATATGGGCAACCTTACACCCCGGCGTCAGCAGACCCGAGACGGCGTGCGGTTTTAGTCGGTTCAAGCCCGACATAACCGCCCCCGCTGGCCGGCGGGGGGGTATCCGAAGGGATTTCCGCACGATAAAAAAAAAAGTATATTACACGTTTTAAGCCCCTTGCTAACTTTGATAATTGACACGCCACATTTTAGGTTCATCTAGCAACCAGTTTCATAACCTAGTAAGAGCACTAACTAGGCTTTATTATAGTTAATGGAACATATTAGTTCGTTTATCTGATGAATTAAATTTTAGTAACCTATATAAAATTAATGTATATAAAAATGATTATATACTAAAACTGTATTATTCGTGAAAAATAACAGTTTGCATGATGTAGAGGAACCTCATGAAATGGGTTAAGAAGGGGCAGAAGTAGATATAGAAGTAATACAGCTAAGGGTTACCGCAGATTAGAGACAATACAGTCTCAAGACAGACTTGTCGCGTTGCAGATCTTGTAGGTCTTGACAGCTTTGTTTATGAAACAGTTTTGTTCGAAGTGTGCGCACTTTCATAGGGATACATAGGTATGTAGTTTCGAATGCCGTCCTTGCGACGCCTGCCTCACAGGTTCGAAAGCTCATGGACTCTAATGAAATAGTCGCGAAAGACGCTGTTTCGAAAAATATTTTCTCTGCCTCATACGCTCGAATATAGTCACGTTATCGAAATCCAACTTTCAGGACTAGTGGTTCCAGCGCTTCGCCGGCCGCTGCCGCGGCACGCTCGCTCCGCTCGCTGGGCTCGCGCTCTGTTGGGGTCACAGTTCTAACCTAACCTAACCCAGAAGCGCCGGAACCACTAGTCCAGACAGTTGGATTTTGATAACGTAACTATATTCGAGCGTATGAGGCAGTGAAAATGTTTTTCGAAACCGCGTCTTTCGCGACTATTTCATTCGAGTCCATGAGCTTTCGAACCTGTGAGGCAGTGGAAAAATAATTCGCAGCAGCGTGCGTCGCAAGGACGGCATTCGAAACTACATACGACTACGCTTTCATATGCTGCTGTAGAGCAATAGTGTCTTAAGACTGTCTTGTGTCTAATGAGCGCTTAGCATAACAGTAACAGTTCGTCTGTGCAATTCGAAAACCTAGTAAGTAACACGAGATATTTTTTTTCGTATTTTTTTTATATATTTACTAAGTTTTCACTTATGAAAGGAGCGGCGATAACCCAGTGGTGTACGTAACGGACTGCTGAGACCGTGTTTTTTTTTTTTTTTTTTATATTTAGGACACGTCAATTTGACTTCACCTCGCCTGATGGTAAGCTGAAGGTTAAGTCTCAGGAAAGAGGGTCATCATTACATACACGTACCATGTTAACAATGGTGGCACTCAGCTTGACGGCCTCATCAGAAGAGGATTGTCGTCGCAGCACCGCGTGACACCCACCGGTCCCACTAGTGCTGCGACCACAATCCCCCTGCTATGCACTTGCTGACCCCTGAATGCAATCAAACCGAAATTGGATTACTATGGAGGGCTTTTCGCAATCGTGCACGGTGGTACCTACCCGGCCGAAATTTGTGACAAATTTGTGTCATCAAATTTCTACCACCAGTTAGTTTCGAGTTCGAACCCCAGTTGCCCCGGACCTCTGACACCTCTGACTTTTCGTAGTTATGTGTGCATTAATAAATGTTAATTATCGCTCGCTTAATAATGTGCCCGGTAGATGGCAATAGGCTCGCCCCCTATTAAATTGGGACCTTAACATAACATATGGCGAATCATGGGTGTGCAATACACCTGTGCCTACCCCTTCGGGGATACAGGCGTGAAGTTATGTATGAAAGCCTTTTGTCTAACGCCCTTCGGATACTTTGACAATGGCAATCAATTCTTTATGGTATAGTAACTTTTAAAATGTAAATTATATGTTTTTTGTAGCAGGTGTCCATAACTAGGTTTTGAAATTGCTCAACCGAGTTGTTAGTTAGTAAAACATATGGATATGTCTAAAAAATTGCACATTTTTACCTTGCTTACCTGGATGATGTGTAGACCATCGCGAGCTTGGTTTAGCAGCTTCAAGATCCTGGCCTTCATGGATTGCAGATCCTTCAGCACGAGTTGCACCTCCTGCTCGGAGCAGAACTCCATCACCTTCGATTCCAGGATTACAGCTGCTTCTTCACACTTTTCTAAAATTATGATGCCCTCCTGAAAAACATTTCACATAACAAGCTTAGTTCTGTTAATAGATATATATTCTATGACATTCTGCACAGCGTTATCTAAACCTAGAGTGGCGATAGCTTATATTATGAGTTCTAGAATGCGGATAAACATACCTACTTAGATTTTTTTGTAAATATATACCTACATAATTTGCATAGAAACACCTAGGCCAATACAAATAATTAATTTAAAACAAAAATATAATTCATGAATACCTACAAATATTTGCACTGAGCGGGAATCGAACCTCTGAGTTAGCAGTCGTACGTTTTCTTCCAATTTGTAATTTGCAAATAGTTTTAATTATTCAGTTTATTTTCAATACTTATACATTAAATGAAATTTATTTATACATAAATGTTGAGATAAAACGTTGCTAATTAATAGAACTGTGTTTGCGACAGATTCATAAAATTATAACAATACTATTTTTTCCCGCGGCTCCGCCCTCGTAAAATTCTGATCTCGTTCCCGCAACCCCTGGGAACCTATTCCCGGGATAAAAGTAGCCTATGTGTTATTCCGGACTATAATCTATCCCTGTGCCAAATTTCATCCAGATCCGTTCAGCCGTATTTGCGTGAAAGAACAACAAAGATACATACATACAGACATACAAACTTTCACGTTTATAATATTAGTAGGATAAACTAAAACATTTTTAAACTATATTATAGTTTTTATTGTTATGATCTTATGAATATGTTGAAAACAGTCGTATACTTATTACCTTTTTTATCTCAACATTTATAATTAGATTTAATTTCATATAAATCTTAAAGCTTTCACGGCCGGCGTTGCATGTAGAATATACTACTTCCCGGCTGTTTAGCCGTGGTCCATCGGAAACTTGAATTCAAGTTTCCGATGGACCACGGCCAAACAGCCGGGAAGCAGTATATTCTACAAGATTTAATTTCATTACATACCTACAATAATTCTATATTTTAATAGAGGGCGAGTCTGTTGCTGTCAACTCGGAACACATTTCGTGCTGTTAGTATGAATTGTCATAGGTACCTACTGAAAAATAAAATAACAAGCCAATACCGGAATCGAACCCGTACCTCATTTATACAGCAGTCGCATTTCCTACCACTGCACCATCGAGACAGTAAAAATAATTAATGGTGGTAATAATAGATTATGTCAATATTAACAAGGCAATATCTGGTTTTAAATACGCTAGCATCATAATACAAAACTTGGCTAAAACTGTCTAAATACAATATTTGATCTGCAATTATAAGCTATGGTATTGATTTTCAAACATAAATCTGGCATGTAGGCTCATACAGGATGTCCCAGAAGTCGATTTCAAGTCAGAATCGGATAATAAGCTAAAATAATAATGGTAAACCCCGGCGTCTGTAGACCCGAGACAACGTGCGGTTTTAGTCGGTTCAAGCCCGACATAACCGCCCCCGCTGGCCGGCGGGGGGTTATCCGAAGGGATTTCCGCACAAAAAAAAAGTATGTAATAACCATTTTTTAGGGATTTTCTATAGTCGTTTTCTGTCACGGTTTTGGGTATGAAGGAGATGAGCTATCGAGTTGCTGTTTTCGGTAAGAGATTCGTGCTGGGGTGAACCATTGCAAGAAAAAAAAAACGCAAAAACTAGCAAAAAAAAAAAAACGCAAAGTCGAAAATCCCTTGTATTCGGCTGAGCTCGTCTCAGGAATTCAACTTGTTTTATACTACATTCAGTGAAATCTGGGTTAATTTTGAGAATTTGGTAAGAAGAAAGTGATATCTCCTTAGAAGCTGGAGCACCTGGCTTTAGATTTTAGGCAACAGTAATAAATAAAATTGAAAAAATAAATCAAGTCAATTTCTTGCAACAGTAGTAAAAATCCGTATCAGGGTTTACAATGAACGATTAAAACAAAATGCAAATAAAGAATTGACAAATTGATTGATTTTCTCGATATTTTTCAAAATGCCTATAATTTTTATAATACGTAACCATAATTACTTTAAACATTTTTCTGATACCTATCACGTCTCGAATATAAAAAAGACCCTGGAAGAGAGAATGGAACTATTATCATAAACATCATCATAAACAAACTCACACCTATGTCCCCGAAGGGGTAGGCAGAGGTGCTAGCACCCACATTTCGCCAGTTTATGTTTAGGTCCCAATGTAATAGGTGGCGAGCCTATTGCCATTAACCGGGCACTTATAAACCTGCGATAAATACACACATAACTTCAAAAAGTCCATTACCCATACCACTAGGCTACCGCGGAACTATTATGTCTTGGTCTATTACCGATTTCAGCTTGACATCAACTTTTGGGACATACTGTATACAATTTGATTAAATATTTAAACGACAACACAACGATGTTAAATTGCATCGCTGATTGTTAAGTAAACATACAGACTCTTGGAACTCTAAAAATAATTCTGATGTCAGTTGAAAGATATCGTAGCTTAATTATGTCATAGCTTATTAAAATGATGAATACAGCTGACGTGTGTTGTATTTATACTACACATTATAATGATGAATAGATAGTCCAACAGATGAATAGATGCTATCGAGAGAAACGGAGAGCTCGCGGGTTCGAACCCTGGTCACTACAGTACCGACGTGAGGCATAAGGCGTACGTACGATTTTGCTTCCCACGTCTAACACAAGTAATTTAGCTCCTCTGTGTATATGAAAATAATTGCAGTAATCACAGTCACCCCAGCAGAGGCAAGCCCAGGCGGCAGCCCCCCCCCCATTTCCGGGGCAAGATCGGGCACCGTGGTTCCCAAACCTGAGGGGGCCATCTCGAAACCGAAGATGGCCCTGGGTGCGAGGGAAATACTTTATGGGCCCACCTTACACCCGGGCGTCCGAAGGCCCGAGACGGCGTGCGGTTTTTGTTGGTTCAAACCCGACATAACGTCCCCCGCTGGCCGGTGGAGGGGTATCCGAGGGGATTTCCGCATGAAAAAAAAAAATTTGATGCCAACTTTAAAAAAAAAAAAAAAAAATTAAAAAAAAAGTAAACGTAATTCGCGGGCTGGCAAACTTTAAGAGATTTGAACAATTTTGTACATTTTTTTCCATTTTTTGGTGACCTATTTTTTACTTGAATTAAATTGACATATTTACAGTCTTACCGTAGTACTCTAATGAGTTGTTATTATAATTAACTTGAATAGATTTTCCTGTAGTGTCTCTTTATCTCAGTGAGGCGACACACTTAAAATATACCTCGAACATTTTAATAATTCCCAGAACAGCATATATTCCTCAAACTCATATATTAGTATGTCAATAGTTAGAACACGTATCTCTACTAACAATAAAGGTGAAGAGTTTGTCTGTTTGAACTCGCTAATCTCTGGCAAAATGTGCGATTTGAAAATATGTTTCTTCAATGAAAATTTAATTTGATATATTTCATGCGGAAGAATATAGGCAATAAATCACCACGTTGCGACCCTTAGGAGTCGAGCTATAAATAATACTAATAAATTAAAAAATTAAAAAGGACCTACGACACATTATTTGCAGACATTGGGTATTTTCCCCCCAGAGTTTTTTCAGGGCTCAACCGATTTTCATTGAACATATTATTTTGTAATGTGCACGCGATGCGCTTTCATTTGAGACCCCTTTGAGAGATTTGCAGAAATTCGGTTATTCTTCCCCACTTTCACCCCCCACAACTTTTAAACGACTCAACCGATTTTCATCAAACATGTCTAAAAACACTCGCCCGTAACTCACCCTTCATACAAAAAAAACTCAATTGAAATCCCTGCATCCGTTCGCGAGCTTCGGAGCCACTGACAGACAGACAGACAAACAGACAGACAGACAGACACGTCTAACTTATAACACCCCTCTTTTTGCGTCGGGGTTAAAAAAAGATGACGGGGTAGACGCGGGCGCGCGGACGATACGATGGAATTGAACCGAATACAGCGGATGAAACCGCGGGGCACGGCTAGAATTATACATACAAAGGAGTCATAAGTACTGAGTTTAATTAATTAAGGATACCACGACTTAATTACTATTTAATGGAGTAGTTAATAATCTTGGGTAAGGATATACATACTTATTAAGATAACATAGGTATGTTTGATAATTACTCGGTTCAGTTAAAAAATATTTAACTTATTTGTGGCTTGATAATATGCATACTATAACTACTGTAACACGGGCATAGCCAGAATTTAGTTAGGGGGAGGGAAAGGTTTACGATTCTGGAACCCCCCGTTCACATAAAAACATCAAGAATGTGCCTCAAATTATAATAATAACTCCCAAAATTCCCCTGACCTATGTCCCGCAAAGCACTGCAAATTGTTTAGACAGTAAAATAAAGCACGTTTTTTATTATTTATTTTACCAACAAAGGACGCTTTCTCGGCCACCCGAGTGGCTTATCTTGGCCTTTACGATACCGACTGCCACTCGTAACCTTGAGAGCAATAAACTGACAAATATATTATTCGTTTTAAATGTGCCATTGCAAGGAGAGCAATACACTTATCTATGTAACGTATGCTTCAACTTATCGTCCTTCAAAATTGAAACTGTCTTTTTTTTCAAAATCATCACTTATACCTCTGTAACAGTGCAATTATACCTTTTTTTTTTTTTCGTACGTAAATCCCTTCGGATACCCCCCCGTTGGCCAACGGGGGCGAGTTGCAATTATACCTATCATCAACGAGCCAACGCATTTTAAATTCATGTTTTTATCCTAACCTGCATTAAAACTAGATCTGCGATTCATTGTGCTGTTGCAAAAATTGAGCGAAGTAATTTCACCAGGACTTTTTCTAACGGTGATAATTCCTCAATGGCTAGTCCGATTTTCGTTTTTCTTTTTTTGTATTGTGTATATGAACAAATTAGGCTTTGCTGTTCATTGAGAAATCAGTTTTTTTTCCGGTGATTATTCCTCCGTGGTACTTTTGATTTTTGATTTTCCTAGCATATATCCATCAGGAACATCTTTGCTTGTGTGAAATTTCATTAGAATCGGTTCAGTCGTTTGGAAGGAGAAGATGGTCTAACGAATAACATGAGTCGTCTAACAGAGAGCTTCACTCTTCCAGAGCTTCGCTCAATAATCCCAATTCATAAAAAAATGTAAGATCTGCATCCTTAGTGACACATCTTTTGAAATATGAATACATTAAGACTGATAAGGAGTAAACGTCGAATGCAATAAAGTAACGTCTTGATGTCTTCTATCAGGTTGCTTGAAACAAGACTGCAATGATCCATAGCACGAGCATGCATCATATTTTATGAGTACTTTGGATGCATGACTGTCGTAAAATTTATGACAACGACGTAACTATTACTAGAGTGATAAATTTTATAGACCAGCTGAAATAGTTATATAATAGTTATTTTAACGATTCTCGGTGCAAATGCTCTTTAATATTCATTAGTCTCGGTTAAAACAAAGTGAAGATGATGCAGAGGGCCTTACTAACATCCTTGACCCAAACCTGCATTTGCTAAGCAACGGAGGAGGCACTGGCGCATGATTTCCTCTCTGGGTTGGGAGGTCAGACGTGAGTCGCTATCGGAAAAGTCAACATACCAACCAAAAATAATAAACGGATCTCGCGCTGCAAAGTGCAAACTACGATGATGAAATCGCTATGATGATGATGATGATGAGTCTTGCTCAAAATAAAAGTATTTCTAGTTATTAGCTGTGCCTCACAGTTTCACCCGTAGTACTCGGTTCTATATCACAGTGCCCGCCCAAACCCCTATAATTTTTTTACTCATTGCTCGGCTCTTAAGGATCAACGTGAATTTATATAGTCTATAATCTTCTCCAAGAACTGAGCTATCAAATGCAAAAATAATTTTAAAATTGTACATGTTGTTCCAGAGATTGGCGCGTTCAAACGCTCTGCTATATCTAACATAACATAACATCATAACATAACTTCACACCTGTATCCCCGAAGGGGTAGGCAGGAGTGTATTACACACCCACGATTCGCCAGTTATGTTTAGGTTCCAATGTAATAGGGGGCGAGCCTATTGCCATCTACCGGGCACATTGTTAAGCGAGCGATAATTAACATTTATTAATGCACACATAACTACGAAAAGTCAGAGGTGTGTGCCCGGGGCGACTGGGGATCGAACTCGAGACCTCGTCTCAGCAGTCCGTTACGTACGCCTATATCTGTACTATAATTTTAAAATAAAAAGGTTTAATTATAAAAAGGTAAAGTTATTGATGTTGTGAGTTTGTAGGGCGTGATCTCTGGATTTAATGAACCAATTTTGAAAATTATTTTATCAATAGAAAGCCACATTATTCATGAGTGTCATAGGCTATATATCATGACCATCACGCATCATCATCATCAGGCTATATATATATAACGAAACAGATTTATTAGGGTCTATAGGCAAAAAAAAGCGGCGGTAGCCTAGTAGTATGGGTAATGGACTGCTGAGACGAGATCTCGGGTTCGATCCCAGGTTTTACCATGGCACACACCAATGACTTTTCGATGCTTTTCGAAGTTATGTGTGTATTTATCGCAGGTTTATAAGTGCCCGGTTAATGGCAATAGGCTCGCCACCTATTACATTGGGACCTAAACATAAACTGGCGAAATGTGGGTGCTAGCACCTCTGCCTACCCCTTCGGGGATATAGGCGTGAGTTTATGTTATGTTATGTTATGTCTATAGGCAACCTGGTTAGCTTCGACTAAGGCAAACTTATGTAAATCAAATCTAGCATATTTTAAGAAGCCAGGTCAAAAGTACACGCAACCAGCGTACATGTATGAAAAAAATGTATCTATGAGAGTAGAAGAAAGGAAAGGCGTATGCCAGGATCGTAGTTGAAATATGTTGCCTCTCCACTCCAACGAGAAATGGGCATGACTGTGTCCACATATGACGGCCTCTGTGGCGTAGCGGTAGTGCATTCGACTGCTACGACATAGGGCGCGGGTTCGATTCCCGCTCAGTGCAAATATTTGTATGCATGAATATGTCTATTTGCATTGGTCTGGGTATTTCTGTTTATAATATGTATGTATTTACAAAACAAGTTGAATTCCTGAGACGAGTTCAGCCGAATACAAAGGGATTTTCTTTTATTTTATCTTTTTATTTTCTTTTTTCTTTATCTTGCAATGGTTCACCCCAGCACGAATCTATTACCGAAAACAGCAACTCGATAGCTCATCTCCTTCATACCCAAAACCGTGACAGAAAATTGGCAACGACGACGTCGACGACAACTCGATAGCAATAGGGTTTTTCTAAAGAAAATCCCTAAAAAAGTATATAAGTATGTTATCCGCATTCTGGAACCCATAATACAAGCTAGTTAAACTATGCTTACTTTGGGTCTAGAAAGCGCTGTAGACTGTCGTAGAATATTTATTTATTTATTTATATGTATGAGCTTATAACGTTTTTAGAAACAGAAGTGATATCACACAGATACGAATCTTGAAATCGAACAGCCAATTTGTAATTTCGCGGATGATCTAAGAGAAGACGTGATCATTGGTAAATCAGAACGGAGCAGCTGATTAGTGATCTCATTTCTAAAACAAAATGATTGATACGATACACATTAGCAAGTATACATAAAAGTGATGTATGGGCACTAACAATTTTACTGAAACACATGCCTTGTATGATGGCAGAACTATTCCGCATGTGCGAATCATTTGCTTTTAAACGTTTTGGCGGATTTTGTATAGTATTTAGTGAATTAGAATATAGCAACATAACATAATAATAAATAAATAAATATTCTACGACATTCTACACAGCGCTTTCTAGACCCAAAGTAAGCATAAGTTTAACTATAGTTTAACTAGCTTGTGTTATTGACCTCCATGATCGGGGCCTGAGGACGGCAGTTGGCCGACTTGCCATCCTTACAGAAGCAGGCCGTGGCGGAGGCGTGTCGTGTGTGCCCTACACACGCCTGCCAACTCACCGAAGCGGGATAAAACCCGAGCCCACCAGGCGAGGCCGCGGTAGCGGCCAAAGTCCGCTGGCAACCCTGGGGTTATCCTTTCGAGGGCTTACCCGGGGTGCCCGGCAATGGACACTTGGGAGGACACCGTGCGGTTTTAGTCGATACACGACATAACCGCCCCCGCTGGCCGGCGGGGGATATCCGAAGGGAACTTTTTTTTTGGTAAATACATACATATTATACATAGAAACACCCAGACCAATGCAAATAGACATATTCATGCATACAAATATTTGCACTGAGCGGGAATCGAACCCGCGCCCCCTGTCGTAGCAGTCGAATGCACTGCCGCTACGCCACAGAGGCCGTCATTACATAACATAACATAACTTCACGCCTTTATCCCCGAAGGGGTAGGCAGATGTGTATTACACACCCACGATTCGCCAGTTATGTTAAGGTCCCAATGTAATAGGGAGCGAGCCTATTGCCATCTACCGGACACATTATTATATATATAGAATATAGCACATTAGCCTTTATAGTAATCATGAAAGTTGGCGCGGATGTCACCAATGATAGGAACTAAAACTACAACTAAACTTGATTAAAACTTAACTGCGTTATCAAGCTTTACTCAATGAATTGAGTGAAACATGAGAACCCAATTATGTTTCACCATTGAAAATCCGCTCAAATAACCACAGAATTTTAAATTTTAAATTAATCTTGATTCCTGTCATTAGTGAAATCCGTTCTAAATCCTACTTATATTGTAAATGTGAAGTTTGTGAAGATGTTAAAATGTTTGTTACTCAATCACGCTTTAATGGCTGAACGGATCTGGCTGAAATTTGGTACAGGGATAGATTATAGTCTGGAATAACACATAGGCTGTACCGAAAGGGAAGCAAGAACGTAAACAGAATTCCATGGGGGTGAAACCACGGGAAAGAGCCAATTTGATATAAACGAAATTTCATTTAAGTTGTGGTCGGAGTTGAACCAGCGACCCCTATCGGAAGTCCAATATTAGCGACTATGCTACTGTAGTATTATAGTATTTGCTACACACTGCATTCTATTACTGATAAGTAATATATAAAGCATACAATAGGAGAGGCCTATGTCCAGCAGTGGACTGCAATAGGCTAATTGATTGATTTCATTGAAGTAATAAATGTACCTACACAAATAAATTGGAATTTGGAAGAAAATGGCCTAAACTCACACAGAAATACTAAAATGGAACAATATTTTTGGGTCAAAAGCCAGACATTATTATTCAATGACTCCAGCCGACCATTAAACCAGGCAGTGAATACATTGTTATACAGTTTCGGTTCATTGAGTACCTTAACCCCACCCAATGGTATTTTTATATTGGATTTAGATGTCAAGTGGAACGGGGTAGGGAGAATACAAAATTCACACAATAAACTATCATCATTTATGAGTTATTATTATTATATATTATTATATGAATATTTACTTAGATTCATGTGGTTTTTGAGACCATTGAATTAAACGGCTACGATATCTGAGTAGGGTCTTATAATTAACTTTTTCCTCTACTTAACAACTACTAATGAATTACTAAATACGCATAGGACGTGTCTTCTACAAATAACAAAAAAAGGTTAATAAATTATAACAATTACCTTTAAAAATAAATCACAAAACTCTTTCAATTCACAAAAGAAAATCGATTCTCATTTCGATTTTATCGTAAAATTATTTTCATTCGAGTAATTCGTATTCGTATCGACTGCACAACGTTCGGTCACTTACTAACTCTGCGAGAAGCCAAACAGTAATATTATTATTAACTCTGTGTCGTAACGTACAGGTGACATCATTTAGTGAACCACCACAATGAGAATATGGCCTAACTCATTGTCAAGGCTATTTAATTGTCACTGCTCATCATTGTTAGAATATGAAAGGACTTTATATAATTTTTGACACCACTATCCGCAAAAGGAGAGTAATAATTTCAAGATTTAGCGCTTGAGTTTCTTTATTTCACTATAAATGCCTGAATAAATTTGATGCATGAAGGTTCCATTAGAATTATCACGAGTGATACTGGCTATGCTTTTGAAAATAAAATAACAATATGGCGGTGGTATGTTTTCGGTTTTGAATTTGTTGTTTTAAATTAAGTATTTCTTATATATGCACTTGTCTGTCATTCTTTCAATTACAGAACTAATTCCGATAAACGAGATTACTTGAATAAATAGGTATGTGCAATAAACAGTGCGTCGATGCTAATTACAATGCAAGTAAATGATAACGACAAATGAAAGAAAAAAGAACTAAAAAACAACGCGATATTTAAAAATATGTGGGTTCGTTATGTGTATAATAAATTGATACTCATTATTAATTTGACGAGTATTACCTACAGCAGAATTGACTAAATAGTCTACTACGTGAAGTAGTTAGATCAAGTAATTTTTAAGACAATTAAAACGGAGTTCTAGTTTTGTAAAGGCGGCAAAAATGGGCAATTTTGTAGATATAGTAGTTTTAGATGTAGTTAAGTAATGCCAATGTTTACTAATATAGACGTCGTAAATTCCACTCAGTTATCTTAGTCAATGGTGTAGGTATATACAATGAGAACTTACCCTGAGGCCTTCGTCCATGGCTTCGAGACTCTCATTTGGCAGATCAGACAGGCGAGTTTGTACATCTTTAATGTCTTGTAGCAGAGTGTCTATATCGTTAGATAATTGATCCTGAGAACACACACTTTTATTAGTAAAACACACTTTTGTACAGCCACGAAATGGAATCAAGTCTTTCATGTTAATACTTTAAAATCAATATTAATCAAAGAAAATGTTCTAGTGATACAATTTTATAATAAACAAATGCATTTGTATTACCATTTCAAGAACAAAGTAAATCCAAACTAAATAAGTCTGCTAGTTTTGGATTATATCCAAGACATAAATTATAAGCTCGTATGTTTGTGTATGTGCATACATGCTCATACGGCTTACGTATAGATAACATAGATAAACAGATTTATGTAGCATAGGCGTTCAAGGAACAAACACAGATTATTGCAAGACAAATTACTTTATATTATTTTTAACTTGGCTTGAGACAATATCAGGAAACAGAAATCGGAAATAACGCCCACTTAGTGCAAATATTTCTACGTGAGCACGTGTGTCAAACAATTAGCACAACATCAATTCTAAAATGCTCGTCATAATTTTGATTCCATTTCGCTTTTAGGGAGTTACAGTCCATGTGATCATTCGGTGAACTGTAGGTTAAAACACAATACAACAACAAAATAAAACAAAATTAGTTCATAACATCAATGTTGCTTGGCATGACATGCAAAAAGGGGTCTCCTGCAAAAGGGCTGTTATCATTATCTCAGTCAACAAAGCTGATCAGTATAAATAAGTCCAAGTTTTCTATGCCGAAAACGATAGAAATTCGAAAATTTAACATTGTAATCGTGAATTTTGAAGAAGATGCTATATGGAAAATTAAACATTTTAGAATACATAAATTTGACTGTTTCAAATAATCAGTTTCCTCAAGCCATTATAATTTAGTTAGATTTTTACTCTATAGTAGTGAAGCGTGAGTCTTAGACATTGACAAGCGATCGGAATAGTTTTCGGTACGGAACACTTGAATAAGGATATCTCACATCCAATCTAATTTTAGAACAATGGATGCTATAATAATCATAG
This sequence comes from Cybosia mesomella, assembly GCA_946251805.1. Classification (NCBI taxonomy): domain Eukaryota; kingdom Metazoa; phylum Arthropoda; class Insecta; order Lepidoptera; family Erebidae; genus Cybosia; species Cybosia mesomella. The sequence goes on from OX276395.1 coordinate 2,643,347, forward strand.
TAACAATTTCTAAATGACACAAGTATTTACCATTCAACAGTTGAACTCTTGCAAACCAAATTCTATGCAAATTCAAAAAATAGAAAAATATGACTGACCTTAGCAAACATTTTTGAACATTTTAAATGAGCAGACTTCATCAAATTTGTATTTTAACTGTCTGCAGTCTGCGGTTGTGAATTCATTGGATTACAACCTTATAAACTTTGGAAGCCCAATTACAGACCTACAACTTATTTGAAGCGACTATCGTCTCGTAGTAGCCAGATTTTGACAGGGGTAAACTAATAATAAAAATAAAACTATCTAATCACATAAATAAAACAATGTACTTATCATTATTATTCAAGTTTATTACAATAAAAAAATATCAGATTACTGACATAGACTAGACAAATTGCAGATCTGACTAGAGTTGACTAGAATTCACACAATACAAAAATAATGAATCAAATGCGGTACTATGCTACGACTGCAATAACGGTGCACGCCAAAATGTGGCACTACAAGACGGAACATGGCGTGGCTAAACACATTGCAATACAGAGCTGCGTAATATGTGAAATTAAGAATTTAGTAATTATATCATGCCAAACGTAAAGTATATATTTAAAAATCGTACGATACGATTCTGGGTCAGTCACCTTTCTTGTCTTCCGGGGCGCCGTCCGCAGGTCCTGTATGGATGAGGGTGGGGCTGGTTCTATAGGTAGGGTTGTTAGTATATCCTCCCTAGAAACAGGTTCTTTCATTTCGTCAATAATTACTTCGACGCTCAAGTAAGAGGACTTGTCTCTCCAGCTACATATGCCGCCGGGAAGGTCCATGGATATGTAACTGGAGTTATAAGGTGAGCCAGTTGCTTCTTTCGGCTCATCGGCCTCAGAAGAATTGCCAGAGCTACCACCCTGGTCTCTATCTTTATCGTGTTCATCTTTTATGTTAGTTTCTGAAGTTTTATCAGATTGAGTTTGGATTTTACTAGCCAAATAAAGGAAATACTGACATTCAGCGTCATGATACAAATGTTTTTCTGGCCAGAACGAATTATCATTAATAATGTTTTCCGTAACGCTAATGCCTTTTTTATTGTTAGATTCATCTATGCCTTTAGATGTTATCGTTTTTTCTACAGATTTACGTTCGATCAGTAGTTTTGCCGCATCATCAACTGTGTGTTTGTCCATCAAAAATGTATCTGCTTTTAAATTTGAGAAATTATTAGTAGCATTATCAATGTTAGATAGGGGAATCTTAGACGCAGGATCGGCTTTCTTTGTTTCAGTTTTAGTCCATACACTTGCGATTAATGCACTTTTAGTAACACCATCAGAATTATCTTTACTAATTTTTATTTCATCCGGTCGAATTGAATCTTGAAGTCCTTTTTTTGCACTAAATGGAGGTATATTAGTAATAACAGAATCTTTAAGAATTTGTTTTTTAGTATCAATAGTTTGTATCTCCCCCGTTTTGGGCTTATTACTATAAGTATCTTGGTTTTTGCTAGAGTCTAGTTTGACTTCCACTTGATATTCTTGTATATATGTTGTGTCAGGAGGTGTTATTTGGCTATCTAATTTATTTAATTCTTTCGAGGAACTGTGTGTTGGTATTGTTTTATACTGTTCATCAGATTCTCTCGGTGTGTCTTCTTCTTGAGTGACTAAAAGATCTTCAGTGAATTCTAAGGATTGCGTTTCAGTGATTGACATGGGTTCAGTGTCATCCAGAAGTGAGTCAATCATGCTCATGCTAATATGTTTGTTGTCTAATGATTGTTCTTCATCATGTTTTGAAATCATATATTGATCGGAAAAACAACACGAAGGTTCTTCTGGTAACTTAGGGTCTAAACTATCCGGTTCAGGAGTTGCTAACGATGGACTCATATTGTCTAACAATTCATCGTACTGATATTCAATAGAAGTATGAGTATCAGTGAGTTCTTTAGGCGAGTCATCACTCGTCATCGACGAGTCATTTTCAGGTAGTAACATCTCCTCAATTTCCCTTTGTAAATCCGCCATTTTGCTTTCAAGTGATTGTTCTTCTTTAATTTTAGCTTCGAGATCTTGTGTTTGGGCTGTAATTGCTAATATTTCTTTAGTGATAAATTGCGTGGCTGATTGAATATCATCTGTACTTTTGGTAACTTCAACTGGGCTCGTAAGTGTGTCTTGGCTAGGTAAGTTATCCTCTTTTATTTCTATTTTTATTGTTTCTATTTCAGTGGATGAGAACGTTGGTGCATGTTTTATTTCTACTGATACAATTTCAGATAAATCCAAACAACTCGGATCTGTTTTCCAATACTGAGCTTCCGAAAATACTCTGTCTTTGACAGGTGTTAGATCTGACTCAGGTGTTGATAGAGGAGTTTTAAACTGCGCTAAGGAAGGTGTTTCTTGTTCAGATGATGTGATTTCAGCTGTCGAACATGTTTCTGTAATCTTCTCTACGGATTTTTTATCTTTTTTCTTCTTTTTGCTTTTCTTTTTCGTTTCCAGTTGAACGGTTGGCATGGTAAATACCTCAATTTCTTCTTCAATTTGAGGTGGTTCTTTAATTTCTACTTTGGTTGATTCGATTTTTTCTTCGAAGGGCTTAGCAACTTTTTCTTTTAATTTAGATGATCGTTTCTTTTTATCTTTTTTTAGCGGTTGCCTGTCCTCATCAGAAGTTACAGGACCTGTTTCAAGTATCTTAGATTTTATTTCTTTTTCTTTAGATTTAGATGAGCGGTTCTTGCGGCCTGGTTTCTTTGGAGGTTTTTCATCTTCCGATGGACTCAGTGTCGATACAACTTCGTCGGGTTTAAGCGTGCTAGTCAAAGCATCAAATCTGTTTTCAGACTTTTCACGAGTTTCACGTTTTTCTGTGACATTGAATTGAGACTGGGTATCTCTAGATCTAGATCTGGACCTTCTATTTCTATCAACCTTTATGAAACCTTCCGCATCTATTTCAATATCAGGTTTATAAGCATTCTTATCTGATTCATCTACTAGGATCATTGGAGGGTGAATTTTTACTGGAATATGAGCATATTGTACGTGAGAAACTTCAGTGTGTTGATTTCTTTCAGGTGAACATCTTCCAGCAGCAGCTATTTTAGCCCAAGATCCAATGGTATCGCTTTCTGGAAACGTATCAGAAAGATCTTCGGATTGCAGGATTGATTGTAGAGGTAGTTCTATTACTTTTTCGGTGGTGGTGGTTTGTGGTTTTTCACTTACCATAACGGGTTTTACAATTTCTTTTCGTTTAAGATTCTCAGAATGGAGCTTTTTATATTCCACTTCCTCCTGTACTGCACCTTCAGCAACTACTTCAGCATATGATTTACCATCCTCGGCGGCTTTGTGCCATACATTAACAGGCTCTGAATCAACTACCACTGTATGTACTAATGTTTCTTGTTGTGATGTTGGCGGTGGCCCATGACTTAATAGTTTAGTGATTGAAATGTCTTTCTTGTCATCCTTTTCTTTCTTTTTTTTCTTTTTAGTTTTCTTAGATTTAATTTCAATATGTTCCTCGGGGGCTTCAAATATAGCATCAGGTTTATATATAACTTTTTTAACAGATGGCTGAGTCTTTTGTGTCTGCTCATAATTTTCGTTCTCAGTTTGTAGCACTGCTGAATATGATGTTTCTGGAATGGCTTCAATAACTGCATCATGGGCTTCTACTTCTTGTACAATCAAAGGTATAGGTGCATCTTTAACTACTTCTTTTCTACTCTCAGACACAGTAGTAATAGTCTGATACATGTAAGAAGGTGTGAATTCTGGTGCATCAGCCGACAATTTTGAATACAATACAGTGTTTGGATAAGAGGGTTTGAATTCAGGAATGGAGTCAATTTCAGGAAGGAGATCATGCAAGCTATGTATAGGAGACTTTTCTACACGGCTAACAGTTTCAGATTTAGAGAGTATCGCATCCGTAATGTTAGTTAAATTTAAATTTTCCGTAGCAACGTCCGAGAATTTCTGCGTATCAATATCAGGTTGGATATTTGATTGTGACAGGTTTGATACAGATTGTAATATTTCAGTTGTTATAAATTCTGACGAGATAGTATCGGGCTTGGGTTTGGATATTGAACCTGTTTCATTGCCTAACTGCTTTCCTACAATGTTACTTTCTTCTGATAAGGTATGATCTTCAGTAGCTTCAAGAACTTCATCATTATTACTGAAGAGAGCCTCATGAAATATCATATCTTCGTTTTCAGTACTGATGCATTCCGTAGCTTTGATTTCTTCATTTTGATTCGACAGTTTAAGTTCCATGTCTTTTAAAGATTTTTCAATGTCCTTAATATCACCGAATACCACAGGTATAAGTGTATCATTTATGTCATCGATTTCGAATGTTTGAGGTGCAGGTGTAATCTCCGGTACATTTAACATTTCAGGTTCTTGAAGCGCTTCTTCAATGAGATCTTGAACCAATTTATGATCATCGTTAGTTTTAGGAGTACAAGAACTCATGGAGATAATTTCGATAACTTTTTCAGGACTAGACAATAAATTTTCAACAAGTTGCGTTTCTGAATTAGAAATATTTTCTTTATCTTCTTTAATCAGAATAATATCTTGCGTACACATTGTATCAGTTAATTCACTGCGATCGATAATTTCAAATGTGTCATCATCAATAGATTCTTGGTGGATATTATTAGCAGGTTCATTAACCTCAAAATCGGCCTCATCAGATTTATATTGCTTGTCAAAGACAGGCAACTTAATATCTGAAGTGGGTGTCGCATCTTCCACATTACCATAAACAACAGATATTGGAGTATTACTAAGATCATCAACTTCAAATGACAAGGCAATCTTCTTCAGAAGAGCTTTCTGTGTTTGTACAGCCCCATCTTTGATGGTTCCGATTATTTGTCTTTCATCTATTTCTTCAACAGTATGTTGTTTAATACCACTTGTTAAAACATCTTTATCAGTTTCAATTACAGGTTCAATGATTACTTCGCTCAAATCATCAAGTGACAATGTTTCACTCAGAATTTTCTCTTTACTGGTATCTCTTTCCGGAACTTGAAGTTCTGGCGTTGTTTCTCTTGATTTTACCATAGCTAGAAGACGTTCAGCGTCTTGAACTTCATGATAGCTATGACGTAACGGTTCAAATATACCATCGGACTTCTCTGTTACATTGGGTCTGACTTTATCTTTTTCTGCATTTTTTTCTTCTGAATTGATTATCAATCTATCTTTTTCCTCAACTGATAAATTTTCTACTTCTTGGAAAGAATATCGGGTAGAAACAAGCAACGTCTCTGCATCATATAACTCGTGGTAACTAAATCGCGGTACTTCGTATATAGACAAACTGAGGGACTCAGCTTCTGGTAAAACTTTTGGGATATTTTCAATAGTTGGAGGTTTCGATCCTCTATTAGGAGTAGAAATTTCCGGATTGGTACAGTCTTCTCGCTCACTTATGGTATCCCGTCTTGAATTTTGATTTTCCTTGTTTTTCGTATTAATATTTTTAGAAGGAGGGGGCTCCGTGTTCATTTTTTTAGGTTTAGTTAAAATTGTTGCCAATAAATTTTCCGCATCAGAAATTGCCTGATAATGTTGTCGTGGAGCATCATCAATCAATCTTGATGAATACACATTTTCAGCTGCTCGTTTATCAGGTGATAAGGGTTTATCTATCACGTCAGTAACAATAACTGCACTTGTCTTAATTTGCATAAGGATACGTTTTTCACCGTCCTTTATTTCCTCAGAAGTGTGAGAGGGTGAGTGTTTCTCAGGTTTAGGTGTATCTTCTTTTTTGTTAATTAATGATTTATCGTTAACTGTGGTTTTACTATCAGGCTCAGATGAAAGCTTTTGGCGCTCGATAGTATTGGCAAACTGTTTTTCAGCATCAATAATTTCATGATAGCTGTGACGAGGGATTTCTTGGCGCAAAGCTGTAATAGAACTGTATAATTTAAACTGTTCAATCACTTCCTGATTACATTCAAGGCCTGTACTTTGCACCGTATACATTGTATCTTCATCTTGACGTAGACTATCTTTAGTTACCAAAAGTTTAATTTCTTGATCACTGGCACTGTTTCCTAGTTTCTGTTCTTCGTTAGGATCTGCTGGAGATGCTAATATAATTTCAGCGTTTGACTGAGACATTGAATTAATATATTCGAGATGAGCTATTTCGTCCAACCCAGTTTCTTGGACAACACTTTCGATATTTGTGTTTATAAAATCTTTACGGCTATCATGAGCTTTTTGTACAGTTTCTGAGGTTGGGAAAGAAGACATTAGATCATCATTTGTACTTGATGTCAGTTTGGGCAATTTACTATACACCTGGGATCCCATAATTAATTCAGCATCTCTGATTTCATGATAGCTAGTTCTGAGTTCTTGTTCTATCACTGATGATGCAAAAGCAAAGTTCAAAACATTGGCTGCTTCCTTAGCAAGGTTGCCTATTGGCAATTGTTCTTTTCCCGAGTTTTGAGTATCTCCGGAGATTTCTGAAGTAATAACGTCAGTTTGATTTATGTTCAGTGATTTTGAAGCCTCAATTTGATCAATAGATGTCACTTCAGTACTCTTTGAAATAATGAAATCAATACTTTGTTCAATGTCAGGTTTTACCGGCTTGGTAACAAGAGCTTGAAACAATACAGCCTGAGCGGTATTTTCGTTACATTTATCTTCTGACTCGTGAGTGAGCACGTCTGTTGCTTTAATATTCAACGGAAAATCAACGTTCTGGATATTTTGATGATTACTGTTAGGATTTTCATCACTTATGACTGGTGATTTTTCTAAATTTATTTTCTGATTTTCTTCACCGATTTTTTCCTGTCGAAGATGTTTTTCAACACTGCGATCTTCTTGAGTTAATTGTTCCATGATGTTCTCATTTTCTTGTGAATCACTTCGTTGATTTAATATCAGCTGCGTGTACTCATAGTCTAATTGATATGTATCGAGGTCTACAGCATATGATTTAATTTCATTCACTAGTTCTTGGTAAGGAATATTGACATTTTTATCCTTATTTTTTTTTTCTACTGATACACGATTACGATCTTGAACTGAACCAAAGATGGCTTCATCAATTATATCCGAAAATTCTTCCTCTGTTAATTGTTTTTCTAGCTTGTTTTCTAAAGGCTTTTGAAGCTCAGTAAGGGTAATTATAGATCTTTTACTTTCTTGATCAGGTTCTTCGAGGACGTCTTGAATTATGTCATCTTGAACAGGTAATTGTGTTAATACTTCGGTCGATTCAACAATAGAACAATCAACTGCACTTTCATTCGATATGAAATCAGATATATTTTTTGTTACTTCTGAAGCAGTGTTGGTTATTTCTAAACAAGTTTGAGTAACTTCAGCATTAGGTTGATTTGTACCAAGTACAGTTTCGTAGATATCAGTTCCTGAATCCAATATGTTTCGGTGAATAACCAATTCTTCTGTAATAACCTTTCTATCTAAAATATTATCATCACTAACATTAATGGAAGACTTATCATCAGTGATTTTGTTATTTGTCGTTTCTTTACCTAAAATTAGCTTATCATCAATGAATTGAGGTTCTTCTAATGAATTACTTTTACTGTGTATCTTAACAGTCCTGATAGGCGGGAGTTTCTTTTCCTCATGTGTTATTAAGTAAACTGTTCGTGTTTCAACGTCCTGAGTAATTGGTTCATAATGAGTTATCTCTTCAACAATAAAAGAACCTTCTTTCAATGCATCAGGAGAGAAATATTTATTATTATTATTCTGCTCATTTGATGGAGTTGTAACAAGGGCAGGTGCATGTATTTCAGAATTAACATCTGTTACTATTTTATCACCAATAGTTTCCGAAAGGCCTACAACTGACTGACTCGCATGTGCCATTTCCTCTTCTGCATTATCAGCTTTTTTATCAATTCCAGACGATTTACTTTCTATATATGTATTGCCAGTTTCATGTAATATAGTAACTTGATTAGCAACATACTCAGTTCCAGTTATAGTTAAATCAGATGCAGGTTGACTGATAGGCTCAAACGTAGTCTCAATTACACCTTCCTCTTCCTCCAACATATCGTTCCAATCAATATGTTCTATAGGTTGAATATTTTCCACTTCTTCTTCAGGTGATGTATCTGAATCAATATTCATTGTAGAGGTTATTGATTCAATATTCACTGTAGAGGTTATTTTAGTGTTATCTTCTATAGATGATGTTATTTTGGTGTCAATAGTACATAGTTTTGGCACTTCTTGCTTCACTTTAGCCTTCAGCCCCTTTTCTTTGGGTTTCTTTTTGAAACCTTCAGAACGTTGAATATCTTTCAACGCTTTATCAATATCATCATCACCAAGTTTTACTTTTTTTGTTTTCTTCTTTTTATGTATTTTAGTCTCTTCCAAAGCTGGTTCTACTGCAACTACATCTAAAATATGTATTTCAGATTTAGGTTCTTCAACTATTTTCTCCTTGACATCACCTTCATGTTTAGCTTTTGATTTAGTTTTTTTCTTGAACCGCTTTGTTTCTTCTTGAAATTTATAACTTTCATGCTCTAGTGCATTTTGTTTATCGATTTCAATATTTAGTACAGGTTTAACCTGTTTAATTACTGTGTTTACCACAGTTGACTCTCGATTCTCAGTCGTGACCTTGCTTTTGTCATGCTTCTTTTTCTTAGTTAATTTATATTCTTCAACTTGCTCTACTACATTAGGAATTTCTTTGGTAACCGGTTCAATAGTTTTGACATTTTCTTCGATGCTTCCTTCTGTCTCTGTAGCTTCACAGACAGTGCAATCCGGTTTCTTATCTGGTTTCTGTTGTTTTCTACCTTTTTTGCTTTTAGATGAGGATAACAATTCCTCGGGTTTATCATTTTGTGTTGTTTTAATTGTTTGTTCTTCATATACATCTTTTTGTTGTACTTTAGTCGATTCTTCAGTAATAATTTGGGAAGAAATATTTAATGGAGCTTGTTGCTTTCCTGTCTTTTCATTTTTACATTCCTTTTTGTTCCTGAGAGTTTGTTCTACTTGATTATTTTCTTGTATTTCAAAGTTCTGTGTGCATACAGCTGCAACTTCTTGATAACTTCGATCTACAGGTGTTACCTCTTCAAAGGATTCATATTTTTGTTCTTTTGTGCTATTTAGCTCTTCGAAAATTTCTTCAGTATCTTTGGGTGAGATTTCTCGAACAGTATTATAACTTATAAGCCCTGTTTTATCTTGTGAAATAACAACGCCTGTCTTTGGAGTGATGCTTTCTGTAGCTGTTGTGACTTCCTCTATGTTAGATTGCCATTCAATGGATGCTTCAGTATTAGTTGCTGTAAATATACTTTCCGAAGATTGAGGTTCCATTGCGAGTTGTTCACTATCTTTAACTTTTGGTTGACATAAAAGTTCAACAATTAATTGTTTACTATCCTGCGTTTCATTTTTAAAGGATTTGGCATCAATATCACCGGAAAGCTCCTTAGGATCTACAGATATTTCTTGAACCATTGATGTTTCTACTGTTATAACATCAAGCGCATTGTCAGTAGGACAGTCATCTACTTTGTACTGTTTTAATGAAGAGGATTGCTTTGGACCCTTTTTTTTCTTCGGCTTTTCTTTGGGTATCACATCCAATGGTCCTGTAGGTTCAGGAGTTATAATCTCAACATCTATATCACTTGATTTCTTTCCTCTTTCGTAATGAGAATCCTTAATACTTTTCTGTTTTTTGGATTTAGTGTGTTCTTCAATATTTGATGCCTTTTTCATTTCATCAACATCGGGTGCTGAAAGGGCTTCACACTTTGGTTGAATTACTGACGTATCCATAATTCTTTCTTTACTATTATCTCTTGCTTCTTTTATTCTCTTTTTCTTATGTTTTCCTAACTCCTCAATTTCTTTGAGAGCTTTCTGTATTTCATCTTCAGCATTTTTAGATTTTTTAGGTTTTTTCTTTTTAGGTTTTTTAAGCTCAACGTCCCCAATAGTCTCAAGTTGTGAATCTTCACTAATGTTAACAGTAACAGTTTCAACAACTGTAGCACTGTGCTTAAGCTTCTTAGTAACTTCTTTAACCTCTGTAGGAAGGTCTAATGTTGGCATACCTTGCAATGGCAATAGTTCTGGTGTAGATCTAATTGGAGCTAATTCTACCTGTACCTCAGTATCATCAAAGTCTTGTACTTCTATGGCCTTTTTCATAGTCTTTTTCTTTTTCATGGCTTGCACATCATGTGCTTTAGTGGGCCGCTTCTCTGAAGCGCGTCTTTGTCTAGGCATTTCCCTAGATCGACTTCTAGTAGGTGGACGATCTGGTTTTTCAAGCCTATCTACTCTTTCTGACCTTTCTAGTCTCTCAGGTTTATATCGCGGGGTTTCAATCCGCTCACTTTTCAACTCATGCTGATGCATCAGTGGAGATTTCTCAACGCATTCTATTACAATCTCTTTGAATAACTCTACTTGTGCTATTTGTGGTTTCGGTAAGGACGTCACGCTGTGAGTACGGGGTTGCTTGCGGAGTCCAAGTGCCAAAATTTCGGCATATGATAATTCATGCTGACGATCCTTATTTGGACTAGGACCTCTTTCTTGCTCGGTAACTTGCAACTCTTGGAGCGATGGCTCTGGTATATTATGAACGATCGTTTCCTCCTGTTCCTGATAAATCGGTTCAGTTTCCTCCAAAGATGGCTCCTGGTATTCTATCGGAGGGACCGTATATTGCTCCTGGACTGACTCGGGGTCCAAGCGCTCTACATAGTCATCATAGTATAAGTTCACATCACGAGTGTATGGCTCACTGACACTACTATCATAACTCATCGTATTGACTTCGTAAACACGGGTGTCACTGGGGTCATCGATAACCTTCTCACTAATCACACACGGTTCGAGCACTGGGGTCATTTCAACTCGAGCTTGGTCATCATACGGCGGGGACGGGGGAGCTCGTGGTTCTCCCCGAGAGCTAGAGCGCGACCCCGCGCCCTTGACTATCTCGGCGTAGGTGGTTCCGCCCCGCGCCCAGGGGGAACGAGCGCGGGCGGAAGGCTGCGGGGCGAGCGCGCCGAGTGAGCTAGGCGCGCGGCGCTCGGGCGAGCGCGCGCGGCGCGCCGCCTGCGCGTGGCGCGCGCTCGACACGAGCATCGACAGAGTGGCCGCCTCGTCCGACGACATCACGAAGTACGGGTCCAGCGCGTAGATCGCCCCTGTCAGCTCTTCGATTCGCCGGCCAACCTCCTGATACGCAAGTACGGACAAATACATGATTTACAAGGGTGTTTCTTGGTGAACGGACTGAGCGAAAGGAAACGACAGTGGCTGCGATGCGACTCGTATATTTAACGATCATATGCTTAAAAAAATACAGGGAGATGACGAGGAATCGACTTAAAACTAAGCGTGGAACGTTCGTGAACTACGCGTCGCGCAGCGGTTCGGCGTCCGGGCTGCCGCGCTGTACTAGCAGTTTAACTCTTTCGTTTCGCGCCTGAATCTTGCTCTGGAGCGACTTTACACGCTCTCGACATTCCTAACGGAGGATATCAGTTCGACGTGTTAGTAGGGTGAGGAGGAGAGGTGACAAAAAAAAAAAAGATAAATAAACGATCGACTGTCGGGACCCAGAGGGCCGGTGAGGTGTGATGAAGCGGTGCCCACCACCTAGCCCCGGGTGAGTCACCCAACTGAGAGCCTCCTAAACAAAACTAGAATACTCGCTAGCCACCTAGTGTCGGGGGTCGGTGCGGGGCGGGACTCACCTGCTGCTGGCGTTGTGCGCGCTCGGGCTCGCGCGGACTGTAGTTGGGCTGCGCGGCGTGGCGCAGTTGCTGCTCCGCTTGCAGCAGCTGCGCGCGCAGGCGCGCCACATCGGCGCAGTAGCCCTCCAGCTGCGCCAGCGCCGCCGCCAGCGCCGCCGCCTGGGCGCCCGTGGCCGCCGCCAGCGCGTCCAGCGCCGCCGCCAGCGAGCGCGCGCCGGCCTCCACGCCCTCGGGCCCACGCGACTGCGCCGCCACGCCGTCCGGCCCGAAGTGCACCTGCACACGCATAACCACGACTTAGTAAGTAACCGTGCACTACTGCCTCACCACCACCTGAAATGCTACAGGACAATAGGCGAAAAGCCACGCAGCGATTTTCGTTGATATATTGACTCACGTTGAGTTTCTCCACTGCGTATGAGATCTTGGTCTTTTGCGTGGAAATATCATTAATGATCTTCTCCCTTATTGCGAGTCTATCTCTTAACGGTTTCTTTGTGTTCTGTGGCGCCTCTAGCGTTCTAGTGGTCGCCTCGAGCCAATGTCCGACGTCCTTTAACTTCTTCTCGCATCGCTCCCACTCCTCGGCGAGTTCTTGTAGTAGACCGTTCTGCAATAAACATTAGAAATGAATAGGTACAAATAATTAAAAAAATGTAAAAACCGTTCAGTTAAACTACTGACTGTCTTCGCCAATCGTTTTTCGACATCGACTGTGGCGTTCTCTGCCGCCTCTAGCCTCGAGGGTAAATTCCCAGGGCTGGTAACACGTTCTATCGCTTCAATTTCTTTAGCCATGTCCGCTAGGTTCTTGGCTTGCTGCTTACAGCTCTTGAGCGCGTTCTGAAATTATTCAAAAATATAAAACAATGTTGAAATAATAATGAAAAGCTTATTTTACCGAAACATACCCCATATTCAGTCTGTTTCTGTTGCGCTTCCTGCAAGTCGGCCAATGGGAGTGGCCGCGCCAGGAATGCACGTTGAGTCTCAACCCACAGTAGGACTTTCTCGAGTAAAGATAGGAACCTGGCAACAGCATCGCAGGCATCCTCGACGGCTGCCTGTCTTGCTTCTAGTTCACTGCATACGGCTGCGAATTGTTCTGTCAACGCAGATACGGTCGACTGAACTAACTGTCTTTCGCCGGCATCCCGACTGCCCTCGACTATTGAACGTGCGTTGCGTGTTAAACGCTCCACGCGGTCCGCTATGTTTGGCACTTCCGATCTGGTGGCCACCAGTCGTTCCTTATAAGGCTCAGGAGGCAGTGTCCTGTCCCGGGCAGTAACTTCCGCAGCTCGAACCCACGCCTGCACGTCTTCTACATCACTTGCATACTCCGAGCGAGCAGTGCGAGCGCGCTTCCATTCCCTTTCCTTTTCCTCCATAGCTGCTGCCAGGGCCTCAGACGATAGTTCTAAGGAGGACAGCTCCTGGGCGACGTCCGCCGGCGCTGATCCCCCGTATCGCTTCCGGCTTTCCTCGGTGAAAATCTTCGTACGCTCCACTAAATCAGAAACTTCCTTCGTCAGGTCGCGTACACTATCTGCTTCGTCCTCGCCGAACACGTAGAAAGTCCTAACTTTCGCTGTCAATACTTCTATCTGCTGTCGGAACTCGTCGATCCTTTCCGACACGCGATCGAATTCTGACACAATGTCGTCGATCTCCGTGAGCCGCGCCGCTAGAGTCTGTCGCAATCTGAAAAATAAAAGTAATATTAAAGCGTACAATTCGCACGGAATGGTATTAGCATGTGGTTCTAGCTGAGGTGAGGCGCGGGTGAGGTGTTGGTGCCAAAACGCGACGAAAATAATCCGGCGCGGCGTGACGCTACTCTCGTCACGGTGCAAGGTCGTGGCTGCGGCGCCTGCTAGGCGGGTGGGACAGGCGGACCGGCAGCGCACTCCTACCTCGTCGTTCGTGCTCGTTCGCTCGCGGCGCTCCGCTCGCGTCGCCCTCCCGTCGCTCAATGAACCGATCTCGATAGATTCACTGGACGCATCTAATTTTAAATTCCACGCTCTAATGTTTGCACGGTGACATCATAGAGCGCGAGTTTTTTTTTGTTGCATTTGCCGGTCCGTGTTTACGTTTATCACTCACACAACCGCGTTTACCTTATGCCCGAGGTGACGTTATCCGCACGACCTTCAGCCGGCCGGCTTCTACACATTTACCAAAATATTAAACGAATAAGTACTTCAAACCGAGCGTGCCTGTGTTGAACTATCGTAATCCGATTTAAATAAGTGTTAAACACACGAAAAAAAACAATAAAATTACATCCGGCAACCGCATGTTCGATCGAGGCACGGCGACTTTTGTTCCGATGCAGTAATTCACTTTAAAGTATATGTACACAAGACTACAACATAGTAGGTAGGTATATAAGAAAATACGTACAGAGTTATGTGCAAGATCCCGTGGGACAGTCTGCCTATGCCGTATTACCGGTTACGCAGCAGAGTAAGTGAGTCACCAAGCTGGCACGTAAGCACGCGACACCGGCGACACTAACATCACATAATTCCAATAGAGCTCGTGAAGCCGCTGCACAACTGTGTACGCACGTCCTAGTCTCCTTATACAACAAAATTCGATTCAATACTGCTCAATATCCCGTCCTTCAATTATTTTCGGACCGGTCTTAGCGTTACTTGTTCGCGGAAGGGGACGGTGCGCTTGTCTTCGGCATTTGTTTCGTAACCCGCTCTTACACGAAGATACACTTTCATATCGCCGCCGTAACTTTCTTATAATGTTAGTGAATGTATTTTACTTGTTACTGAAATGGCGTATCGGTGTAAGTATATCTCTGTAGCCGGCTTCCAGTGCAGACTGTGAGGCCGTGACCTATTAAGCGCTGCGATCGCTCGCATGCGCACTAAGGTCGGAAATAGTAGTCTGCCAGTTTGAATAACGATTACACTCCCCCATGCCCCGTCGAAGTCTGGTTTTTGTTTTAGAGGAAAATGAACTGTGTTTTTGGGGCGGTAGGGTATATATTTGTTAATCGAATACCACGATGTAGAGCTTTCCAGACGCAGGTCTTGTTCCTTGATTGATCCTATTCTAGTCTCTAAATGCGCCATGTGAAGTTTCTAGACGAATCTACTTCTAGAGCTGAAAAATATGTTTCCCAAGTACCGTAGTAGTTATTTGTTGCGTTATAATTATCCTGCTTTACTTTAGCTACAGAAAATAACGGTTTTCATTATTAGGCGTATTTTTTTATACCACTTAGGTGGCAGATTAGCACACGGCCCACCTGATGGGAAGCCATTATTCGCTATGGACGTGTGCAAAACCAGGGGCGTAACACTCGTACTTTTTTTAATTCAATGCGTAGGCAGTGAGTACTTTTGAAAAGATACATTTCGTTACATTTAGGCATGTAGTTCTCTAAATACCTTGTTTTTTTATTTTTGTTCCTATCTCCTTTTATTCTATGTTTATGTTACTATAAATAAAAAAAACAGTAAAAAAAACATTATTTGAAAATTGCTTCTTCACGTAATTTGAAGAAGTACTGAAGTGATCAATTTTAAATACATTGCTTATTATAATTCTGGAATTTAATTAGTTATGACTACTTTTCTGGGCCCCACCGTGATTGCGGAAATTCCTTCGGATACCCCCCCGCCGGCCAGCGGGTTATGTCGGGCTTGAACCGACTAAAACCGCACACCGTCTCGGGTCTTCAGACGCCGGGGTGTAACGTTGCCCATATAGCATATCCCTCGCACCCGAGGACCCCACCGGCCTTAAAATGAACAAACGAATCATCAATATCATTCAAGCACCAATACCGGTTGCATCCAATACTTTTTTTATAATGAATACACCTCGCCTGATGGTAAGCTAAAGGTGAAGTCTCTGCTTGGAGCTCGGGAGCCGCTCTTCTGCTCCTTATTTGCATGATTTAGTTTATTTGGATTTTACGGGAGGCACTGCCGTCTGACCCAATGAGAGGTAAGCCTGCGCTTGAGCCTCGTCCAGCAACCAGCAGGTGATGGGGTTAACTCAGGCAGATGGATAAATCAATAAATTAGTATAATTGTTGGTGGCTGAACTCCTCCGTAACCACTCACGCGATCTTGACCAAATTTACCACGGTGATAGTGTGGACACTGAGGAGTGTTTTGAAGCGAGATGTCGGTCATGTCCGATGTAACATTGAGGATCATAATCACCGAAAAACAGTTTCGCTTAGCTAAGGCCGCGCCTTATTTTCAAGTAAGAGTCCTGCTCGCTCAGCTAAATTTATTTCAGTCGCACCCTGCACTGAATTCCTAGTTTATTGTATACTTCATTAACATAATGAAAATTAAAAATGCAGGTGGTCACTTTTTTAATTGGATCTTTGAAAATAATTTAGGTGTTTACATCATGGAGTCGTTAGCACCGCTGTTCATGAATGACGTTTGTAGCTGATCCAAAACGAAATTTCTCTGTCTCAAATCACCAGAAAACCAGAAAACTGGTGGTAGAAATTTGATGACACAAATTTGTCACAAAATTCGGCCGGGTGGGTACCACCGTGCACGATTGCGAAAAACCCTCCATAGTAGTCCAATTTCGGTTTGATTGCGTTCAGGGGTCAGCAAGTACATAGCCGGGCAGGAGGATTGTGGTCGCAGCACTAGTAAGACCGGTGGGTGTCACGCGGTGCTGCGACGACAATCCTCTCTTGATGAGGCCGTCAAGCTGAGTGCCACCATTGTTAACATGGTACGTGTATGTAATGGTGACCCTCTTTCCTGAGACTTTACCTTCAGCTTACCATCAGGCGAGGCGAAGTCAAATTGACGTGTCCTAAATATAAAAACAAATAAATGTATATTCAATTATTTTTTGTGTTGCAAGTGAACTAGGTCAGTTGGAATCATTGAATTGCAAATTTTGAAAACAAGGTTCAAGTGGGTCATGTGCTCGTTTGCTACGTTAGCAGAAGACATATAAACAAGTTGAATTCCTGAGACGAGCTCAGCCGACTACAAGGGATTTTCGATTTTGCGTTTTTTTGTTTTTTTGCGATTTTTTGCGTTTTTTTGCAATTTTTTTTTTATCTTGCAATGGTTCACCCCAGCACGAATCTATTTCCGAAAAAAAGCAACTCGATAGCTCATCTCCTTCATACCCAAAACCGTGACAGAAAATTGGCAACGACGACGACGTCGACGACAACTCCTTAGCAATAGGGCTTTTCTAAAGAAAATCTCTAAAAACTCAGGTCTTGTCAAATATATCTACATTGTGCGCGTAGGCAACTATCTCATCGCTATACGCAAACAGGAAGACGATATTGTAACCACATTGTATACTTAACAATGGCGCACTTTTGTCGTTCAGTATTTTATACATATGTACAAATAATCTTTTGTACAGCATCATTTGAATAAATATGTCTGATGCACACTTATAATATGTTATAGGGTGTTTTGAGAATTATGGGCCACTTGTATTAAAATAATACAATCTATTCACTGACTATATACGGACGCCTTGTTCCCTCCGTAGTAGGCAGAGACAACAGTTACTTTGCAGTATAGTCAATTTATGTTAGTGTACCTTTTTTTTTTTTTTCGTGTGGAAATCCCTTCGAATACTCCCCCGCCGGCCAGCGGGGGCGGTTATGTCGGGCTTGCACCGACTAAAACCGCACGCCGTCTCGGGTCTTAAGACGCCGGGGTGTAAGGTTACCCATAGAGCATATCCCTCGCACCTCGACTGACCCTGGGCCATCTCCGGTTTCGAGATGGCCCCCTTACTTGCTCTCCACTGTGCCATCTGCTAGTCAGAGGGACACGTGGAAAGCTTCCGAACAGCCCTCAACAGGGCCGTCCTCGCCTCGGTCGGAGTTGGCCGTAGGCGGCAGCGTCTCTCCCACCCTAGGAGAGAGGCGCTGCCGTCTCCGTTGCCCAGGGTGCACCGCGTGGAGGTCCCCAACCAAGCACCCCTATGTTAGTGTACCTACTTCTAAAAAAGGGCGAGGTAGCCTTTTTCGGCCATTCTGGGCGACGTGGGCGACTCTGACTACGGTTTAATGTCTCTCATGTTGAAAACATTCTCGGAAATTCATAAGAAATTCTCTCAAACTTGTTAGTACATTGGTATTTAGATAATTTAAAAGTTATTCTAGAACAGATACACATAGCATTTACCATTATTCAGAAAGCTATAATAATATAGAACAAAAATTAGGTACACTCAACGACCGCAAGTGAAATCTATAAAAATAACATAACCTAATTTCCCACTCGACTACGTAGTTTCGACGTTATCCAACAAAATCGCGAACAAACTGCTCTTAAAATACATGTTAAGGAAACGACATACCTACATATTATGAGTTATGTAGTATGATAATGTTGATAAGAGTTCGTCAAACCGAGTGATAGATGCTGCCATGTTGCCAAACTGAATGTTGGCAGATGGGCAGTGTTTGGCGCGCGAACCGTCAGCGAAGCAGAAAGTACGCAGGGTACGGTTAGGTGCTCTGAATGTTCACCGGTGTGTGGTCATGATAACGTCATAGGGTAAATATTTCATAACAAACTGTAATAGTCTTTTGCTGTAATTCTAACTGCTTTCCCATATTTGGAAGAATTATGGTTATATGATAAGAGCTGATGCCGGTGGCTCAGACCGCGCGGAGTTCGATTATCTTTCTTTTGGTCATAACGCCGGTTCTACTTAACAAATTGCAATCAAACGAGCGGCAGATTTTAGGTCTAACCAAGACTTTTCTAATAGAGAAAAACCGTATCAAAGTCCTTTCAGTAGTTTTTGCGTTCATCGCGAACAAACAGACAAGAATTCCAAAGTAAAATATTTTTGTTATCAGAATCGTTCATTTAACATAACCCAAGTTTTTTTTTTTAATATTTCCAATATACAGACAACTAATTTACAATTGTATAATAGTACAGATTATGTTAACACCACATAAATCACGATATAATCTGTTAAAAATAGTTTTATTCCAATGGTTATTGCTATTTTCAAATTTCAAAATAGCAGTTGTACAATAGATTGCATAGTGGTTAAATAACATTTTTTTGTATAAACCTTTTGGTACCACCTATCAAAATGTACAAAAGATCCATTAAGTCGAAACCGAAGTAACTAAAACAACATCGTCTCTCGTTCTATTAGTAATTCTTGATGTATAAAATTGTATAAATAATGTCATTTTTATTTTTTGTTTAATCTAAGTCCTATTCTTTTAAATTTTCATTTTGGTAATTATTTAAATTGACCATCGGTCGAGTAAGTTGAGGGGGGTGAAAGTGGGGAAGAATGTCTGCAAATATAATCGAGTGGGATCTCAAATGAAAGCGCATAACGAGCACATTACAAAATAATATGTTCAACGAAAATCGGTTGAGCCCTGAAAAAACTCTGGGGGTAAAAGTGGGGAAAATACGCAATATCTGCAATGGTGTCAAGGGGTTATATTATATTATTGCTGTATGAAATTCTTAAGACAAATATTGCATGCCGAAACAAACGCTCCTATCAGAAACAAACAATGTAACGTCATTCACACATCCCCGTGCCCGTCTTGCAGGTGAGGTGGACTGGTTGGGCCTCATACCACGAAAGGTCCTAGCCATCATTGCCGGCGACCCTCGTCTTTTAGAGGACAGTGAGGGAGTTTTTTAAATCAATCTTGGTTATCAGGTAACACTATTGTATAATATATGATGAAGAATCCTGATCGTTATTCACATAAACTGGAAAGGTATTCATAGTGTGAGAATTATGCTTTTTTTAAATTTTATGTAAAGTTAAGACATTTGATTACTTAACACAGATTAAATAAAAGACCAAGACGACAACCTCTGTGGCGTAGCGGTAGCGCATTCGATTGCTAAGTCAGTAAGTAAGTATTACTGTGCATTGTATATATTTATAAATAATAATAAATAAATATTATGGGGTATCCGAAGGGATTTCCGCACGATAAAAAAAAAAAAAAAAAAAAAAAAAGGTATGTCCTATTACACAATATAATTACACAACGCCATCTAGACCCAAACATAGCAAAGTTTGTCATATGAGTTCTAGAATGCGGATAATCATACTTAGATATTTTTTTTTGTAAACAAATACTTATTATACATAGAAACATCCAGACTAATGCAAATATAAATATTTGCAATAAGCGGGAATCGAACCCCCGACCTCTGGCTTAGCAGTCGAAAGATCTACTGCTACGCCAGAGAGGTTAACGGGTTTTTTTTTTAAATAAAGTTAAATCATGAAACTAAAAACGCCGGATGTGTTATTTATCTATTATGTACTCAAATGAAATCACGATTTATGAATAACTTAAAAATATATACCTTGAAGGAAGAATTTCAATGACGATTATGTAATAGGGTGTGAAATTCTACTAATATTATAAACGCGAAAGTTTTTGAGTATGTATGTATGTTTGTTGCTCTTTCACGGAAAAACGGCTTAACAGATCTGGCTGAAATTTGGTACAGGGATAGACTATAGTCTGGAATAACACATAGGCTACTTTTCATCCCGGGAATAGGTTCCCAAGGGTAGCGGGAACGGTATAAGAATTCCACGCAGGCAGAGCTACAGCTGGTATTTAAATAATTATATTATTGGTTTAACGCCAAAAGTAAAATATACACCTAGGATATTCCACACAGCTTTATCTAGACCCAGAGAAAGCTAGGCTTAACTAGATTGTAATATGGGTACTAGAACGCCGATAAAACTACTTAAACACGTTTTCTTTTGTAAACAAATATCTACATATTATTTATACACACCATATATAGTAACCCAGACGAAATAGGTGTATTTAAGTATTTGCACAGAACGGAAATTGAACCTAAGTCCTGCAGCAGCCGAATGCCGAACACGGCACTAAAGTCGATAATTCACATTATACATAACATAACATAAACTCATGCCTACATCCCCGAAGGGGTAGGCAGAGGTGCTAGCACCTACATTTTGCCAGTTTATGTTTAGGTCCCTATGTAATAGGTGGCGAGCCTATTGCCATTAACCGGGCACTTATAAACCTGCGATAAATACACACATAACTTCGAAAAGCATCGAAAAGTCATTGGTGTGTGCCATGGTAAAACCTGGGATCGAACCCGAGATTTCGTCTCAGCAGTCCATTACCCATACCACTAAGCTACCGCGGCTTAACTCACATTATCTCATTCTTTATTTACGTGACAATAATTACTACACCATCCGTGAAACCATTATTTACTCGCTAAAATCACAAAAAAAAGTTGTTAAACGAACACATTGTTTTAGCAAAAACTTTGTAAACCATGACTTCAAAACTGACAGCCACATTTGTCCTGTGATCGGTATAACTTGGATCAAGGCTGGAAGCAACATCGATTACGGCGCTACGCTTGGTGTGTCTCGGTTTATTTGTAGCGGTCCAAGGCCATAGTGTGGTAGATACAAAGGAAAATCGGAAACTAAAATTTTGCTAAAATTATTACAATTAAACATAACATAAACTCACGCCCATATCCCCGAAGGGGTAGGCAGAGGTGCTAGCACCCACGTTTCGCCAGTTTATGTTTTAGGTCCCAATGTAATAGGTGGCGAGCCTATTGCCATTAAGCGGGCACTCATAAACCTGCGATAAATACACACATAACTTCGAAAAGAATCGAAAAGTCATTGGTGTGTGCCTGGATCGAACCCGAGACCTCGTCTCAGCAGTTCTTTACCCATACCACTAGGCTACCGCGGCTACAATTAAATCCATCCAAATACTAAATTCCACCATCTACTGAACACAGTTATGGACATTATAACTATATAAGGCAAAATTTGTTTTATTCCATTTGGCATAACATAACATAACTTCACGCCTGTATCCCCGAAGGGGTAGGCAGAGGTATATTACACTCCCACAATCCGACAGTTATGTTAAGGTCCTAATGTAATAGGGGGCGTCTATTGCCATCTACCGGGCACATTACTAAGCGAGCGATAATTAACATTTTAACACACACATAACTTCGAAAAGTCAGAGGTGTGTGCCCGAGGCGCCTGGGGATCGAACTCGAGATCTCGTCTCGGCAGTCCGTTACTGTACGTCACTGGGCTATCGCCGCTGTTATTCGTTCGTTGTTATTCGATTTTGGAAAACTAATTACGGTTACTCAAATTTCTAAACTATTAGTTTATTGATTATTTTGTTTCTCTTTGTTATTAGAGAAGAATTAGTATTGGGTGTACCCACCGTGTGGGTGGGGGACCCAAGCCAACGTCACCTGCTAATCAGTACACCGGTTTGATAACGGACGAGGCTCTAGTGTAGGTTTTCATTCGGGGTTGGGAGATCAGACGGCAGTTGCTCCCGCAAAAACCGTCAAACCAATCAAAAACAATAAACAGACCCCGAGCTCTATGGTGCAAACTTTGGCCTCAACTGGGAAATCGCTATCAGGATGATGAGAAGACAGAATAAATATTACAATGCTTGGCTTAATAAGGCCATGGCTTGATCAAGGTTTACTGATAAATTATTCAGTTTGGTTTGGAATGGCGTTGCGTGAAGGTAAAACTGTAAGTAATACAGTAATATAAATAATTTTAGAACGTTTTTCTATTGAATTTCAATTATTATTGTCTATCTATACTAAAACTAGAAACAACTTCTAGAAAGAAGTCACCAAAAGGATCCAATTAGGTTGGGCAGCATTTGGCAAACTACGTCGGATTTTCTCCTCCCCTTTACCGCAATGCCTAAAAACAAAGGTGTTCGACCAGTGCGTCCTACCAGTCATGACTTACGGTGCCAAAACGTGGACATTGACAGTGAGGCTAGTCCACGACTTAAAAGTCACGCAGCGGGCTATGAGCGAACTATGTTTGGGGTTTCTTTGAAGGATAAAATTCGAAATGAGGCCATCCGACAAAGAACTAAAGTCACCGATATAGCTCGCAGAATAAGCAAGCTGAAGTGGCAATGGGCTGGCCATATCTGCCGAAGGACCGATGGCCGATGGAGCAAACGAGTCCTAGAGTGAATACCATGAACCGGTAAACGGAAGGTAGGACGTCCCCAGCAAGATGGACGGACGACCTGAAATAGGTAGCTGGGATAGACTGGATGCGCAAGGCGGAGGATCGGGTGCTGTGTGCGGTAATTGATTGATATACTAAAACCATGAAGAGGAAAGATTTGTTTGTAATCGATAAACTCTGAAACTACTGAATTGATTACAAAAATTCTCTCTACGTTAGAATGCTACGTTATCCCTGAGTACCTTTTCTTTTTTTTTTTCGTTCGGAAATTCTCTTGGATACCCCCCTCGCTGGCCAGTGGGGAAGGTTATGTCGGCCTTGAACCGACTAAAACCACACGCCGTCAAGCCTTCAGAAGGGTGTAAGATATAAGACATTTCCCTTGCCACCCGACTCACCCAGGGCCATCTCCGGTTTCTCCCTGAATACCCAACATAGGCTTCTTTTTAACCCGATGCTCTTACAGGATCAGAACTTACACGGATGAAACCGCGGGGCGATGCTAGTCAAGTATAATTCTAACACTTAACAGTTCCGTGATGTGTAGAGTAAATATATTTATCAACGGACACAAACTACACCCAGATGAACAACATTAGTAGGTAATTGCCCCACATGTGTGAGAGAGTGCACGTCAATTGAGATGAAATGCACGCTCATACAGCTCTACCGTTCTTTGTGGTGAAAGTGGTCGCAATAAAAATTTCAACCCTGTTAATTTCACCCTATACGTTAGGTTGATTGTGCTGTCATTTATGCATTCGTAAATGATTTTAGGATAACAGTGAGAAAGGAATTTGAAGTGAAGTGATAGTAAAAGTCTGAAAACGGATCCTTGGCTCCTCCTTGGTGAAGGTCTTGGATGCAACCAGGTCTTAACGCTGAGATGATGATGACTGAGAAAGGAATTTTAACTTGGATGTTCAATAAATACGCATATGTTAACAGCATATTCACAACAGGTTTCAGAGCCACGTGATTTACTGTATCTAAAATGTTTTATGACCACATAAGCTGTATGGAGACAGACAGCTACGTCACTCACTTGGTTGTAAGGGTTATTTTAATCAGACGGCTGTTTTATTCGCAAGGTGATGTCATAGTCCAAGGCAAATATAAGAATACGAAAATTAGACTCTACGCGCTATATCTCTAAGTTTATAACGAATCGTGTAATATTTTCTCGTGAAATCATTTTAAGATCCTGTGTCATTGATTGCATAATAATTATTTTTGTATGGGAGCCTTCGTCACAAATATTCACTTGACAATATTTAATATTAGTTGCTTATCTCATTCACTAAACGAAATTGAAACGAAAAAAAAACGAATTTATTTGGCACGTTTTTTCATTCGTCAGGATTTTGAAGTGAAAACTTTTTGGGTGAACAAAAAACATGGAACTCGCGTCACCGTCACGATATGCTTTTCATATAAAAAATTAATGGAAGGAGGGAGGAAGGGAGGGATATATGATGACTAATCAACACTGGTAATTGTTCAAGTTTTCACTTCAGTCGGCACTCCTGGAGTGCCACTGGTTTTTTCCTTTATGTATTGCGATGAAGCCTATTTAAGTCACTTTCAATAAATATTTTTTTGAACTTGTGTGCCTCAGATAGGCATTCTGGAAGAACTTATAAATTGTCCCTGCGTGGTACGTTTTTTTTTTTCGTGCGGAATTCCCTTCGGATACCCCCCCGCGTGCCAGCGGGGGCGGTTATGTCGGGCTTGAACCGACTAAAACCGCACGCCGTCTCGGGTCTACAGACGCCGGGGTGTAAGGTTGCCCATAGAGCATATCCCTCGCACCCCGACTGACCCTGGGCCATCTCCGGTTTCGAGATGGCCCCCTCGGGTTTGGGAACAACGGTGTCCCCGTCTTGCCCCGGTTTGGGGGAGGGGCTAGTCGCCCCACCGTCCCGGCCTGCTTCTGTTGGGGTGACAGGCGGCCTCACCTGTCACCCCCAGGCCTGTGCTCATGGAGGACGGAGGTCGAATATCCCTGCGTGGTACCTGGGCATGCAGCGATCAAGAATTTTTTACCAATAAACGCTTTTTTTTAACAAAACTGCTCATATAGATATAAAAGTTAATGTATACTGTATCGCACCTATTATACTACGGTAACTATAGGATGTTCTATAAATTCAAAATAACGATAAATACATCAGGGATGATTTTCACAGAAAGAAAAGAATATTTCCGAATCATTCTGCACCTTACGTCCATGGCATAAGTGTTCTATTTGTTTGAAAGTTAATTCCATGATGACGTTTTCTACTTCCGGCGTTTCAAAATGTGTCTCTCAGTTACTATGGAACATTCCCGAGGATGACGCATTCCAACTTCCATTCTTAAGATAGAAAAAAAATTAAAATGGGACACTAATTTCAATCGTTTTGTGTGACAAAGTATGTAAGCGATTGTTTTGAATTCGTGTTGGCGATACAAATTCTTATAGTAGTGATAAAAATAGTTGACACAATTATTTAACTTCGTACGTGGCCATGGTAAATATTGACTTACGCTCAATAATTTTGGCGTATGTTTTCTTAACTTTGGTCTTCATGACAAAAAGGTAGAATAAACTAAAATAATAAGTACCCATGTGGCCACTTGTGTGCATATGTGATCATGACATTTTCACTGTTTACAGGTACACAGACTTCGCCTTTTATGGCTGTACTGTTCTTTAAGTTTTTATTAAAAGGTAAAAAGGAATTTTACAATATTAAGTGTAAAGTTTACAAACGTATTTCTAAGAAATAAGGATGTTGGTAGTTGAAGTATATTACAAAACTGTTTTAATTCGATGAATGATTTAATTGTTTTAACGAAAAATATTGACTTTTTAATTATTTTATTTGTCATTTTTTAGTGTTTATGTGTGTATCTGGTTTAGTTCTTGAATTGGCATTTAATTTTCTTCGCTTTTTATCGTAAATTATAAAATTATTAATTAGTTGTGTCTGTATATTGGAGATATTTAAAAAACATACTTCGGTTATGTTAAATGAACAATTCCGACAACAAAAAATTTTTTCGCGATGGACGCAAAAACTACAGAACGAATTTCAATGCGATTTTTAGGGTACCGTTGCCAAATGGCAAAAAACGGAACCCTTATAGATTAGTCTGTCTATCTGTCCGTCCGTACGTCACAGCCACTTTTTTCCTAAACTATAAGATCTATGCTGTTGAAACTTGGTAAGTAGATGTATTCTGTGAACCGCATTAAGATTTTCATACAAAAATAGAAAAAAAACACTAAATTTTGGGGTCCCCATACTTAGAACTGAAACTCAGATTTTTTTTCATCAAACCCATACACGTGTGGTATCTATGGATAGGTCTTCAAAAATGATATTGAGGTTTCTAATATCATTTTTTTCTAAACTCAATAGTTTGCGCGGAAGACTCTTCCAAAGTGGTAAAATGTGTCCCCCCCTCCTGTAATTTCTAAAATAAGAGAATGTAAAACTAAAAAAATGTATGATGTACATTACCATGTAAACTTCCAACGATAATTGGTTTGAACGAGATCTAGTAAGTAGTTTTTTCTTAATACGTCATAAATCGTAAACTGCAATTTACCTTTCATTCAATCAACTCAAACATAAAATTAAAAAAAAAACATTATTATGTTATTTGCTGCTACGGAACCCTTAAAGGGCGAGTCCGACTCGCACTTGGCCGCTTTTTTCTATTAGAAAGGTCTGGGCCAGCGTTAAAATCTACCGTATGTTTGATTGGAATTGGTTTAATAGAGCCGGAGATATGAGCAAAAAATTATAACCAATCTCCGCACAGGCAGAGCCGCGGGCGTCAGCTAGTTTTTAATAATATAAATTAAGTATAAATTGGTTAAATTTATTTTGTCACCTATTAATAATATTCTATTTATTAAACATTTAGACCTAAGAATTATCTATAAGTCTCTCATTGTCGTCTACGAAAGCTTCAACGGACTACAGAATATCTCTGAATAAGATTAGTTACATCATGATGCTCGTAATATTTTTATAAAAATATTGCGAGGTAAATCTAAAAAAATCTATTAGTGGTGTCCACATCATGCCGAGAGCATTCGGTCCTGTGCACACATGTTTCTATCTTTAAGTGTCGAAATAAAGTCGGTTTTATTTTTACGATATCTGGGTCTCAGGGGCTCCCGTGGAACAATTAGGATGCCGCGATTTTATTAATAGACCTTCTATGGTGCATATGAATTAGCAATGTTTACTGTTAAAGTAGTGAACAAGCTAGAACTGATAGGATATGATTACTGTTGCTTTCAAACGCTTGTTGCAAACAAGTGACAACCCTGATTTTGCAAATATTAGTAGCTCCATGAGCGCAGGCCTGGGGGTGGCGGGTGAGGCCGCCTGTCACCCCAGCAGAAGCAGGCCGGGACGGTGGGGCGACTAGCGCCCCTCCCCCAAACCGGGGCAAGACGGGGACACTGTGGTTCCCAAACCCGAGGGGGTCATCTCGAAACCGGAGATGGCCCAGGGTCAGTCGGGGTGCGAGGGATATGCTCTATGGGCAGCCTTACACCCTGTAGACCCGAGACGGCGTGCTTCGCTAGCCAGCGGGGGGGTATCCGAAGGGATTTCCGCACGAAAAAAAAAGGTACTGGAACTGACTTTTTAGCACGTCGGAATGAAGACTTAGAGTCCGGCTAGTTGCTTCGGTTTCTTAGAGCGTTCTTCGGACTGACAGTTTGATATCTTTATAGAGTAGTTAAAAACGTTTGTGTTTACAAAATTTTAAAACTTTACTATCGGTTTCAACTACCCTAAAAATATATCAAGCTGTAGCCATGCGCTGTGCGATAGAGAGAACGCTTTACAAAACCGAATCCAGCCGGCTTTAGCCAGTCTCTAAAAATTGTAAATTTAATAAGCTTAGTTAAAAAACAATTTGAATATTTACAAAAAATACACGTTGAAGATATCCCATTTATATTGCTGCCTTTCCCCCTTGGTAATAATACACTACGTCTGATCGTATTGCCAATTAAAAACCGCCAACAGCATGTGCCGTTTACCCTTGAATGTCCCCATATTTATTGCAATACCATTTGTTTAAATTGCAACACCAAAAATGTAACACAGTTGATTTTTGTATAGGACTCTCGTATTACAAAAGCAGAGGGCTCAATATCCTTCAAAAGCATTTTCGAAATAAGAATAAAGATTTTGGTGACAACGGCTCGATGAATTTACTACAATATTATACGAGATGTTGTAAAGATATTACTATGTTGTAATAAGGCTTATTTTGGCTTGCTTGAGTGTAAGAATAAGTTTGCGTTTCGGTCTGTCGGTCAGCTTCGGCTTTACGGTATTTTGGCAAGGAATTTTAATCTTCAGTAAACAAAGATGTGTTTAAAAGAGGGACTTGTATTGCAATATTCACTTTGAAAATATTTTCAGGTGATTTTGGTAATATCAATAATGATGATTGCTATAGGTGTATGGAGCTCCACTTAAATCTTAAGGCGCCAAACCATCCACATCTGCAAGCCGCTACAGGCTTTCCTCTCAGGGTTGTGAGACGGCAATCGCTTCCGTAAAAGTCAAGATAAGCCAAATCAAGAGAAAAGTGTAAGAGAGCGCACCCTGACGTCAATATACAGTATCTATCAATAAAAGTAGAACAAAATATAGTTATTCACAGAAACATTTTTGGCTGTCATACTTAATTGTCAGTAATCTGTCAACAATTACATTCCTAATTCACTCAAAAAAATTAAAAGTCATTCAACAAACTGTCAACGGAAAGACTGAAAACGCAAAAGTTGTAAATAAAATGCACGGCCGAGAATGTTGGACGCCAATCTTCTCAAAACAAATGTAAATCAGTCGATGATGTAACACACGAAACTGAACCTTGAGGTTTAGTAATAGGAGATATAATTGATGGTGTTTTAGAAGTAAAAGCAAATATTTTTGTTGTTTCAAGCCGCGAGCGCCGCTGTCAGCTAGCTGTTGATGGTATGCCAAGAGATTGTCTTCCGGAATTTATTGGCAGAGTTTAAGAACTAACTGGCCTACTTACCGATATATCGATTTTTTTTTCACTTAAAAATATGAAGGCCTCCCACATTGCAACAAAGCGGATATAATACCTCTGACGACCTCTGTGGCGTAGCGGTAGAGCATTCGACTGCTAAGTCAGAGGTCGCGGGTTCGATTCCCGCTCATTGCAAATATGTATATTTGCATTGGTCTGGGTGTTTCTATGTATAATATTTTTATTCATTTACAAAAAAAAAGTAACTAAGTATGTTTATCAGCATTCTAGAACCCATATGACAAGCTCTGCTTAGTTTGGGACTAGAAGGCGATGTGTAATATGTCCTAGAATATTTATTATTAAGCGTAGCGAGCCGAAGGCGAGCGAAGCGTCTTTGGTTTCAAAGTTGCATTTCAAACCAATGATACTCCTCCGAGACCGTTTGACCGATCTCGACCAAATTTGCCACGGTGATCAAGTAGACATTACTGAGTGTCGTAAGGGGTCGAATGTCCAGATCGGTCTTACCATCGAGGAATAATCACCGAAAAACTAAATCAATGGAAAAAGTCGACCGGTCACGTTGACCTATTGTTGGATAGGCAAATCTCGCTACGCTTAAGTTTGGGTTGATTGCCAAGCTGGCAACCGTCCTAGTTATTTATTAATATAGATCGAGAATTTAGGAATCGTAAGGTTTTGATTTTGGGGCCTCACAGTAATGTTTGCTGGGGTTTGATCAACTTCATATGCAAGTCGGCACATTTGCTGATTGACGGACGAGGCTCTGGTACTGGCTTTCCTGTCAGAGTTTTTTTTTATACCACTCAGGTGACAGACAAACTCACGGCTCACCTGATGGGAAGCAGCTACCGTGGCCCATGGACGTGCGCAACACCAGGGGCGTCACACTCGCGCTGCCGACCCTGTAAACCTTCTAATGCAGTTGTGTTCTGTTCTTGAAGAACCCCATATTGTAGTCGCTTGGGAAAACCACAGCAGGGAGATCATTCCACAGCCTGAGGGTGAGCGGAATAAAGTGCCTTTCATACCTAACTGTACGCACCGTTTCCGGTCGCAACGTGTGAGGATGAATTCCCTGTCTGTGGCGAGCGGTGCGATGATAGAATGTGGCCGTGGGCATCATATCATGTAATTCTTCTGAACACACCCCATTATAGAGGCGGTAGAAAAAAAAAGAAGAGTTGGGGAATTATCGGCCGTATAACTACAACTTAAAGGAGGAGAAAAACCGGACCCCATGATAAGTAAAAGCCTCGGATGCAACCGGGAGCAGTGTTGAGATGAAGATACGGCATTCATTATAAGTGCATTTCGTGGATTTCATAAATCGACAACCCCTAATTAGACAACCTCTGTTGTGTGGCGTTAGAGCGTTCAACTGCTACTACGTCGGAGGTCGTGGGCTCGATTCCCGCTGTGTAATAGTGTAAGAGTGCAAATATTTGTATGCCTGAGTGTATCTATTTGCGTTTACATATTGGTACATACAGTCAAGTAGGCAGATACAATATCTTGCACTTGCTACCATCTTGATTGTTCCTAAATTATAGTAAAAAGAATCGTTTTGCAGTCAAAATGGTTTTTTTTTAAGAATATTAGTAACCGAAATGACTAATATTCCCCCTAATCCCTCCGGCTAAGCTAAATTGCTTGTGTTAGGAGTGAGTTTACGTCGGTAGTGTAATGGCCAGGATTCGAACCCGAGACCGCTCGATCGTAGGGTCGACTACTTAACCACTAAGTTATCACGCTTATAAAAAAAGGAATAATAATTGTTAAAATGGGTACTCTAAAAGGTTGCGATGTCTAACAGTAAAAGCAGTTAAGAAGTACTCCGTCTTCGCCACAGGCTGTCACGGCCAATTACTGCACAAAGGAGACTCAACGAACATTAATATAGAGTGTCTGGCATTGAGTTCAGACCAAAACACTTAGGTTGTTAAATCGATCGTGACAACAGTTTCAAATGTAATAAATTCTAGCTAATATTAGAAAGTGGCTGTTAGCCGCGGCTTCACCCGCTTTTTATATTGATTTAGGACTATCGAATCATAGGATTCCTGGGATAAAAAAGAAGACTTAGTGCTATTCCAGACTATAATATATCTCTGTGCCAAATATCATCCATCCAAGCATTTGAATCGGGGTACGAGGGAACTGCCTTACACCCCGCGTCTGAAGGCCCGAGACGGCGTGCGGTTTTAGTCGGTTCAAGCCCGACATAACCACTCCCGCTGGCCAGCGGGGTGGGGGGGCGGAACCGAGGGATTTTCACACGAAAAAAAGGTAGAGTGAGATACAAATGTGAGTTTGTTACTCAATAATGCGAAAACGGATGGATTTGGCTGAAATTTTGCACACAAGTAGAGTACCTACT
The DNA here is from genome assembly GCA_946251805.1 of Cybosia mesomella. Taxonomy (NCBI): domain Eukaryota; kingdom Metazoa; phylum Arthropoda; class Insecta; order Lepidoptera; family Erebidae; genus Cybosia; species Cybosia mesomella. The sequence continues at coordinate 2,674,618 of OX276395.1, forward strand.
TTACTACTACTACCTAGGCTTTCACGGTCAGCGTTGCATGAAGAATATAGGAGTTTCAGGGCTGTTTGACCGTGGTCCATAGGAAACTTGAGTTTCAGACATTTCGGCGATCACTACATCGGGGAGTTCCCCCCTCCAACTGCGCCTGTAAATACGCCCGTGACTCGGGCCTCTACATCTACGTCGGCGTCCGGACCTGTACCACTGAAGATGTCGGCCACAGCAGTATATTCTTCAGTCTCAAAGTTCATTGACTACAAACAAACAATTTTTTCTTCTTTATAATATAAGTATAGATTGTATAGATTCTGCAGGCCCTATTGAAATATTTTCAAATTTTGAATAAAACAATTATTATTCATTTTTTATTAAAAATATTTTAAATTGGAAATTCATGTCAACTTGTCACTCTAAAATAAGTAACGTACGCTCATTGGCTAAGTATGATTGATGTTCAACATTGTTAAGTGGATACGAAAGAAAAAACCGATGGTAAGTCTGCTTAAAATCGATATTAAGTAAGTGACATTGGAATTTAATATCAATATGACATCATCGTTGTATAATTAAATGATTTTTACCATCCACACACATTATCTTATTGTACTCAATATTAGGCACCTCAAGGTTCATATTCAAATAACAGCAAAATTCAACAGTTGTGATAGAATGATTTTCGACACTGACGTCGCAAATATACGTTAGTAGAATGAATGATTTCAATTTTAAATAGAGAACAATATAAATTACAATTAAGGTTATCTGTCACGTTTCAAGTTTAGAGCATGCGCCCTCTAGATGACATATAGGTGAGAAAATCGACTCCTACGCATGAGTGAGTCTATTGACCCTTATCGTGTTTGGAATGCTACTACTATTTTATTTAGTTTATTGCAATTCAAATATATTTATTAATTTAGATCACAAAGTAACACATATAGCCGCGGTAGCCTAGTGGTATGGGTAATGGACTGCTGAGACGAGGTCTCAGGTTCGATCCCAGGTTTTACCATGGCACACACCAATGACTTTTCGATGCTTTTCGAAGGTATGAGTGTATTTATCGCAGGTTTATAAGTGCCCGGTTAATGGCAATAGGCTCGCCACCTATTACATTGGGACCTAAACATAAACTGGCGAAATGTGGGTGCTAGCACCTCTGCCTACCCCTTCGGGGATATAGGCGTGAGTTTATGTTATGTATGTTATGTTATGTTTTACAAAGTAACACTTATAAATATGATGATAAGTGTTTTGTGAATTCCGATTTACAGTAAGATTCGCAAGGCAATTGAGGTGTGGCAATAGGTACTGTCTGTTAGAAAAGAAACTAGCAATGAAAAACTCACCCATCCTACTCATATTATAAAAGATTGTGAAGATGTTATGACGTTTTACTTAATACGATAAAATGACTCAATGGATCGTGCTGAAATTCGGTACAAAGATAAATTACAGTCACTTTTACACCTGGAATAGGTCCCCATGGGTTTCAGGAATAGGATCAGAATTCCACAACAAATTGTGTCGCAAGAAATATATTGTCTGGGTAAACGAATAGTCAGCGTCAAAAGTAGACGATCGTTTTTAGATATTAACATTCGTTTTTGAGCAATGTATTTTATAATTCTCAATACAATAATATTGAAAGATTTATTAAAATATAATCAACAAATTTTCATATTTTTAACTTTGAAGTCTGTGCACTCATTATCTACTTTTAACGCTGACTGTACATCGTAGAACACATTAGTTTTTGACATCAAGTGAGATAAGACCCAGGACTGGACTGGTGGTAGAAATTTGATGACACAAATTTGTCACAAAATTCGGCCGGGTAGGTACCACCGTGCACGATTGCGAAAAACCCTCCATAGTAATCCAATTTCGGTTTGATTGCGTTCAGGGGTCAGCAAGTGCATAGCCGGGCAGGGGGATTGTGGTCGCAGCACTAGAGGGACCGCTGGATGTCACGCGGTGCTGCGACGACAATCCTCTTCTGATGAGGCCGTCAAGCTGAGTGCCACCATTGTTAACATGGTACGTGAATGTAATGGTTACCCTCTTTCCTGAGACTTTACCTTCGGCTTACCATCAGGCGAGGTGAAATCAAATTGACGAGTCCTAAATATAAAAAAAAAAGATAAAATATACTTAGTTTCTTTGTAAATGCGTATACATATCAAATATAGAAACACCCAGACCATTACGAATGCATACAAATGATTACACTGAATAGGAATCCAACCCACGACCTCTGATACGTGTCGACATATGGCCGAACTCCAGCCTATTAATAAAAAAAAACTTCCGTCCATAGGCCTTCTTTACTAAGCAATAAAAAGTAATTATTTAAACGTTACACAGCGGAAATACATTGTGAAGTCCTAATTGAGGAGAGGAACCCCATCAGAAACCCTCGATTTTATCAGTTCCCAAGGTAACAACTGCTTATATTCAAAGGCACCTTATGACATATGGGCTAAAAACTCTTTAGGCGAAACCTCGAAGGTAATCAGTTAATTTTTTTATCCCTTATACCTAAACCATATTCAATATTTTGATTGTATTAAAATCTAGCCTATTGAGTGGTAAGTAAATTAATTTCACTTAAACGAATGCAATGCATAATTATAAATTAGTTCTGTCTGTACATTGGATATATAACGAAAAAAAAACTTACTTCTTTAATTATTGGAACGAAATTTTTAAGGAATTAGTATGATAATTTTTAAATCGAAAAGTCCACAGCTCTACCAACTAGTTTCACTCTCTCCTTTCCTATACAGAACAACACGTGCAATGCCACACATACCACAGTATCACCCTCACATGGTGCAAGCGTCGGTAGCTTAGTGGTTAAGGAGTCGACCCTACGATCGAGAGGTCCCGGGTTTGAATCCTGGCCATTACACTACCGAGGTGAACCCACTTCTAACACAAGCAATTAAGCTTAGCTGGAGGGGTTAGGGGGAATGTTAGCAACTTCGGTTACTAATATTCTTTAAAAAAAACGTATTTATTTGCCGCGGAAAAAAGACTGGGAATTTTTTTTCAGCACTTGTTTCCTTCCTCATACAGTCACGGGTTCTTTAAACGGGGCGTGACAAAGCATCTGATGATACCGTCAAGCTGAAGACCGCCATTGTAGCATTATCAATGTCTGTAATGGTGACCCCCATTCCTGAGACTTTCCCTTAGGTTACTATCAGGCGAGCTGAAGTTATATTGACGTGACCATTATAAAAACCTAACATCCATTCAACCCACGACCAGTCCCTTTCTAGACGGATTTCAGTGTATCCCCCATTTCAATAAAATTGAGCTACCCGATCACGTCCTAGACAACCGACATTTATTCTACATACGTTTTAGGACGACGACGTTGGAGTTATATGTCGAAAATTCTAACGAACTCCAGTTTTTATTATTGTTTAAGACGTCCAGCGAATTATCGATCACAGTTTGTCTATCGATGTTACACCCACAAGTAAACACACCAATGCATTAGGTGTTGTCTTTGGCACAAAAAAATTACACATATCGAAAAACATAGTACTGAAAAATAAACTTACCTTTATTGATGTTGGAAAGAGTAAACAGGCAACATTAACATTAGTATAAAGCTTATTTGTCCGATTTTTATATCCTCGAAGGACTACACATAAATCAAGATAATACTTACCAACAATAGATCTTCGTATTCAAAAGAGAAACCCACTTTCAAGCCTAATATATCAGAATAATACAGACATCAAAAATGCTTTATTTTACTTGAATACCCCATGGAAATCTCAGTGTCGTAAGCAATAGCTAAGTCCTTCAAAAAACTGCCGTTAATTGAATAATTTGTCCAGACTACAGATTCTGGTTAAAACATGCAATCGACCACTAGAATATTCACAATTATCTTACTAAAAACCGCAAGGAAAAATTGTCTAAGCCGGGAATCATACATACAGTCAGAGTCGGTTCGATACTGTGGCAGATTAAATTTGAAAGTTAAATACATCCTCTTTGCCAGTATGTCACCCTATTTACTGATGAGCCCTCGCTCCCTTCCTATACAGGATAACACGTGCCAAACTGAGGACCCTTATAACAATACCGTCTCCAACAAATGGGTCAGTATTTCCTTTCTTTGTCGTACTATAAAGAACTGAGTTGTTTTACCCACACACGTGTTTCCTTCTTTTTATAATTCCAGGTTCTTTAAGGATGGGATTATAACCCATCTGTTGAGTCAAACTAAGTATCCATATGAAATTAGAAATCTATCCTTAATCAACTCTTTACAGAATAAATGATTGTTGAATTTAACCATAATTTTAGAATTGATAAGGAATGGCCTTTACTTTTGGACTTTAACCATCAGGCGGGTTTTTGGACTTCATCCATCAGGCGGGGTGCAGCCTAATCGACGGACAAACTGACGGCAATTGAACTTTATACCTATGTTAACTCACCATTTTTAAAACTACCAACACAGCACCAGTCTCCACCACACATACAATTACAATTTATTTTAATACTCACGTATCTACAGATAGTATTTCATTATCACTCATATTTTGCCAGTCTTCTTCAGTCCTGGCGTGCCTATTAACGTCATCTGAACTCTTTCTTCAGAATACCCAGCTGTTGCTAAGAATTTCTTGACAGAAAAACTCAATAAAACTACGCCCGATCCAGGAATCGAACTAAGAAACTCATGCGTAGCTATCTAACTCGTCACTGCTTCTCCACCGAAGCAGTTAAACTATAAAGACACACAGAAGCACACCAAAACACGCAACTTACTTCTCGTAGGCGTCTACAAGTTCTTTGACGTTTCTCTCTGTTTCTTTCGCAGCGTCTTTGGAGTGCGGCTTCAGAAGGTTGACGACAAAATCTGCGTGTTCCAGTAACTCGTCTCTGGTCTCCTCAAGACTTGACACTTCACTTTGTAGTTCCTGGGTAAGCAAGAAGTGTGGTTGAGATCAAATAGAATGATACTCAGTCATGAGTCTCAACTTAAAACTAGGTTTAAGTTGAATGCTAGAAGTAAACTTGAGTGGAGATTTTATGAACGTAAATCACCTGAGCGTTCATAACATCGCCACTCAAGCTTAGTTCTAGAATACCTACAATCCGTACTTAGAACACTAGTCTGAAGTCGAGATTCATGACAGTATCGTTGTAAAATACGGGCCTTGGATTTTCTTCTAAGGCATGACTGTATGTGATGGACACAAAAAAAATTAAACCTGAGTCTGTTTTTCGATAATTTCGTAATAATTTATAAGTTAAATTGTCTTTCAGAAGTATTTATCTCATCATGAAGTAGGTGCCTATCTAATTATTCCCATTTGCATCTGAGGGTTTCACAATAGTGCCCAGGATTCGCTTACTCTTTCTCCACCTGACCCACTGTCTCTGACCCCCCAACCCTCATGGGAAAGACTGCGCCAGAGCCTCGTCCGTCAATCAGCAGGTTTACCAACTTGCAGATAAGGCTAGCTTGGCGCCATAGGTCTTGATGGGGATGTCCCCTTACACCCAAAATTCTTTCAGAAGATGTCTTTAACAACATAATGGAGATATAAGTAGTTCTAACCTGTAAAGCATGCCTGGTGTCCACTGCTCGTCGCCTGGTGCTAGGATTAGCATCCAGCTGTCTCAGCCTGTCTGACGCGGCAGTGATAGCAGCTGCAAGACTCCTCTGCACGTCTAAGAGTTGGTTCCAGCGATGTAGCTGTTGGTCTGCGGTTGCAGCACGTTTGGCAAGACCTAACGTGAAAAATTAATGGTGAAATTCTAAAATTGACTATCAAAACATACTTTACAATGGTAATACTGGGCTTAGGTACTATTTTATACTAGATGGTGCCCGCGGCTCCGAACGCGCGTAGAAGGGTTATCGTTTTGTGTTCATATCTCCGGTTCTACTTAACCAATTGCCATTTAACATTTGATTTGAAGTCTGACCAAGACCTTTCTAATAAAAAAAAACTTCATCAACATCCGGTCAGCAGTTATTGCGTCCATCGCGATCAAACAGACAAACACATTAAACAGTCACAATATTTTTGTGTCCAGAATCGTTCATACAATAACACGTTCATACATAAACATAACCCAAGTATATTTTTAAATTACCTCCAATGTACATATACAACTAGTTTACAATTTAATAATTATACTAGCTGATACCCTCGGTTCCAGGTCAGTTATCGGTTTTTGCTCATATCTCCGGTTAAGTCTGACCAAGAACTTTCTAATGAAAAAAACGAAAAAAAATCCGTTCAGTAGTTTTCGTGTCCATTGCGAACAAAGAGACACGATATCCGAAAAAAAAATTTGTGCTCAGAATCGTTCATTTAACATAACTTTTTTTTTAAATATCAACAATATATAGACACAATTAATTTTCAATTTTATAATACTATAAATGAGGACACATTATTAATCATGTCAGCCCAACTACGCAAGATGGCCGCCGCAACGGAAATCTGCAGCCGAATAATCTTCACCAATATACCCAACCCAATATATACACACATATATATATATATAATAACTTCAAAAGCTGTACTGAATGTCGTTTTAAAAGATGCAAAATGAAGTCAAGATTGCGCATACCTTCGCAGGCGACATTCCAGCTGTCTGCCAGTTCCCTTGTCCTCTGCTCCACGCGCTCGCCGCTGGCCGCGTCGGCGCCGGAGCACAGCTCACGCGCGCGCTCCCGGACCACGTCCAGGAGCGGCTGCTGGTTCTGAAGAGTTGGAGGACACCAATGTCAGAAGAGTATTTATAGGTACAACATATATTGAGCCTCGTTCAGGTTTTTCAACCGGGGCCTAAAAAGGTATTAATTATTACATAAATACAATATGGATCTCTTCAAGAAGGACAGGGTCGGCAACACGAGTGTGTCGACCCTGGTATTGTACACGTCCATAGTCCACGGTAACCACTTCCCATCAGGTGGGCCGTGTGCTTGTCTGCCACCAAAGTGGTATAAAAAATAGGACAGATATAGGTTTAATATCGGTATAGTTGACTAGGGTCAGCCAAAGTGCGGGCCCGACTTAACCCCTGTATTAGAGACCCGAAACGGCATGCAGTTTTGGTCGGTTCTAGTCCAACATAACCATCCCCGTAGGCCGTCGGTGGGCGCATGAAAGAAAATCGTATAGTTGACTGGTTGATACCTTCATTTCATTACTAAGATATATTTTTAAGACACTTTAATTAGTACTCATAATTAGTAATAACTCTCATAAGTAACCATGTCTCTTAATTTCTGTTTGATACCAAAATATTGAAAATATTATATACCTTTGTAATAACATTACATAACTTCACGCCTATATCCCCGAAGGGGTAGACACACCCACGATTCGCCAGTAATGTTTAGGTCCCAATGTAATAGGGGCGAACCTATTGCCATCTACCGGGCACATTACTAAGCAAGGGATAATTAACATAACTTTTTTAATATATTTTATTTATATGTATAGATAGGCCATTTTTTTATAGAGTATTAGTATCCGAAATTACTAATATTCCCCCTAACCCCTCCAGCTAAGCTAAATTGCCTGTGTTAGGAGTGGGTTCACGTCGGTAGTGCAATGGCCAGGATTCTAACCCGGGACCTCTCGGTCGTAGGGTCGTCTCCTTAACCACTAAGCTACCGAGGTATTATGTCTATTTGCATTGGTCAGGGTGTTTCTATGTATAATATGTATGTATTTACAAGTAAAAAAGTATATAAGAATGTTTATCCGCATTCTGGCACCCATAACACAAGCTAGTGTAACTATGCTTACTTTGGGTCTAGAAAGCGCTGTGCAGAATGTTGTAGAATATTTTTTCATTTATTTTATTTATGTATCTACTTTGTTCCCACTCAACCACTGCTCGTTGAAGACTTATTGCTACTTGAGTACAATGAAAACCGAACTTTCAAGGAAGTTCGCATTTTGACCTATACCTATAGTTAACTGACCAATGACGGTTATTATAAATGACTCATTCAGTTACAATGTTTTATAATTATAAGAGAGAAACAAAAGAGGTTTTATGCTTACAACGAAAGCACTGCTATTATAAACTTAACACGTACTTATTTAAACAAAGTTAACAATCACCGGATAAGTAATTGAACTCACAAAACAATTTTATTATCGATCAATGTTTGTGAAGGAAATAAATTAATTATCATCTTCTGACGGCCTCTGTGGCGTAGCGGTAGTGCATTCGATTGCTATGACAGGGGGCGCGGGTTCGATTCCCCGCTCAGAGCAAATATTAGTATGCATGAATATGTCTATTTGTATTGGTCTGGGTGTTTATTTGTTTAATATGTATGTATTTACAAAAAAAAAAGTATATGTTTATCCGCATTCTGGAACTCACAACACAAGTTAATTAAACTATGCTTACTTTGGGTCTAGAAAGCGCTGTGTAGAATGTCGTAGAATATATATTATTTACAAAAAAAAGTACCTATGTAAGTATCTAAATCTGGAACCCATAACACAAGCTAGGTATAAGATAAAGATAAGATAAAATATTCTTTATTGTACACCATAAAAGTAGTACTGTATAAATAACATGCAACTTAAGTTTAATATACAATGGGCAGCCTTAGGTATACAATGTTGACTTTGCGTGTAGAAAGCGCTGTTTAGAATATCGTAGAATATTTATTATTTGTTATCTTTGACCTCGGAGCCCGGGGTCTGCTTACTCTGGTCTCTTCCTTTAGGAGTGACTGTCATCTGGCCTACCAACCCCGAGAGAAAAGCCTGCGCCAGAGCCTCGTCCGTCAATCACCAGATTTACCGGCTTGCATGTGAGGTTAGTTATGTTCTGTGAAGGTCTTGGTGGAGCCCTATACACATAAGGAAGGAAGGAAATTAATTATTATTTTTTTTTTTTTAAAAGAATATTAGCAACCGAAATTACTAATATTCCCCCTAACCCCTCCAGCTAAGCTAAATTGCTTGTGTTAGGAGTGGGTTCACGTCGGTAGTGTAATGGCCAGGATTCGAACCCGGGACCTCTCGATCGTTAGGTCGACTCCTTAACCACTAAGCTACCGACGCTACGACTATGACTCTAATACTTAAGTGATATTGCAAGATTTATTAGAAAAAGGATATGGTGTTGTGGATACGTAGAACAAATGAGTTCTGAGCGAATGACACTAAGTATTTAAGGCACGTGGAAGTGAGTAGGTAAGCCGAGGTCGACCTCGCTTATGTATTATTTTATTCCTGTTTTGCCCATTTGTTCTTTCTTTTTAACCCCGTCTTATTATTCCATACGGAACGGGGCTAAATTGTCATATTGATGTGACCTTTATAATAAAAAATATATAATATAATATATATATAAATTAACAACAATACGGTCATTAGAGAGACTGCCGTTTCCGGATTGACTCCAGAGAAATAATGAACAAACGGGTCTCAGAAAATTTGAGAGTACTTATTGAATATCAAAAATCGTTAGTTTCGCAGTATACACAACAACAACAACACAGGTACATAGTTTTATAACTATCCGTGTGATTTGCTTCTGAAGATTGGCGCGTTCAAACAAACAATTTATTATTAGATAGATAGTATAATGTAAATAGGTATGTATTTCCAAAAAAAAAGGAAGTATGTTTATCTGCATTTTAATACCTATATTAAAAGCTATACTTAGTTTGGGTCTAGAGAGTGCTGTGTAATATATTATGTCCGAGTATATTTATTTTAATATATTTCTAACAAAACATGGCTCTATGACAGAGTTTAAACCTAAACAGTAGAAAACAAATTAATAATACTCGTACTGACTCCTACCTAATTCTGACTAGCCGAGCCTTCACATTAGCAAATACATATATTACATCTATCATAGATAATACTCATAATTAATCAATTAAAGCATTTTAATTTAAGCAATTAGAGAATACGTAGTGAACTCGTAATATCACTTATTGATATCCTTAAGGCTACTCCGGGCAAGTTCAAGATTATTCATTGGAATAATCTTGAACTTGCCCGGAGTAGCCTTGAGTAGTAGGCAATGTAAATAGTTTACATAACACTTATTATAAATTATAGTCGTATTTCGACAAATGGCCGACCAGTAGATAGATTTTAAAGATAAATGCCACAACGGTGAGTTACTCATTAATGCTAATTCTTTCATTTCAATTTTTATTCAGTTGTTTTAATCATTTTATTTATTTATATGTTTATACTCTAATAAGTTATTATTCTAAGTCCTAAGGTATATATTTTTTATTCGGAATTCAAACTTAATGTTCAAATTTTTAGGCTCTATTTAGCATCACACACAATATGTATTGTAAAAAATTGTTGAATTATATTGAAACTTACTTTGTTACAATAAATATATAAAAGTATGTTAGTATACATGAGATTAATCATCTTTATAATCTTTTAACGAATTTCCTTGAAGTTTACATGATTTTTCATGCAGAAGAAGGTTTTTATTCCGAATAAAGTATTATCTCCAAACTATCACGTTTAGGGGCAAAATATTTATATGAGTTATTGTTAAATATATTAAAAGATATCACGGGGTTACTTGCATCTAAATTTTGAGGCTAATTTACTACTAAAGCTTACCGCAGTTTCACTTTCTAGATTTAATCGTCATCAAATTCCACTTTAACGTTACCAACAAATATAGTTTTTGTTCTTCCAAAAAGCCCCGATTCCAATATGCCCCTTTCCTTCAGTTACAAAACTTCCTTTATAGTATGAAATGGAAAATATTTGCATGAACAGTCTTAATAGCCACAATAGCAATTGTCGGAAAGACGCGGAGAACTGTTTACAATGTTATCAGCTCACTGATGGCTGATAAGTTGTCTGATAACGATGTTTATAGTACACAACTCGACCGCTTGTACGACTTGCCTTTAATACTGGAATGCAGTGGAATAAATGTAATCTTTATAATCTCAAGTTATCATCGGCACCATGTCTCCAATAGGCTTTGGAGATATTATGTTTACAGGAAAAACATTCATTTACATTTTTATTTAGAACTCTCCCGGCCCGCCGAGCCCACAACATGCTCGCCGCGCGTCGCAGGCGACTCAGACGCCAGAGGTCGCTTAACGACCTCTGTCCTCCATGAGCGCAGGCTTGGGGGTGGTAGGTGAGGTCACCTATCACCCCAGCAGACGTAGGCCGGGACGGCGGGGCGACAAGCGCCCCACCCCTCCTTTCCGGGGCAAGATGGGGACACCGTGGTTACCAAACCAGAGGGGGCTATCTGGAAACCGGAGATGGCCCAGGGTCAGTCGGGGTGCGAGGGAAATGCCTTATGGGCAATATTACACCGCGGCGTCTGACCCGATCTGTATGACCCGAGACGGCGTGGTGCGGTTTTAGTCGGTTCAAGCCCGACATGACCTCCCCTGCTGGCCGGTGGGGGGGAGGGGGGGTACCGAGGGGATCCACAACGAAAAAAAAAAACAGTCTGGTTCACTGAATTTTTCTTTATATGTCACCACCCTTATGGTGAGTGGATGGAACTTTGAAACACGCTGATATATGTTTACTAAATGCATCAACTGTCAAAATTTCAAATTTGTAACCCCAGCAGTTACGGATCTGTGTTGATGAATCAGTTAGTCAGTCAGGATAGGCAATTTATGAAATGTTTGTAATATACCTAACCCTATTTTGACTAATAGAAAGTCTGTAACATTACTGTTTAAATGAAAAACAAGTTTGCGAATAAAAATAAGTATTTAATGGCTGTGCTTCACAGGCTGTTGACCTTGACACTACGGAGTCATTGTGACTATTTATAGACTTCTTTGAGCAAAATTCTTATTCAGTACAATAAGCGGGCCTCGGTAATTGCAACTTTTTTAACTATACATAACTTGGATTATACAGATTAGATTACGTACACGAGATAAGGAACAGATTAAAATATTAATTTATTTTCAGAGTAGGCACGACTCTGTTTGGATTGTGTACGTTTTTAGAAACGGGCTGTTGATGACGAAAGCGTAAAGAAAAGTGAAAAATTGCTTGATTGGTCCAGATTGTCACGTGTCATTTGCAGGGTTGGACCAAATATAGTGGCCATTACATCATATAAAAGAAGTAAGGAGTCAGAAAGCGGACTCTTTTTTTTTTTATGTGCGGAAATCCCTTCGGATACCCCCCCGCCGGCCAGCGGGGGCGGTTATGTCGGGTTTGAACCGACTAAAACCGCACGCCGTCTCGGGTCTACAGACGCCGCGCCGGGGTGTAAGGTTACCCATAGAGCATATCCCTCGCACCCCAACTGACACTGTGCCATTCGCAGTGTCCCCTCTGATAACAGCAGAGGGGAACCTGGAGCGACTACCCCGCGGGCCTTGAAGGCCCGCGATACCCCGACCCCCTCGTGCAATGGGGTCAGCTGGCCCTGAAAAGGGCCGGTTGGTCAGACTCTTGGCCGTTGACGTTGACGCCAGCTACTCCAGAGGAGGAATCAATGCAAAATAGCTTTGGAGACAAACGGGACAACGTTAGGTTAAAAGAAGTTAAAAGACGACTAATAATGGGTTACACATATGAGTCGAAGCCAAAATTCACTAAAGTATAGTTTGTTTTACCCTTCTAATTCTCTGATAACATTCAAATGGTAAATACATAATTAAAAAAAAAGGCAAAAGTAACGTAAGTACAAAGAATTTAGCAAAAAAAAATTAAAAAATTCCTTAGTAGCCTTGTAGCCAAACGGCTATCGTCTGTTTTCACGTTTTTCCTTGAATTTTAAAGAAGTGACGTAACTTCCCATGTAGAAAAAAAAATCGTTACAACCAACAAGCCAAAACGCCGTATAATATAATATGAAATGACTCAGATGACCTCACCAATTATGGGGCCGACTTGTCATGAGAACACGAGTATATAGGTATATAACAGACTAACAGATCACAAGCCAAGTGACAAACATCTGGGTGATATAGATTTGGATTTTTATTCACACTGGATATGATCTTAAGCAGATAAAAGGCAGAGAACCTGGTTAAGGAGTCGACTCTACGATCAAGAGCACCCGTTTTCGAATCCTGGCCATTACACTACTGAAGTGAACACACTCCTAACACAAGCAATTAATTGAAATAAAACTATTTTTAACGAATTCTATCGCGATTTATTTGATGTTATTTTATATTTTACATTGATCCCGACGTTTCGGTTGCTTTTCAAATAAATCGCGATAGAATCCGTTAAAAATAGTATTATTTCAATGTGTGACATTCGCGTAAACTTCCGACAATAACAAGCAATTAAGCTTAGCTGGAGGGTTAGGGGGAATATTAGTAATTTCGGATACTAAACAACTGGTAGCTTAGTGGTTAAGGAGTCGACCCTATGATCGAGAGGTCCCGGGTTCGAATCCTGGCCATTACACTACCGACGTGAACCCACTCCTAACACAAGCAATTAAGCTTAGCTGGAGGGGTTAGGGGGAATATTAGTAATTTCGGTTGCTAATATTCTTTTAAAAGAAAAAAAAAAAAAAAACGACTTATTAAGACGTTAGTAAATCGAATGAAATTTACTTTGAACAAATTTTAGCAAAAAACTGTATCTCAATTCATTGTAATATTTCTATATGTTCTAAGATGATTCTTTGCAACGGTTTCAACGTTTATTTTGTTGGGAGGAGGATAACCCAAAGTGTGCTCTTTTTTTTTTTTTTAACGTGCGGAAATCCCTTCGGATACCCCCGCCCCCCCCCCCCGCCGGCCAGCGGGGGCGGTTATGTCGGGCATCGACTAAAACCGCACGGTGTCCTGCCCAAGTGTCCATTGCCGGGCACCCCGGGTAAGCCCTCGAAAGGATAACACCAGGGTTACCAGCGGACCTTGGCCGCCAGCGCGGCCTCGCCTGGTGGGGTCGGGTTTTATCCCAAAGTGTGGTCTCATATAAATAATATAAATTTGTGAAATTTGATGATGCGATCCTTAAGAAAATTATCAAATTCTAAAAATTGCAATGTCGTGCAAGAAATAATGGCAAGGAATCCTATTTTAGTTAATATCAAAACCATTTTGAGATTTTTTGAAGTAAGTTTTCCTAATGAATTTGAGAGACTTTGGCACCGAGGTAAATCAAAAGCGTTAAAAACATTTTAGTATAGTTTCCTAGTGCAATCATAAAAGCTATTATAGGTAGAGAACCAAAGGCCAGGCCGCGATGGCCGAATTCCGGGAACCCTGGGTTTATCCTTTCGAGGGCGTACCTTGGGTGCCCGGCAATGGCCGCTTGGGAAGGACACCGTGTGGTTTTAGTCAGTGGGGTGAAGCCCGTGGGAGTTTACAAAAAAACCATAAAAAATGCCTAGATAGTCTGTGAGAAAATACCTGGGCAAAAAATAATGCTTTCTTCTTGAATGGTATGCAGGGAAATATTCTATTGAAATACATAATAATTATATTTCAATAATTGTGAACTAGAGGACGCAAAATATTGCTTCTTTATTTTCAAATTTAAGAACCTAATTTCAATAAATATTGTCGTAATCGTGATAGCTATACCGTTTTAGATGGTTTATTACTGTTCGTTTTGAATAGGGCTATAAACCTAATAGGTTTTCAATAGTATTTCACCTTGACCTTGAATGTCATAGTATCATCGTGTAACTGGTTTTTTTTATCGTCTATTTGTTTAGAAACTATATAAATTAGTGCTTTCTATTTTACTGATAAAATAAATAATTTATATACCTACATTAAAACACATAAATACGTACGTATTCAATTCAAGGATTCCCTTAATTTATTAAACGCGTACTATGTTTTAGTTCTTTTGCGCGGTACAATTTTTTTTTTCTGAAATAAATAAATTAATATGATATTATCTATCAATATCGGCCCAGCCGTTCCAGAGATTACCACTTTCAAACAGATAGAAAGACATACAGACAGACAGACCAACAAAAATTTTAAAAATTGTATTTTTGTTATAAGTATCGTGTAAAAAAAAACAGACTAACAGATTTTTTAAATCTTTAAAAATCTGTTATTTATCTATTATGTCTGTAATAATATGTCTGTTATTACAAACAGACATTTAATTATTATTTTTTATACATTATTACGTAGACTAAAGAATCTTATATTATTTAAACAAACATAATATTATGTTTGAATATATGCACATGGCTTGCTGATAGAGACAGATTATAATAATATATAATGATAATACAATTGATGTAAACAATGAAAAAATACGAACTTACGGCTACACTTTTTTGTTAAAAGTTTTTAGAAAACCTGCTTCCTTATTGCGTACGGTACTAAAAAATTAAACCTACTGTTATGTTTACAGTAGGTATTTAATATTCAACGATTCAAAATAAGTTAAATTGAAAACATACCATAACTTCATAACTTCACGCCTGTATCCCCGAAGGGGTAGGCAGAGGTGTATTACACACCCACGATTCGCCAGTTATGTTAAGGTCCCAATGTAATAGGGGGCGAGCCTATTCCCATCTACCGGGCACATTGTAAAGCGAGCGATAATTAATATTTATTAATGCACACATAACTACGAAAAGACAGAGGTGTGTGCCCGGGGCGACTGGGGATCGAACTCGAGACCTCGTCTCAGCAGTCCGTTACGTACGCCACCGGGCTATCGCTACTCGCTAAATTGAAAACATTGTAACATATATAAAGATACAAGCACATGTTAGAAACAAATATACACACATACTACTATTTTCACGAAAGTGAAAACGAAACAATACAAAATTATGCCCAATATTAAATGACCTTGACCTTAACTCAAACAACAGCACTTAAAGTCAAGCCGGCACAAACTCACCTTCCTCTTTCGCGGAATTTTGGTATACCTAATTACTTACTACTATAAAAAAATAATATAATGTCTATCTGTCTAAGTGGGCACGTAAATATAACACTTGCACAATGTGAAAGCAATGCAATAAGTCTTGTGTTTGTATACAGTTCTCATTGCGATGCTATGCAGTCACAGACTGGCGAGCGAACGCGCGCAGACCCGCGGCCGCATGACATCATCTGTTAAGGCGAAGGTGGTTCATGATGCTTAAATGTTGTGCAATCACTGATTAAACGTGTGAAGTTTCATTTTAGGTAGATTTCGATGAAATCGATCTACCTATTGGTTTCTTGACTACTGTCGAATTAAAAAAAAAAATTCTTCATAGGAGGTCTAGTTATGACCCCCTGAGTCCGAAATGACCACTGGTCAAAAAGTTTATATATATATATATATGTATGTATGGTTCCACTTCCCAAAATTTGCGGCACTCTCACGGTCGCATTTTTGCCCCGATCGCTTTCAAACTGCGGTCAAAAATTGCTTGGGTGTAAACTTAGTTTAAGTTCGTGAACGGGTGGAATCCGGCCTAAGGGGACGGTAGGGCCTCACTTTTTGTGATATCAGTTTTTCCTCAAAATTTCACGTTCCATGAAAGATATTCGAACCGTTCTAATTTTATCCCATAGTATACATGAATACCAACAACTTTAAATTATAAACCTATAAGATTAAAACTTTAACTAAGTGGAGGGGAGAAAAACCAACATTTTTCGGGAAAAAAATCATAACTTCTAATCGGTGAATATTCTTGGTGTCGGAAACATTTTTATCGATAGGCCATTTTTAAGTCTAAAATAAATGTCTGAAAAGTTTTTCGCTAAAAGTTACCGTTTTCGAGAAAAAAAAAATTAAAATGTTTAAAGTCCGTAGTTCTCTATATAAAATAATATTAATTGCTTCACGAAATCTACCTGTGCGTTCCCCCTGCGGGAGTGGATTTTTTTCATTCATCATTTTTTCTAGACTTTTCATCGCTATGTTATCATGAGATATTCATTTTATACTGGCATATTTTGGGTCCATCATAGTTTAGCGCCCAAAGTTTATACTTTGGAGCCCGGGGTCCACTTTTACTTTTTATTAGTTTGTTGGCTTTTACATGAGCGACTGTCATCTAAATTCCCAAATCATAAGGGACTGGTCGTGGGTTCAAGTCCCGTCCTAGATGTTCTCTTTTCCGATCAAAAAAAAAATTTATAGGAAAAGTAACCATACTAATTGCTTAAAAATTTCCTTGAACAAGCAATTAAGTTTAGCTAGAGGGGTTAGGGTGAATATTAGTAATACCGGTAACTAATATTCTTTAAAACAAATTGAATTCCTGAGACGAGCTCAGCCGAATACAAGGGAAGGCAATGGTTCACCCCAGCACGAATCTATTACCGAAAACAGCAACTCGATAGCTCATCTCCTTCATACCCAAAATCGTGACAGAAAATTGGCAACGACGACGTCGACGACAACTCGATAGCTAGATAGCTCTAAAGAAAATCCCTAAAAAATCTATACCTGCTGCATTGCATACAGGTTATTAAATGTAAATGTAAATTCTGACCATTATCTTTATTTATATATTTCTTGGGTGCGTGTGTATGTCACTGAACTCCTCCTAGACGGCTGGACCGATTTTGATGAAGTTTTTTGTGTGAGTTCAAGGGGATTCGAGGATGGTTTAGATTCACAATTTAGTCCACAAAAAATTTAGGTTCCGCGCAAAAGAACTAAAACCATAAAAATCGAAATCCAAGCGGACGATGTGGGCACAGCTAGTATTACAATATACTTAAACAATGATTGCGTAACTTCATATCACTTGCACTGGCCTGGTGAACTAATAAATTAAGTTGGTTGTTAGCAGAAATTTTGAAAAAGGTTTTTTACTTTGTAATTACTTGTAGTAACAATACTGTTATTATTTTTTCGCGTATCTTTCATTGTTCTTTCATGTATTATAATGAACATTGGTTGAACTCTAACATATTATTATCGCACAACAAAATACTGTTTATGTAATCTTGCAACGATCAGCCATATTCGGGGAAATACCGGACTTGGATTGCTGTACTTGAGATGTAAGTACAAGAATCCATGCCCGGTATTTCCCCGGCTAGCTGTTCAACTTGCCATGTAAATCAAATCAGTAAGTATGATGTATTTATTTACTTCTATATCTTATATATACCAATATTATAATTTTTCAAAATTCTTCAATTACATATGTTTCTTTTAACTTCTGATATTTTGATACTAGTTAAGTTTGTTCTTTTTTTTCATAAAAGAAAATTTTACTTAATTTTTCCATATTTTTTTACCGATGCTAAATTTTATCATTATTTCTGTCATGATTCTTAACTAGGTATGCAGGTATATTGGGGTGTGTGTTGGGTAACCTCCTCGAGTGTCGCTCCGATTCCGATCCCGCTGCAGTCCGGGGGGAATGGAATCGGAGCGGCCGGTACACCCTGGGCGGCGGTCAATGGCTTCCCCTTCATAGGGTTGGCATTGATCGTCGGCCAATACCCAACGTGGCGGGAACACATCGCTCTCCGTACTCCTCTGCTTTCAGAGGAGACAGGATGCTGTTAGTGGTGAGATGGCCCAGGGTCAGTCGGGGTGCGAGGGATATGCTCTATGGGTAACTTTACACCCCGGCGTCTGAAGACCCGAGACGGTGTGCGGTTTTAGTCGGTGCAAGCCCCACATAACCGCCCCCGCTGGCCGGCGGGGGGGTATCCGAAGGGATTTCCGCACGAAAAAAAAAAAAAAAAAAGGTATGTAGGTATATTCAAAATCGTTTGAACAGAAATATGGGTCACACAGATTCTTACGTTTACACACATTGCTTTACTCATATAATTAGGTATTCTAAGTGGAGTTGCCATGTGTTTATAAAACGCTTAGTCAGTGTCAAAACATTTACATAGTTCATACTATTTCAGATGTAAGAGCTTTTTTTTACGTGCGGAAATCCCTTCGGATACCCCCCCGTCGGCCAGCGGGGGTGGTTATGTTGTGCATCGACTAAAACCGCACGGTGTCCATTGCCGGGCACCCCGGGTAAGCCCTCGAAAGGATAACCCCAGATGTCAGGGCTTAGCATAGATTTAGATCGGAAAAAGAGAACATCTAGGACCAACTGAGCCTGGTGGCTCAGTTGGTCCTAGATGTTCTCTGGCTGGTGCCTAGACACGTCGCAGATATTCTAAATTCTCCGATATATTATATACGTCTCAAGGCGACGCTTACCATTTTAAAATTGACATTGCACCCAATAATATCATTAAGACCTAAGCTGCGCCTGCTGTCAGCCTCCGTGGCGTGGCGGTATTGAAAGCGGCCGCTACGCAGGAGGCGCGGGTTCGATCCCCGCTCAGTGCAAATATTTCTATGCATGAATATGAGTATTTGCATTGGTCTGGTCGTGCCTAGGAGAGCACGTTAAGATGTCGGTCCCGGCTGCCATACGAATATGTATGACAGTCGTTATAGGGGATATGGGTGAAATGGCCCCACATAGAAGGGCTGATCACCCGCCTGGTCAAACGGCGTCCCCACTGGCAGTATATATATAAGCTGCACCTGCTGGTCGGTGCACCTGCTTAACAACGGACGAGGCTCTAGCGCAGGCGCACCTCTCGGGGTTAGGAGATTAAATGGCAGCCGCTCCCGGAAAAGCCGACATACCAATCAAAAACAATAAGATGATCTCAGGCTCCAAGTACAATCTTTAGCCGCTATGAATCGCCACCAGTTAACGAATTCTTTAACAACCAAACATTTTATTTTTATTTTAACATAAACTCACGTCTATATCCCCGAAGGGGTAGGCAGAGGTGCTAGCACCCACGTTTCGCCGGTTTATGTTTTAGGTCCCAATGTAATAGGTGGCGAGCCTATTGCCATTAACCGGGCACTTATAAACCAGCGATAAATACACACATAACTTCGAAAAGCATCGAAAAGTCATTGGTGTGTGCCATGGTAATACCTGGGATCGAACCCGAGACCTCGTCTCAGCAGTCCTTTACCCATACCACTAGGCTACCGCGGTTATTTTTATTTTACCTATAAATTTATACTAACTCCCCCTTTTTGTGTAAATATTTTAGATTATAATATTTAAATATATATGATAACGTTGTGTCTGTTCAAATTTAATTATAATTAATAGAGAGTAATTAGATTACACAGTAAATAAAGCATAGATAAAAGTAATTTAAGTATATTTATAGTAAGTTTGACTGGACACCGAGTCCAAATTCCCACCAAACAGTCATTAAGATTAGATATTTCACATAACATGTGAAATTTATATTTATTTTTTGATTAAGTTAAGTTATATTTACATTTTTATTGTATAACTAGCTGACACCCCCGGTTCCGCCCGCGTGAATGTTGGTTATTGCGACTGTTTGTCATATATCTCTTGTTCTACTCAACTAATAGCCAAACATACGGCAGATTTTAAGTCCATAAAAAGATGTTTCTGATAAAAAAAACCGCATCAAAATGCTTTCAGTAGTTATGGCATCTATCGCAAACAAACAGACAAACAGCAAAGAATAAAAAAAAAAATTAAAATTTCCGTCAAGTCTAGCGCTGGCGTCAAACATGATAACGCACTTTAGTTTTAATTGATTTTGATTCCTGTCATAGGTGAAATCCACTCTAAGTTATTCCACAAAACTAATATATTCTCAGGTTACTTAACCTGGGGTGTGTGTTGGATAACCTCCTCGAGTGTCGCTCCGATTCCGATCCCGCTGCAGTCCGGGGGGAACGGAGTCGGAGCGGCCGGTACACCCTGGGCGGCGGTCAATGGCTTCCCCTTCACCCCTTCATAGGGTTGGCATTGATCGTCGGCCAATACCCAACGTGGCGGGAACACATCGCTCTCCGTACTCCTCTGCTTTCAGAGGAGACAGGATGAGCGATGCTGTTAGTGGTGAGATGGCCCAGGGTCAGCCGGGGTGCGAGGGATATGCTCTATGGGTAACCTTACACCCCGGCGTCTGAAGACCCGAGACGGCGTGCGGTTTTAGTCGGTGCAAGCCCGACATAACCGCCCCCGCTGGCCGGCGGGGGGGTATCCGAAGGGATTTCCGCACGATAAAAAAAAAAAAAAAAGGTTACTTAACCTGACATAACATAACTTCACGCCTGTATCCGCGAAGGGGTAGGCACAGGTGTATTACACACTCACGATTCACCAGTTATGTTAAGGTCCCAATATAATAGGGGGCGAGCCTATTGCCATCTACCGGGAAAATTATCTATCATTTTAATTCTACAAATATTTCGGCCTTGTACCTCCATATATTTTATAGCTCTCCTTAAGAGTCTAGTCCGTGTTATGAATGTATTATTGGCTTTTTACACTAACTGAACGCGTCACACTGTTCATTGACAGGATATAACAAGGTAAGTCTGTAAAATTCTCATTATCAAGGAAAATAATCCTATCCTATCCTTCTTCTTACTAAAGTTATAAACTAGCTGTTGCCCGCGGCTTCACCCACTTGAAATTCTGTTCCTGTCCCCTCTTCCCATAGGAATCTATTCCAGGGATATAAAACCTATATGTTATTCTACACGATAATCTGTCCATGTGTTAAATTTCAGCCAGATCTATTCAGTCATTAGAGCGTGAATGAGTAACAAACATCCAAACATTCAAACATCTTTACAAACTTTCACATTCAAAATATTATTAGGAGTAGGAAGTACGATTAGTAGAATAGGATTAGTATTAGGTCGTTACATATGAAGGGCACACCGCAATAGCGGCGGTAAGGCCCATCATGGAGGATTGGCTGGAGAGGCGACACGGAAGCCTCTCCTACCGACTGACGCAGGTGATCTCCGGGAAGGGGTGCTTCGGGGACCACCTGCATCGGATCAGGAAAGAGCCAACGCCTGAGTGTCATCACTGCGACGCGAGCGAGGACTCAGGGCTGCACACGCTGGCGGACTGCCTGGCTTGGGAGGCGCCGAGGCGTGACCTCGTGGCAGCCATCGGGGTGGGAGTCCTCTCGCTCGGCAGCATGATTGCGGCAATGGTGCGGAGCGCGAGTCACCTGTCACCCCAGCAGAAGCAGGCCGGGACGGTGAGGCGACTAGCGCCCCTCCCCCAAACCGGGGCAAGACGGGGACACCGTGGTTCCCAAACCCGAGGGGGCCATCTCAAAACCGGAGATGGCCCAGGGTCAGTCGGGGTGCGAGGGATATGCTCTATGGGCAACCTTACACCCCGGCGTCTGTAGACCCGAGACGGCGTGCGGTTTTAGTCGGTTCAAGCCCGACATAACCGCCCCCGCTGGCACGCGGGGGGGTATCCGAAGGGATTTCCGCACGATAAAAAAAAAAAAAAAAAAGGTCGTTACATATGAAATTGCCGTTTTTCGTTAAGAAATTGGAGGAAACCCAATTTTCAGTGCTAATATTTTTGCATTTTTTTTAGGAATTACAAATCCAAATTTTATGATTTTTTTTGTGTATGAATGAGACAACATTAAGCTAACAAATAGCCACTGTTATTACATTTTTGAAAAGTGACAGCTGTTAAGTAATACCAAATTTATCATCAAAATGGATAGCATTTAAGTACTGTTTTTGAAGATCGAATTAATTTATCCAGCGGCCATTAGAAACAAAATTTAATACAGAGTTGTAAAATCTTGAAATCAACTTTCAAACAAAATATAAATAATGGAAATAGCTATTAAATTACAGGAATAACGAATTTGTAAGAAAATTTCGGCAATTTCATAGGTAAGAACCTACTATGAGAGGATTAATAGGATAGGATTAGTAGGATAGGATTAGTTGGTTAGGATTAATAGGATAGTATTAGTAGGATAGGATTAGTAGGATAGGTTTAGTGGGATAGGATAAGTAGCATATGATTAGTAGGATAGGATTAGTCGAATAGGATTAGTAGGATAGGATCAGTAGGATAGGATTAGTGGGATAGGATTAGTAGGATAGGATACAGTGGGATGTGTAGGTTTGTGAAGATGTTTGAATGTTTGATACGTACTCAATAACAATCAAACGTCGGAACGGATCTGGCAGAAATTACGCACAGGGATAGATTCTAGTCTAAAATAACAAGTAGGCCCGCTTAGGCGGAGCCGCGAGTAACAGCTTGTTTGTAATAATGTAACAGAACTCTAGACTCCACATGTTAATAACGTTAATGATTATTTAACCTTTTTAACTTAGAAAGTAAAGACATCGCCAAGCTACTTTTAGATACCGATTTTGCACAATGAGAATATAGGCAAGCATTGCCAACAACGAGGATTGCCAAAACATAATACAAATAGAAAAATAGATACAAACGAACATAGAACCTCCTCCTTTTTTAAGTTAGTTAAAAATAGAGTAGTGCTGACGCATATAAGGGAATTAACGAGGAAGTCTGAGTAACTTGAACAAAAACTCATCGTTTTCTTTTTCGCTCCACTTGGCAACAACTTGATGCACGAAGTGACGTAGCCTTAATCCAACAACAATGGGCCTTGAAATCAAGTGCATTAACCTACTGTGTTTTAACTAAAAACGAGTCAAGCGCTGTACAATATACGTTGGCAAATCTTCGGAAAAATAGACAAGTGTATTATATGAAATTCTGAAGCAATTAGTATGCTTACTCTCCTGTAGATTTATATCAGAAAAAGAGAACATCTAGGACGGGACTTGAACCCGCGACCAGTCCCTTACAGGGGGAATACCAACTGAGCTACCTAGAAACGTCCTATAGATATTCGAAATCCTCCGATATTATATACGTCTCGGGGCGACGCTGGAGCCATTTACCGTAATTCTTGCGAACTAAGTAAACAATAAACGATGTTACAATCATTTTTAAACATTATTTTTTGATTACTCCGCCACATTAATTCAATGAAATTTTGAAGTAATTAGGATGCTAACTTTCCCTATAGATTTATTTTGGAAATAGAGAACATCTATGACAGGACTTGATCCTGCGACTAGTCCCTTCGGTACCAGTACGGTAGATGCAATCAGGCCAAGACGGAGGTGTGTCGTGTGTGTCCTACACACGCCAGCCTACTCACCGACGAAACCAAACAAACAATACAAACCCGACCCCATAGACAAGGCGGCGATGGCGACCAAAGTCTGCTGGAAATTCCGGGGTTATCCTTACTAGGGCTAACCCGGGGTGCCCGGAAATTCACACTTGAAGAGGACACCGTGTGGTTTTAGCTGAAGTCGATGACAACAGTTTATTTACCAAAATATCGATTGGTTTATTCATGTTGCCGTGCTGACCCAGGAATGATAGAAAAACATAAAATTCTTCAGCTGCATACCTTCCTAAGAAAGTCGTTAAAGTTGACTGAGGGATATTAAAGATCTAGTGGGGTCCTATCTGAGGGTCTGAATTTTGGTATTATGTTGAAAGCAACAGGTGAAAAGCGAATATAGCTTTTACGAAAAGATTTGGTAGTTAGTCTACGAGCAATGGAAGCCAAAAACAAACCAAAATTAGGGAAGGTAGGAGAAGTGGAGCGGTCCTCTATGCGGGCGTGAAAAAGCATCTGATGAGGCCGTCAAGCTGAGGACCACCATTGCAAAATTATCGGTGTCTGCAATGTTGACGCCCATTCCTAAGACTTATAACCTTTAGCTTACCATCAGACGAGGTAAAATCCTCTTGACGTGTCTAATATAAAAAAAAGCGGCCAAGTGCGAGTCGGACTCGCCCATTAAGGGTTCCGTAGAAGCAAGTAACATAATAATATTCTTTTTATAATTTTTATATTTGAGTTGAAAAAAAACTACTTACTAGATCTCGTCCAAACCAAATTTCGGTAGAAGTTTACATGGTAATGTACATCATATTTTTTTTTTGTTTTATCATTCTCTTATTTTTGAAGTTACAAGGGGGGGGGGGCACACATTTTACCACTTTGGAGGTGTCTCTCGCGCTGACTATTCAGTTTAGAAAAAAATGATTTTAGAAACCTCAATATCATTTTTGAAGACCTATCCATAGATACCTCACACGTGTGGGTATGATGAAAAAATTCTGAGTTTCAGTTCTAAGTATGGGGAGCCCCTAAAATGTATTGTTTTTTTTCTATTTTTGTGTGAAAATCTTAATGCGGTTCACAGAATACATCTACTTACCAAGTTTCAACAGCATAGTTCTTATAGTTTCGGAAAAAAGTGGATGTGACATACGGACGGACAGACAGACATGACGAATCTATAAGGGTTCCGTTTTTGCAATTTGGCAACGGAACCCCAAAAAAGAAAAATGCTTTGGATGAAACCGAGACTGATGATTGAAGATCTGGTTGAAGAGACAATTATATCCCGTTTTAATTTTATTATTCTACTGATTAAATTGCTTTCCTGTGTATGGTCGCGTCCCTACAGCACCTAACAGCTGTTCTCAGAAACAGTAAAGGCAGTCTGAGTCATACTATATTCCTAGATTCAATGTCAAATATATATAAGTCAAAACTGATATCGAAAACCAACCACAATAAAGTTAATCGCTGAATAGATAATAAGCCATATGGATCTCGAGGATTACGTATTTTTATTAATTTCGATAACAATATTTATATGTATATGATATACTAGGAATTCAGTGCAGGGTGCGACTGTAATAAATTGAGCTGAGCGAGCAGGACTCTTACTTGAAAAACTAGTGGGGCGGAAATCACAGTGATTGTCAAACTTCGGGCCTAACTTAGATTTTTTAGGGACAATTTGTATGGTAGGTACCCGAAACCTTGAACGTACAAACCCCAAAATCTAATCAGTTCTTCCCATTAAACAAACAAGATGATTGGCGAAAGAATTTTTTAAATCGGATAAGCGGTTCTTGAGTTATTGCGTAAACAGACATCCAGACATCCAGACCAACAGACAGACCGACACAAAAATTTTTTTTGCTTAATTAGACTTAGAATCATGTGAAACGTTGAGAAAAGTGATAAAAAGTGGGTGTAAGATTTTGATTTTTTTTGCATGATTTTAAGACTTCGGTGTCCACCTGGTTGGTAGCCCGAAGTAATAAGACATCTTAGTACGGTCGCGCGCTAAGCTAAGGCCGCGCGCTCATGAATCTGTTTTTCGGTGATTATTCCTCATTGGTACATCGGACATGAACCATCTCGACACTAACTTTTAAACTTTCACGTTCCATGATATAATAATTATATTTACGCTGAGCCAGTCAGCCTGTGACCACGGCCAGTGCAACCTGGTCGAAACGTCAGGCAAACCAGAGGTATGTAATACCTTTAAATAAGTGATCGCGTTAATCCCCGTAAATATAATTATTACATCTCGACACTCCTCAGTGTCCACACTATCATCGTGGTAAATTTGGTCAAGATCGCGCGAGTGGTTACGGAGCTCAGCCACCAACAAACGGCTATGCCGCGTATAAGACAAACAAGTAAAATGGTTTGAGATGAATATTACGACAACTGTTGCCCACGACTTCTTACGCTTTA
Source organism: Cybosia mesomella (assembly GCA_946251805.1). NCBI lineage: Eukaryota > Metazoa > Arthropoda > Insecta > Lepidoptera > Erebidae > Cybosia > Cybosia mesomella. Next base: position 2,701,022 of record OX276395.1, read on the forward strand.
AGTTTGGAATTGATCAAGGCACGTGTACTTCTGCAGTCTTGACAATAACATGTATTACTGTATTTCAATGTTATATGTTAATTGATTATTTATTATGAAGAAGAAAGCCCTTTTCGGGTGACTTACTACAGAATATAGTAAAAATGTTAACAGTGAAACGTGTAATTGACCTTATTGTAGAACTATTTTCTATATTAGCTGTTTTATATTCTGTTACTCATACGAATAAAACAAACCATTAGAATACAGAATATAGAATGAAGGCCAGCATTATAGAAGCTAAAAATGGTGATACTCAGTTCGACGACCTCGATAGAAGTTTATTTTCTATTTCGTCGCGCTGACGTGCAAGTGACAGGTTGACAGAACGGTGGGACCCCCCAACCCCTTTCACTGTGTGCAGTTGTTCCAAATATGAATATTTTATCATAGTTTTAAGGTAACGAACAGGCTTTAATTCTCTTTCCTAACCATATCATCTCTCACACAGTCCATTCATCTCCTCTTAGACCTGGCTCTCCTCTTGTAGCTGTCCACTTCCATACTTAATGTGTTCCTTACGATATTACTTGTATCCCTACGCATTAAATGTTCGAATTAGGACAAGCAATTGTCTCATAACATCTCTGTAATGTAAATATTTCTAACTTCCTGTAATGTAATCGTTCCTAGTGCCGACATACGTGTCCTCCAATCAATAAATATTACATTACCCAAATATCGTATTTAAATACGGCTGTTTGGAAGAGATAATTAATATTCTAGGGCATTCTACACAGCGCTTGTATGCTTAGCTTTAGTAGCTTGTATTATGGGTTCTAGAATGTGGATAAACAAATTAGATAAAACAATATGTAATACATACCTACATGTTGCTTAAATTTTAGCTTTTATACTTTAACAAAGTGTTATTATGATTTTTTAAAGTTAAGAGGTGTCTGGCAGGGGGTAGCTACTGTCATAAGTGTCCAGCAATGGATGATGAGATTTCTAAAGTAATCACTAATAAAATATAAAAAAATTGAGCTTTATACTTTAACAAATTTAAGATACTATTTTATACACCTTTACTACCTGTTACCTGCCCAAGTAACCACAACCCAAACTGGTTGTTCTTACCTGTATAGGGCACATGCACAGAAAACTTTCAGCTTTTTAAAATAACGAAGGTCTGGCCGTCGTGGGCTCTTGTTCTATTAAGATAGATCAGCAGCTATCCACTTAACTTTGCGAATGTGAAATTAATTGACAGCAATTGATTGATTTATGGGTAGTGACCTAGCAGTGTGTCAATCATAAAATTAGCACCTATCTGACAGACATAGCCTAGTATTGAGAATTAAATTATTATGGTTCAGTTCAATTTTATTCATGTAAACTTCGGGTGAGATAAAGTGGGTGAGGCTAATTTATTTTATATGATTTTTTTTTAGATGATCACCTGACATCTGTAAAGTAGTGTAAAGGTGCCAAAATTATGAATCTATGGTGAGGCGTTTCGTATTCCTCCCCCATTCCCGCCTCACCCCCGAAGTGTGACACACTTTTTGTTCGGAAGCCCCCACGGGCTTCACCCCATCGGTGCCAACGATAGGGTCGGCGTGTCGGAATCGGACCGACTAAAACCACACTGTTTCCTCACCAAGTAAGCTGGGTAAGCCCTCGAAAGCTGTACGAGACATATCTTCTTATGTCACTTATGAAGATAAAACGTTGGTAAATTGTAATTGTATAAATGAGTAGTTCAACCAGTCAACTAAATAAGAACAATGGAAAGGAAATAACACGGTTTAAAAAAATATTATAAGTCAGTTAATCAGACTTGCTTAGCAATGACGACATTCAATTAACGCAATGGGAGGTATTATTAGAAGTTTTGTTTTCTATCTCAGAGCAATGGAGCCTGAATTTGAAATTTCAGTAGATGCCTTTTTACATAGCTCATTAAAGTGGAACCCACCACTACCACAAGCAATTTAGCTAGCTGGAGCAGTTAGGGGGAATATTAGTAATTTTGGTTACTAATATTCTCTAAAAACACAGGAATTCTAATGAATTCAGAGCAATTACTTGCAAAAATGATGAATGAATGAATGAAATGACCTGTGTTATATATAAAATAATACTTAAAACGATGGGGAATCGAAATATAACTTATTTAGTCCAACTATATTGCTAAACAAATCTGAAATTTCAAAAAACTAAACTAGCACTTACTTCGAGATCATTCTTGGCATGATTCAGCTTCTCCAAGTGCAGCCTCAGCGCGTCGACTGATGTCACAGGCTCGTCCTGGATATCATTCTTGTCGAGTATCGCTTTGATCTTATCCACAAGTTGACAAAAGTCTTTCCAGATTTCCAAATCTTGTTCTAACTGAGCCTGTCGAGACTTCGCAGAGTTCAAGGTGTTCTTCAAAAGCTGGTTGTGCTTTTGATGGTCTTTTGACAGCTCTTCTTGCTCAGATGCTGCCAGAGACGGCCAGATCTTGTCAACAATATCCTGCATTCGCTTTCCAACGAGATCTTTCATTGAAGGTTCAGATGTGTTAAAGAAGGATTTGTGTTCTTCTAAATCAGATTCAATATTCTCAAAATCTGTTCCGTTTTTGCCCATATCTAAACGTATAGCAGCTTCATTGACCCAAATAGTGAGTTTTTCGACTAATTGAAGATATTGTTGCCGAAGTCTTTTGTTGTCTTGCAAGTATTTTTCTCTATTGGCAAGTTCCGCAGGTAAAGATGTTTTCAGAGAGTTGGCTTCTGAAACCATTTCCAATAAGGTGCTAGGAGCTCCATCATCATTCTTAATAATATCAGTAATCTTGGTTAATTTGTCTAAATAAGATTGAATATTCTTAACGAGTGTTGTGTGTTCAGTGAGTTTCTTATCAACACTGGCGACATCCCTGTTCAGAAGTGGTCGTGAATGTACTGCGGCTTCATTATCATGAAGCCATTGGAGAATTTCTGATAGATCTGAGCCGATCTTTTTATGTTCTGCAGCAGCTCTTTCATGTTCTTGACGCTTGGATTCTACAGTTCTTCTAAGAGTTAGAAGTTGTTGTTTCAAAGACTGAAGAAGCTCAGTAATGTTATTCCTGTCAATGACAGTGCCTTCAGCCGCGATTTGTTGGCCTTTATCTGTAGCAGTAGCCAGCAAAGCTTCACATCCTTGAATTTTAAGTATGATATCGTCGTACCGTTTGATCTTTTCTTCTAAAGGTTCGTTAGATCTCTCAATTTCATTGGTAATGTCAGTATATTTAGTAATAAATTCTTCGATTTCTTTCACAAGAGCGAAGAATTGCTCACGTAGAAGTAGAAGAGATTTCAGCCTGGATATCTGGTCTTCAATAGTGCTCATTAAATCATCTTGTTGTGTTAAGATATCTTGAAGATCATGTAGGTTTCCACCTTGTAGTTCATTTAGCATTGATTTATTCTTTTTGAGATCAGCTAAGATTGATTCATAAGCTTGAATAATAGGTTGTACATCTTCTACTCTGTTTCCTATAGGTTTGTTAAGAGCTTTCAGTTTGTTTTGAATTTCGTTAAGGAATTCAAGTGCAGCAGCAATTTTAGCTGCAGCATCCTTATACTCCTTAATATGCTTTTGTAAGATGCCCTTTTTATCATTTACAATAGCATTAATTCTGGCAAATCTATCTGATAGCACATTAACTTGTTCTTTAAGTTGTAGTTTGTTAGAATCTGACAACGAATCCATTATATCTTTAGACTTATCTTTGATTTTACGAATGTTCTTGTCTACATCCTCAGCCTCTTTGCTTAATTTCTCAAACTTGGCCAGTTGTTCTTCCAAAACTTGAAGACTAGTAGTACGAAGTTCGGGAGTAGCAGCAACCTCCGCTTCATTAAGCCAGCTCTGGCATTTGGCTACTTCAGACTCGAATTCATTACGTCCTTGTAATAATTTATTTAATGCTATTAGTTTGTCGTCGATATCTACTTTGGCAGAAGTGTAAGATTTGTTGAGATTTTCCAGAATAGCCTGTAACTTAGCTCTTTCTTCTGGAGAGCAATCTTTGGATACCGCGTTGCCCTGACGCATCACTTCAGTTAGGGTATCATTATGGAAGTCCGACAATTCACTCTGATGTTTCTTGTGGATAGCAATTTCTTTTTCAACTTTAGCAGCTTCCAGTGGTACTGGGCCTCCAAGTTTTTTGATCTCAGCTAGTTTAGCCTTGAGCCAGTTCTTTGCTTTTTCGATATCATTTTCTAATTTCTTTCTATCCTCAGCGCAAGTACCTAATCTTTCAATTTCTTGTTTAATAAGTGAAGCCAATTGTTTCTGTTTAGATGATAATTCAGATAATTCTGATTCTAATTGCATTTGCTCAGAAGGCTCTAGTTCAGATTGGATATTACTTACTTTCTTTTCTAATGAGTCAATGACTGTCTTCTTACCATCAGTGTCTTTAAGAAGATTTGCTACCTTCTTTTGACGTTCCTTAACCGATTTGCTTTCATATCCAAGTGGTTCTGGATGAAGGATGTTATCGATTTCCTTTTGCATCCATTCATTTTGTGCGTTTACTTCACTCTTAGTGCCATCGATAGCCTTGTACGTTATTTCAAGCATTTGCAGTTTGCGCTGAATACGCTTGGCGATGTCGTTGTATCTTCTTTCGACTGACTTCATCTGAAACATTAATTATGGTTAGATTGCTTTCAATCTGAATTCTATTTAGACTTATTTTACTTCTATTTAGGCATACATTTATAAAGTTTTGAATTTATTGATCATGAAGAACATTAATTAATTATTAACATTTATTATTCTTACGTTGATAGCTCTATTGCTACTCTATGAAATGGAGATACTTACTTGTTCTTCCACTTGTTGTGATTCCAGATTGCTAACAATATTAATGACTTTAGATCCTACAGTCTTAATATTGGCCACTTTATCTTTACCAGCTTGTCCAAACTCTGAAGATAGTTCTTTCAAAGCGCTGAGTTTCTGAGGACATGGTAGACCAGATCCTTTATCAGCTACACACATCTTCTTAAGGACAGAGTCAAACCAGTCGTGGATCTCCTGGCATTTGTGGCGGAAATCATCAATGATTGCTTGGTTACCCTTTTCTCTCTCGATAGCTTTCAGAATAGCTTCTTCGAGGCTGTCCAGTTCTTCTTCGAGATTGATTTCATCTTCCAGCCCTAAAGAAACGGAGAAGATGCACTTCATTATTATATCAAGTAGATTTGCTTGAGATTTGTTAACTAATTATACTTTTTAAGTTTTTAGATATTACAATAGAAGATTAATATAGAAAATTTACATAACGGGCTGAATCAAAAATATTTATAACAAACACTACTTACCTTCAGTAGGAATCTCTGTTAGAAGCCTATTTCTCTTCTCACTCAATGAGACTAGAGCATCATTCATAGCCGCTATGTCCTGCTTAGCAGCTTCAGGCCTCAACTTAGATGGGTTAGCAAGCCAGTCACGGGCCAGCGCATTGTGGACAGAGATCCATTCTTGGATCTCTAAGACTTGCTTCATAGCTTCTTCCATACCATGGACGGCATCCCCTAAAGTTTCCAGATGACTTTGTACCTATTGGAAAGATTTGGTATGAGATTTTACCAATAGGAAAATGTTGTAACCAGGTAACCAACCATAATAATAAACCTATTTTTAAAATGTGGTTTGGCGCTAAGACATTACATAAAACTCACGCCTATATCCCCGAAGGGGTAGGCAGAGGTGCTAGCACCTACGTTTCGCCAGTTTATGTTTTAGGTCCCAATGTAATAGGTGGCGAGCCTATTGCCATTAACCGGGCACTTATAAACCTGCGATAAAGAATTGATAAGTTTTACAGATGAAACTAAAAGATGTAAATTATATTTACATACATTTTAGCCAACTGAGAAAAAAGGTTCTTAATTCGGCTAAATGGGTGCCTCAGGGGTAGTACTAAGTAATTTTTCATGGGATCTTTCTTTATTCCACCATACATAACTTTTCCTGATCAATTCCTGAACAGACTTGGATATTTAGAAAATCTTTTGAACGCTTTACACCTTAGTTATGAATTTTACGATACAGTTATAATAGTCGGTGCTAATAATATTCATGAGTCTTCATTATTGCACTTATTACTCTATGGTCATTTATTTGACATAATTAAATTGGCTTATTGATTTTGTAAGGAAGACTTCTACAGTTATATATCGTATCTTAGCCATACAGGCCCTTACCTTTCTGTCTAAAGTTGAAATTTTCGATCCAAATTCGGGTGCTTCGATATTCTTTAGTATAAGGTCGATGCGCGGACTTGCTACATCAGTCATATGTTTCTATAAACAAATCATGCATGAAGGCACACATAAAAACACACAGTGCGTGTTAGTTTCATGTTATTTATATTATTTGGGGACAGGGCTCAGAGAAAATATTTGCAAATAGAAAATACAATATTTCATTAAGTCTATTGTAAAATGATAACTGAGAAGTGAAAGCCTTTCCTCACTACCAGTCTGTTAGTTCCACGGAATTGAAATTAGGAGGAAGTAGATACTAACGTTTATATGGTACAATGTTATGATGACATCCAACATTATCCATTTCATATGTGCTAACCGACATCAAACTTCGCTGTTGAAAATTATGACCAATCACGTCGTCAATGTTTTGAGTGACTTAATTGGTCATAGATAACGGGTGCGAGTCAATATTAGTAGTTAATACTAGTTTCCATGGTAACGAGTTTTAAGGGCATTTCCTCTTGACATTATATTTCGTGGTGATAATGAACAACAACAACAAGCAACAGCTAAGAATTAATTTGTATAGGAACATCTTAAGTGTACTTAATGTTACATTCAAACCACGTTCACCACCGTTGGTGCAATTCTGTCAAGAACTTAAATAAACAAAAGAGTAAGAGCAAATCGTGAAACTTTTTTCGAAATTATAAAATTTTTAACAAATATTTTCTCTTAAAATTTCAAACAAATGTGACAATTGAATGCAAAAGCGACATCATAGCTACTTTGTACTAGTGAGTGCTTTGTAAATATCTAAGTGGTTCATAGGTATTATGTGTCAGTTATGTAATTAATATATTATTATTCAAACAGTGCCTGAATATCATTGTCTGCGCCAAGATTATTCATTCATTGTTTTCATAAATGTCTCGGGTATTTAGTCGGTGTGTTCAGGTGTCTGCGATATAATACCTTTATTAATACATCCATTTTGTCAATATACGAGTTCCAAAAACACTCAATAAAATTGTTCATCTTTATTTTAAATGGTTTGTAATACCTTTACCTAACGTATAGTAGCCGTGTTGATAACCAGCATTAAAATTTGGGGCCGTCTTTAAAGAAAAAAGGAAACAAAATCTCTAATAAAATATTTACAGGATGTCTATAAAAAACTAAATAATTTAATAATCAATAACTCACAACTTGTAGAAATTTGTTTTCGTCTCAAATTTCTTCCACGAATGTGTTATTATATTATTGAACAAAACAAAACCAAAATATTATGCGAGTTTATGAGAATTATATTTGATTTAATTTTCTTTTTGTCTCAAATTTCTTTCAAGAATTTGTTATTATATTTCTTGAACAAAACAAAACCAAAATTATGTAATAATTATATTTTACTTTTTAAACCTGTTTAGCGTTTGGATTATGCTGTGCATCTACTCCAGCTTACAGGAGTCAATCATAGAAGAATAGGTAATTACGAATTGATTTGGCTTATAAGGCATATATTATAGTGTATTTACTTAGACACCTTTTCGGGACTGTTGAAATAAGCAGAGGTAAGGAAAAACATAATTATAATCTGAATTATCTTGACCAGATGTTAACCAGGTGCACAAAAGTTACATTGCCAACGATAAAGCTTTTAAAATACATTAATTAGACTAACTACAGGCTATCTACACTGGTTACTCTATCAGGTTTATTAAAAGAGATCATACTTTACAATTTTATACGTTGGTTTTGTTCGTTTTGTTGACCTGGCGGACTTTCAAGCACAGTTTTAGTAAACATTCCATTGCAAAAACATTCTGGAGTAAACGGCTGAGGATAGTAGAGATGCATTGCTCTTTGGATTTTATTATTGTAATAATCTGTTATAAACGTGTTTTACTTATTACCTAGTACCTACTCACTTAATTTTATTTTTCTTAAATTATCTACATTCAGCATGTGGTTCTGTCTGTTGGTTCTGGTGTACAGGCGTTCCAGTAGTGGGAATGCGGGTAGGATTGGTTCCGTTTAAAAAAATATCTTCTCATAATGACACTCCTATTTCGAGGTCAAATATGTAGAATATTTCAATTATTGCTTTATTTGTGGTAGTTATGATACTTAAAATTATTTTTTCATGACACTATGAAACAATGTTACAGTAATCCCACCTTGAGGTATGCCTTTTATTAATTTCGTACATTTTAAACTTAAGTCTGTGTGACTAGCACGATAATAATTTATTTGTATGGATATTAAAGCTATTAAACAATTTTCATTAAAAAATCTCAAAAATTAAATTCAAATTAAAAAAAAGCATAGCCCCAAAAGCAAATTCCCGACATAGCTAAAAATACTCCCGACTAATTCACCTTTCAAACAAAAAAAACAATCAAAATCGGTTCATTCGTTTGGAAGCTACGATGCTACAGACTGACACACATACACAGACACTTCAAACTTATAACACCCCGTCATTTTTGCATCGGAGGTTAATAAAACATAATTATCTTATTCTCATCAAGATGCACTTAGGTGACACGCCTTTTTTAAAAAGCTATACCATACCACTTAATTTAAAATAACCTAATGTACATTTCATTTATATATTTTTACAGAGAAATGAATTTGGATTATTACTTAACATAGTTTTCAGTGTCAGTTAAGATAAGACTGTTAGGACACTATTTGAACACTCTACTGTAATTTCAGAAATTCTACCTATTACCAATTAAGAGTTATATACATTTTAGCAATGCAAAACCACTACCTCAGCCGGCACACAAACAGCAAACTGACGAAGTCTCTGTGACTGAAAACTGACATTCGACATCAACACGGACAAACATCTGACAAACGACATCAACATCATATCACTTCAAAATGACGTTAAAACATCAGAAGCAAGAATAGATGTTGAAGCTTTCAGTACCTGGTCGATCAGGTCTTCCAGTCTGGCTCTGACATGGAGCTCTCTTGGTGGGATTGGTAGTGGTGCGGAGTCCGCTGGCGATGAGGGTCTGGAGACAGAGGCTGCTGCTGCCGAACAGGCTGCTACAGCGGCAGACAGACGGCTTTTCTCTGTTTGAAGACGATTGTGAAGACCCTGTTGATCAAAATAATTGGTGGCAAACTTGATAAAGAAAGCATTGTACTAATAACCTATTATTCGGCAGTTAAATTCTTAATTCAATGTATGGTATCTAGACGATGGGATCTTAGGAGGAGATATAGATACTGTTTTACAAGATTTGGCCTTTATTAAAAATGAATTTAAATTAATAGGTTTAGAACTCAATGCAAATAAATGTGAACTTTTTTAAATGATGATTTGGACAAAATTTCAACAATTTCAAAATTTAATTCATTAGCACCGAATATTAAAATTATTGAAAAAGATGCACTACGCCTCCTTGGGTCCCGAATTTTAGAAGATGCCTATAACTCCTTTATAGAGGAGAAAATTCAAAATTTTTGTGATATTTCAGATCACCTACTCAAAATTAATATCCATTCTGCTTTTACTATTCTTCGGTATTTAATTTTGGAACAAAAAGGCATGGGTTCCAAAATTCACCCATGCCCTCAGATCTTCCCATTTTTTCAAACATTTAACACTTTTAGAAAAAATGGACAAAATTATACAAAGCACCCTGACAAAAATCTTGAATGTGGCCGTGAATGACCGAGCTTCACTACAAACGTCTCTACCGATTCGCTTGGGTGGGCTCGGTGTTCGCAAAATTTCGGATATAAGCTTACCAGCGTTCCTGTCCTCGGTCCACAGTACGGAAGAATTAACCAGGAAAATCCTTGCACCTACACTGGTTAACTATGAAGTATTGTGTAAAACTGATGCAGTAAATGCTTAGAAAATTGCTTACCCGAACACCGATTTCCCAAAGAACCTTTTCTCTCAGCGACAGTGGGACGCGCCGCTTTGCAGCTTAGTAAGACAACATTTAAAGAGCGTGCCCGTTTGCTGGCGGTAGGAGTGTGGGAGTCGGGTCTTTGGTTACAAGCTCTTCCGTCATCTAACGTAGGAACTATGTTAGATGACACTACCTTCCGCATTGCAACATGCCTTCGTTTAGGTGCCCCGTGCACCATGCACCATGGCTTATCGTGCTGCAGGAGCGCTGGGCGAATACCACGGCACGCCAGCCTCAATGACATAATCCGACGTGCTCTTGTCACTGCCGGTGTGCCAGCTGTACTTGAACCAAATGGTTTGGCACGCGACGATGGCAAGAGACCGGACGGTATGTCATTAATGCCATGGAAAATGGGTAGGACTCTGGTTTGGGACGCAACATGCGTCGACACCATTGCTCCTACCCATATAGCCAGCACGGCTGGCTGTGCCGGTGCTGCTGCTGCTTCTGCGGAGACTCTCAAACGGCGCAAATACTCAAACTTAATTGGAGATTATAAATTTTTTTGGAGTCGAAACGTTAGGGGCATGGGGTCCGAGTGCTCGCAGTCTCTTCAGGGGGATTGCAACACGCATGATCGAAGCTTCTCGTGACCAGAAGGCTGGCTTCTTTTTAGCACAGAGAATAAGTATTGCCATACAACGTGGCAATGCTGCCAGTCTTCTGGGCACGTTACCACAGGAGGCATGCGATGCGGAGGAATTCCACGATGCAGTTTAGGTTTAAGTTTCTTTTAATTATTTATTTTATTTTAGTTTTATTTAGTTTAGTTAGATATAAAATTTGTAACCACATTTGTACATTTACTTAGTCTGATGATTAAATATGAAAAGGACTAATAAATTGATCAATTGTATCAAGCATTGACTGTAAATTCTCTTGCCAATTGACACACATCGACATCAAGTATATTCCAGTAAGGACTCCTGTAAACTGGAAACTGCTTGAACATGAAAAGAATAGATTGATTGAATATTGAAAGAATAGATATCTAGAATATTAGACTTTTTATACCCCGAATGCTTTCACAAAACGAATCTAACCCCACCTATTGGTGATAAAAATAATTTGCACGACATGGAGCCAAAAAAAATAATCGAAAACTGCTGTAGTATTTGAGAACTCGGCTCTTTCAGTTTTCCATTCGCAATCCAAGACTGAAATTATATAAGTATACAAACGACGCACAAATAGCGTTTACGTGCAAAATATCAATATTACTTCTTAATTACACTTACCCTAGCTTTATCCAGTAGCTCTCGCCCATGCGATAGACCATCAACCGGCACGTCTAATTCAGTTATAGCTGGCTCCATTTCATCCAAGTTGTTGAGAATGCTTTCAAGTGTATCTTCATACTCCTTGAACTTTGCAAGACCTTCCCTCAGTCTCCTTTCAATCTGTAGTGCAGTGGCCAAGAGACTCTTGTGACTGTCGTTGACATTCTTTAATTGTTTGCCTACAGTGTCGCGAATGGAAGGTGTAGTCTTCTCGTATCTTTCAATCTGGGCTTGGCCTTTACCTTCCAGTTCGTCAAGAGTTGAACGGTACTTTTGGATATCATCGAGAAGAACAGCATGCTGAGCTAATTGATCCTCGGTCTGTTCCCTATTAGCAATATATAAAGAGTTATGGGCCATAAGCTGGAATGAGATCTGGAGAAGCCATTTCTCGGTATCTTGTAAAGATTGATGATACTGGTTGTAGTCCTTAATTTCAGACTCCAATTCCGCTTTTTTAGCAGCACATTTAGCGCGCAAAGCCTTGCATTTCTTCTCAATAGCCGTAACAGATTCTTTCACAGCTGGTTTACGAGCCCATGAACTAAGTTCTGCAGCTTCACTCTTAAGTCTTTCCAGTTCTGGTTTCTTATTATCGATTGACTCCTCAATATGCTTGTATTTTTCTAATAAAGTTTTCATTTCTCCTAGTTCTCCTCCAGTAGGAGGAACCTTATCCAGATTATGTTCTGTATCTTTAATCCATTGGTCCATTTTCTTCTTTGATTCTTCAAAGTCTTCCCATTTGCCGATTGCAGCTTTAAGCTGCGCTGTAATTGAGTTGAGGTCGATTTTCAATTGGTCCCAACTTTCTTGCAACACCTTTACATCATTTCGCAGACCATCTTGTTCTTCTGGTGGTGTGTTATTTAGTGCCTTCTTAAATGCCTCTTGTAAGACTACAAGTAAGTGATGACCTTCAGTCATTCTGTTGCTAACAAGCTTGACTGTCTCAAGCTTGTCTTTGGTTGTGTCAATGTCTCCGACTCCGATAGAATCTTGTACAGTACCATGAGCAGTCTCTAACCACTGTTGGAGATCTTCTTTAGCCTTGATAAATTCGGTGTGGTCTGAAAGATTCTTCTCACCATTAGAAACTAGACCTTGAACCTTGGTGAGTAAAGTAGTGTATTCAGTTTGAAGGTTGACGGTTTTGTCACGAACCCAAGCACAAGCGCTTTGTTCCATGAGATTCTCGCATCTATCATTTAATTCTTCTAAGACGTGTTTGTGACCTAAGGCTTCGGCTAACAGATCCTGTCAAGCAAACGTAGACATAAATGTTTTGATTACTTACCATGTTGTCAGATGGTTTCATAGTAACTTAATATGTTGTCAAGTGAAAGAAACAGTGGCAAAAATTATTATTACCACATCAGTCGCTAAACTTACAGTTATAGTTAACATCTTACCATTCGTCAAAATTAAAATGTGTAACGTACTTTTGCTCCTACAGTTCAAAAAGGACAATTGAGGCGTCTTACGTATGTGGATTTAGTACTTTCACCACTGTGTCTCCCATCTGATATTATTATATTGTATAATGTTCTAAATAATACTTACTCGACACCTGTCAAGGTATTCCGGTGTAATTTTATCAACCTTTTGAACATTCTTTAGCTTGCTGTCAAACTCTTTAACCCACTTGCTCATCTTCTCCGATGTCTCTAAGTAATCAGCCCATGCGGACAGGCACTTTTCTAACAACTTCTTCGTATCTTTGCAAATCTGTTGCAAGTTCTCCCACTCAATCTTTAACTGCTTAATTTCTTGATTGATATTGTCTTTGCCTTCATTACCGGTAGTTTCAAGCACTGCTTCACACAGATTAATTGCTTTTTCGAGTAAAGCTTCACCTTTGGGCAATGATTCGATGATTTTATTAACTTTCTTAAGTTTCTTCTGTACAGAATCTTTTTCACCGTGGGAATCAGAACACTGTTGGATTTCAATCTTGCAGTTTCGGATCCAATCATAGAAGGTATCATATGACTCTTTGTACTGAATGTGAGAGTTAACGTAATCTTCCAGTTTCTGGAACATAATGTTGATTATAAAAAGTGTACAAATATAATTGATGAAATGAAAGGTCATTATAATTACGAATTTCTAAATAAAATTTAATAACATTGATTGAAATAGATAGATCTCGTAACTATTACTCACAGCAATCATCTCGTTGACAGCTGTCCTGATATCATCATAACGTTGCAAAGAATCCTCAATACCCTTAGATTTGAGAGATGAGTCTTCTTGTAACTTTTCATTTAATTTCTTAACGAGATCACTGTGAGAGTCTATATCTCTATTAAATGTCTTGAATTTCTCCAGTTTGGCCTTTTTCTCAGATAAATCGTTGAGCAAGGAGTCATCTGATTGAATCTTCTGATCGATATCATCTAACCATTCTACCAGGAGTTTGTGGATCTAAAAGAAATAAAGTAAAATAATATTGTATGAACACTTTTTTCGTAGACCAAGTCTCCTCAAATTAAAGGCTGCATGTTTTCGGGTCAAACTACCTTAGAGTTTCAAGTTCACATTGAGTGTGAACTTCCAACTCACTACACCAATATTTTAAAATTTGTAAATCATATCGTCAAAAATGATTTTAACCAGCGCATCAAAAAACTCCACTGCGACTTAAAAATCTAAAATAATAGAAAACCAACCTTGTTAATTAGTTAAATATACATTAAGTAATAAAGTTACCTTAGATATATCATCAAATTGTGACGCTCTATTAGTCAGCTTGTTCCTGACATCTTGTAGATCTGCAATGAGCTTATCAAACTCCTGCTTTAGGTTATCTGTATCTTCCTGAATCTTGGCCGCACCTGTTTGTTCTGTATTCATAATAACTTTCTCTTTTAATTCTAGAAGATACCTCAACTTATTTTGGCCTTGTTCTAAGGATTGACGCAAAAGCTTTACTGTGTTAAGTTTACTATTCACTTCAGCCAAATTGTTAGGTATTTCGGCGCATTGATTAAGTTTTTCGCGAGTTCGGTCCAGCCAATCTTGGCATTCACCATATAGGGCGTTGTGTTGTTGGTGTTCCTAAAAAGTGTGATAATAATTATTATTTTAGATTAATATTAATAATTTAGAATTTGAAGGTGTTTTGAGACTTTAGTAGATATACTAGAAAAAAATTCTGATAATAAGTTTTGGACGAAGGTCCAGTTAAATCAAGGGCCAAGTCATTGTTTAAATCTAGATGTTATGAATGATTATCTACGCTCTTACAGTGTATTATACTAATTATGATTTATTATACGTATTCATACCTGATAATGGAGTTCAAGCCTCTTCATGACCTCCTTAGCTAAGGATAACAGTGCGTTGTATTTGGTGGTGAGCTGAGTGATACCATTGGAGATCCTAGTGTCTGCACACGTTTCTAGTAAGGTCTGTGCTCGCACGTTCAGTTTATCTAGCTCAGCCTGCCAGTCGAATAGCGTTTGAAGGTGTCCCTGTTAATGAAAATATAACATGAAGTAAGAAGAATCCGGTACTATTGCTTCATCTAAATTCTTTAACATACTTGCTATTTAATTCATATTATAGTTCATTGATCCCTTTTCCCTTACCTGGAATTCCTCAAGGACGATCTTCTTTTGTTCCAAGTTATTCTGCAATTTGTTGAAGGATTGCACGAGTTTTTCAGTCTTTGACAACCAATCTAAGGCTTCCTTGTATTGCTCTTCGTATTCTGTCCATTTGACGATACCTCCCTCTATTAAAGCTTTAGTATTGTTCAATTGCTCACTGTGAAACACAAAAACAATATTAGTAAATTCACTTGTAAAAATATACATCATATTTTAGATAGTAGTTTTCATACTTACACATAGGTATCGTATTCCTCCTGCATAAGGGCTACTTCTTCTTCAATTTCTTCTCTATCTTCATCATCAGCCATGCCACAAGATATCTCACCTTGTTCGAGTGCCTTTTGCAGCTTCGCTTGCCCATCAGGTAATTCGCTTTCTAACACTTTTAGCTGTGTGATTTTGCTGCTCAATGATTCCTTGTCTCCGGTTGCATCAGAGCACTTTCCTAATCTCTCTTTAGCAGCTCTAATCCATTGGACAAAATCTGAACCAGCATCAATAAACACCTGGTGCTGTTCTACTGTTTGCTTTTGCTTATCATACAAGGTTTTAGCTTGCTTAGACAGTGTCTCGTACTTGCTAGTAATTTCAGATGCCGGAGCTTGTTGCATAAGTTCTGAAGCCTTAGAAGTTACAGACTGAATCATGGGTTCAAACGAAACGATATCTTGAACAATATTGTTTGTTTGACGGAGTGTAGCTTTCCTTTCGCCTAGGCTAAGACCCGTCGTTAGACCAGCGAGACGGTCCTGCCCCTTCTTAGATTTGGCGACTTTTTGCTCACACACTTCTTGGAGTTTTGCTTCTCTATCGGATATCCATTGTTGAAGTTGTGCATAACTTGAACTGTAATCAGCCCATTGGAGTAATGCGGTCTCTAGGTGTACTTTTGCTGTAGACATTTTCTTAACCAGACGATCCCATTCGTTCTGAAGTTCCTTAAGTTCAGTATTAATTTTATCTTTACCATCAGATCTAGTATTTCTGAGAACTTTTTCTCCACTGTTAATAGTAGCGTGGACTAAATTCTGTCCTTCCTCGCGACGCTTAAGTAAATCCTCAATTTGTTCCAGACGTTTTTGGAGCGCCTCTTTACTGCTATTGCTGCCAGCTTCACTACCACTACGAGTGATTTCCCAGGCGTCATCTATCCATTTCTTTGTTTTGACATAATTGTCATCGTAAGTCTGGTGTTGTTCATAATTTGTTTCGACCTTTTTCAATACATCATTAGCCATGTTCACTAGAACTTGGTATCTCGAGTTAAGGTGACGTAACTGGTTATTCACATACGTGTCTAAGTGTGAGGACAATAGGCCAGCAGCAGAAGCGTTGAAATTGTCTATCTCAATTTTTCCCTTCTGAAGTTGATCAACAATCTCTTTAACTTCATTAACTTGAGCACCCTTCTCTTTAGCTGTGCCAAGAAGAGCCAGTTTGTGATTTTTGATAAGGATTTCCTTTTGTTGTAACCAGTCAGATAGTCTTTCATATTCATCTTTGTATTCACGCCATTGATTGACAGTTTCTTCTAATTTGCTCTTCTGTTGTTTGATTTCATTGAAGAGGTCGTCGAAACTCTCTTTTAAGGCCTTCATTTCATTTTTAATGATAGTTTGTCCATCTGGTGACGTACTGGCAAGAACAACCTCACCAGTATGTTGAAGATGTTCTAGTAATAATTCCCCTTGAGCTTGTTTATTAATCAAAGCATCCAACGGTGCAACTGAGTTTTCAATAGCCAGTTTATCACTTAAAGGTTTTGATTTCAAGGATGGCACCTTTTCTCTAGCTCTGCTTAGCCACTGAATTAAGTCGTCATGCGCTTCTTTATACAACCTGTGATCTTTGTATTGCTCTTCACGATCAGCAAGCAATTTCTTTATCTTGTCGTATAGATTGTCAAATTTATTTAAAGTTTCTTGAGCTTTGGATGCCGCTTGGTTTTGCTGGCCACTAGCTATCATTTCAGCTGCTTTGGCTTTAAGAGTATCTACATCAAGACGATCACATCGAGCTTTCTCTTCTACCTCCTTCAGTTTTTCGAGTTGTCCTCTCTTATCTGACATAGATGTTTCATAAGGCGAAAGTTCAACCAGCATGTTCTCAAGATAGATATTACTCTTTTCTATTAATTGTATCTGTTCAAGGAATCCAGCCCATTTGGTAACTGAATCATCCAGCATGTTTTTAGTTTCCATCATTCTGGATAACAGTGCGGACCATTGTTCTTGAAGTGCTATTAAAGAGTTGTTGATAGCCTCATGGCCAGCTGGCGCAGTATTAGCCATAACATTCTGAGCTAGTTCAACAAGAGATTGAACTTTTGTGAACCCTTCGTCTTTTGTTAGTAACAAGTTTTGGATTAGTACCAATTTTGTTTCCAAGTCGTCTTGTGAACAAGTACTCAGGTCAGCACAGAAATCTAGTTTGTCTCTTAATTCTTCGATCCACTGAGAGCATTCAGTGACATTACTAGAGAATTCTTGGTGAGTTTTTACATATTGCTGCCACCTATTTGTCAGGTCTTTTACCTTTTGTGAAAGAGTTTGATACTTTACAGACAGATCAGAGATTTGTGAGCCGCGAGGACCAACTCCTGTATATAGGTGCTGAGCCTTTTCGGTAATATTATCTATCTCAAGTTCCTTGGCGCGTACTTCACCCTGTAGCTCTTGGAATTTTTTGAACTGTTCTTGCTTCTCTGGTAATGTAGCTTTAAGATCTACAGCATGAATTTGAGTATCGGTATTCCTAATCCATGCTAAACATTGATCTTTCATGTTTTCGTATTCATTCCATTGCTGTATTTTGTTTTCCAGAGCTTCGATTGTTTTGTTAATGAACGATACAAGACCTTCCCACTCTTGGTGAGAAGCATCAATCTGGTTTCTAATATTTGATTGTCCGTTACTAACTGTTCCTGGAAGCACTTTCTCCCCCAAAGAACGTATTTTATCAATTCGATTCTTCTCCTCAGGAAGGTTTAATTGCAATGATTTCAGCTTCTCACAATTGCTGCCCAATGCTACTCGTTCAAGATTCACATCACCCCATAATTGGGCTGTGTTATGTGTAGCTTCAACCCATTCTTCCAAATCCTTCACAGCTTTAGTGTATTGAGTGTGATTATTGACAATTGCTTCATACTGCTCTACAAAGGATTTTGCTCGGGCTAAAATTACTTCATGCCTTTGCTTGAGTTGGTCGATTTCTTTAGCTATTGCTTTATTCGCATCAGGTAAACTTAGAGCACGAGATTCTAATTCTTTTATATCTTGTTGATGAGCTAAAGCATCTTGCAAATAAGTTCTATAGACATTCAGTTGGTTGCGTTTTTCATCCAAAGTAGCCTTCAACTCAATTTCCTTTGGTAGATTCTTTTCTGCGGCAGCCAACCACTGTTGAACGGTTTTAAGATTGTCCTCGAACGAGGACCACTTATTTAGCTCAGAATCTAAGTCCCTCTCAGCTTTGGTAATGTTGTCATATAGATTATCTATAGCTTGTTGAACTTCGTGTAATTGTTGTTCAATAATTTCCTTGCCCTCAGGCGATGTGGAAGGATATAATTTTTCTCCCAATTCAAAAGTATTATTAACAAGAAGTGTAGCGTTACGTCTCTGACTCAACAAATCGTTAAGACTTTCTCTCTTTTCACTGATGCCTTCAGGGGTATTGGATAAGTTTTCTTTGCACTCATTGAACTTGTGTTGCGCTGCTTTTAACCAGTCGGTACATTGGTTATACTTATCTTGGTATGCATTATGATCATTGACAGCCTGCTCGCATTTTTTTACGAGCTCTTTTGCAGTAGACTGTACAGATTGGAATCGTGACGTCATTTGTTGCAAGTTCATTGTAATTCTTGTATCATTACAGTTTTCAATTAAATCACTGAACTCATCAGTTAATTTATCAACGTCGTTCTCAGTCTTCTTCAAGTTAGCCAAGATAGCCTGAAAATATCTTTATGTTAGTAAAATATAGGAATGTACTTTCTAGATTGTATTTAAACTAATCTACAACAACTACAATTAGTTTCATCATTTAGATAGTTAGACCCCTTGATGGTGAATAAATGGTCAGAATTAGAAATACCAATAACCAACGCCTCTAAATTAGTACAATATAGAAATAAAACTATATCTTGAAGTATCCGTTACATATACATATATTGTGTAAGTAGAAGTATATATTTTTGTTAGATTTCTATGAATATTATAATCGTGACATTAGATAACTACTGAAAATTAGCTTATACCCTACAGTGCTGGCGATAAAAGTTTTTGTCTTTTATCAACTCTTACTTGATCCAAGGCCTCGCCCAAAATAATGACTGCACTCAAATCATTTTCGTGTTTATCAATCGCTTTACATAAAACCTGTTTCAAAATTTAAAATTAAAAACATTTGTTTAAAAAATGAGCCATATTGAGACGCCTGTTGGATGTGAAACATCTAAACAAACTTTTATATTTTATTTTATATTGAAAAAAAAAAGACGTCAGATGTGCCGTTACGGCATACGAGTCGACCTTGCTTCCAATAGATGCTTCACATTATAATTATTTTGAAGAGATATTTGCAAATGCTTACCTGATATTTGTTAAGCTGATCGACTTTCTCGTCTAGTGTTGCTTTAGGAGTGTATGTCTTCAGACTCATTTCAGTATCAGTCAGCCAGTGTTGAAGACGATCATTAGCACTATCAAACTCGATCCATTGTTGGATTTTATCTTCGATTCCGCGTTTGACATCGTGAACTGTCGCTGTGAACTTCTCTAAATCAGCCCTGAGAAGACTTAGCTCCCTAGACATACCATCTCTACCTCTAGGAGAAAGTTTGGAACTATTTTTTTCAATCAGATCAGACAGCATTTTCAACTTATTATTTCCGGTTGGAATTATGTCTAATAACTCTTGAATCTTAGCTAGTTTGCCCTGTAATGCAGCTTTATTGCCAGTGAAATCAGATAGTAAGTGAAGACGATCCCAAAGATGCTTCTGGTAGTCTTGTAGTGATTTTTGTTGGTCAGCAAATTGTTGGTAGATTTCAAAAGTGCTTTCATGTTTATCAATTATACCCGGTAATCTGTTGGTTAGAGCATTATACCTATCCCATACGGACTGAATAATCTTAGTTGTTTCATCACTTTCTGTTTTCCCCGAGTGAAGAGTAGCAGCTACACTTTTAGCTTTTTCAGTCACTGTCTCGATCACCCTCTTATGAGAATAGATTTCTTGCAACAATGTTTTATTCTTCAGCAACTTTGATTTGATTTCTTGAGCAGAATTAAGTACCGCCTTTTCTTCAGCGTCTACTATCTTTTCCTTTTCATCTAACCAAGATAATGTCTGCTGTAGGACATCTTGATAGCTCGACCACTGCAGTGTCTGAGATTCAAATTCTTTCTGCTGTAGTAGAATAGTATCGTTAAGTTTATCCCATCGTTCTCTGAGGGCTCTTATTTCTCCACGAATATTTTCCCTACCATTTGCAGCGGTTTCAGGTAAAACTTTGTCTCCAGCTGTGGTCAAAATACTAATCTTGTGTTCGCCATTTTCTCTCTCCATTAAGAACACCTGCAGTTTATTGCCCTTGCTCTCAATACTGAGTTTGTCTTCCTTAGTAACCATCTGGGATAACTGTTCTTCAAGAGGTCTCAACCAGGCATCAAATTCGGTACGAAGTTGCGCATACTTTTTGTGGTCTCCCACCAGTTCCGACCAATGGTTAACGATTTCTTTAGCAATGAGATGTAGCTGCTGGTAGCGACTGCTTACTTGAGTCACAAGCGGCTTCAGACGCTCAACACCACTGAGTTGGATAAGACTATGAGATTCGTCAACAAATGAGTCGATTTCCTTTTCCTTTGCATTAATATTATTGCGGAGGTCGACATATCTTTTCAGTTGATTTTCTTTTTCATTAAGCGTAGAACAAAGACTTTGATCCCGACATTTAGATTCCATGTCTTTAAGCCACTCAGTTATCGATTCAATCGAAGAGTCAAATTTGTTCCAAATTTCTAAGGTGTGCTTCAATTTTTGCTCTGAAGTACCAATATTTTCCACTGCACTTCGTAGTTGTTCATGCAGGTTGTCAATTTCAGCTTTAATAGCTGTGTTACCTAATTCTGATGTACTCTTGCTAACATTAGCAAACACTGCTCTTATTTCATCTAGTTTACTTGATCCAATTCTTTCAATATCTTTCAAAGAGACTGCAGATTGTAGTTTTCTAATAATTTCAGGTTTTTCACCAGTGGCGTTCTCGATGTCAAGAAGTTTTTCAGATTGGGAGCCTAACCATTCTTTGTATTGTGTAATGAGATGTACAAGGTCTTCGTGTCGTTTCACACAGTCCTCCAAATTATCTTGCAAATTCTGAGATTTGGTAACAATATTTTGGAACAACTGTTTAATAGACTGTAAATAGACATTCAAAGACGCATCATGTGTCTGATCCACTAACTGTTGAGCTTTATCACAAACAGATTCAACTAACTGTTGATGAGTCATTATCTCTTGATGCATGATTTTGTGATTCTGTAGCTGAGCTTTTTTCTCTTCTAAAGATGCTTTGAGTTCAGTGTGTCGCTGCATTGCTCTTTCAACATCCTTTAGCCATTTAGTTAGTTGTTCTTGAGCGAGACTGAAATCTGAGAACTGTAGAAGACACTGATCTAACTTATTAACAGTTTCTTGGAAGCTGTCACCAAAACTGTCCCATAATGTCCTGATTTTACGAATTTTTTGACGAATTACTTCTCTACCGTCGGGACTTGTGTGTGTGTATAATTTTTCCCCTAGACTTAAGAAATCTTCAAAGGCAGGTGTCTTTTTATTTCTAGTTTCATATAGCTCCTTAGCTTTGTTCTGTTTTTCTTGCAAAACCGCGTAGTCACCTACAATTTCGTTAAGATCTTGTAATTCGCCAAGCATACCCATGAGCCAGTTTTCCATATTGGTGTATTCATTTTCAAATGTTTGATGTTCTGAGACAAACACTTCATATTTAGATATTATTTCGTTGACAAGATTATTTAGTGTATGATACCTTGTAGCCAATTTTGATGTCTTGTTAGTAAGCTCCGATTCTGTTGCTAC
This sequence comes from Cybosia mesomella, assembly GCA_946251805.1. Taxonomy (NCBI): domain Eukaryota; kingdom Metazoa; phylum Arthropoda; class Insecta; order Lepidoptera; family Erebidae; genus Cybosia; species Cybosia mesomella. The sequence continues at coordinate 2,723,218 of OX276395.1, forward strand.
ATTTTGTTTAGTATCAGTCAATGCTGTAAAGTCAGCGCTTCTAGAAACGAGTTCACTTTGGATCTCCTTAACTTTTTGCAAATGAGCAATCTTAGCATCAAGATTACTTTTCAGGCTTTGGTCTCGAACTTGATTTTCTTTGAATTTTAACCATTCTTCAAGTTCATCCAATGTTTTTTGACTTTCAGACCACTGTTTTAGAATATCTTTAAGCTTTTTGTCTTGGTTTTTGCATTGCACCGATAGCTGATTCAATGACGTTTTGAGTTGCTCAAACTCACTGATGAGAACTGGGTGTCCATTAGGGCTAGTACTTTCAACAACTGTGTCTAATTGTAACTTGAGGCTACCAAGGGCATCTTGAATATCTTTTGCCTTTGAAGTGACTTTTTCTATAGCTGCAACCTTGGCATCAACTTCATCTTTTTGTGTTACCACTGAATAATTGAGCATACTATTCTCAGCAACAATGTGGTTAAGACGGTCACGTACGTCTTCAAACATTTGAACATATTTTTCATGTTCTACAACATGAGCCTCACATGTTGAAATACGTTTTTCGAGTTCATTAGACATATTTCTATATCTGTCTATGGTATTAGATAGGCTCTTTTCAGCATCTTCATCAGGCATTAGCTTTATTTTCTCCGTCAACTGGGATATCATTGACTGATGTAATTCCACTTCTTGATGTAAAATTTTATTTGCATGGAGCTGAGCCTTCTTTTCAGGTAATGTAGAGCACAATTTGAAATCTCCTAGTTCCTGTTCTTTGTCACTGATCCATTTTTGAACTTGGTTGAAGGTGTCGTCGAAAGAAGATCTTTTGTTAATAGTAGTCTCAATGTCTTTAATCACGTTGTTAAGAGAATCCACAGAACTTTCGAAATAATCTCTTAGTGTTCTTAGCTCATTTCTTATATGTTCACGCCCTTCAGGTGTAATACCACTGAACAAGGCTTCTCCAGATTCAATCGCGTGGTTTAATAGTCTCTGACCTACTTCCTTGTTTTCATTGAGTCTTTTCACCTGTTCCAAATCATTAGGAGTAGGCTTTGCATGTTTGCTTAGGATGGCCAAATCCTTAATCTTACTATTAGCATCTTGCAACCAAGTTTTGAATTCGAAAATTGATTTGTCATATTTTCCTTTGTTATTTTTCAATTCTTTGAGTCTGTTGAGATGGCTATCCATAAATTTACTGACAGTTTGATATCTAGTAGCCAAATGGTTAATATGTTGTAAGACACGGGAATCTGGGTTGCGAGATAAGATTTTTTCTCCAATTGCGTTCAATTTACTAATCTCATTATCATAATTTTTAATTTCTTGGTTAAGAACTTCAACGTCATTAATTTTCTTATCAATTTCATCTAAATTGAGTAAGTTGGCAGTTTCCGTTCTAACTCTATTTTCTTTATCCTTCAACCATTCCGATATGTTATCTAGCAATACTTCGTATTCTTGCCAAGCATCGATATTTTCCTTTAGCCTGTTTTTAATTTCTAGATAATTAGCGCTAAGTACATCCAGATTTTTGTGCGCCTTTTCAGTTTGTTGAGCAGCTTCTTGAGCTGATGCAGGTTCTGCTACTACTTTCAATATATCACGAGCTTCTTTTAACTCCACGACCTTAGCTTTACAGTCTGCGATGCCATTTTCAACATCCGTTAGAGCAGCGTTTTTTACCTCTAAGTTATATTTATCACTGGTGATATCTGGGACGCACCATCTTGTTTTATCGTCTAATATTTTTAAATTTCTATTAAACATTGCTAATTTGTCAGTGAACAGTTTTTGCAAGAATGTAAGTAGAGTGATTTCAGTTTTGTTTGCATGGACTAATACACTCTCAAATCTCTTTTGTAAAGTGCTGAGTTCTTTAGGTACTAATGATTCATAGAATCCTGGGTAATTTTCGTTCATTTCAGATACGTTTTCAGACAAGTTATCGATCTCATCACTCAAATTCTGTAGTTCAACTTTGCAAGCCTGACATTTTTTAAGACGATCCAAGATTTTTGCATTGTCACCAGTCATATCATCGCACTTTATGATATCATCACGTATTTTGCTAATGTTATCTGAGAGACCTTTAATTTTGTCTTTAAGTTTATTTTCCTTTGAGCCTAGCGATGAGACTGCACTTTCTAAGTTGTCAGCTAGAGACTGAAGAGCGGCAAACTCACGGTCTAAATAGTCAATAGTTGAAGAAATCTGTCCCATTGGAATGTTTTTATTTAAGTTAGTGATTTGCTCGCATTTGGCTTTAATGCTATTCTTAAGGCCAACATAAATAGGGAGTTCCTCTTTGTATTTATTAAGATGACTTTGTCCAAATCTAATTTCTAAATTGTCACATGCGTTAGCTAGATTTTGCCCAGTTTCACTAAGCCAAGTAAGGACTTGGTTCTTTGTGTCATCAATTTGCCTCCAAACAATGAGTTGGGATTCGAGATCCTGTATCCTCTTTATGACAGCATCATTAGTTTTTTCCCACTGGGTCTGAGATTTTAAGAACGCCTCTTCTAATGGACTGGTATCAAATCCTCCTAATGTCGAAGTCTGTTTAAGAATTGACTGCTTGATGACATCCATTTGGTCTAGCAAACCTTTAGATCTCTTCAAAATTTCATAGGATTTTTTCGCTTTATCCAAAGACTGCGCAGTTTGCATGTAATCGTTTGGAGTGTCTTTGCATTCGTTATAAAGTTGATCAGCTCTGTTCATTTCTCTGTCAAACGCTAATGTGAAGTTTTTCAATTCTTGTAATGTAGACGATAATAAAATATACTTATTCTTTGTATCACGCACAGTGTTCACAATTTGATCCCAATTATTGTCTGCTGCGGTAAGAGCATTTTGTATCGTTCCCATATTAGGTTGGTCTTCTCTCATTAAGTGAAGACCTTCTTCTCGTAACTCTTTTCTTATATTCTGTTTACTTTTCATTTCAGCATCTATTTCGTCCAGGTGCTCCGTCATATCTTGAATTATTGCTTCTGTTATAGGTACAGGCTTCTGAGACATTTCGTTAAGCATCGATTGAACATGATGCAAAACTTCGGCTAAAGCATTGTGCTGTAGATTAAACTTGTCCCACCTGGCCCCAACTTTCTGTACCAGATCTCTTTTATTGATTACTGAATTTAGCAAAGTTTCTGCTTTCGTTTCAATTTCTTTCACAAGCGTCGTTGGAGACATAATACGACCAGTGTTCTGGTCAGTCACTTTTACTTTTGAGGGTCCATCTAACAAAGCCACACTGCTCTTCCATTCGGGTACTTTTGTGATGACATTCATCAGTTCTTGTCTAAGGACTTCATAACTTTCTGGAGTCAGTTTGGGACCTTCAATCTGATACTGAATATGGTTAAGTTGCTGCTTAGATTCCTCATACCAGTTCAAAAGATCAGACCACTTTTGTAAAATACCTTTGTTTTGCTGTATGTTATTTTCGATGATTTGATAATGTTGGGCAATATTAGAGTACGTGTCACTTAACGAACGCGATTCATCAGGATGGGACGCGAGTGTCATATTCTTGATTTCATTGTAAATGTCTGTGAATTCAGGTGCTTTAGCTGCATGCTCTTGTAATAAAACATGCATGGATTGGAGTGTTGGTTCAACCTTTTCAGCACCGATTTGATCATAGCTTTCTGTCTTTCTTCTAAAGTCTGTTATCCAGTTGTCAAAGTTATGTAATTTTGTCAAGAACTCTTGTCTAACAATTATTTTATCAGACAGTTCGTTGACTCTTGATCTTACAGTCTCAGCCAAATCGTTTGTACGTTGCTTAATGTCAGTAACTTTCTGTTTCAGAACGTTAGCACCTTCAGGCTGAATTGTGTGGCAGATATTATCACATATTTGTGATAAACTAATGATTTTGGCTTGCTGTTGTGATATTTCATTACCAAATGACTTCAGTTTATTTAGCTCTCTATCTAACTTTTCTACTTGGGGCGATTCAATGGTCACGCTTTTACTGCTTAGCAATTTTTCACCATTCTCAATCCAGGTTTCCAATTTTTCTGCATCACGCTCAAAGTTTTCCCAGTTAGTAACCAGTTTATCTAACTTATTGTTCCATTGATCAGCTTGGTCGTGTACTACTGCCCATCTAGAGTGAATGGCATCAACTTCATCAGGAGCATTAGTCTTTCCTGATAGTTGATGGCTAACACTGGACAAGATTTGCAAATTCATTAGCTGCTTATCACAATCCGTTATTAAAGCTCTGGATTGCTGCTGTAACTGATGTGCTTCTGGTAATGAGGTAGGTTTGGGCACACTACCCAGCTTAATTTCAGCTTCTTCTATCCATGGCTTGATTTCAGCAACACCCTTTTGATACTTCTGCCAGCTTGCCAAGTCATGCTCTACCACTTTAGTTTGATGTTCAGTAGACCTTTGAAGATCGGCCATCATTTTTTCCAATAACACAACTTCCCCTTTGAGTCTGCTAGCATCTTGCACGCGATGTTCTACTGCCAACTTAGTTCCTTGATCAGCCACACCCCGTATAGTTCCTAGTTTTTCAGATATTATCTTTTGTAAGGCTTGTGACTTCACTACTCTTTCTTCAGGAGAGATATTTTCTGATCGAATTTGTGAGATCAACATAGGACTTTCTTGTTTTATCCATTGCCTGACATGTTCTAATTTATGTTCAATCTTAACCCATTCTTCATTGAACTTTTCCAAATGTTCTACTTTAGTATCAACTTCATCGTGGACTTTCTCCAATTTACGTTCAATGACTTCAAGGTCCTTTTCAATTACTGGTTTAGGTTTATTAGCTGTAAGAGTTCGTAATTCAGAATAAGCTTGTTGTAACTGTGGTAATCTTTCAGCTTGAGCCTTTTCAATATCAGTTTTAATTATTTTTGTTTCATGGAGCTCGCGCCCGATATTTGTGACTCCAATTTCAAGACCTGGATGATGGACATAGCCTTCAATTTTGTCAAGGTCGGATAATAATTCTTCCTTCTGGTATTCGTAGTTCGACCAGACCTTTTGTGTGTCACGAAGCTTGTGAAGACGATCCGTAGAAGTTTCATATGCTGAATTCCATCCTGTTTCGAGGTTTCTGACATCTTCTCTGACAAAAGCAGGTGCATTGGCATCCTTAATAAGTTCCTTTCCTCGTTGTAACATTGACATGACTGATGGTCTATGGCGATCCAGTTTCTGTACAGCAGCCTGTTGTTCGAGGACCAGCTGCTCAACATGCTGGAGTGACTGAGGCTCAGGTTCAACCATGGCTTGTTCCTTAGCACTTTCTAATACACAGATGACCTCATGAACTTCTCTACGGTATGTGTAGCATCGGGTGTACGTCTCAGTCTTGATCATAGTGATTTCAATAGTGGGTATTAGATTTTTGTATCTGGCAATTAAGTTTTCTAATTTGACCTGTTCTTCCTGAGCTTCGAGCTCTGAACAATGGTTTGTGAGCATATCTAAGGTCTGTACCAGCCATTTCATATCTTCGCGTTTCTTGTCGGCCTCTCGGCATATGTTCTGAAAATGATCAATCAAATTATAAGTGGAAGCTTAGGGATAAGACCGCTAATTATAATATCTGCAAAATGTAATTTTTATACCATTTATTTTAATACTTGGTGTTAAATATAGAGATATATATACTGCTACTACTATCCTCGTGCATATTTTGTTTTTAGTTACTAACATTATTTTTATCTTTCGTATTTTACTGATCATTATAAGCTGTGCCCATGTGCTAACTTTCAAAATGATCGGAGCAACGATATTGGTGTTTAACCATAAACGTACTATGTTACATAGTTAACTAAGTTTATGGGTTTAACAAAATATTTCTGTATGACAAATTCAAGTTGAGTCTTGCCAACGCCTGCTTACGCACAGTGCACGATAAAAACTCGGTTCAACTTAAATTTCTCAATTCGGAAACCGGTTAAAAGATTATCTTCCTAATTTGTGTATAGTCTAAAAATATATCAGTGGCATGGGTATAGGGATACGGCTGTGCAAGGTTAATACAAACGTGGCTTCTTAAAGAATAAAACCGGCCAAGTGCGAGTTGGATTCATGCCTGAAGGGTTCCGTACCATTATCTATAAAACTTGTAAGGACCAAAATTCACCTTAATTTTCATCTATTTTTATTTTTTGAAATTTTCCCTTAATCTGTGCTGTAATACATTACTTTTTGCCAAATTTCGTGATTCTAGATCAACGGGAACTAACATATAGGTTTTCGCCTCAAAACCTATAAGTTGACCTAGAATTGTCAAATTTGATTTAAAGTAAGGTGTTTCAGCACAGGTAAAGACAAAATTACAAAAAAAAAAGTTGAAAATTAAGTTAAATTATGGTACTTACAAGTTTTCGAGAAAATCTAAATTTGTCCATATCTTGTTATCGTGTTGACTCAAGACACAAGTTTTTATAAACCTCATAGGGACTATAGACGCCAGTATCTGGTATAAATTTCAAGTTGCAAGGTCCTATCGTTCCGGAGAAAATCGGTGGTCACATATGGACCGGCAGACAGACGGACAAGAGAGTGGTCTTATAAGGGTTGCTTTTTTACCTTTTGAGGTACAGAACCCTAAAAACTAATGTAGTATACGTTATTCTAATTAATATTACTCATTTTACTGTGTAACTTCCCAAAATCTAACTATAGTCGACTATACTGTAATATATTAACTAAAAGAAGTAAAAATAGAGACGAATAGGGTATGTGGGAATTAGCATCAGTCACGTATCAAAACTGGTATTTTTGTAGATACAACGCATATCCACATTGCCCTAAGGGCCACGTCGCAATCTAATCAAAATACCTTTTTTTTTTGCAAATTGCACACATTCCAGGTAGCCCCCTTTTTGAACATACAAAAGGCAAGCCTAGGGGTTGCTTATAAGCTTAAAACCATATTTACCATCAGCTCCTTTAACTATTTGGATCCCAGGTTAGCGTTAGAGAAAAACTTAGCATTAGAAATAGCAAATCTTTAAAAGTACATTGTAAAAATATGTAGTTATAATCTTTTAAGATAAAAAAATCTTGGGCGTATGTATATCACTGAATTCCTTCTAAATGCCTGATCCGATTTTGATATAAGTTCGTGTGTATTTGAGGTCAATTGGACTGGGTCAATCGCTGCAATTGGGATCGAGGATTTTTCACCAAATATTTTAACCTTTTTTTAAAATGTGTATCTGTATGGTTTTGTAGTGGACTAGCATAGGTTGATGATGATGATGATGATGAATTGAAATCATTACGCAACCAACTTTCCAACAGTACAAAGGCTGTTGTGTCCACTAGTAAGTATTTATTAAATAATTGTCTCTCAAAGTCATATTTCTACTCCTGAACTACTTTACTGATTTCGACCTTTTTTCTATACTCACGCTGGTTTATCGCATACATTTAACACTGTTGTGCCAAAAAGCATTTATTAAAAACATATTTAGTGGCGTGGCTTCGCTTGCGTTTTTTATCCCTAAGGAACAGTAACTTTTTTCTCCTACCTACTCCTTTTAAATTTGTACCCCAAATAACATGTTTTCTCAATTAAATCATTGGTAGAATAGTTTTGGGGGTCTGTGGCCTAATGCGTGTACACGCATGCGGGCGCCTGTTTCATGTGAAATATAATTTCATTCTAAAATATATACGATTTGCACGAAATGCGGGCGTGACACGCATGAAACAGCGGACGGCATAAGTCGTAAAAGCGTAACAAATAAACTTTCTTACTCATTTTAGCTCTTACCTGGAAGATAGTCTTCTCTCTCTCAAACGCCTCTGCAGAATCTACTTCCCTAACAATACTATCCATGGTTTGGTCCACATGGTCCATCCATCGTTCCATCTCCCTGAACTTTTGTCTATAAGCGTCCCATTTGGCCGGGATCCTCTGCAACTGCTGCCTGAACTGTTCTATTCTCTGGACGGTAGTTTCCCACGCCTGTTCGCATTTTCGTACGCTGTCTTCTAAGGAAGTGTCGTTAGTTTGGTGAGAGTAGCTAGTGGCGATTTTCTTTAAGTTCTGAAGGCAGCGTTCAACTTGCATGATCTTGCCTTGGTTGCGGAAGTATTCCTCGTTTCGGATGAGGATGCCGTCGGCGTCGTCGCTCTGGTTGTATGCCTGGTTGAAATAAATGGTTATTAGAATGACGAAATAAGATGGTTAGTTGGTTCGTTGGTAGTGTTCTACTACTCTGCTTAGTGTAAAAAAATTGTATGTATGTATATTCATTTACATTAGCAGAGGTATATTTACACACTCACGATTCGTCAGTTATGTTAAGGTCCCAATGTAATAGGGGGCGAGCCTATTGCCATCTACCGGGCACATTATTAAGCGAGCGATAATTAACATTTATTAATGCACCTCTGCTTACCCCTTCGGGGATACAGGCGTGAAGTTATGTTATGTTATGTCATTTATATTAGTTTGTGAATTTCAATTTATTTTTCTTTTATTGACAAAAAAAAAATTGTAAGTTTTGTTTGTGATGTGGTCGAAGGTGGAGCATGCTTACCAAGAAGTAACCTGTTCACTCTAGATTAGAAGACTCCTAGATTATAGCTTTCCGGAAACACAGACTCAGACAGTACATTCCACTTCTCTTGTCGTACATCGCACTGACAGTTTGATGCCTTTATTATCAAGCTGTCAGGCTGATGTGTGATAGACAGTACGCTCAACAAAACAGAAGCAAGCCGATCTTAGTGTATTGACCAATTGAATACATGTATAATAAGGCCCTGCCTCTTATATTAAGTACAACTTGCATCTTAATCGTTTTTTTTTTGAAATATATATTCATGTATGATAAGCGTTTGTTGTGCAAGTGTGTGTATGTGTGTGTGAGGATGAGGGTGTGTGTGTATAAGGGTGTATCTGAGGGTGTGTGTTCGTGTTTTTGGATATATTTGGACAACATAACAGTTATATATTTTTTTTTACGTTTCATCTTCAGGCGCGTTGGTATTTTGCATAGGAGCACTTATTTTCATTTGAGCACACCCGGGTGCGCCTACATCACGCGAGACACTTTCTATTTTATTTATTATACGCCATCCGTTTTTACGACCTCTGTGGCGTAGCGGTAGAGCATTCGACTGCTAAATCATAGGTCGCGGTTTCGAGTCCCGCGCATTGCAAATATATATATTGGCATTGGTCTGGGTGTTTCTATGTATAATATTTATATATTTCCAAGTATAATATTTATATATTTCCAAAAAAAAGTATCTAAGTATGTTTATCCGCATTCTAGAACCCATATGACAAGCTCTGCTTAGAGTGGGTCTAAATTATGCTGTGTAATGTGTCCTAGAATATTTATTTATTTATTATTTATTTTTTGTAGCTAGATGGGTAGATGGATGGACGTACGGAGGGAGTGATGGACGGAGGGAGGGACGTATATGTAGGAATGGAGAGAGGCAGGGCGGTAGGTAGGGATGGAGGGAGGGAGAGATGGAGGGAGTGAGGGAGGGAGTGAGGGTGGTATGGAGGGAGGGGTGAGGGAGGGAGGAAGGTAGGGATAGATGATGAAGATTCCAAATATTCTAATACGTAATTGTTCAAGTTTTCACTTCTGTCAGCACTCCCGGAGTGCCACTGCCCTTTTCTTATATCCAGCCCGTTAGTTGAAATCCCGCCAGATGGCAAGAAGCTAGGGTAAAGTCCAGAAAGTATATAAAGTACCAACCTGTTCTTCGTAGACGATCTCCTTCTCGATGTCCTTGATGGTGTGCTGGAACACCTGCTCGTCCAGGCGGAACTCCAGGCGCATGAGGTGTGGAGGCGCGCGGTCCAGGAGAGATCGCCAGCGCTGCTGCAACTGTTCCACCGTCTGTACGATACGGGGACGGTCTTCTTCGGATACCATCTGGAAGGTGTAGGGTCCGTTAGAACCAGTTACAGGGTTCATTAGGCACAGTAGGGTTGGCCTTTCCAAGACTTTTGGGGTCAAGCCAACATCTCCTGCAAGCTGGTATATCTACTGATTGACGGATGAGGTTCTGGCGCAGACTTTCCTCTCGGGGTTGGAAGGTTAGATTTTAGATGGCAGTCGCTCCCTTAAAAGCTAATAAAAAACAATAAAAGAAGGAGCAGGCAACCGGATCCTGGCATCACAACTGCAATCTTTAGATGCGACTTTTGTACTCGGATGAAAAAGAAGAAGAAAATGAAACCATAATCTCGCATCGCTTTTCCCAACATTAAAAAAATGCATCAAAAGCGATGCATGCGCCCAAAATAAAGGAATGCCGCAATGAATATCGATATGACGTCGCTGGTCGTTGACCTCGGCGTCAATCATTTAGCTGTACTAACAGGATGGAGCTTGAATAATGGTATTAATCTATACATCATCTGAGTGTCTGTTTGTAATATTGAAATAACCATTTTTTACTACATGTATATGAATATATATACGGTACATGCACCAAAATAACATTTTTTACAATTTTTGTCTGTCTTCCTGTCTGTCTGTCTGTCTGTTTGTTCCGGCTAATCTCTGAAATGGCTGAACCGATTTTGACGTGACTTTTATTGGCAGGTAGCTGATATAATAAGGAGTTAACTTAGGCTACTTTAATTTTGGGAAAATAATTAGGGATCCGCGCAAAAGAACTAAAACCCTAAAAATCGATGTCCACGCGGACGTAGTCGCGGGCACAGCTATAAATAATAATAAAAAAAAAAAAATTAACCTGATCGAAAAAAAATCTGTAATTTTTTATTCAAGATAAAAAATAGAGATATTTTTACTACTTTTTGTACTATCACCTGTCTTCCTTTTTTGGGAGCGTTTACCTAACAGCGGTGGTGGAGAGAGGCATATTGACATAAGAAAACCATGCCGTATTCCGTCAGTCGATGTTTCACACCATAAATGTTTAGTAATCTCACCTCTAGAAGCTCCCTTCCTGATCGCACCAGTTCTGACACAGCTCTCTCATCAGCTCCTTGGAAGAATCTCTTGTGGAAGTCGACTGCCTGCTTTGAGTCCACCCTATTGTCTGCAAGTAACGCTTCAGCTCTTGAAGCCCACTCTTCAACAGCTCGTTTCTTGGTTTCGAACTCCTCCCAAGCTCGAACCAGACGCTGGAGTTCAGCTTCACGACGCGTAGCTTCGGATGATACATGAGCAAATCTGGAAATAACAAATGAAATAGTGATATTGCAAAGATATTAGCGAAAAACTCTGGTAGTTTAGTGGTTAAGGATTCGCCCTTACGATCGATAGGTCCCAGGTTCGAATCTTGGCCATTACATTAACGACGTAAACCTACTCATAACACCAGCCATTTAGCTTAGCTGGAGGGGTTAGGAGGGATACTAGTAATTTCGGTTACTAATATAATCAAAGGACAGTAGTACCAACTAATATCACTAATGTACTCCTGTGCACCACTCAACAGTAATGAATGAAAGGTTTAACCCACGGAGCACGTGGGATCCTGTTGCATTTCGTAAGGACAGCCCCCTATTTAATAAATAGGCGGCGGAAAGGAAAAGACAAGTACTCTCCCATTGCATTCCCGTGAATCGGGTCGTGAAAGGTCCTATTGGGTTCTTTCGTTAGGCGTCTGACCAAAGAACCTAAAGAAAGAGTCTGAAAACGTGCTCGGTAGATGACAAAAGGCCAATAATCCCGCTGGAAAAATAAATGTGTAACACAAAGGTCTGTCCACCCCTCTATGAATATACCAATGATATGATATGCTCACCTTTCGTTGATTTCCCTCATCAACCGGACTTGCTCAGTGACGTCAGCACTTCTGTCAGTATCGGCTGATTTCACAATGTTCTGGAACACCTTGTTCTTGCTCTCCAGCATAGATCTGTAATAGGTGGTCCGGGAGAAGAAGGTTCGGTGGACCTCATAACGTTCTTCGATAATTTCCCTGTGAGAAAAGAATACAGTATTGTAGAGATTAGGTCTATCATGCAACATACATTCGAATTTGCGAACCGAGGTTTTGGGCAATTAGTACCATGAATTTATTCCGCAATCCGACTCGAAGACGGCAAGTGAAATTTTGTTTGGACTGTCATGGCCAGTCAGGAACAACCCCGAGACGAAAGTCTACACTAGAACCTCGTCTGCAAATCAGTAGGTATGTACCGGCTTGTAGGTGAGGTTGGTTTGGGCCCCGTAGTGGCCCCATCAACCCTCACTGAGGATATAGTTATTCACGAGAATGAGGATGCTATGATTTCATACAAAAGAATCCCTCACCGTCTCGTCTCTCCACTAGGCCTCAGCGCCTCCTCCGCCCTGTCCAGCCAAGAGCCTATCTCCTTCTGTCCGCTCTCCAAAGACTCGTGCTGAACAAGCAGCTGCCTGTACTGATGTAACTTCACAGGCACTGAGGCGCGCACCTTCACCAAGGCTTCCTTCTGTTGCTTCAGTTTCGCCATATTAGCCTCTACTTCATCGCGAGGCATTTCGGCGATAGCGTTTTGGAACGTTCTAGAAAAGATGAAATTAAAACTGTGAAAACCAAATTTACGAGAACGCGTAAATGGTATGGAGCTGCATGTATGTGAGTGTGTGTATGAGGGTATATGTGTATGTGTGTGAGGGTGTATGTGCGTCTTTGTGTAAGAGATTGCACTGTAGCTGCACGAGAATACAATGTTTACTATTTACTATTATAGTTTACTAGTAGTTTACTATTATAAAAATTTACTATATTAATTTGTGACGGTGACATTTTACTCCCTGGACTTTTTCCCCAATACCATAGAAGTGCCATATAAAAGTATCATTTTGTAGAGAATTTAACTTATTATTCGATGCGCGACATAACCGCCCCCGCTGGCCGGCGGGGGGTATCCGAAGGGATATCCGAACGTAAAAAAAAAAAGTTATAATTCGTACAAATCGATAGCGATTTGTCGCTACCAGAGAGTTATAGAGCCGCCGCCGGGACAAGTGAGATGCATACACTCAAGGTACATACTTACCTACATTTGATCCTTTTAAAGATGAGACAGTTCTGGCGACAGTGGGTACTCTATAATAAATCTCTACCCAGCAGCTCTGTATATGTTAATACTAACTTTTGCTTGCGGCTTTACTCGCGTGGAATTCTGTTTCCATTTCCACTTCCCATGGGAACCTATTCCAGGGATAAAGTAACTTATGAGTTATTCCAGACTAACGTCTATCCTTGTACCAAATTTAGCCAGATTCGTTCAGCTATTTTACGTGAAAGAGTAAAAACATCCAAACATTCATACATCCATACTCAAAAACTTCCGCGTTTATAATATTATAGCAGGATTTGTCACGTACCGGCTAATAGTCTTAAACAGCTCCTCATGGTGTTCTATCTCGGAGTTGAGCTGTAGCAGCTGGTCGATGTACACCTGGATATCCACAGTGGTAGCGCAAGGCTGCCTGCTCAGCAGGCTGTCAGCTTCTGCCAGCCACGAGTCCAGCGCTCGGATCCCTTGAGCCAACTCGCGACGGTTGCGGAGAGCGTCGCCTCCTCGGACGTACCTGTAGTGCGGATTCGTTTAGACTGGTTTTAATTTCCTAATTATTTCTCTTATAATTATTTTTTTGATTATATATTGATGATAAATGTTATTTTATCTTATTATTATTTGAATTATGAAATAATAATAAATACTTCTTATGATTACAGAACAAAACATAACTAACTGAACTGCAGTTTCACATTTTAACTCAATATGTAAGATTCAATTAAATTTTTAAGCATTTTGTATGCTCACTTTTTTCTAAAGATTTTAGATCGGAAAAAGAGAACATCTAGGACGGGACTTGAACCCGCGACCAGTCCCTTACAGGGGGAATGCTCTGACCAACTGAGCCACCTAGACACGTCCCAGATATTCGAAATTCTCCGATACATTATTACGTCTTAAGGCGACGTTGGAGCCATCTACCGTAATTCTTGCGAACTACGGAAACAATGAACAACTTTACAGTCATTTTTAAACATTGTTTTTTGATGACTCCGCCTAATTAATTCAATTAAATTTTTAAGCACGTAATAATGTATCAGAGAATTTCGAATATCTGGGACGTGTCTAGGTGGCTCAGTTGGTCAGAGCATTCCCCCTGTAAGGGACTGGTCGCGGGTTCAAGTCCCGTCCTAGATGTTCTCTTTTTCCGTTCTAAAATCAATATGTAAGAGTCCAGTTTATTTGAACTTGTACCCAAATTCAAAAGCATCGGTAGCTAAGGAGTCAGCCTTACGATCAAGATATCTCGTTCGCATCCTGGTCATTGCACTACCGACGTGAACCCACTACTAACACAAGCAAATTAGTTAAAGTGGAAAGGATAACGGGACTAACAGTTGAAAATGGTGAATCCTAGACTACAAACAAACTGTACATAACCCGCTTTCATTTTTCAAAAACCTTGAATCACCTTCTCGATCTTGATCTCATGATTTACTTACAGAATATTTACAGTAATACTTTACAGAATATTTATATCATGCATGTAAATAAGAATGTTATTAAAACCCACCTCTCAGCTTCTTCCCAGACACGCTCCCATCGCTCTGTAATCTCCACGTACTTCCTTTTCACCTCTGAACTGATCTCTTCGGAGCACGTTGCAGCTAAGAATCCAGCCGCATCACCCAAAAGTTGGTGCCTCTCCTTCCACACCGTCAGATCTTGGAAAAACTCTAACCTCTCATCTTCAGATACTCGCAGCATATGCTGCGCTTTGTCCAACCATGTCATGAAGTCATCAGCCAGTGTGTTCCAGCGCTCCCAGTGAGCGATGACTTCCTCAAGCACACTTCTAGCGCATCTCACGTCAGAAGCCACTCGCCTCCACGTCTCAGACACATCCTTCAAAAATGAGTCAATATCTCTTGATTCTGTCCTATCTACTTCACACACCCGCTTATATTCTTCAGCTACTTGCTTAATGTCAACATAAGCTCTATCAAACTCCTGGAAAATCTTATTCTTAGTCACAAAATTATCATAATCGTCTAATAAGGCACGCACGTGGTCGATACGACCGTACTTGCCGGTCCACGCGGCAAGTTTAGCTTTTGTCAACTCTGTGAACGCCACGATACAGCATTTATGCTCCAAGTACTTTAATCTCGCTTTTCTCTGTGGTGCCCTTCGACTTACAGTCTCGAGCCGTTCCTTCATATCTTGGAGTCTTTCACCAGGGATTCTAGCAGCATCAGGTGATCTTAAGGCTGCTTCAAATCTGTCAATAATCTCTGGTAGACCAGCGAAAAACGCGGTGTGTTCCTCTAATTTCTCGCTGATAATGGCAGCAGTTCTTTCGTCTAAACTAGATGGGATTTCATCGAAGTATAAAAGGTATTCGGCTCTCGCTAACCACTCGCCCACGACTCTGAAATCTCCCGGTAGATCAGAGTCTAACAGCCACAACCATCTTCTATGCAGTCTTTCTAATTCTATCCATAGGGAGACGAGTTCGCGCCACGATTTGGGCGCGATGGCAACTAGACTTTGTGTGTACATAAGTTTTTCTAATTTCTGGTATACAGGCTCGCGTGCCAGTCGGTCACCCTCAGCGCGAATATAATCGTCGTAATTGCGTGAGAGTGTTCGAGTGTCGTATTGCCTTTGAACTATGGTGACTCGCTCAGTCAGCCACATTCTAAGAGATTCGTACTCCTCTTGAACTGCCGCTACAGCATCCGGTCCTGTCGTCTGAGGAAAAATAAGTTATTAATATGGCATTGAGTCAAGTTAAGTTTTGTCTTTTATTTTATTAAAACTGTTTAATGGTTTTGGGTAGGTTATTTTTAACTTGCTATTTGGTATATTCCATCACACCTCACAAATCACCTGCAAGCCAGTATAACTGCCGATTGATAAACGAGGCTATGACGCAGGCTTTCCTCTCGTCCTTAGAAGATCAGACGGCAATCGCTCACATAAAAACTACTTTAAAAACTGTAATTACCTTAGGTTCAGGATATTTGTGCAGGAACTGTGCTACGTATGTCATAATGGACCTTTCGTCTGGTTTGTCTACATCCACATCCTCAGCGTCCAGTAGCCTGGCAATGCCTAGCTCACTCTCGGCTAGATCAAACGCATGCTCCAACCGTTGTCGGTTTGTCTTCCTCTTCATCTCAGCCAAGTTTATCAAGTTTGCTTTTATGGCATCTATGATGGCCAGGAACGCGATACCATCGCGCCATGAAGGCCCGAAGTCTGATACTTGTATGTTGGAGTCCCTGGAGCAAGAAAGTATATTTTAAAGTATAATATTGCAGTTGTTTTTATTAAAATGAAAGAAAGGAATAAAGATTTCACGTTTATTAGGGACTCGCACACATAGTACACAATTATACTGGAAATTTAATATATAGCAGACGTGCCGTGTGATAATTCGCGATTTCTGTGACTAATGAACAACAGAGTTATAATTCGCGTATTAAGAAAGAAGGGAATTAACTTGTTTCCTTCTTATAAACTTTAAGCGAGGCATGAAAACTGTCGACGCCGTCAAACTATGGACAACCTTTTAGAAATAATAGCATACGGAATATTAGTCTTCACTTTATGCACTTCACTCACGCTTAGGGTCTTGGTCTCACTACCATGGATGCCCAAGATCGTATGAAGTGGAGAAGGAAAAGCAGGAAAGCGGACCACATGCTCTTAGGAGGGGGAGAGGGGGGCTCGGATGCAATTGGGACAGAACGCTGAGATAAGAAGAAAGTAAAAGAGGTAACGTTGTCAAACCAGTCCATTTGACAGGAAAAAACGAGGCTCGACCGCTAGCAATCATTATGAACAGAAATAGTTTAGTGTAATTTAATTGGCACTAATACTTTCTTCAAAGGGCAATTAGTTGTAGTCAATATGAAAACTAAGACGTGAAATTTAATAATTATAGCTGCATTAGAATTGGGCCAAACAGTGCCTGTGTAATTTGGCAACATTTGAGACGATTAATGGTGGAATTATTTTATTTTGGCGTCCACAATATATTTATTGACGTCATATTTAATAATGACTATTGTGAAATTCACAGTCAATTTATTGTTTCTTTCATGTTCTGCTTCAATTAAGCTCAATTGGTTGGAACTCTCTGTTTTAGTTGTAGTCGTGTAGTCTAAGTGCAACTTCTGTGCTTGTGGTCTCGCGTTCAGAATCAATATTACTGACTTTTTTGTTGGAAAGCTCTCAGTAGTAGAATGAAGAATAAAAAAGTTATTTCACGAAATGTGACCTTGGCTTATCCTCTCGATTATTTGTGGACCTGTGTGTTCTATTATTATTATCTACTGCTATCCTATTGTTAGGAGCTAAAGTCTCCGGTAATTTTGCAAATGTATGAATCACAGCATTCCTGTAAATTATAGTTCATATTAGATGAGAGGATGGAACTTCCCCGTTCAAACCAGCTTGTCGTCTAGCAGGGCTTACAAAATGTTTTCTAACAATATTGATATAAGAACTTACTTCGGCAAAGCGTTGGCAACCCACTGCAGCAGAGTCTTCTTTGCACCTTGTTTCCATTTGTCTTCAGCACGTTGAGTCGGGGTGGCGGCCCCTGACTCGTGTGACATTACTGAAGCGCAACGAGACCCACCAAGGTACTCTAGAGCTCGGCTGTTCTCCTCGATCTGGTGGCAAACCCGAAAAACTTGAAAAACGAATCTAACTTGGCTACGTTCACTTTGAATAAAAAGCGTCCGAATAGTGGAAAGTGTCTAGCTTAATGATGTCATACAATTGAAACATGTTTTAACCTCATAATATAAAGCGTAAGGGTCAAAGCACATAAAACACTCTTAACATTGGCCACCGGCAAATTAGTTCCTAAACCAAAGTTCGACCGAATCGTGCATACAATCAAGTTCCAGTTGAGGTGTCAAATCGTTTTAGTCGCTTGATGTAGCGACTGAACGCTACACTGCGTACACATACCGATACCAATTGCAATTAGCACCTCTCCATGCACCGATGCATAATTGATGCAGTTTCTGCTGCTCGCAACGATCGCCTGAATACGAAATGCGCTAATTTGCGTGATGTAGGTGCAACGATCGAACGCAGAAAGTCACCAAAATGCGATTCAGTGCCGAATCGCCGATGGCTGATGCTAAAAATAGCATGTGTGCTTATGCTGTAATATCTTGCATTCCCAAACACAGAGTTAAGAATGTTATTGATCGTAGAACCTTAGTTTCAGGGTGTTTACCAATCGTGTTACGGTTTCGGTCTCCAAATAGTTACACATTCACAGAATTTTACATTGGGATAACCCATAAAAACCACCCTGTGTAAGTACATGTGGACACTAAGCTAGGATATGAGGGAGGAACACACAAAAATCGATATGCCAGGGCAAAAAACTGCTGTGCCAATTCTTGATGTTGTAAGAGAATTTTGTCCAAAAGCTAGGCACTGATTCTGCAATTATGAGCTGACCTGATTAAAGCGTGGTGTATCCTGATATGGACCTGGATACAAAACCTGTTTGGATCGAATATGAGTGTGAGTCTGTACTGTTCTCAATCAAAATGAGCTGATTTATATCTAAACGTAATTAGCGTTCGTAGGTACTGTAAGGAAGACTAAAATTAAAGTATAAACCTCCATGCAACTGGATATAGGATAATTTTGTAGGAGCGCAGTAGATAATATCTTTTGTTATTTGTATGTATGTAATCTGGCGTGATTTCATTAAAATCTGACCAGTTAGGTCGTAATATCTATACAAATATTGGAAAGATTTATTTTTCTACAATCGATAATCAATAAAAGAGGGCGCTATGGCGCTCATTAGGGGAGACCTATGTCCAGCAGTGGACTAGAATAGGTTGATGATGATAATGATGATGATGAATTGATAAACTCTGAAACTTCAAAATTCTTTCCCTGGGTAATCGCGTAATAACGAGTATCTGCTTATTTTGAGTGCGTTCACGCAGTTAGGGCGCCTGCGTTTTTGCTGTAATGTTGGTTGCAGTCATATTTTTTGCAGGCATCTTAATGAATACCGGGTTGAATTTGTTAGGCTGTCTAAACATCAAAGCCACCGGTAACCCGGTGGGCAAACGCGGTGGCTACAGAAAGTTGAGCCGCAAGCAAATTTGACTTATTCGCGTCAATTGGCTGGCGTGGAACCTGCTCGTTCGCGCGACTTGGCACCTTCCGATTCTACCAATGTTCCAAAATGAAGCCATAGGCCTTTCCCGGTGGGTTAAGCCTTCGGAGCGGCGGCTGTAGTGTGTAGACAGCCTTACACTCCAAAGCGAGAGCATTATTACAAACTTTCCAGGACACAAAACTTCTCTTAGGGATGCATATTTACTAAATGTCCTGATGTAAACACAATCCGGTATCACTTGAGCTATCAGGGGACCCTACCTGAAGAACAGACCACATAAAATTATATTGGGTCTGAAGTGTTATACATATCATACCGTTTTGGTATGCCTTCAAAAACATCACCAGTATCACTAATATGGCAAAAACGTAGGTGGTTGTTACCACCTGAACACGCTCAATGTCAGCAGGTATGATGGAGTACCGGGCCTGCATACGACGCATAGCAGGATACCTTACTTGTTCATAAACTGCTCCTATAGAATCCAAAACTGTTCTAGTTTTCTCGAAACACACGTGTTTCTTCATACACGTGTATGAAGAACCCATAATAATGTAGGATCTTCAATAATTACGAATTTCACTTAAGAAAACTATTATAATATTTAGTCGCGCCTGGCCTATAGTCTATTACTGAACAAGTAATTGGTGCCAGCTACGCCATCAATGACGTCATTGATATTTTATAATTTCACCCACGCTCAATCTACTCATAAGTGATCGTATTAATCTAATGATGATGTGATTCGTGACTTTTTTAAAGTGATTACGTGATCAATTTCACCAATATTATCAACCAATAGCAGTACTACACGTAGTCTACGGTCTCTGGGCTTAAAATATGTAATTATATTCCTATACAAGTATGACATTAACCATAAAAATACATCTCTCTAGCATTAAGAGATAAAAAATAGTTTCAAATTTACAGCACTCTGAAGTATGCGTATGCATTGATCGTCAGATAAAAGCTGAGCATGTAGCCAGCAATACATTACATTTTGGGGTTGGCCAAAAAGATTATACGGTTTTTATGAAAAACTTTTTTTTTTAATGTTTAACAATAAAAGATTTTGCCTTTAATAAGTATGGTAACGGTAATGTTAGAGATAGTGCACATTTAAAAAAACATAACATATATAACATAAACTCACGCCTATATCCCCGAAGGGGTAGGCAGAGGTGCTAGCACCCACATTTCGCCAGTTTATGTTTAGGTCCCAATGTAATAGGTGGCGAGCCTATTGCCATTAAACGGGCACTTATAAGCCTGCGATAAATACACACATAACTTCGAAAAGCATCGAAAAGTCATTGGTGTGTGCCATGGTAAAACCTGGGATCGAACCCGAGACCTCGTCTCAGCAGTCCATTACCCATACCACTAGGCTACCGCGGCTACCGCGGCATTTAAAAAAAATGCGGGCGAATATGTTTTTACGTCTGACTTTTGATTTTAAATTGCAAAGCAGCTGTTCATGATGAAGTCTATTGGAACCTTTCCTTACTCCGTGATTGCAACTATCTGAAGAAACTATTGCTGTTAATTTGGTATGTATTATCAAAGACTTACCTGCCCGATAATCCTTAAATTTGTCACTTTTCTCGATTTATACAAACATTCCTAAATGGTTATAACTTTATAGATATATCACAAACAGCTGTATATTTAGTACATATTTTGTTCTAAAATTTTACCTATAAGACTTTTTGGCCAACCCAATATTAACATTTTGCAATGCATAAAATATAAGCCAGATAATGGTCAATAATATTAAAATAAACGTATAAAATGCCAAGAGACCTGACTAGTTGAAAAGCTGTGTTGCGTATACCCACCTGAGGTCCTCTGTCCTGTGGGTCCAATACATTGAGCGAAGCTTGCGCAAACAAAATTAGATCAAGCCGATTAAAATGAGAATAGAGTAACAAATTTAGTTCAATACCAAAAATAACCAGGACTTCAATTGATATTTTAGATAAACAGAAATTAAATTAATGATGTTTCTAAAACAAAGTAACTAATGTTACTCCACTGTTGCCATTTCTAAAACATCTGTTGAATATATCCTCATTTTAATGGTAGATACAGAAATAATATTTGGTTACATAGGTATAATTTTATAAAATACTAAATAGTGCAACTATGTCAAAAGATAGGGACAGTTATAGGGATCATTCAGAAGTTGAATATGGAATATTAAAGAAATGGGCACATAAAAAAAATTAAGATCTAGTTAGTCTGCTATTGGCTGTTCAGTATAAAATTTATAAATTTATTTCAAATTGGAGCTTGTGATTTGAAATAGATAATGAAACCAAGACAACTAAATAACGCAGATCATACAAAGTAATCATTAATGTAGCAGACTGATATATTTATAATACGAATAAACTTGTAGTTATGGCAGATAATAATGAAACGATTATTATGATGTAGGTATAAACATAAGAAATGAGATCATCAATTCAGATGTGTACACTGCAATCATCTATTTTTACAACTTAACTTCGTTCAAGATTGTGAAGAGCTATTCTACCTACAGAACATTACTGTGGTAAATTATAAACCTAATTGTATCTAATTTGAACAACACGGTGCGAATAAATACACAGAACAGTGAGCCACATTTGGTGATAGTTATGAAATAAAATCGCAATCACTTTCGAATGTAATTTGATATTTTAATAATAATTTTCGCTATTGTAACACAATCGATTATTAAAAAGTTGTTGGATAATGCTATTACTTTCAATCTGATATTAGGAGTTGTTGTAATCATTAATATGTAATTGAATAGTTTGTAGATGATAGTATGATCAGTTTCAGAACAGATTAAGTTGCTACATATATGGATAGTATTAACTTTTAAACTTTCACATTGCCTGTCGTTTTGACTCAGGGGTGCGGTTTTACATTTCTCTTGATAATCGAATTGAAATCATATGCTTAGAAAACGTAGCATTACTGCTAATTGGTCACAAGTTGAACGTCGAAATGTCAGGCAATTCAAAGGTGCATGGAATATTTTACTTCCCGTGAACATTATAAGATTATATTGTTTTGCTAAAAGTTCGACTTTCAAACTATTAATTTCATATATTCCTTATAATGTCTTGCATTACATAAAATTCAAAATTGGCATTTAATACTTTCATCACTCAATCCAAGCCATGAGCCATAAATACAAACTGAGAAGCAATAGTTACAAATATAGTAGTCACATTGATCTATCAAAATGCCAAATACTGTTATACTGCAAGAGTTTTATCATGTCTATAGTCACGTATTGATAGCATCAGAGATATTATCAATAGGTCTAATAAAACTACACCTATTCAGTGTCTTCTAAAGAAATACACGATCGCCATCTTTAGAAAGTTAATGGTCCGTTTATTTTGGAGTGGATACAAAAATTACGGACCTAATTTTTTAATCTGTTTTCTATTGCCACAAGACAACTGTTTTATATACCTGTTAAGGACCGTGGTTCGTAACAGACTATGACCTGATAAGGTTCCAAATAGACTGCCACTACTTCGCGGTCGCCTTCAGTGGACTGTATTTGACGGATGTTGAGTCGAAGAATGAAACACTTGGATGAGTGGACTTCATTGACGTCAGTGAGGCATCGGATGTACTTGGCCCAGCACTACTCTTGATCTACTACTTCCTGTTGAGCTTCCTTGTTCCTTGAGAGACTCTTGTTGTCTTGTTATAGTCTTTTGTAGTGCTGGCCCGCGATCCAAATTACCTCACCTCCGCATTTCCATTTATTTATAGAACTTATGTTTTACATATTAATCACATAGCATATATGTACATTGGTAGCAATAAGACTTGCACGACGATAGGTACTTACATCTGTACCGTGCGACGTCGGGCTACTGAATGACGGGCGGATTGACCCCTCAGACTTATATATGGGCCCTGCCTCCCGCGAGCTACTATATAATAAAATGGCACCAGCCGGGGGAGCGCATATTCGCTTCTTACGGCGTGGGAGGCAGTCGCGGGGTGTAATTAAACTTACATACTAAAATACAAAGTCGTATTTCCTATTTATACGAAGTTATGTTAGATTCTGAGTAATGCATTTACGTAATTATATTTACAATTATGCTTTTCGGGGAATGTACTTTCTTTATTAAATTTGGCTCTAACATACTTAATTACTCAGAAAACTAACTCCTAACAGTAGCAAGCTATTTATCTTAGCTTAATATCAAAGTTATTACATAATTACGTTTTATTTTACGTAAATCTAACATTTTCATAATTTATTCGTTATATTCACGCTTACTTAATCTACGTGTCACTGGCACATGTGTCTATAGTCTATTTGTGTCGTGCACAATACCAAATTATAGTAATTAATCTATACAATTGTTAATCAATTGTTTATAACCTATTTGCTTAAGCACTTTGACCTTGAATCTTTTATCAAACCGCAGTTTAACCACGACAATCTCTTAGGCTGGATTTAACCCGTGAAAATAATTGTGATCAAGTTAAACTAACGTTTTTTAATGAAATTAATAGAGTAACACGTGACCTGATCACAATTACTTTCATTGGTGAAAGCTAGCTTTATTGTTTGCAACGAGGACGCCGGCGACCGGGCGTATGATCAATCGACGACCTCTGTGGCGTAGCGGTAAAGCATTCGACTGCTAAGTCAGACGTCGCGGGTTCAATTCCCGCTGATTGTAAATATGTATATTTGCAATGGTATGGATGTTTCTATGTAAAATATATATTTATTTAAGAAAAAAAAGGATCTAAGTATGTTTATCCGCATTCTAGAACCCATATGACATGCTCTGCTTAGTTTGGGTCTAGATGGCGCTGTGTAATCCTACCTGAGTGGGACATTTCACCCGTTTTCCCAAATCCACAGTCAGCTTTATTGTTCCTATAGATTTAGATCGGAAAAAGAGAACATCTAGGACGGGACCTGAACCCGCGAACAGTCCCTTACAGGGGGAACGCTCTGACCAGCTGAGCCACCTAGACACACTGATCTAGACTGGTCGCGGGTTCAGGTCCCGTCCTAGATGTTCTCTTTTTCCGATCGAAATCAATAGGATAAATAAGCATACAAATTACTTAAAAATTTAATTGAATCAGCTTTATTGTGTTATATCTCTGAAGGTTAGTAAGCTAGCCAGAACATCTTGGAGAGTGGCCTTCGATTATATCATATGATTTACACCTTTTTTTTTTTTTTTTTTTTATACCCCCCCGCCGGCCAGCGGGGGCGGTTATGTCGGGCTTGAACCGACTAAAACCGCACGCCGTCTCGGGTCTGCAGACGCCGGGGTGTATATGATTTACACCTTTGGTGTTACAAGCTTGAAACCTTGCATATTGCCCTGTGCGATAAGGTCACCAATCGTATATGCCTCAAAACTGTACCAGCTTATGTTCTGTATGGGTATTCTTGTGTACATATAATAAAGAGATTTATTATTATTATTTATCGAGCTATATCACGCCTCCCCTAGAGTAAGGGAGAGGCGGTGAGATAACTCTGGCGAGGGAAGCAGCAGTCGTCATAATTATTTTAACTTTTCATATTATTTTGATTTACTTATTTTATTTCAGCCGCGGTAGCCTAGTGGTATGGGTAATGGACTGCTGAGACGAGGTCTCGGGTTCGATCCCAGGTTTTACCATGGCACACACCAATGACTTTTCGATGCTTTTCGAAGTTATGTGTGTATTTATCGCAGGTTTATAAGTGCCCGGTTAATGGCAATAGGCTCGCCACCTATTACATTGGGACCTAAACATGAACTGGCGAAATGTGGGTGCTAGCACCTCTGCCTACCCCTTCGGGGATATAGGCGTGAGTTTATGATGTATTTTATTTATTTATTGAACTTTATATATATATAACACAAGTACATAGGCGGACTTAATGCCACAGGCATTCTCTACTAAAGGTGGTGCAGAGAAAAACTTGTAGGTACATTATTGAGAGCAACAATTATTGATTAAATACAACTACAAATAATATAACACTGTATAGTAATATCATACCCACACTACTTATTTAGTACCCTAAGGAAAGCCAGCAGTGGCTCACTGTTCATTCCCCAAGCCAAGAAAACTACAACTCCTACCTGGAAGTACAAGATGATGGTCCATATCAGGCCGAGCACGACGGCAGGCCGGCCGTCAACAAGGTCTGCTGCGTTGATGTTCACAAGCTTTATTCTTTTGCCAGCTAGGAAACGGAGTGCTGTATTCGCGTTTGAGAGGAAGTGGGGTCGTCGGAGGACCCGGCCGCGCTCCATAGGCTGAAGAAAAAGTTAAGATTTAGTATTAGGTTATTCAGACAGTAGGCCTATCCCTATACGGTCCGGGAGTGACCTGAGTCTCTCCCGGATCACATAGGCCTGCTGATCCGCAGAGCCCGCGAGGCGCGAAGGCGACTCAGACGTCGGAGGTCGCTCAACGACGTCCGTCCTCCATGACCGAAGGCCTGGGGGTAATAGGTGGAGCCGCCTGTCACCCTAACAGAAGCAGATCGGGGCGGCGGCGCATTGCGCACCCTTTCCCTCCTTTATTCCGACACCGTGGTTCGCAAACCCGAGGGAGTTATTTCAAAACCGGAGGTGGACCTGGGTCAGCCGGAGTGCGAGGTAAAGGCCTTATGGGGCCACCTTACACCACGGCGTCTGAAGACCCGAGATGGCGTGCGGTTTTAGTCGGTTCAAGTCCGACATAACTTCGCCCGCTGGCCAACATGTATCCGAAAGAATATCCAGATGAAAAAAAAACAAGGCCTCTCCCTAAGTGCGCCATAGCACCCAATCCTCCACCTTCCACGTGCAGTCTATCCCAGGTACCATTTGGGAAATAAATATCTCCAGCAGTGGACTGCAAAAAGGTTATTTGATTGATCTTTTCTTCGCCTTTCATTTCTCTCGATGTGTTTTTGAACGATTTTACAAGTAGGTCGTCAGCCAGGAAGTAGGTGGGGTCGAGGGCTCACATTGGCTAGAGTCTGCAGTCAAGTGCCACTCTGATTATATGGCCCACCCGGCCTTGATTAGCTTAGTATCAACCCATACTACGCCATACTTGACAGGTCTTCCGTTGCAGATCCTCCGCATCGAAGCGACGGATGTTCCGCGTAGTCTATCCGTTATGAGTCATTTATATGTGTAACTGACGTCCCGCCCGGCTTCGCACGGGTGCAATGCTGATACTAAATATACTTTAGAATATCTTTATATACAACGTTCACAGCTTTTTTGTCATGAGAGAATACAAACATGTTATTGTATAAGGATTAATGCTGTATTGCTTAAAATTGCTTCGTAAATAAGCCATTATTACTCATAAAAAGTAAAGGATTAAAAATGGTTATTGTAGGTTATGCCTAAGAGGTAAACATATACCATCGCGGACTTATTTGTAGAACTTTTTAAGGTTTACAATACTGTGGTACATTATTTTGATCTATCTCGTAGGGTCAGCCAGCTTTTGCAATGTAAGCGCAAAAAAATGTGTTTATTTACGACATCACATTTGAAACATCTTAAATTATCAGTGTTTCTCTACTATATTATGCATATATTATACATATAAATTTTCCTCTTGAATCACTCTATCTATTCAAAAAACCGCATTAACATTCTCTGTGTAGTTTTAAAGATAAGAAAAAGTTTAAGAAAAGTAAACATAGGGACAGGCAGCTGGAAGCGATTTTGTTTTATACTATGTAATGATAACATGTATAGGCGTTCGAAAGCGGGAGATCCACGACGGAATTTCCGTCGAGTGTAGCGTAGGCCGAACAGTTAACTCCAGGAAACTGAAGGGTTTAAAACTCACCAGCTTCTCCCCTGAGAGCACTTCGAGCAGCGCCAAGAGCTTGGTTCCATCTCGTAGGTCGTAAATTAGGTCATCGATACGCAGCTGCGGTATGCGCTGCAATACAGAGATTGTGGATTACTTGATTATATCAATCATCATTATCAACTTATCGTTGTGTCCTGTTGGCATCCGAGGCTTCGATAGCCCAGGGTCCGCGTAGTGCAAAATGTATATAAAGAAATGCATGTTGACACACAGATGTTATAATAAGAAAACAAATGTGTATGACAACACATAAAATAGATTTACATCGGAAAAAGAACACCATTAAGGGCGGGCCTTAAATCCGCGATGAGTCCGTTTTGAAATTTTCCTATACATACGTTTAGGAGCGAGACCTCGACGAGACTTCCTTAATGTTGACTTTTTCCAATCTAAATCAATAGGCAAAGACAAGTACATACCATTTGCTTTAAAATTTCATTAAGACATAAAAATTTCCATGTATTTATTTGTAATTAATTTTGGTGTATAATAAAGAATTATTATCTATCTAACTGAACCCCAAAGCCCAAAACCTCCACCGTTAACGAAAATTATGAATAATACGCTATCATTAGCTTTAATCTGTGACTAACTATACAGTGAATTTCCATTGAAACGGTACATTATATTTGGTATAATGACTGGCAAACAACTTGACAATGTAGTCTAGCGGCGCAGAAAACGATTTCAGGTAGGGACCCAAACTGTAACCGTAATAAAGTGTTTTAACACTGTTTTTGAAACTGTTTTCGAAAAAACCCATTTATAAATGTAACAGATACGAAAGTGTACCATATTCAAAGTGGTACGTTTTATATGTGTTAAAAAGTGTAACAGAAATAACGTCCTAAAGTACTTGGGGATACAAAATACCTTTATTTAAAAATTTAGATTATGAATATAAATAGGATAGTAAATTTAGCATCGTAGCATTTCGGTTAACACTTATTAACACTGTTAACAGATTAATATCTGTTACATATATATAACGGTTACACAATTGAAAGGGGTAGTGATTAACAGATTCAATACCACATTCATAAGTGTAACACTTTCATTCTGTAACCTTTTCATAGTGTAACCCATATAATTATGTAACCTTAATGTGTTTTTAAGTCCCTCATTTCAGGTCTCTTCGGTGATTGTACGGAGCGCGACCGCCGAGACACGTCAATTAACCAATGCTCAATGGGCTCACTTCATTGGTGAATCAGTCCTTTTATTGGGTTTTTGGTTGGTCCGTATCACACGAGCGAACTTTCCGTCTTTCCGACAAGCTGTAGTAATTATTCAGATTATCGATAGTGTCACATCACTAATAACAATAATGGAAAACCATTATATATTATTAAAGATGAGGTAGTATCTTACCTTCGATAAATGTGAATTGATCCAGTTGACAAACGTCTTTTTCTGTACTCGTTCCTGTTCATCTGTAACAAAACAAAATAAAATTTGTAAGTACAAAAATGTACTCATTTGTGTAAGTACTAAAAAGTAACGAAATATTTATTATTGATACGATATCAAAGGCAAATATCTTCCTTGCTACGTTTTCAGATATAAATTACTTTTTTTCCTTTTGTTACAAAGGAGGGGCAAAATGCAGTCAGTCGTATTTTTTTATTGTATAGTGCACCCCTCCTACCCCCCTTTTTCCGGGGGCAAGATGCGGACACCGTGATTCCCAAGCCCGAGGGGATCTCGAGGTGCGAGGGATATGCCTTATAGGGCCACCTTACATCCTGTAGACCCAAAATGGCGTACGGTTTGAGTCGGTTTGAATCCAACATAACCTCTCGCTGGCCGGTTCGGGGGTATCCGAGAGGATTTCCGCACTGGGAAAAAAAGGTATCGGACTTGCAATCCAGATGTCACAGTTTTCAAGTGGTCGCGGTCACGGTATTAGGAATTTTTTAAAGGCCAGACACACTCCTACTCCTAACGTCGGCAAACTTTACCTGTAAGAGTTAACAGGAATACTACTAATATTGATTATTGTGGTCTTTTTGGAGCCGCATTTGAATCGTCGGGGCCCAAGCCTACCTCTCCTGCTCCTGATCTCTGAAGTGAACGCCTCAGATGAAACCGGGAAACAAGCTAAAATATATGTTATTCCGTATTTTATGCCCAGGCATGCACGACATAACCGCCCCCGCTGGGCGGCGAGGGGGTATCTGAATGAATTTCCACACGTAAAAAAAAAGGGTTAATCGCCTTTGTATTGCAATCGGTCGTAGCCTTACGTGTTGCATAAATAAATTAACAACAGAAATAAACTCGATACAAAATACTCGCGCGGCGAAATCACGAGAATGCTATTAATATTTTATGAGTTCATACACTGAACTGCCTTATACAACATGTATTACGGAAACGCTGACGTTTCGAGGTACATTTCTTGTGTTACATTTTTTTCATACCCAATACATACATAAAGTTACTCTTCTTTCCCGTTGGGGTAGACAGAGACAACATCCTTCCACTTGGTACGATCCTGGCATACTTTCGCTTCTTCAACTTCCATAATTGTTTTCATACATGTACATACTTTATTAATTCATCATTTCATAAATAGCAATTCGTTTTTAGGGTTTCGAACTTCAAAAGGAAAAAAGAGGCCCTACAGGATCACTTCGTTGTCCGTTTGTTTGTCAGGGCTTTAAAAAAAATCAAATTTCTAAATCAATATATACAGTTTGCGGTCCTGTGGACACATCTTTATAATAAGTTCTTACTTATTTCGAGTTGGCAAGTAACCTAATCATTCATTCGATTGTGGAATGCCTTACCTGTGGCCATAAGAAGTGCGCAATCACTTCAAAAAATTAGTCACGGCTCAATATCTACAGGAACCATAGTCATCAATTTCTCTCCTCTCTCTACGTCTTCCTTATTTATTCTAAACTATGTTTTAATTATAAGTATATATTGTATGTATAATGTACTTACCTAAAAAAAAGTACTGTTCCAGTATATATTATATGTATAGTGATAAGTTTATATATTTATAACTTTATATTTAAATGTCAGAGTACACCAGAAACTGCCCTATATCTTCTATTAACTGTTTTTTCTCCATTCAATGGTTGCCTGTTAGAGATTGCCCTGTGCGATAAGGCCGCCAATTGTATATGCCTCAAAACTGTACCAGCTTATGTTATGTATGGAGTATTCTTGTGTACATACAATAAAGAGATTTACTACTACTACTAATCTCATCATAGTAAGTAATGATGTATTGTGCTCGAAAAGTACGCTTGTCTAAAGTTACCTATTCTCTCGAAAATTGAAGACCCGCGCTTAAGCTCTTCAGAAACACAGACTCAGTCAAGACAGCAGTACGCACCTTGTATAAAACGAAGAGTTTACTCTTAATTATGCTGCCCTTTTTTTTTTTTTTTATTGTGCGGAAATCCCTTCGGATACCCTCCCGCCGGCCAGCGGGGGCGGTTATATCGGGCTTGCACCGACTAAAACCGCACGCCGTCTCGGGTCTTCAGACGCCGGGGTGTAAGGTTACCCATAGAGCATATCCCTCGCACCCCGGCTGACCCTGGGCCATCTCACCACTAACAGCATCGCTCATCCTGTCTCCTCTGAAAGCAGAGGAGTACGGAGAGCGATGTGTTCCCGCCACATTGGGTATTGGCCGACGATCAATGCCAACCCTATGAAGGGGTGAAGGGGAAGCCATTGACCGCCGCCCAGGGTGTACCGGCCGCTCCGATTCCGTTCCCCCCGGACTGCAGCGGGATCGGAATCGGAGCGACACTCGAGGAGGTTACCCAACACACACCCCTAATTATGCTGCCCTAACAATTTATTTGATATAAAATTCAGGTCAGTGACCTAAATAACATCGATATTTATGTAAATTTGTCTCACAAAGACTTCCTAACAAAGTAGTAAAAACGCCATAGCCGAAGAACAATTTCCCATAAAGACAGGGGTTCTGAAAGGCTTCTCGTCAATTAGAAGTCACGCACACTGTCACTTGTGAGTCAGCACGCCAGGCACGACCAGACACGGGCAGAGGCCTATCAGAGGAAATCAGACTTTGGATATTGATTGGTATCTTGAGAATATTAATGGCGAAGATTTGTAAAAAAAAATATTCTTTCGTGCCGAACGACTGCTTCAATGACTGAATTATTGAAACGGATGAAATGATAATAACGCCATTGTACTGTATCCAGACGTTTTGATCATGCAAGAGCTGGTTAACTTAAAATATGTCTTTGGTAAGGGTAAAAATAAGAACTAACTCAACACTAGAAAAAGCTCAATCATTTGACTTTGAACTGTACTTTGGAAGATAAGTGTATAGGCTAAGAAAAAATTTATTACGTTTTTTTTTAAATACTAACATGAAAAGTAAAACCTTATTACGTGTCTGGTGGCATGGGTAGCGATTATCGATAAGAGCCCAAGTTTCGCATCAAATAGTTTGGGTCTGGTCTGATAAAAATGAGGGTAATATTTCCAAACTCTATGCCGCTAGGGTGAATTTCTCAACAAATAATTTTACGAATTTGGAATTCTGCGTCCATTGCCGATAAAATTTAACATCAGGAATTTGTTAATCTGTCTGTCATCTCTCTGCACGATACAGTAAGAAACCCAAGATCTGACAATCGAACGAAAACAATACAAACTTACGCTATGGACCCAACGAGAGATATTTTCTTAATATAATTGAAATCAAAATAATTAACTATGCTAGACTATTGTTCATAAAACAACAATAAAATACTTTCACCATCATTGATATCTGATGGGAGAAAGATTTCTGAACACGATAACGAATTATATATTGGAAGACAAAGCTAGCAAACTATCTTTAATTACTAGATAGTTGCTATACTTTTCCCAACCCAAATAGGCTTGTTCGGCCTGGGAAGCAGGTACCATAATCATTATCGCTTAACGACCTCCGTCCTCCATGAATACCGACCTGGGGGTGGTAGCTGAGTCTCGCCTGTCACCCCAGCAGAAGCAGGCCGGGAAGACTGGACGAATAGCCCCCCTCCCCCCCCCCCAAACCGGGGCAAGACGGGGACACCGTGGTTCCTAAACCCGAGGGGGCCATCTCAAAACCGGAGATAACCCAGTGTCATTCGGGGTGGGAGGGAAATGCTTTATGGGCAACCTTACACCCCGGCGTTTGAAGACGAGACGGTGTACGGTTTTAGTCGGTTCAAGCTCGACATAACCACCCCCGCTGGCCGGCGGCGGGATATCCGAGGGGATTTCCCCTCGAAAAAAAAAAGCGGTGCCATAATCTTTACGGTTTTTTAGCCTTGATCCCGGTTGCATGACGAGAGTTTCACCTCAGATTTTGAGCTATTACGTGAGCGGCTGCACTGGAAAAAACCGTACAGGGCCCTTCCAACATACTTGAGGCCCCACCGACGTCACCTGAAAGGAGATGAACCTGCTAAGTAACAGAAAGAGGCTCTGCGCAAGCGTTACTTTCAAGGTTGGGAGTTCAGACGACTGCGCTCCCGGAAAAGCCAACATACCAATCAAAAACAACGAGCGGACCCCGTACCACCATTGCGGCGGTGAGGCCGATCATGAAGGAGTGGTTGGAGAGGGACCACGGGGACCTCTTCTACCGGATGTGCCAGGCAGTTACCGGATATGGGTGTTTCGGTTAGTATATGTGGCGCATCCACCGGGAGACAACGCCGCAGTGCCAGCACTGCGAGGATCCTGGCGAAGACACGGCGCTCCACACGTTGGTGGAGTGCCCTGCGTGGGCGAGTCAACGCCGGGATCTCGTTGCGGTCCTGGGCGTGGACGTTATCTCGTTGGAGACCATGGTGAAGGCCGTGATCTCCGCCGGAAGCAAGTGGCACGCCGTGACAAAGTGTGAGATGAGCAAGTGGCATAGATAGCACTTT
Organism: Cybosia mesomella; assembly: GCA_946251805.1. Lineage (NCBI taxonomy): Eukaryota > Metazoa > Arthropoda > Insecta > Lepidoptera > Erebidae > Cybosia > Cybosia mesomella. Next base: position 2,756,141 of record OX276395.1, read on the forward strand.
GAAGCCGAGCTTCAAAGTGCAATCTTTGGACGCAAATGGGACATCGCTATGTGGAAGATGATGCAAGCATTTACTGGTTGGAAGCTGGTATAGCACGTTAGCAGCGCCTTTTTTTTTCGAATGGAATCCCTCACGGGCTCCACCCCATCGCGCATCGGTGCCAAAGATGAGATGGGTGGGTAGGAATCGTACCGACTAAAAATTACGTCTAGTTTTAAGTACAAAGCAATGTTACTTTGTCTCTTTTTCATTTACCTAATAGTCCAGTCAAAATAGACATTTGACTTAGGAATAATTCGCATAGAACTGAAAATTTGCAGAGGACGTTAAATACATCATTATAAATAAAATGTCAAAAATCCCCTGCACCATTCGTGCGATATCTGACGAATGGTGAGTCGTATGAGAAAAAGCGATTGGACCATTTTTGTAGAGAATTGTATGATCTACAACTTTTTGACCTACTTTCACGATAAAACTTACCGTTTTCGAGAAAAATTTAAAAAACCTTAATTTTGTACGTTTGACCTTGTATAATTGTTTTGCAGAAGTAGGATAGACGGGGATTTTGCTATTTTATTTATAATGATGTATTTAATGTCTCTGCCAATTTTCAGCTCTATGCGAATTATTCCTAAGTTATGACTTATTTTTGTCTATTTTGACTGGACTATAATAGTTTGGCCGGGTGGGATGACGATCTGCGAAAGAATGCGGGCAGATGCTGGATGCGGCAAGCTGAAGACAGGGCGCTATGGCGCTCATTAGGGGAGACCTATGTCCAGCAGTGGACTAGAATAGGTTGATGATAATGATGATGATAATAGTTTACCGTATAGCAAGCATGTTAAAGCGACATTGTAGTTATAGCTAAGCTTTAATGGACTCATTCTACTTGAGTAAGCGACTTAGAACATTTAGGGCACCCACCTAACTTACTGTAACTACTTTCAAAGTTCTATAAACCTATTTATCGGTCATACACATATACTTAGAGATCATTTCGTTAAAAGTTAAACACTACTCAAAGTTAATGGACGGTGTACAGATGAAAATTGTTTTTGTGAAGCAATACATATATATATTTTTTTAATATTAAATAAATAAATAAATATTCTACGACATTCTACACAGCGCTTTCTAGACCCAAAGTAAGCATAGTTTAACTAACTTGTGTTATGGGTGCCAGAATGCGGATAAACATACTTATATACTTTTTTTTTGTAAATACATACATATTATACATAGAAACACCCAGACCAGTGCAAATAGATATATTCATGCATACAAATATTTGCACTGAGCGGGAATCGAACCCGCGCCCCCTGTCGTAGCAGTCAAATGCACTACCGCTACGCCACAGAGGCCGTCTTTTATTAGTAACCAATTATAAGTAACCAAAATTACTAGTATACCATAGTACCTTAAATCCCTCCAGCTAAACTAAATTGCTTGTAGAAATAAAACTAGGGGAGATCAGTCTCCCCGTGACCATGGCTGCTGAAAAGCAACCGAAACGTCGGGATAAATGTTAAATATAAAATAACATCAAATAAATCGCGATAGAATCCTCTAAAAAAAAAAAGTTTTATTTCAATGTGACATTCGCGTAAACTTCCGACAATATCATAAATTGCTTGTGTTAGGAGTGGGTTTATGCCGGTAATGTAATGTAAGGATTCGAACCCGGGATTTCTGTTCCGTAAGGCGATTATGATATCCATAGCTAGAACCATGAAGATTTTGTTGGGACCCCATTCACCAACTTGCACTTTGGAACCATGATCAAGTCGAATTAAACGTTAACACATTTTAATAAATGAATTTCATCTAGGTGAACCGATTTCCACTGGTGAAATGCAGTCAAGACTATTTTGACATTTAAATTATTATAGTATCAAGCTATGTCGTAACAAGCTATCAAAGTACATACGTCTCCAAAACTGTTGTAAGCACTCCATAAATGATTCTTCAAAATCCATTCAAAGAACACAAAATCGGGGAAATCCAGAATAAAATAAATGTTTTGTTTAGGGTCAATAATAGTACCTATCGGGCGAGGGAAATGACTTTTGGGCTACCTTACACCCCGACGTCTGAAGACCTGAAACGGCGTGTGGTTTTAGTATATTCGAGCCCGACATAACCTCCCCCACTGGCCGGCACGAAAAAAAAAGAGTCAAATAGTACCTACATAATGTGGTACAAACCAGCCACCATTCCATCACATTGGTTCCACCATCTTGGTGCAAACGGTATGCAATTCAAATTGTAAAATTGCCCTTCAAACTACTTTGTAAAATTCTATCAAAGAACATACATTAGTTAACTCCAAAACTGTTGAAAGTACTACATAAATGACTCTACAAAACCCATTCATAAGAATACAAAGTCAAGCGCACGTAGGCACGTGAGCCTTCCGTGAGGCGCCATGGTCAGTGACGTCATCTAATGGTGTTTGGTAGTCACGCTGTGTGCCTTGGCGGGTACAGCCTTGACATTGTACCTGAGTTAGTTAATATGGTAGCGTTTGATTTGATATGATAAGTAAACAAAGACTGTGTGTATATGTATACAGCTCCACCCGCGTGGAATTATGATCCCGTTCCCGCTACCCATGAGAATCTATTTTATTTTATTTAACATAACATAACATAACATAAACTCACGCCTATATCCCCGAAGGGGTAGGCAGAGGTGCTAGCACCCACATTTCGCCAGTTTATGTTTAGGTCCCAATGTAATAGGTGGCGAGCCTATTGCCATTAACCGGGCACTTATAAACCTGCGATAGTTACACACATAACTTCGAAAAGCATCGAAAAGTCATTGGTGTGTGCCATGGCAAAACCTGGGATCGAACCCGAGACCCCGTCTCAGCAGTCCATTACCCATACCACTAGGCTACCGCGGCTTTTTCTTTTTATTTTTATTTATTTGGAACAAAAAACAGTTACATGCTAAAATAGTTAACAAATTAGGGATTTCCGCACGATAAAAAAAAAAAAAAAAAAAGGTATAGGTAATATAACACATTGGTGAACATATAACCCACACTATTGTTCGCGGATTTCAAATATAAAAGAAAGAAACTCAAGCCAATACAAGTTGTAGTCACGATCTCATAATAACAAAAGATTATGTGAAATATGAAATTCATAACAAGTTTATAAATATATAAAATCAATTTTCATTTACCTAAAACATAACATAAAAAAATAATAAGGTGGTATCAATTACAGAGCTGACAAGAGATCAATGACACGACTTTTAAATTGTTAAATTATTATACTCGTTGTTATTCCCGGGATGAAAAGTAGCCTACGTGTTATTCCAGTCTATAGTCTATCCCTGTACCAAATTTCAGCCAGATCAGCCGTTTTTGCGCGAAAGAGCAACAAACATACATACATACTCACAAACTTTCGCGTTTATAATATTAGTAGGATTACAAGACTGGCTGTACGCAACAAAAAATTGGTGCTTATCACGGAAGCCATCAACTTTATAGGAACATTTATAAGATCACTTTGTTGTTAGTCTGTCTGTCAAGACCTTACTGTAGCTGTCATACAGATGACATTACAAAACGACGCGTTATGCCTATACAGATAGGTGTCATCCGAAGCGATTTCCGCACGTGAAAAAAATCCTTGTGTAGTGTTTAGAGTAAAATACGCGCAAGAGAGGAGTCTTAACAGATGCCTTCCTTGCCATCCTTTCATGCAAACCCGCCGGTTTCGAGTGCTTTTGACCTGCCCTTTTTTAATACCTCATTAATTTGATCAGTGTATGTTCTGCAGGGTCGACCCCGGCTTGTCTGCCCACTTACATCTGCCTTATATACTTGGTGTGTCATTCACTCAGTACTCATTCGTTCCAAGTGCCCAAACCACCTTAGCATACCCTTTTCAATTCTTGTATAAACATTCTCTTTCAGGCCACACTATTCTTGTATATCTATATTCTTCCTATCAGCCAACCTTACTCCACACATCCGCCTATCTACACGGGTATCAAATTCCGCCAGCAGCAGGGTCAGACTCAAGATATGCTCTTGTAACGTCGTAAGGAATGACATGCGTGTCAATAGTCTGCTGGGATTCCCTTCCAGCTAAGCTAAATTACTTGTGTTAGGAGTGGCTTTAGGTAGGTTATGGAACTAGGAGTCCGCTTTCCTGCTCGTAGTTGACGAAATGAAGTTTTTGTTCATATACCTCTGGAGATAAACGAACAAAAATATTTTCTTTGCCGCACCATAAAAGCTTTGGAATTGTTTACCAACACACGTAGGGAACGTGTGATGGTAAAGATCCTCCTACAATCCCGGGTACTTCAAACGGGACTTGAAAAAACATTGTTTTTATCTGCAATGGTGATCCTCATTTCTGAGACTTACACTTTAGCTTACCATCAAGCGAGGAGGAGTCATATTGACGTAGTAACTACACATAAAAAAGTTGTGTGCGAAGTTATACATATATCAAAAATTAACTCATTACGTTTTCATCAACTATCAATGTTAAGATGAAATATAAAATTGTTGCGGAGTGTCCGTGCGTTTACCAACAAGCCGACACACGAAAACAACGATGTCAAGGTCGCTCGACGTAAACATTAGCTGAACAGAGTGAACAGTCTATTTCTATAGCTCTCTTCAATTAGACAAACAGGTGGAATGGGGCAATTTATTGACACAGTAATTATAGAAATACAGAGACTGTTTCGCTCTTTTGCCCTTTGGAACTGACTGACAGCTCGTATATAAGTTTTTCAGACTGTCTATCAGTGTAAAAATGTTTATGTAACACGATTCCTATCGGCTTAACACAGCAGCTTATAGGACAAAACTATTAGGTACTGCTCAAACCCGCCCCCGCTGGCCGCCGGGGGGGTATCCGAAGGGATTTCCGCACGAAAAAAAAAAAAAAAGGTACTGCTCAAACCGGAGATGGCCCAGGGTCAGTTGGGGTGCGAGGGATATGCTTTATGGGCAACCTTACACCCGGCGTCTGAAGACCCGATATGGCTTGCGGTTTTAGTTGGTTCAAGACATAACCTCCCGCGCTGCCCGGCGGGGGGGTATCCGAGCGGATTCCCGCAAGAAAAAGTGAGAATGAAGCCAAATACAAGTCCTCAAAATACAATAGGTTAAGAAAAAAGTCGGTTTACGCCATGTAATTTCTAACAATAGAAATTGCTAATAAATCGAATCATTGTAAATCGAATCGAAAAATCGTTGGATCTTCTCTCTCCTTATTTTAGAAGTTATAGGGGGGGGGGGGGCACATTTGACCACTTTGGAAGTGAAGTGAAGTTAACTATTCAGTTTAGAAAAAAATGATATTAGAAACCTCAATGTCATTTTTGAAGACCTATTCATAGGTTTTTGGGTTTCAGTTTCACCGTTTAGTTCACTTTTTCAGAACTAAATCTATTGACAAATTAGAATACTAATTACTTTAAAATTTCATTGAATTTTCTATAAAAGTATCTAACAATTTTACCGTGTTTATTTTTTTATTCTTAACCATTGCCCTAATGATTAAAATTAACTTTCATATCAGCCGTTATTCTTTGATATACGGTATAATAAATTAAGAACGCATATACAAGCCGACCACAAGACGGTGATCTAACACAGCCTTGGCACAGACTACGACAACTTATTAATATAATGTATTAATGTGCGTCAACACTGATCAATTTATGTTTCGAAATCTGTTGGAAATATAAGAGAGGGATCACTTTGATAATGTAAGAAACATTAAACAACAAAGCATAATCAAATATCGCTAAAGATACATCAACACACTAACTTAAGCGTCCATTAATGTAACTGTTATAATGTTCATTGACGACTTCAGTCATTAGGACGCTATTCAAAGAAATTTTAGATGCATAAGACGTGAATCAGGTTAAATATTAGGTATATTTTATGATCAGCAGAAGCGGGCCGGGACGGTGGGGCGACTAGCGTCCCTCCCCCAAACCGGGCAAGACGGGGACAACATGGTTCCCAAACCCGAGGGGTTCATCTCGAAACCGGAGATGGCCCAAGGTCAGTCGGGGTGCGAGGGATATGCTCTATGAGCAACCTTACACCCGGTCTGAAGACCCGCAACGTCGTGAGGTTTTAGTCGGATCTAGCCAGACATAACCGCCCCCGCTGGCCGGCGGGGGTGTATCCGAGGGGATTTCCGCACAATAAAAAAAAAGTCGAGAAAAAAAAGTGAGAAGCCGCGGTAGCCTAGTGGTATGGGTAATGGACTGCTGAGACGAGGTCTCGGGTTCGATCCCAGGTTTTACTATGGCACACACCAATGACTTTTCGATGCTTTTCGAAGTTGAGTGTGTATTTATCGCAGGTTTATAAGTGCCCGGTTAATGGCAATAGGCTCGCCACCTATTACATTGGGACCTAAACATAAACTGGCGAAATGTGGGTGCTAGCACCTCTGCCTACCCCTTCGGGGATATAGGCGTGAGTTTATGTTATGTTATGTTATGTTATGTTAAAAAAAAGTATATTTTATGATAATTACAATAAAATTATCAAATATATGTACTTTTTTTTTTTGCGTGTAGCATAAATACAAACGACTTTACATCCTTTCGACTCGTCCTTATTTGTGCCAATGTGACCATTGTCAAGGTGAAGATGTTGTCAAGCTGAAGGAACGAAGGTCCATACTTTTACAAATCAATCATCTTAACCTGATTCGTGTCTGATTTTCTTGATTTTGTGTTTTTATGAATAGGTTTTGTAGACTCATTTATACTTGCTTCAGTTTTGGAGTTAACTGACGTATGTTCTTTGATAGCTTGTAAGGACGTCGCTTGATACTTTAATACTTTAAATGCAGACTATTTTGCCTTGATTTCACCAGTGAAAATCCGTTCACCTAGATGAAATTAATTGATTAAAATGTGTTAACGTTTAATTCGACTTGAGCACGGTTACAAATTGCAAGTCAGTGAATGGGGTCCCAACAAAATCTTTGGGTTTCTAGCCAAGGATATCATAATCTCGTCAGTAGCTTAGTCGTTAAGGAGTCGGCCTTACGATAGACAAATACCGGGTTCGAATCCTGGTATACAATACATTACCGGCGTGAACCCACTCCTAACATAAACAATTTAACTGAGCTAGAGGTGTTTGGGGTTTATAAGTAATTTCGGTTACTAATATTGCTTCACAAAAACATTTTTCATCTGTACGCTGTCCATTTAGGAGGAGGGGACGTGTGTTGGTAAAGATTTTTTTTTTTAAGAATACTAGTAACCGAAATTACTAATATTCCCCCTAACCTCTCCAACTAAGCTAAATTGCTTGTGTTAGGAATGGGTACACGTCGGTAGTGTAGTGGCTAGGATTCGAACCCGGGACCTCTCGATCGTAGGGTCGACGCCTTAACCACTAAGCTACCGACGCTTTTATGGTGCGGCAAAGAAAATATTTTTTTGTTTGTTTAGCTCCAAGGGTTAGCTGCGGTGCATGAACAACACCTTCATTTCGTCAACCATGACCAGGAGAGCTGACGAAATAAAGCATATTTCATGAAATTAGCGCTTCATTTTGCTGTACTAACACGATGAAGCGTGTTTTTTTTTTTATATATAGGAGACGTCAATTTGACTTCACCTCGCCTGATGGTAAGCTGAAGGTAAAGTCTCAGGAAAGAGGGTCACCATTACATACACGTACTATGTTAACAATGGTGGCACTCAGCTTGACGGCCTCATCAAAAGAGGATTGTCGTCGCAGCACCGCGTGACACCCACCGGTCCCACTAGTGCTGCGACCACAATCCCCCTGCCCGGCTATGCACTTGCTGACCCCTGAACGCAATCAAACTGAAATTGGATTACTATGGAGGGTTTTTTGCAATCGTGCACGGTGGTACCCAGCCGGCCGAATTTTGTGACAAATTTGTGTCATCAAATTTCTACCACCAGTAGGAATAATACTAATAATTCTTTTTAGAATGTTTTATTAGCATAATAATGATTAAAAAGAGGCGATAGCCCAGTGGCGTACGTAATAGACTGCTGACACGACGTCTCGAGTTTGATGCTCAGTCGCCCCGGGCACACACCTCTGACTTTTCGTAGTTGTGTGCATTAATTTAATATTAATAATGTGCCTCGTAGATGGCAATAGGCTCGCCCCCTATTACATTGGGACCTAAACATAACTGGCGAATCGTAGGTAATGTGTAATACACCTCTGCCTACCCCTTCGGGGATACAGGCGTGAAGTTATGTATGTATGTAATAAATATTAAAAAAACGTGCGCAAAAAAAACCCAATTTTTTTAATCTTCATTACTGCCGCCTGTCTTGATTTTCGGGAGTATTTCCCTAACATTCTGTATACCTTTTTTTTTTTTTTTAATTGTGCGGAAATCCCTTCGGATACCCCCCCGCCGGCCAGCGGGGGCGGTTATGTCGGGCTTGCACCGACTAAAACCGCACGCCGTCTCGAGTCTTCAGACGCTGGGGTGTAAGGTTACCCATAGAGCATATCCCTCGCACCCCGGCTGACCCTGGGCCATCTCACCACTAATAGCATCGCTCATCCTGTCTCCTCTGAAAGCAGAGGAGTACGGAGAGCGATGTGTTCCCGCCACGTTGGGTATTGGCCGACGATCAATGCCAACCCTATGAAGGGGTGAAGGGGAAGCCATTGACCGCCGCCCAGGGTGTACCGGCCGCTCCGATTCCGTTCCCCCCGGACTGCTTCGGGATCGGAATCGGAGCGACACTCGAGGAGGTTACCCAACACACACCCCAACATTCTGTATACCTAGTAATATTTGGATTCAAGCGTTGCGGGTCGGGAGACCTCAGATCAGTCCGATAACAATTGTCGGAATGCTCTACCAGTGAGGGGTTTGAATAATTATGATAATAATAATGATACAACGTAGACCACATCGTCACTTACGATCAGGTGAGATAGAGGTCAAACGTGGAGCCTATCATCTATAAAAAAAAGAAATAAAACACATATAACTTCACGCCTGTATCCCCGAAGGTTTACTGGTGGTAGAAATTTGATGACACAAATTTGTCACAAAATTCGGCCGGGTGGGTACCACCGTGCACGATTGCGAAAAACCCTCCATAGTAATCCAATTTCGGTTTGATTGCGTTCAGGGGTCAGCAAGTGCATAGCCGGGCAAGAAGTTTGTGGTCGCAGCACTAGTGGGACCCGGCAGGTGTTACGCGGTGCTGCGACGACAATCCTCTTCTGATGAGGCCGTCAAGCTGAGTGCCACCATTGTTAACATGGTACGTGTATGTAATGGTGACCCTCTTTCCTGAGACTTTACCTTCAGCTTACCATCAGGCGAGGTGAAGTCAAATTGACGTGTCCTAAATATAAAAAAAATAAAAAATATAAAAAAAATGGGTAGGCAGAGGTGGACACACCCACGATTCGCCAGTTATGTTTAGGTCCCAATGTAATAGGGGGCGAGCCTATTGCCATTTACCGGGCACATACCGGGAAGAAATAAAAGGATACTAATATTATAAAGATTTTTTCAAAAAGTTTTTGAGAATAAATATTTTGAGAATTTTTGAAAAGCTGGAGAGTGTATGTTTGTTTGGTTGGTTGAACGCGCTAATGTGAGGAACTACTGTTTCGAATTGAACAATTATTTTTTGTTGGATCGAGGAAGGTTTATATATCACCACGCTACTACCCAGGTGAGCACAAACATGTAAAACTAATAAATTACGAGCATGTGTGGGTGCCAGGGGTGATCGAAATATGTCACAGGCGAAGCCGCGGGGCACAGTTGGTATATCATAAAGTGTAATCTTGAAAATAAAACATTGATTTTAGAATCTTTTATTTATTTATTTAAATAAAAGATATTAAAATCAATGTCATCAAAACATTGATTTTAGTATCTTAAGTCAGTATTCTATTTATCTTATAGTTATTATTATAATAGTATCACAAAAAAAAACAATTTAGTTGAAATTTTAAATATTTATGTATAAATTTAAATTAGAAATTCGAAAGTGATGACATTCTTTCGAAAAAAAAGGTATGAGTGATTAAAAAAGAAACACTATGACAGGAAAACTTTCTACCAACGTCATGTATGTGGCTATAACAAAAAAAGAAAAAATTGTTTTCTTTCTTAATTCAGAACTTCTACCCAAAATTACTGCGATGCTGGTAAAATTATATTATTATCATATACATTAGAGATTTAATCAAGATATCATGCATTTTCATTAATTTTTTTAAGTTCATGTAAAAATAAAAAATAAATTACAAAAAATGGATGGTAGAAAGACTAGTACTACAATACTACCGTCGTAAGAAAGAAGGGCGTAACTGTAAATTTTGACAAACATGAGTTATTAACATATTCGGAATCAGCAAAGAAAATGCTATCTTATAGTCTTACGCACAAAGCTGTATCTTGAATAAGATTAGAGATATCATAAGGATTTTAGCCTTAACTACGATATTAACACTGGTTTTTAAAACTGAAAAGCCAATTACAGTCAATTACACACTAAAGGCCTTTTGTATTAGTATTTTCGCATAGCTTGTCTGGAAGGCTGCAATTACCAGTTAGGGCAAGCCAAGAGTTTGTTTGTATGTTTGAAAACTTGTAAATTTACTACAATAAAAAGCCATTTTTTTACGTGCTGAAATCCCTTCGGATACCCCCCCGCCGGCCAGCGGGGACGGTTCTGTCGTGCATGTACCGACTAAAACCGCACGGTGTCCTGCCTAAGTGTCCCTTGCGGGGCACCCCGGGTAAGCCCTCGAAAGGATAACCCCAGGGTAACCGGCGGACCTTGGCCGCCAGCGCGGCCTCGCCTGGTGGGGTCGGGTTTTAAGTAGGCAGGCGTGTGTAGGAAACACACGATACGCCTCCGCCAGGGCCTGCTTCTGTAAGGACGGCGAGTCAGCCAACTGCCGTCCTCAGGCCCATAAAGGCAGGTCAATAAAAAGCCCTAACTTCGCAATAAGGATTTTCCATATAAGTATTTTGAAGGGATACGCGTGCAGTTCCTGCGCGCGAGTTGTACAGGATCCTACTAACATCCTTGAGGTCCTAGCCAACCTTAGCTGCAAGTCGGTTACTTGTTAACGTTAAAAACGGACAAGATTCTGACACTGGCTTTACTTTCAACGTATTTATTCATCCTAAACCTGCATAATAATCTAACTCTTATACGTGGGTAAGCCGTTTGGTCGAGACTGTACCCCTCCGGAACCACAATACCGATCTTAACCAAATTTGATATGGTGATAGTGTAGACACCGCTGAGTGATTAGAGGGGTCAATTATTCAAATACAATGTGCCATTGAAGAATAGTCATCGCAAAACAGTTCCACGAGCGCGTGGCCTTATAGCTAAGCGCGCGACCGTAGTAAGATGCCTTATTTTTCAAGTAAGAGTCCTGCTCGCTCAGCTCAATTTATTTCAGTCGCACCCTGCACTGAATTCCTAGTATTAGATAGTCAACGTTAAGGTAGTTACAATACGGTAGTTATCGTGGCAGAATAGCACTGCTGTTTCTTAAAGAAATTGCTTCCAGCAAACCGGCGAAAAGAGATCGTGAAGAATAAGACAAAGAGGGAGGTATAAACATATTGGGTCTGCAAGGCGAATCGCTGCTTGCAATGTTGAGCTGAGTGAGACATCGTGATTCTTGTCCAATAGATTTGACCGCTATTGCGGAATCAGCTTTTGAAAATTTTGAACACTGATCATTCCTCCGTGGCACGTCCGATTTTGAAAATTCTTTTTGATAGTCACAACTCTGGACATGCTTTCTGAGCATGTAAAGTTTGTTCACAGTGTCTCGAGCGGTTATTATGTAATTAAATAAGTTTCCTTTATTAAGTCATATGTATTTAAAAAAAAAAACGTTAATTGCATCAAAATACAATATGTTGACAACATGTTGGTAGATATTTCAATATCCACATTGAAGCCCTGGCTCCTGTGTTAAGTTAAAAACATGTATTACAGGAGTTAGTGTCCTCCCTATCTGATACATATAAATATAAATAAGGTAGTAGGACAAACTACATAACGCCATCTAGGCCCAAACTGAGCAGAGCTTGTCATATGGGTTCTCAACATCCTTAAATACTTTTTTTTTGTAAATAAATACTTATTATACATAGAAACACCCAGACCAAAGCAAATATACATATATACACTGATCGGGAATCGAACCCGCGACCTCTGGCTTCGCAGTTCTACGCACTACTGCTATGCCACAGAGGCATATAACTATATTGTAATATATAGCTAATAGATACAATTTTAATTTAATATTAAACTGCATGTAAAACAAAACAAAACTAAAGGCAAAACGTTTAACATTGTTCTAAAGTGACACTGTTTCGAGCATACTGTCAGTCATTTTACACCTGCAGTCTGCGGGTTAGTTATACACAAAAGGCTTTCTGCACTTTGCGCGTTTAGTATAATAATGCGTTCAGGGTATTGTTGGGGCTACCACGCTACTGCAGTGCATCTGGGATGTTCGCGGAGGCGAGGGTTGATGGTTTTAATGCCATCATCCGAAAGCGATGCGCGTCTGTTCTCCGTAGGACGCGAGAGAGCTCCCACAGTATCCTGAGCGCATTATCAGATAAGTGGGACAGTCCGATGCTGGGGCACTGGGTACGAGTGCATACTGTGACGTAGACAGTGTCCTGGTGTCGCGACAATACCTACTTTGTGTTCTGTGATGTGTATTTACTAACAATAGGATAAGATTGTTTTTGTTACTAACACAATATGGTCCGAAATAAAGATTTTATTATTATTATTATTATTTATTGTTATTATTGTTGTTTGTGTGGTATCGGTTTTATGTATGATGTATGTGTGTGTATGTGTGTGTGTGTGTGTGTGTGAGAGAGTGTTTATGTGTGTGTTGTTATTCTATTGAAAGGGTGTGTGTATGATAGCAAGAAAGAGTAACGTTTACACACACATCTGGGACGTTAGCATAATTAACTTTTTGTCAAACGTACCGGCTTGACCTTGACGGTTGTTGACACTCGTTACATCATCATCTATCGGAAGCCGTATTAAGGAATTCGCAAGTACTTATTGTCTGCTACAAGTATTGATATCACATCATAATAAATTAGATTTGTGATGGGTGCGCAGAGAACTACCAACACCTTCGGGGCCTAAGCCATCCTCACCAGCCAGTCGGTGCACCTGCTGAACAGCAGACGAAGCTCTGGCGCTGGCTTTCCTCTCGGGGTTACGAGGTCAGACGGCAGTCGCTCCCAGAAAAGCCAACATACAAATCAAAAACAATAAGCAGACCCCGGGCTCGAGTGGATGATGATGTACATAAGTGGATGGTGTTTTAATAAGGGATAGTTCTTTTCACTTTCTTCATCCGACGGTGAACATACCCTAGGTCCTATAAAAAGTGTCCGGTAGGAGGCTAAGTTACTTCTTATTGCGCGGGTTCCATTTGGCGGGAACAGACTTATGTTGTATTAGCTGTTGCCGGCGGCTCCGACCGCGTGGAATTCTGATCCCGTTCCCGCTACCCATGGGAACCTATTCCCGAGATGAAAAGTAGCCTATATGTTATTCCGGACTGTAGTATATCCCTGTACCAAATTTATAATAATTTTTTTTTGTAAATACATACATATTATACATAGAAACACCCAGACCAATGCAAATAGACATATTCATGCATACAAATATTTGCACTGAGCGGGAATCGAACCCGCGCCCCCTGTCGTAGCAGTCGAATGCACTACCGCTACGAACGCTTGGAACGAAACTTGGCAAACGTGTGAAATTTAATGTCATAGTTTGACGTAGCAGCATATATATAATATATATATAGTGCCAACATATATAAAAGCTAAAAAAAAAAGCATTTCAAGGGTATCCCAAAGAATAAAAATAAACATCTGAATCGAGATCCTCTTCCTTTTCGGAATTCAGTTAAATTTCTCATGAAAATAATAACGAACGTCTCAAGGCACTAAAAAAAATTCACAAAGATGGATAATGTTTGACTTAAGCTCTTCTGATGCCAATGGATAAACATCTCTGGACAATCTTACGGTTGATCAATCTCCCAATTTCAATATAGGTACATATTCATATTGTCGCTCCGATTCCGATCCCGCTGCAGTCCGGGGGGAACGGAATCGGAGCGGCCGGTACACCCTGGGCGGCGGTCAATGGCTTCCCCTTCACCCCTTCATAGGGTTGGCATTGATCGTCGGCCAATAAGCAACGTGGCGGGAACACATCGCTCTCCGTACTCCTCTGCTTTCAGAGGAGACAGGATGAGCGATGCTGTTAGTGGTGAGATGGCCCAGGGTCAGCCGGGGTGCGAGGGATATGCTCTATGGGTAACCTTACACCCCGGCGTCTGAAGACCCGAGACGGCGTGCAGTTTTAGTCGGTGCAAGCCCGACATAACCGCCCCCGGTGGCCGGCGGGGGGGTATCCGAAGGGATTTCCGCACGATAAAAAAAAAAAAAAAAGGTACATATTCATATTCGTAATGTTTGCAAGTGAGGTCTGTGTAGGACAAATAAATGTCCAGTATTTAATTTTATAAAACAGGTTAACTGCGATTCCGGATGTATGGTCACCCGAATGTCAGTGCGGCGATAGCCTAGTGTCAAGGGTTCAAACCCCGATCATTACCCGTCTTGGTGCACCCACTCCTATTAACAAGCAATTTAGCCTAGATGAAGGAGTAAACGGGACTACTAATAACTTAGCTTACCTGGAGTGGTTGAAGGGACTATCCGTAATTTACATTAAACTGTACCTTAACCGAATTACCAGTAACTTAACGAAGGGGTAAACGGGTCTTCTAGTAATTTAAGTTAACTGTACCTTAACCGGATTACCAGTAACTTAACTTTATAGGGTACTACGGCGTTAAAGTAAGCGGACGTGCTATCACTTTTTCCCTACTTTTAATTCCGACATCTGTGTAAAAAATAACTATTCAAAGAATTTTTACATCTATACCTAAACTTAAGTGTATAAGTGATAAAACAGTGCAAAAATAAGAGTGAAATATTTTCAAAATTACGACTTTTTACCATAATAACCCTTGAAACGGTCGTCAAAATTCAAAAGATTTTTTAAAGTTGAACTTTGGACCTCATTAGTGCGATGAATACAAACTACTTGAATAAATTTAATAATCTAATAAAAGTGGGAACCAAGCACTTATTTGGCGCACACTGGTAAATGTCTTCGTGGTCCCGTGCGGAAATACACTGCCACAATAGATAAGGCGAATCGAGTTCGAATCCAGGTATATTTATCAACACTTTTGGTGAATCTTCACTATTTGTATACGTCACCTGTATAAGGTAGCCATGGAATCATCAAGTAACAACGTCACATTAAGGAAAAGAAACACACAAAGGTCACTGTCTCAGTTGTCAAATGGTTCTATAGACAGTCTATCATCGCCAAGAAGTGTAAAGAGCATGTTAGATTTATCTACACGTTACGAAAGTGATGAAGTCGTTGAATTAATAAGTACTATACAGAATCTTCGAGACCAGCTAATGAGTGCACATACCGAAATAGAAATATTAAATGTAGAAAATCAACTACTACACAATAAATTAGACGAAGAAAGACAAAAAACTGTACAGTTTAAGAAAATGTATTTAACCAGCGTGAGCATTGGAAGGAACGCCAGTTTCAGTACAAAAAGTAAAAAATCTCTATTGAACAGGTCAACCCTATCAGCGAGAAGATTGGATTTAGATATGGATTTCCAAACTCCAAAATGTAGTTCCAATACGAAACTGCTTAGCGATAATTTACACACAGAAAATAAGTATAATTATGAACCTCGAGTAAAAGTACTATCGGAAGAAACAAAAAACATAACAGAAAATGTTATGCCCTCAGACTGTATTAGGCAACTAAAAAACAAAAAGGAACCACAAACAAACGGATCTGGGACTGACTGTAGTAGCATAATTTTACTTTCTGATGATCAAGGAAAAGGTATCGTACAAAAGTTGATTAATTGTAAGAATAAATTTATTTTAAACGATTATAAAATATGCTCAATTAGGAAGCCTGGTGCTACAACCGAAAATATTTTATGGAACTGCGGTGCTTTATCTAAGGAAATTACGGATAGAGACTCCGTTATAATTATGACTGGAATGAATGACACCAATCCATTAAAGTTTCTGACGGAAGTATCAGTAGCTCTTAAATTATTAAATAAATGTAATGTGTATCTAGTAAATGTACTCTATAATTCATTTTTAAACGAAAAAAAATTGAACTACAACCTTAGGTTATTAACGAAAAATTTCAAAAATTGTTCATTTGTAGAGGGATATGGGAGTGATGATATTGTTAAGAGAGTTATTCACGAAATTAATTCGGACCAGTACAAGAAAAAATATCTCTCTTACAAAAATAAGACATGCAATATTACTACATCTATACATAATAAAGTGTTTCCCAATATATCAAAAACCCGCAGTGGTACAGATTTGATATCTGTTGACGTCAAACCAATTAGTCCAATATTACAACCCTGCAAAGGTACAATCCCCTATTACTTTAAGATTCTGGACAAACCAAAACCAGTTATTTCTCAAACTACAAATGAACAAAGTACACAGCTTTTTCGTGAACAAAAATAAATGTATGACTAGTTTCTTCGTATTTCATCAAAATATTGCTGGCGCTTTAAATAAAATACCATACATAGATTTAGCGATCCATAATATGAACAAATCTGGTGCAGATATTGATGTTGTGTGCTTAAGTGAACATTTTGTCGTCGAAAATGAGCATAGTTACATGAAATTAAACGGTTTTAAACTGGTTGCTATGTATTCACGAGAGAAAAAACGAGGTGGCACATGCATACTGTGTAAAAATGAGTATTCTTGTACTGAATTAATTGATATAAAAAATATGAGTATTGAAAAGCATTTTGAGGTGTGTGGTATTGAAATCAAAAAATTAAATATAATTATACTTTGTTTTTACAGAACACCAGATTCAAATATAAACATTTGTTTTGAATATTTGAATAAATTACTGACGAAAATCCAACACAGAAAATGTAAAGTGGTAATAGCTGGTGACTTTAACATAAATATTCTCAATAACACTAGTGCTACCAGGGAATTTTACGAACTTATCTCTAATCATGGTATGAGCTATCATATACATGAGCCCACTCGACTAGAGCGATGTATTGATAATTTCGTGAGTAATATTTCAAATGCCATTGGGAAAACCTATAACCTTAGTTTATCAGATCATAACACCGCACAAGTTTTAAAGTTTGACATACAAAATAAAGAGATTACAACACACTATTTTACAACTAAAAACAACCTTAGTAGGGAAAATGTAAATAAATTTGTTGAATGCATAAGTGAGATGTCCTTTTCCGAAATATATGAAGTTTCTGAAGTCAATGAAGCCTTCAACAACTTTCATAAGTTATTAACGCTGTTTTATGATTTGTGTTTCCCTGTAATTAAGGTGAAAACTTGCCGTAAAGCTTCTAAATTGAAGTGGTTAACAAAAGGACTTAGAATAAGCTGTAATGTCAAAAGGAAACTCAGATTTCAATATTACAGAAGCAGAACAAATGAGCATAAATATCTGTTCCGAAGGTATTCAAGAGTACTAACAAAATGTATAAATAAGTCTCAATCATTCTGCAATCAAAAGCACATAGCCAAAGCTAGTAACAAATGTAGAGCTACATGGGATGTCGTAAAATGCTATACGGGCAATGAATTGCAGACAGGATATATTGATAAGATTATTGACAATAATGTTGTTGCTAGTTCTGGATCTGAAATTGCAAATATATTTAGCGATTTTTTTACAGAAACTGTTACAAATAACATAAGTAAGGATAGGGACAATACTTTAAATATAAATAATAAATGTAGTAATATAAATCATAGCATATTCCTGGAACCTACAGACGCAATAGAGATTTACAATATCATGAAATCACTTAAAAATACAAAATCATCAGGTCACGATAACCTCACCACGGACCTAATAAAACTTATATCACAATATATAGCAAAGCCATTGGCTTACATTATTAACTTATCGCTAGAGCAAGGTTGTTTTCCAGAGACCCTGAAAGTATCTATCATAAAACCTCTTCATAAAAAGGGCACCAAAACAGAAAAAAATAACTATCGACCCATATCGTTGACCCCTATACTATCCAAGATCTTTGAAAAAGTTGTGAATAGAAGGGTTCTAAATTTTTTAGATAAATTTGATGTTTTGGCTAAAGAGCAATTTGGATTTAGGAAAAATAAATCAACTCAACTTGCCACATTTATTTTGATAAGATCAATAATTAATAGAATTAACAAGAAAATGCCTTCCGTGGTACTTTTTTTGGATCTAAGTAAAGCGTTCGATTTTGTAAATCACAATGTACTTGCTGAAAAATTAGAAAAATGTGGAATTCGTGGTATAGCTCTAAAATGGTTTGAATCGTATTTATCTGGCAGAAAACAAATAGTTAGAGTTAAAAAGTTCAATGATATCACAAATAGTGTAGAAACCTTTGACTCCGAACCTAGACTTAATTTCCACGGAGTTCCACAAGGGAGTATCTTGGGCCCCCTGTTATTTCTTATTTATATTAATGATTTACCTAGAGCAATTCATAATCATGATTGCGTTTTGTTTGCGGATGACACCACCATTATTATTGAATGTGATAATATGAACACGTGTGAAAGTAAATTAAATATGGTTTTACAAGATGTAGGGAAATGGTTACATAGTAATGCACTAAAAATAAACATTGCAAAAACAAAAATTATTCACTTTAGGTCAACTAAAATCAAAGACATAACTTTCAATATTGAGTATGATAGCGTGACAGTCGGGAGGGTGCCTAGCACAAAGTTTCTAGGTGTTATAGTGGACGAACACCTGACATGGAAAGCACATATTGACAATGTTAGCAAAAAAATAAATAGATTTGTATTTGCTTTAAAAAAAATTAACAATGTGACTTCCAGGAAAACATCACTAATGGTATACCATGCATATGTCTGCTCTATAATTCGGTATGGTATAATAGTCTGGGGGTACTCATCTGACTTGCAGCGGGTCTTTGTTGCACAAAAGAAATGTATTCGTGCTATATTTAATATGAAATGGTCTGAATCATGTAAGCCGATTTTTACATCTGAAAATCTTTTGACTGTTCCTTGTATATATATCTACGAAGTAGCCAAATTTGTAAAATCTAACAAGGAACTATTTGAAATGTACAATAATATAAATAAGCGGAAAGTTACACAAATGCAACTAAAAATGCCAGTACCTCGACTTGAGATGTTTAGAGTAAGTTGTGTCTATATGGCACCGCTTATCTATAATGCGTTACCTGAGCATATAATTAATCTACCGTATCGTAAATTCTGTCTGGCTTTACGGAAATGGTTAATAGACGAGAGCTTCTACTCCGTCAATGATTTTCTAAAAAAGTTTGCCTTCCGCTCTTATCATTTTAAAAATGCATTGCAATAATAATATAATTCATGTTATGTAATGTAATATTAATATTGGCTATTGACATATAATTATTAGGAATTTGATAATTTATAATTTTGCATGTGTGTCAGTTTGTATTAAGTGCTTATTGTATTTTATAATTAATTGTTAAAATTCAATCCAATTGTATGTTTGCATGCCACGAGCAATGGCAAATTGTGTCTTATGCTCATAAATTTTAATGTGTCACCTTTATACTTACCACATTTTAAGCAAATAAATCTATTATTATTATTATACTGAAGGGGTTAACGGAACTTCTAGTAATTTAAGTTAACTGTACCTTAACCGGAGTACCAGTAACTAAACTGAAGGGGTTAACGGAACTTCTAGTAATTTAAGTTAACTGTACCTTAACCGCAGTACCAGTAACTTAACTGAAGGGGTTAACGGAACTTCTAGTAATTTAAGTTAACTGTACCTTAACCGGACAGTAACTTAACTGAAGGGGTTACCGGGACTTCTAGTAATTTAAGTTCACTGAAGGGGTTTAAGGGACTACTACTCATTTTGGTTACTAGTATGAAACATAGCTCACAAAGTTTCAAATTTGCACAATCCAGGTATCGAACCCGAGACGTCATACACAACATCCGTCGTCGCAATCACTGTGCCATTGAAGCACACTACTTACTCTATTTATAGCTTCAGCGAGTAGCCATCAACAAATTGAAACGCAAATTTACATCTTGCGCTGTCAACGGCTTTTAGCGAGAACGATTTGTTTGAACTAACAATAAATCTAAACTATAGTATATTGTGTTTATTTTAGCGATTCTCAGTAGGACGGCTCACTGTGACGTGGCGACCACTCGGAGACCTTGACAGATATGTTCTTACACGGTGGTGAGGGAAATATTGCTTCTTCGGCAGTAGGTTTTAACAGCTAATGGGTATTTCAGAGAATTCTTAGTACTTTTACCCATATATACATATACTATATATATATAGAATATATAATGACAATTTGAAGATAGCCCAGTGGTGTACGTAACGGACTGCCGAGACGAGGTCTCGAGTTCGATCCCCAGTCGTCCCGGGCACACACCTCTGACTTTTCGGAGTTATGTGTGTATTAAAAATGTTGATTATCGCTCGCTTAGTAATGTGCCCGGTAGATGGCAATAGGCTCGCCCCCTATTACATTGGGACCTAAACATAACTGGCGAATCGTAGGTGTGTGCAATACACCTCTGCCTACCCCTTCGGGGATACAGGCGTGAAGTTATGTATGTATGTTATGTATGCTTAGTACTTTTACCCATATATACATATACTGGTAGTGCACAGATTAAATGGTTGACACTACAAACTTGGCAGTTGATAACTTTTTAAACGGTTTTATTTAACTTGCCCTGTTTGTTTATATGTTTAATCATCCTTCGAGAGGAGTGTGAATTAGAGGTTTTTTTTTTTTTTTTTTTTTTTTTTATATACCTACCCCCGCTTTGGAGCGGGGCCTATTTTGGAATTTTTTTTAATTAAAGGCTTCCTATATTTATCCTACGCTTTCCTCTTTTATTCCGAGTCTCTTAGGCATACTAGTTCTCGCTTGTATTCTTCTCGCACTTTCATTCATCCTTTCATGCTCTGCAGGGATATGGGGGCATCTGGGACTTTGTGTACCTAAGCTACACTATTCTATTTATTCTTTTTCTTTATTGTTTATTATCAAAATTTTACATATGGTCTTAAAATTATTTCTTAGCTTGCTAATACATGTTATTTTCTTACAGCTATTCTACACGTTATTATAACTTTTTATTCTTTCTATACTTTATTTTATTTTTTACAGTTTTATTTAGCGTTACAATTTTTTATTCTTATAAGATCTTAGGCTAGGCAACATTATGCCCAGCATAAAGCGCTAGCTTAATTTAATACGTCCTGTTTCGGTCATTGGCTATGCTCACTATTTTCTTGGCATATTTGATTGTAACCTCTGTATGTTGTGTCATGAGTTGTGTGATGCCGTGTGTATCCAGTTTGACGCCAGTGGCGATTTCCAAGTCCAGCCTATCCTTGGCATGGATTGGGCAGTCCATCAGGAGGTGGGCCACCGATTCCGAGACCCCAGGCTCACAGGCACACGATGGGTCCGCCTTACACTTGAAGCGAGTCAAGTATTCGGCGAACCCACCGTGCCCCGTGAGGAATTGGGTTATTTGGCTCTCGATGGTGATCCTCCTGACGATCCTGTACGCCTCTATCGCGCAGGGGAAAAACATTCTTGTGGTTGAGGCAGTTTGACCTTCCTGGTAGCGCCTGTTCCATTCGTCAAGAGAACCCTGTCGAATGGCTCTCTTGACGAATGAGACAGGACATAGGTCGTAATCGGGTTTTTTCTTCAATTTTTGAGCAGCCTCCTTAGCGAGGCAATCCGCCCTCTCATTACCCTCAAGGCCGACGTGGGCCTTAATCCAGTAGAGGGAGAAGAGGTTAAAGGATATAATATGGGAGCCTCATTTTTTTTAAAATTCCTGTCAGCAAGTGTAGTCTGAAGTCTTGCAGGTTAAGCTTGGGCCCGATGAAATTGATGAGGCCCCATATAAACCATAAACAATTTTTATCTTATTTTGATATCGTCATGGTTCATCTCACTTAAAATTTTTCACTGCAGCAACATTTTCGAACGATGTTGCCTACTAATACCTGTATTTTCGTTGTAGCGTTTAGACTAAGGATATAAACAGTTTTGTTCTTCGGCCTTGTGGAAAGATTAATGTGACCTGAATAATTGAGTTAGGTATTACCCAACATGTTGGACATGTTATGGCTCACCTCTCGTCGCCTTGGCTGTAATTGTTATAATTGGTGTAATATTTTGAGATAGTCTGGGCAAGGCAAGAAGTTAACTAGTTAAAACGGCCTCAGTGACGTAGCGGTAGTGGATTCGACTGCTACGAAAGGGGGCGCGGGTTCGATTCCCCCTCGTTGCAAATATTTGTATTTTTGTATGCATGAATATGTCTATTTGCATAGGTCTGGGTGTTTCTTTGTATAATATGTGTGGGATCAATGTAAAATATAAAATAACATCAAATAAACCGCGATAGAATCCGTTAAAAATAGTTTTATTTCAATGTGTAACATTCGCGTAAACTTCCGACAATATAATATGTTTGTATTTACAAAAAAGGTATATACTTAAGTAAGTTTATCGGCATTCTTGAACCCATAACACAAGCTAGTTAAACTACGCTTACTTTGGGTCAAGAGAGCGCTGTGTAGAACTTCGTACAATATTTATTTATTATTTATTATCAAATGGCTATGTATTAATGTGTTATGATAATCTTATTATGTACATTCAATTTAATAGTTTGAAATATGAATGTTATTGCTCATAAAGTAAGCAATGACATTCATAGTCATTAAATATATACATTCAATTTGTAGCCTAGTAAATAGCATGCCATTCCAGCCTACAATCTATCTCTGTGCTATATTTCTTTTAGATCCGTTCAGCCGTTTTGGCATGACTGAGCAACTGACAAATATCCATCCATTCATCCAAACTTGCGTATGTATTTATAATAGGTGTTAGATAATTCATAACTGCCTGTAGTTTGAATGTCTTCCATGACATGAATGACCTATAGGTGGCACCCATCACTCTCTCGAACACGCGAACTTTACAGACAAGCCAATGGGTTTATCCATCCGTGTACTGCCTGATTCTGATCATGAAATAACGGACCGCCATCAATCGCAGACAAACAATAAATTGTAAATCAAAAATCACCCACGCACAAACGGTACTGGCAGACTGCCTTTTGATATATACTTGCTGTTGCCCGCGGCTTCACCCGCGAGGAATTATGATCCCGTTCCCGCTACACATGGAACCCTATTTCACC
This sequence comes from Cybosia mesomella, assembly GCA_946251805.1. Classification (NCBI taxonomy): domain Eukaryota; kingdom Metazoa; phylum Arthropoda; class Insecta; order Lepidoptera; family Erebidae; genus Cybosia; species Cybosia mesomella. Next base: position 2,779,609 of record OX276395.1, read on the forward strand.
ACCGCTACCAATATAAGATCCACAATTCAACCATACATTTACAGTGTTTCCGTTTAAAGCTCCCAGACGGCTTATTATTTGGCTACAAATATCATTATATTTTAGCCAATGTATACAAAAACTTGACAAATTATATACTAAAAACTCCCACGAGAACCATTCTATCTATTAGTGAAAACGGTATGAAAATCGGTGAAGTAATTAGGTCATCGCGAACAGACACACAGACGCGGCAGAGGACTTTGTTTTTAATTATAACCAAGAAAAACATACTCAAGTAACATATGAATTAAGTTATCAATTATATTAACGCCATTGGACTCTATTTTACGTGTGGAAATCCCCACTGGCTGCTCCCCACCGATGCCAGCGATGAGGTGGGTATGTCAGAATCCAATCGACTAAAATCACAGGGAGTACTTCCCAAGCGCCCATTGCCAGGCACCCCGGGTACCCTCGAAAGGATAACCCCAGGGTTACCGGCGGACTTTGGCCGCCACGGCGGTTTCGCCTAGTGGGGTCGGGTTTTATCCTGCGACGGTAAGTTGTCAGGCGTGTGTAGGACACACACGACACGTCTCCGTCTTGGCCTGCTTCTGTAAGGACAGTGAGGACGCAGACTTATCTACGCCCGGGACTACCGACCTCCATGATCGGGGCTTGAGGACGGTAGTCGGCCGACTCGCCGTCCTTACGCCATTAGACTCTGACACAATCTTAATGCGTTCTACCGCTCCACAGTTTTTAGGGTTCCGTTGCCAGATGGCAAAAACGGAAACCTTATCTGTCTGTCCGTCCGTATGTCACAGCCACTTTTTTCCGAAACTGTCAGAACTATGCTGTTGAAACTTAGTAAGTAGATATGTATTCTGTGAACCGCATTAAGAATTTCACACAAAAATAGAAAAAAAAACAATAAATTTTGGGGGTCCCCATACTTAGACAAACATTTCTCAAACATTTTTTTTTTCATCAAACCCATATGTGGCATATCTATGGATAGGTCTTCAAAAATGATATTGAGGTTCCTAATATAATTTTTTTCAAAAGTGAATAGTTTTTGCGCGAGAGACACTTCCAAAGAGGTAAAATGTGTGTCCCTCCCCCCCTGTAACTTCTAAAATAAGAGAATGATAAAACTGAAAAAAATATATGATGTACATTACCATGTAAACTTCCACCGAAAATTGGTTTGAACGAGATCTAGTAAGTAGTTTTTTTTAATACATCATAAATCGTAAACCGCAATTTACCTTTAATTCAATCAACTCAAATATAAAAATTTTACTTGCTGCTACGGAACCCTTCATGGGCGAGTCCGATTTGCACTTGGCCGGTTTTTGTTTAAAGTAATTTATAATCATTAAAAATGTACACCTTTCATAATCACCCCGGTTGCATCCCCTGGTTCCCGGTTGCATCTGGAACTTTCACCGCGGAGCCCAGGGCCCTTTCGCCTCCACTACACCTGGCCTTCGGCATCCCTGCCAGTGTGACCATGGGCACGCATATCGACTCTTGCGATGAGTGTGACGCCCCTGGTGTTGCACACATCGATAGGCCGCGGTAACCGCTTCCCATCAAGTGGGCCGTGTGTTTGTCTGCCACCTAAATGGTATAAAAAAAGACAAGGCAGCACTCCTTAGGTTTACGCCTCATACGGCCTCTGTGGCGTAGCGGTAGTGCATTCGACTGCCACGACAGGGGGCACGGGTTCTATTCCCGCTCAGTGCAAATATTTGTATGCATGAATATGTCTATTTGCATTGGTCTGGGTAATGTATGTATGTATAAAAGCTAGTTAAACTATGCTTACTTTGGGTCTAGAATGCGCTGTGTAGAATGTCGTAGAATATTTATTTATTATTAATTATACGTTTGTTAACGACGTAGCCAGGGACTAACATTTGTATAATTGTATTCTCAACGAATAACATAACCCTTTATTTGGCGTCACCGCAGTCGGGTAAAAATCTAAATTTAGAATTCTAACTTAACTGTTGTTGCTTTAGTTGAATGACGAACAAGATGAAGTCATCAAGGTAAGTGTGTAATTGCATGTACAGGACACAATACCTTGTAAATAGGTTAGTAGACAATAATACGTGCCTTTTTAATCACGTTCTGGAAGCTATGACATCATTTTAAATTCACGAATATATTATGCCGTACTATCAAGTTCTTTGACAATAACACATTTGAAATCGTGTCAACACTTTTAATCGAGTAAAAACGGTTAGATGGATCAGGCTAAAACTTGGCAAACAGATAGAACATAATAACACCTGTATCCCCGAAGGGTTAGGCAGAGGTGTACTACACACCCACGATTCGCCAGTTATGTTAAGGTCCCAATGTAATAGGGGGCGAGCCTATTGCCATCTAGCGGGCACATTATTAAGCGGGCGATAATTAACATTTATTAATGCACACATAACTACGAAAATTCAGAGGTATGTGCCCGGGGTGACTGGAGATCGAACTCGAGACCTAGTCTCAGTATTCCGTTACGTACGCCACTGGACTATCGGCTCTGGTCAAGACTTTATTACAATTAAAAGCTTTTATTTAGCTTCATCTGTCCCGATGTTTGTCATCAAATCTTGCAATTAGATCCACTTCCTCGTTAGCTGAAATTTTGGATACATGTATAAATCGCGTGGCTATGCCATATTATGATAACATAGTGCTGCTGATAATGGAGGTGGAAGGTGGCCATTAGAACTTCGCAGTAAAACGACACAACCCCATCGAGTTTGGGCTCGTTTGAATTGTCTTGACGTGTAGTTTGTCTTTCAATGGTAACCAAGGTTCGATGATGGAGCTGGAAGGTGTACATAGGAACTTTGTAATGAAACGCCTCAACCCCATCGAGTTTCGGCTCGTTTGATTTTAAATTTTTAGTTCTTTTCATTAACAAGAGCATGATAAAACCTTTTTTTTTAAGTTTTTTTTAATTCCACTTGTTATAGGTTATGGATAAAGGTAGAGGTAGGTAGAGGTAAAAGGTAAAAACCTTGTAAACGCAATCGTAGGTCACAGCTAATTTGCCCTACATATCATCATCATCATCGTATCAGAAGAGAATATCGTAAGAAGTCCACTGCTGAACATAGGCCTACCCCATGGACTTCAATTTCGACCGGTCTGTAGCGGCTTGCATCCATCGAGTCCCTGCGCTCTTTACCTACCAGGTCGTCTGTCCACCTTGCCTTCCTGCGCTACGCTTGCCGTCACGTGGTCTCCACTCAAGGACCTACATTATACTCTTTATTATAAACTCACGCCTATATCCCCGAAGGGGTAGGCAGAGGTGCTAGCACCCACATTTCGCCAGTTTATGTTTAGGTCCCAATGTAATAGGTGGCGAGCCTATTGCCATTAACCGGGCACTTATAAACCTGCGATAAATACACACATAACTTCGAAAAGCATCGAAAAGTAATTGGTGTGTGCCATGGTAATACCTGGGATCGCACCCGAGACCTCGTCTCAGCAGTCCATTACCCATACCACTAGGCTACCGCGGCTCTTTGAATATACTCTTTGAATATTGAATATATTTTAAATAGCCGTGAGATTTTTTTTTAGTTCGGACTCTGTGATGTCATCTTTATATATCTTCATTAATATCATCATCTGCCTGCCCTTTTCCTAATTTTACTTGGGGTTGCCTTAACATATGATTCCCTTTCGTATTTTCCTCGTCATCATCTAGAAGCGTTGTTCCCATCCAAGGCTTTTACCTCGGAAATTGGGGTCCGGTAACTCCTGCTCCTTTTGATTTGGCTTATATGGCTTTTACGGGAGCGACTGAATTTTCAGCCCTGAAGAAGCCTGCGTCAGAGCCTCATCTGTCAATCAGCACGTGTACCGGCTTGCAGGTCAGGTCAGCTTAGCCTCAAACGTCTTGGTGTAATGCCGTACACCCAATTTACATATATGAGTAATTATTATCACTTGTGATACCTGATTCATAGTGCAATAGATTGTCAATAATGAACCCTGACCTTAATAAACGTTTTTTTTTACGCGTGCAAACATCCATGGGCTCCATCGGTACCAACGATGGAATGGGCGTGTCAAAATCGGACCGACTAAAACCACACGGTCTCCTCCCCAAGTGTCCATAGCCGGGCACCCCGGGTAAGCCCTCGAAAAGATAACCCCAGGGTTAACGGTGGTCTAACGTCTAAGGAGTCGGGTTTGAATCTTAATAAAGCCGCGGTAGCCTAGTGGTATGGGTAATGGACTGCTGAGACGAGGTCTCGGGTTCGATCCCAGGTTTTACCATGGCACACACCAATGACTTTTCGATGCTTTTCGAAGTTATGTGTGTATTTATCGCAGGTTTATAAGTGCCCGGTTAATGGCAATAGGCTCGCCACCTATTACATTGGGACCTAAACATAAACTGGCGAAATGTGGGTGCTAGCACCTCTGCCTACCCCTTCGGGGATATAGGCGTGAGTTTATGTTATGTTATGTTAAACTCTTTGATAAATATATATGGATTTGAATGAATAGTTGTCATAAATGAACTGTTACCTTTAGGTATATGGCCTATTTGATAAAGTGATTCGAGTTGGAAAAAATAGACAAATAAGGGTATAAAGTTCAAATTAAGTAGCCTGTTTTAACCGAGTTGGTGGTCCAGACATTCATACAATGTCATCGGGCCATTTTCAATACTCTAAGATATCACACACTAAAGTGCATTATCCTTAAACAACATTACAAGGAAGATACCCACACATTCTACTTTTATCTCTCATTTTGAATTCCTGCCACAGAGTGTCTGGACTTTTAAGGTCGAAACTTACAATCCAAACTAAATCCGACCTTAAACTTTCAATTCATGATATATTTTGGCTCGCAGCGGACGTTACTTAATGTATTTTCAAACGTAAACTGGATGTAGTTGAGGATAATATCGATCCCGTAAACGGTTTGCTGCAAGTTTTTAATGCTGTTGCTTGGTTTGGAACTAAATCTGTAATTCACTAAGCAGAAATCGAATCTGTGAACATTGAAGTGGCAGTCAAACGCTCTGTCATCTCGCCACACCTGATTTGAACAAAAAGGAAAGGTACTTCATTCTTTGAGTTTATATGTATAATTTGTATGTATTCGATGAGCTATTCCAGTTGATTCCTCCTTCTCCCTTCTTGTCCCGAACAACACGTGCAGAACTTAGGGGTCATCCTCACACAGTGCAATCGATACCATCGCTTTGCCCTACAATATTTAAAAAAAATCCTGGGTTCTTTAAGCGGGGCGTGAAAATACATCTGTCGTGGCCGTCTAGATAGGGTCCACCATTCTAGGGACAATCTCTGGAAATGGTGGCCACTACTTTTTGGACTTCACCTCAGCTTACCATCAGGCAGGGTGCAGTCAATATAAAAACGGACTAAATATTTTAAAAAATTACAAAAGAAAATGTTTCTATATTTATCCGCAATCTAGAACCCATATTACAAGTTACTTTAGCTACGCTTACTTTAGGCCTAGATAGCGCTGTGTAGTATGTCGTAGAATATTATTATTATAGCTACTATCTGACAGAACTTAAACAAGGTCACAAGTATCGCAAAAAAATACTATAATAAATTTCATTAGATCATCACAATGTGCGACTGGTTGGTTGCGCAAGCGCCGTGATGAGGTCACTGTGGCGCGACGTGCCACTGAGATAACCTGTCAGTGAGAGTGAAATGGACAGAACCAATGAATTTATATTAAAAAAGAGGTAGATACCGCAATGACGTGACGCTAAAAACGGTCACTCAAAACTAGGATAATTAGCCTAATCACTAAGTGCAAACCGGAGCAAAGTATGACCACAAATTACCTAATAGTTGGTAAGACTGCTGTCTTTCAACGTACGTAGTACACTTTTGACATTGCGATAGTTAAAGTACCAGCAACAATACAAGGGTACTTTTAGATAACTTGAACTTCAAACTATGAGACATCTTTTTGCAGCCACGTTCACGGGGAGCCCGTGACCGTGGCTGCTGAAAAGTAACCGAAACGTCAGGAGCAGTATAAATAATAGCATAACACCAAATTGCGATAGAATTCGTTAAAAATAGTTTTATTTCAACATATTTATCCACCTCATTTTAAAAGAAGATCATAGGACAGAACTAAATGTTTTTAAAGGTTATCTAAGGAGATTGAATGTTAATTCTTTAAGAAAGATAAAGATACTGTTCGACTTTGACATTAAAAACGTACCTATGCAGATAATGTTTACATGTTGCAATACTCAAACATTACTCACAAGTTAAGTTTTCGTTTGAATTAGACCGTTTGACTGCTGCGTCGTCTTCGGAGGTCGCAGGTTCAATTCCCGTTAAGTGCAATTATTTGTTTGCATGAATATTTCTATTTACATTGATCTGGGTGTTTCTAAGGAAGTTTATCCGCATTCTGGAACCCATCTTATCTATCTCTCTTAACTTAAAAAATCATTCAATAGAAATAAGTTCTATATAAATATAAATGACCTAACGAACATTATCTAAAATTCTCAGAACACATTCAAGATGGTAAAGTTTTACATTGTAACCATATCGGAAGACTAGGTAAATAATTATGTAAAAAAATGATTCTCTACAAATGTTCTACATACGTGGAGGTTTGTCATTGTTGCAATTTGTAGCGTTCATAATATGAAAGACATGATAGTTGTATTTTTTTTTAGGGTTCCGTAGCCAAATGGAAAAAAGGGAACCCTTATAGTCGTCGTAGTATTCGTCAGGGGGTATCTATGGATAGGTCTTCAAAAATGATATTGAGGTTTTCTAATATATATTTTTTCTAAACTAAGTGTTAAAATGTGTCCCCCCCTGCCCTGTAACTTCTAGAATAAGAGAATGATAAAACTAAAAAAATATATGATGCACATTACCATGTAAACTTCCACCGAAAATTGGTTTGAACGAGATCTAGTAAGTACATTTTTTTTAATACGTCATAAATCGTAAACCGTAATTTACCTTTCATTCAATCAACTCAAATTATAATGTTACTTGCTGCTACGGAACCCTTCATGGGCGAGTCCAACTCGCACTTCGCCGGTTTTTATTTTATTTATGTCACGTCTATTTGACTTCACCTCGCCTGATGGTAAGCTGAAGGGGAATTCTCAGGAATGAGGGTCACCATTACAAACACGGATAATGTTACAATGGTGGCTCTCAGCTTGACGGTCTCATCAGATACTTTTCACAACCCGCTTAAAGGACCCGGGACTGTAGCAAGAAGGTTCTTAATGTTTTTAGGATACCTCAAAAGGTAAATAAGGAACCCTTATAAGATCACTCTCTTGTCCGTTTATCTGTCGAAAGTAGGTTTTCTGAAGAAACTCCGATTTTCTCAGGAACGGGTGGACGTAGCAAGTTGAAATTGATACCAGGTATTGAGGTCTATAGTCCCTATTTGGTGTATATCTATCGAGGTCCTGAGTCAACACCATAAAAAGATATGGGTAAATAAAGATTTTCGCGAAAACTTGTAAGTACCAAAATTTACCTTCATACTTTAATTCGAACCTTTCCTTTACTTGTGCTGTAATACCTTGCTTTTAACCAGAATTACCAAAATTAACAATTCTAGGTAAACCGGAAGTACCGTATTGGTTTTGGGTCGAAAATCTATATGGTAGTTCCCGATGAACTAGAATCACGAAATTTGGCAAAAAAAACAAGGCCTTACAGCACAAAATACAGGAAAAAAAACAAAAAATGAAAAAAAAGTGGTACGGATCCCTCGGTGCAGGAGTTCAACTCGCACTTGACCGGTTTTTATAATTTAAGTATTCCTTTCTCTACTTTATCCGAGTGCAACTCCCGATTGCATCTAAAGACCGCACTTCGAAGTCCAAGGTCCACTCTTCCACTAGTCCCTTGCATTTCGTCGTCCTCACAGCGATTTCCTAGTTGCGACCAAAGTTTTCACTTAGAAGCCCGAAGTCCGCTTATTGTAACAATAACAGTCGCTCAGGGATAACGCGAGGGGTTTCCTTGAGCGACTAGCTTCTGACCTCTCAACCTCGGGAGAAAGCGTCGGTAGCTTAGTCGTTAAGGAGTCGACCCTACGATCGAGAGGTCCAAGGTTCGAATCCTGGCCATTACACTACCGACGTGAACCCACTCCTAACACAGCTAAGCTTAGCTAAGAAGGGTTAAGGGTATTTGTAACTGAAATTACTAATATTCCCATATTAGTAATTTCGGTTACAAATATTCTTTTTTTTTTTAAAAAAAGCCTGCGCCATGGCCTCGTCCGTTGCTTAGCAAGTCCACCGGCTTGGGCCTCAAAGATGCTGGAACCTCTACTCCCGTTAATGTTTATACATACGTTGACTTTTGTTATTATTGCAATTTGTAGTGATCATAATATGCCTTGATAAATTGTAGTAGTTCTATTGTTTTTAATCATACAACGCTATGTAGAATACATCCGACAAAGAACCAAGGTTATCGACATAGCTAAGAGAATTAGCAAGCTGAAGTGGCAGTGGGCCGGCCATATCTCGTGAAGAACCGACAACCGCTGGGTTAAACGTGTTCTTGAGTGGAGACCGCGACTCGGTAGGTAAACGTAGTGTAGGACGCCCTCCGGCCAGGTGGGATGACGATCTGCGAAAGACTGCGGGCAGATGCTGGATGCGGCAAGCTGAAGACAGGGCGCTATGGCGCTCATGAAGGGAGACCTATGTCCAGCAGTGGACTAGCTTAGGTTGATGATGATGATGATGATGATATAGGCTATACTGCTTGCGGGTTGTTTCGCTGTGTCTATTTGAAACTTGTATGCTAAACGTTTCGTCGATCACTGCGGTCGACATCTTTAGTGGTACAGGTCCGGGCGGCGACGATGCGTAGAACTCACCTCGGCGGCGACAGCAGTGATCGACAAAACGTTTAGAACACAAATTTCATATGGACCACGGCATTAACAATTATCAAAAGAGTATTGTCGTCGCAGCACCGCGTGACACCCACCGGTGCCAGTAGTGCTGTGACCTCAATCCCCCTGCCCGGCTACGCACTTGCATATCTCAACGCAATCATACCGAAATTGGATTACTATGGACGGTTTTTCGCAATCGTGCACGGTGGTGTGACAAATTTGTGTCATCAAATTTCTACCACCAGTAATAGCTCAGTATATTCTACATGTAACACTGGCCGTGAAAGCCTAAAGATTTATATATAACGTTAGTTAGCAAGTTAAACTTTCAAACGCGGAGTCCGCTGGCGCAAGGTTTCCTCTCGGGGTTGGGAGATCCGATGGCTCTCCTCTCTTTCACAATGTGGTTTTCTCGCCTTTAACAGGTGAAACCGCCGTCTGACGTACCCTCGAGAGACAAGCCCGCACCAGAGCCTCTTCCATCAATCACCAGCCAGGTGTACCAGCCTGTAGGTGAGCTTGACTTAGCGCTCAAAGACCCTTTATTTAACAGCAAGCCAAATATCTAGAAAGACCCTTTATTTAACAGCACGCTAAATATCTAGAAACCTACATGATATTGTCGGAAGTTTGCGCAAATGTCACACATTGAAATAAAACTATTTTTAACGGATTCTTTCGCGATTTATTTGATGTTATTTTATATTTTAAATTGATATAAATACATCAACTACTTTTTTTTAAGTCTTTATCTGGTCACAAAATGTCGTAGAATTAAATTACTTATTGACGAAAATCTAAGTTCAGTTTGTATGAAGCACGTTGCTAATTATAATTATCCTCTGACGTATGAACACAATACAACCAAAGAATAACATCATAATTAACATATCCTTATGTTGATTTAATTCCAGAATATAACATTATACAGACCAGTTACTAAACTGGTTAAACCTGAATTTAATTTCTAAATCCGGTTTAAAAACAATTAATTCAAGAGTTTTAATATGGAAGCAGACATTTTAATAATTTAAGAAGCCTCGCACCTATATTCTTTTTTATACTATTGTATTCCCCATGGACGAGGCTCTGGCACAGGATTTCATTTCGGGGTTAAGAGGTCAGACGGCAGACGCTCTTGGAAAAATCTGTCATAACATTTCAATTAAATTCTTAAGCATTTTGTATGCTAACTTTTTTCTAAAGATTTAGATCGGAAAAAGAGAACATCTAGGACGGGACTCGAACCCGCGACCAGTCCCTTACAGGGGGAATGCTCTGACCAACTGAGCCACCTAGACACGTCCCAGATATTCGAAATTCTCCGATATATCATATACGTCTTAAGGCGACGTTGGAGCCATCTACCGTAATTCTTGCGAACTACGGAAACAATGAATAACTTTACAGTCATTTTTAAACATTGTTTTTTGATGACTCCGCCTAATTAATTCAATTAAATTCTTAAGCATTTTGTATGCTAACTTTTTTCTAAAGATTTAGATCGGAAAAAGAGAACATCTAGGACGGGACTCGAACCCGCGACCAGTCCCTTACAGGGGGAATGCTCTGACCAACTGAGCCACCTAGACACGTCCCAGATATTCGAAATTCTCCGATATATCATATACGTCTTAAGGCGACGTTGGAGCCATCTACCGTAATTCTTGCGAACTACGGAAACAATGAATAACTTTACAGTCATTTTTAAACATTGTTTTTTTTTTTTTTTTTTTTTTTTTTTTTTTTTTTTTTTTTTTTTTTTGGGACGTGTCTAGGTGGCTCAGTTGGTCAGAGCATTCCCCCTGTAAGGGACTTTTCGCGGGTTCGAGTCCCGTCCTAGATGTTCTCTTTTTCAGGTGGTAATATTTGTATGCAGGAATATGTCTATTTGCATTGGTCTGGGTGTTTCTATGTTTACAAAAAAAATAATTTATAAGTATGTTTATCCGCATTCTGGAACCCAAAACACAAGCTAGTATTTACTTTGGGTCTCGAAAGCGCTGTGTAGAATGTCGTAGAATATTTATTTATTTAAGTGAGAAACAGCATGATAAGGGAATGTTGTGGTATGGTAGATAATGTAGTGGTCAAGATAGAGAAAGAGATCTTCTCCTGACGTTATGACGGATGTGGATGAAAGGACAAAGCCCATGTCAGTATGGAAATCGGTTGCACACTTTTTTTGCTATGTCACATAAGTATAAACTACATTAAAAAGCCTGCATTAAGTATTATCTGAAATATAAACGCATATTGTAACAGAACTTGGGGTTATTGAGAAATTAAATGATCACAACGAGAAAAACAACAACAACTAGAAAATATTGTGACACAGACTGTTGAACTGACGTTTGAGTAAGACAGGGATACCATGTATAAATTAAGAGAAAACTACCACTGAAGCATACATTCTTTTACAACTTGTAACTGATTATCACTAATAAACTACGAATACATACACGAAATATTAAGATTTCATAATTGCAATATATTTGAATGTCACATCGCGAATTAGTATCACGTATTCAAACCCCAAGTTCTATAGAAGCGATTTAGTGTTGAAAACTCATACTATAATCAATATTATTTTTTTACATTTGAAATATTGACGCGAACGTCTAAAAGCGCAACCAAGAATGGGCATTCTCCTTTGGCACAGAGATAAATAGCGAGTGTAACGCCACTGGTGTTGAACTCGTCCATAGGCCTCGGTAACCGCTTCCCATCAGGTGGTGCCTGCCACCTTAGTGGTATAAAAAAAAAAATAGTCTTGGATAGCATATACTTTCTGTGGGCCTTCGTTAGTAGTAGGCATTATAAAAACACCTTCAAATTCAAACACAGGTGGTAATCCTCGAGGGCTGAGATTTTCTAAAAAAAAGAAAAGTACTGTCAACACCGCAAGTCGCTAATCAAATTCTAATCTAGTGAACACCTTAGCTCTTACAGTCCATCAAATCTAAGAGGTACCGTTTGACGTTTCATATTTTTCAAACCGAAACAACTTTGTTCATACGTACATTATTCAGTTTCGATAACCTTTTTCATAAAACCATGAATTTAGAAAGATTTCATTATTGTATCTGTACTGTACAATTCTTAATATCTAAATGTAATTGAAAACTTTCAAACAAAGCAAAATAACACATATTTACACAGTAAATAATTTCTAATAGTTATATTCTTGACCTCATTACAAAGTTACGTAGTTAGGTCACTGCACGTAGTGTTGCGACTCTTCGGATACACTTGTATGCAAAAAAATCGTTTACATATACGAAAAATCGAATGTATTATTTACAAATTACACTTGACAACCAAACAAATATTTTTTCATGTGAATGGGATTTATCTCACATATTACGATTACATAACTAAATAGTTATGTAATCGTAAAATATGAGATAAAACCCATTCACCAAAAATACGTATTTATAAATCAAATATATTTGCTTCTTTAAAAAGTTGTCGAAAGCGATTTGTCGATTTTTGATTTTCGCGCCCAAATAAGTCAGGGTTTCTCGCGCTAACGCTGTCGAAATAGTAAATGGAGTCAGGGATAGTGTTTTTTACATTTATTTTTGTGTATGATAGTATGGATTTGCATATTACAGAGAAATAAACAAATTTTTAACAAGCACATCCATTGATTTTACAATTACAATTTTTTCTTCTAAGTCTTATTTCTACGTCTAAAACTAATAAAAATAAGGTATGTAGAACCCATTCACAAAAATGTTGTTGCCTGATGTTATAAATTAACGACGTTACTGCGCGACCGCATAATGCACTGAATACACAGATACCCTAAAATAAATTAATTTAATTATTTTTAGGTCAATAGGCAAAATCGCAGGTGTCCAAGTCTCTACAATTTTTTTTTTCTGGCAACACTGCCAACTACAAGCGCACGCGGTCCGCTCGGTCGGTTCGGCGTCAGCAGTCTCTCGCCATCTTGGAAGCTGACTGTGCGCGTACTTGCTTTCTCGTTTGTGTTTTACAATTTGTGACTTGGCTATTACTTTTCTGGACTGATCATTCTTTATCCGTTTACCTTGGCAATATTTATACTGGACTCCGAACTAAGCAAGTGTTTATTAATAATGTCGAAAAGAGGACGTACTTTGAACAGCCAGGCTCGTGAATTGGTGGTGAAATTACACGAGTATTTTGAGCGTGAATCTCAAAATGGTGGACTTCTACTGCCAGTTACACAAGTTCGGGATCGCGTCGGTGAAGCTCTCGGTATTGGTAGCCGCACCGTTGGCAAAATATTAAGTGAAAAATATGGGCCTTCGGGGAGTGACAGTAACGTACTTCACACACCGAAAAAACGAAAAAGAAATAAACCTGTGACAGGCATCGATGAATTCGATAGTCATGCTATTAGAAACCATATATACGGGTATTTTACAAGAGGCGAATTTCCAACATTGGCAAAGTTATGTGCAACTTTAAAAGATGCCGGGCTGTATAAGGGAAGCATAGAGTCGTTGAGAACGGTAATAACAGGAATTGGCTTCAGATACAAAAAAGTTGACAAACGAAAAATTGTTATGGAGCGACATGACATAATTATGCAGCGACTAACATTCCTGCGCGAAGTTAAACAAATTATAAACTGGGATAATGTAATATTTTTGGACGAAACTTGGCTAAATTCCAACCATTCTGTGCCGAAAACATGGACTGATGATTCTGAAGCTTCGTGCTCGAAAGTGCCGATAGGAAAAGGTGGACGCCTCATAATATGCCATGCTGGGTCAGCGTCTACAGGCTTCGTGGAAAACTCTTTATTAGCTTTCCAATCCAAAAGCACTAAAGAGTATCATGAAGAAATGGACGCAGTAAGGTTCCGAGAGTGGTTCTTAAATTTATTACAGAATATCCCTCCTAACAGCACAATTATAATGGATAATGCCCCATACCACTCTGTGCAAATTGATAAAGCACCTACGTCAGCCAATAAGAAAGCAGATTTGGTGGCATGGCTGCAAAGAAAAGGAGTGGATGCCGACATGTCACTATTAAAAGCTGAATTATTACAGTTAGTGAAATTGCATAAACCACCAAAACCGACATATGTAATTGACCAATTGGCCGAAGAGCACGGGCACAAAGTCATACGACTTCCTCCGTACCATTGCCAATATAATGCCATTGAACTGATTTGGGCCCAAGTTAAAGGTAATATTTTATAATATTATAATAATAACACGAGTACTTCTAACATTTATAATTTAAACAATGGTTTTCGTCTGCTATCAAATAGTTACATTATTGTTTTACAGGTTATGCAGCAAGACACAACACAAAACCACCCTTCAGTGTCAAGAAAATGGAAGGTTTATTAAAGGAAGCATGTGCCCAAGTTACACAGGAAGATTGGAGTAAAGTAGTACAAAAAACAAAGAAAATAATAATGGACGACTTCGAAAGAGACGTACACTTTGATAATGTAATGGACAATCAACTGGTCATTAATTTAAATGACGATGATGACGAAGACGACGATACTAGTACTAGTAGTGAATAAAAAAATATCCTAAACATTTCTTTTATTTAATTATAACAATTGATTTCTTAAAATTCGGATATTATAGTAATCGATCTCTCAAAGTTCGGATATTATAGTAATCGATTTTTTCATCCCATCCCTATCATTCAATTGTCAGAACTGTCAAACGGTACTTCTTAGATTTGACGGACTGTAAACCTTTCATAAAATAATAAATAAAACACACATAATATTAACTTTGTCCTCTGGGGATTATAAAAGTTAGATGTGAGAAAGGTTTGTAAATATTTAAGTGTTAACCAACTTTTGTCGTTGACTGTACCACTTTTTACAATCGCTAATGAGTTGTCTGAACATGGGCCTGACGCCTGACCTCGTCCAGGCAGATTAATGAGCGTGGCTTTAAAACAGACGAAAATTTGTAAAACAGTTCTATAGGAACTACTTAATAACCTTGAGTCGCGCGTCGCTTGGTTACGGTTTATGGTTTTTGAAATCATTGTACAATAACCAAAACGTGCGTGGGAGTTGATACAAATAAGATAAAATTTAGTTTTTGTTAAGGTACAGTCGCGTTCAATGAAAGCTTAATATTCTCTAAGTTGCCAATCATCTTAGCTTAACATGAAATATACTTGTCCCATGAGGATGACAAATAAACCTATTCATCAATTAGTTTTCAATGTGTTGAAATTTAAAGATAGTTTGTAAATTTGATATTGTTAAGCAATTTTTGTTGCTGACTATACAATGCAAAATGGTATTTTTCTTGACTAGTTTTGTTTAGAACAAAGTTATTGTGTTAGTTTGGAACAAAGACCCATTAATTTTCTTTCGGTTTATGATTTGCATCTGGGTCCCGCCTGCTATCGAACTTGTTACGGTCTTTTTAGGGCAGTCGGATTATTTGATTTTTTAATTAATAATTTTATTGTATACTTTTTAGTTATGATATATATATTTTTTAAATCCCCTTTTAAAGTTCTTCATTTTGATACCCTACTCGATAAGTTCGAGTGAAAATATTTTTTGAATAACATACATTTTAGCCCCAAAAATCCACCATTTTGTTTTTTTATTAATTTGATATACCGAATGTCACTCTCACAGTAAATACGAATCTAACAACACCTCTCAAGCTAAAATCCATCGAGGCGTTCAGGCTGCAGAGCGTGCCAAACATTTATACATACATACATACTCTCGAAAAACATAACCCTCCTTCTGGCGCAGTCGGGTAAAAAAGAGCAAGTATTAAGTCTTAGTAAACGTTGCGTGTCTTGTCACAGATAAGAAATAGAGAGGGAATTGAGTTGGGGAACGGGAACGACTTCCGTGGTGTGGCGGTAGAGTGTTCGACTACCGCGTCCGAGGTCTCGGGTTCGATTCCCGCTCAGTACAAATATTTGTAAAACTTCATAACATAACTTCACGCCTGTATCCCCGAAGGGTTAGGCAGAGGTGTATTACACACCCACGATTCGCCAGTTATGTTTAGGTCCCAATGTAATAGGGGGCGAGCCTATTGCCATTTACCGGGCACATTACTAAGCGAGCGATAATAAACATTTTTAAAACACACATACCTACGAAAAGTCAGAGGCGTGTGCCCGAGGCGACTGGGGATCGAAGTCGGGACCTCATCTCGGCAGTCCGTTACGTACACCACTGGGCTACCGCCGCTTTTTTTGCAATATTTGTATGCAAGAATATGTAAGTATGTCTATTTGCATTGGTCTGGAAGTTATTTACAAAGAAAAATGTTTTCAGTAGCTATGTTTATTTGCAATCTAGAACCCAAAACACAAGCTAGTTAAGCTATGCTTACTTTGGGTCTAGATAGCGCTGTGTAGAATGTCTTAGAATATTTATGTAACAAAAAATATCGATTGAATGAATAAAATTCCGCGATATATTGTCTTCACATCGCAAGGACTTCTATCAGATGTAGATTCGATTTCCACATACCTACCCATCTTTTTTTTTTTTTACGTGCGGATTTCCCTTCGGATCCAGCGGGGGTGGTTATGTCGTGTCTCGACTAAAACCGCACGGTGTCCTCCCGAAGTGTCCGTTGCCGGGCACCCCGCACCTAATATAAATATTTTAATTGTTTACGCAGCGCAAATTGCACAACTCGACTCGTGGTTTATCGCGTTACAGATGTAGCAAGAAACTATTTATTTATAAACATTAAAATATGTAACTGTTGATAGTATGGCGCGGTTATATCGTACTGGAACCGACTAAAACCGCACGCCCATAAAGCTTTTCTCTCGCACCCCGACTGACCTCGTTGGTAATACCTGATTATAAATGACGTAATCTAATCTCGGCAGTTGCCTGCAGTGAGTACTTACAATACAAAGCATAATGGGATACGCCAAACCCGTCTGGTGTGTTTCAATGCGAGTAGGTTTCTATGGTGTTCACAGACCATGAACCTGCAACCTGTCTGCACGCCATAGTTCACTAGTAATATGGTTGACTATCCTATTTATTCACTTTACTTGCAGTGAAAGTACTGGTATTTGTTTAGATATTCTATCTGTTACTTTGTTGCATGGTTTTTCTATGTGTTTAATATGTATTTACAAATAAAAAAAGTATTCAAGTATGTTTATCCGCAATCTAGAACCCATATCACAAGCTAGTTAAGCTATGGTTACTTTGGGTCTAGAAAGCGCTGTGTAGAATGTCTTAGAATATTTATTATTTTATTTAGATTATATTTTTATAGGTTTATATTTTATTATTATTATGAAATTGTTAATTAGTTGTGTTTTTACATTGCAGATATTGAAAAAAAATCCGGGTTTATTTTAAATGAACGATACTGAGCACAAAAATAAATATTTTGCAATTCTTGTCTATAAATAAATAATAAATTCTTATCACATTTACACTAATTAATTCTGTATGATTCCGTAAGTATTTTGAATTACTTCAATGTTAAATCTTTTCAAATACCATTTATTCTTATTAGGAGTATGGTACGGTACCGTGCCAACTCAATAGATATATAATTCCTAACCATAAACTTTTAATATTTAGAACGAAAATAACCCATCAATAATTAATAAACAACAAAACATTACCATTTAAGTCACAAAACATAAAAACATAAACGTTTAAATAAAAACATTGCCTATTATCCGTCCTTGTAACATTTCCCACTCGAGACAAAACTACTTGCTACACAAAAACAACGTGTTCCTATTATTGTTGTGTTCACACTTTACACATCTCTTAATGAGTGTTTAACAGCTGTGAAACGAACTGAAGTATTCAGAATTATATTATTTTTTTATATTTAGGACACGTCAATTTGACTTCACCTCGCCTGAAGGTAAGCTGAAGGTAAAGTCTCAGGAAAGAGGGTCACCATTACATACACGTACCATGTTAACAATGGTGGCACTCAGCTTGACGGCCTCAACAGAAGAGGATTGTTGTCGCAGCACCGCGTGACACCCACCGGTCCCACTAGTGCTGCGACCACAATCCCCCTGCCCGGCTATGCACTTGCTGACCCCTGAACGCAATCAAACCGAAATTGGATTACTATGGAGGGTTTTTCGCAATCGTGCACGGTGGTACCCACCCGGCCGAATTTTGTGACAAATTTGTGTCATCAAATTTCTACCACCAGTTTAACATTTTAACTCACATTAAGAATGACAAATTGAGTTTGTTTATTTATTTGGCATTATATAAAATAATAAATAAATATTGTAGGACAAAGTACACAACGCCATCTATACCCAAACTAAGCAGAGCTTGTCATATGGGTTCTAGAATGCGGATAAACATACTTAAATACTTTTTTTTGGAACTAAATACATATTATACATAGAAACAACCAGACAAAGCAAATATATATATTGAGCGGGAATCGAACCCGCGATCTTTTGCTTAGCAGTCGAATGCACTACCGCTACGCCACAGAGGTCATCGATGTATACAAGTGGAATGCATTTTTTATCCCGGGAATAGGTTCCTATAGGTCACGGGAATGTAGTATTTCACGGGAGTAACAGTAAGGTAAGTTATGATGAACTCTACAAAACTACGGCTTCCAATGGTAATTCTTCTTCATACGATTCGCTTATCTGTCATCTGTGAAAGTGCAAAAATTCTTAGCGACGTATATTACAAAATTTACCATTAATTTGTGCAAAACGAGTGATAAAAATCCGTCATTATTGCCGCCGTAAAGCCTGTAAATAAAGTTTGCTAAGTAAAAATAAAGTAAAGTAAAAAGAAAAAGTAAACTAAAAATTAAAGTTTAAAGTTTGTAACCCTTTTTATTTCTTTTTTATTTCCTGCATTCGAACCCACTAAAACCGCACGCCGTCTCGGGTCTTCAGATTCCGGGGTGAAAGTTGGGCCCATACCGCATTTCCCTCGCACTCCGACTCACCCAGGGCCGGGTTTTGTAACCCCGGCCCTGGGTGTAAGACTCCGGCTAAGATAGGCTTGCTTTGGTTTTGTAGAGGCGCGAGCGTTCTCTCTATTCAAGCTACCAAGCTGAACAGCTATCATTTTAGCTTTTTTTTATTATTCATTTATATTTATTATAATATATTTATTTATATTTTATGTAATAATCAAAAAATTGTAAATTATTTGTGTCAGTACATTGGAGATATTTAAAACAAAACTTGGGTGATGTTAAATGAACAATTCTGAACACAAAATTATATTTTAATTAATTCCTGTCTGTTTGTTTGACGGCCTCTGTGGCATAGCGGTAGTGCATTCAACTGCTATGACAAGGGGCGCGGGTTCGATTCCCGCGCAGTGCAAATATTTGTATGCATGAATATGTCTATTTGCATTGGTCTGGGTGTTTCTATGTATAATATGTATGTATTTACAAACAAAAAGTATATAAGTATGTTTATCCGCTTTCTGGAACCCATAACACAAGCTAGTTAAACTATGCTTACTTTGGGTCTAGAAAGCGCTGTGTAGAATGTCGTAGAATATTTATTTATTATTTTTTATTTATTTGTTCGCGATAGACGCAAAAACTACTGAACGGATTTTGATGCGGTTTTTTTTCTATTAGAACGGTCTTGGACAGTAACTTAAAATCTGCCGTATGTTTGATTGCAATTGGTCAAATAAAACCAGAGATATGATCAAAGAACGATAACCGACCTCCGCGCGGGCGGAGCCGCAGGTATCACCTAGTCTATAATAATAATGGTTAGCCTAAGGTTATCTTCAAGCAAAGTGTGAAGTTATATAGCAAAAAACCTTCATAGGTAATCATTTTAATCGTTTGAAACTGTACAGTAGAACTCTAGGATTGATATTGCCTACCGCAGCGAATTTCTCAATCAGTCAAGCCTCGAGACGTAATCAGCCAGACGGGTCTTGCCTTATTTAGGTGGCACACTGTCAGTTACTCGACAAGATTTATTGCCAGCAAATATAGTAACTAGGTCTGCAATTCATTCTGCTGTTGCAAAAATTGAGCGAAGCAATTTTACCAGGACTTTTTCTAACGGTGATAATTCCTCAATAGCTAGTCCGATTTTCGTTTTTCTTTTTAATACTTACTTACTTAATTTTTTTTTATACATAGGACACGTCAATTTGACTTCACCTCACCTGATGGTAAGCTGAAAGTCTTAGGAAAGAGGGTCACCATTACATACACGTACCATGTTAACAATGGTGGCACTCAGCTTGACGGCCTCATCAGAAGAGGATTGTCGTCGCAGCACCGCGTAACACCCACCGGTCCCACCATTGCTGCGACCACAATCCCCCTGCCCGGCTATGTAATTGCTGACCCCTGAACGCAATCAAACCGAAATTGGGTTACTATGGAGGGTTTTTCACAATCGTACACGGTGGTACCCACCCGGCCGAATTTTGTTACAAATTTGTGTCATCAAATTTCTACCACCAGTATTTTATACCAATATAATTTAATACCAAATTCAGAATCGCTCATTATTTTAACATAACTCATTTAATATTACACTTTATTTATTAACTTATATACAATTCTATAAAAGTATAGATTGATAGAGCTGAAAAATCGTTTTTTTTTGGAAGTAACGTAACATAACATAACATAAACTCACGCCTATATCCCCGAAGGGGTAGGCAGAGGTGCTAGCACCCACGTTTCGTCAGTTTATGTTTAGGTCCCAATGTAATAGGTGGCGAGCCTATTTCCATTAACCGGGTATTTATAAACCTGCAATAAATACACACATAACTTCGAAAAGCATTGAAAAGTCATTGGTGTGTGCCATGGTAAAACCTGGGATCGAACCCGAGACCTCGTCTCAGCAGTCCATTACCCATACCACTAGGCTACCGCGGCTGGAAGTTTGCTACTTAATAAAGCAAAAATGGCTGAAAGAATTTGAAAGGAATTTATCACACAGTTAAATAAGACCTGTTTTTCCAACTTTGTTAGACATGTATGTACATGTCACAAGTGTCACAGTGCTCTCTCATTACTAGCACATTGCTGAACCGACTAAAACCGCACGCCGTCTCAGGTCTTCAAATGCCGGGGTGTAAAGTAAGGTATTTCTCTAGCACCCCGGCTGACCCAGAGCCATCTCCAGTTTCGAGATGGCCCCTTGGATTTGGGAAACATGGTTTCGGGGTCTTGTCCCCGAAAAGAGGGGGAGAGTGGGTAACGCGCCGCCGCCCCGACCTGCTTCTGTTAGGGTGACAGACGGTTCCACCTGTCACCCCCACCCCCAGGCCTGCGCTCATGGAGGACGGAGATCATTCAGCAACCTCCGACGCCTGAGCGCAGAAAAGGCCTCCTTATCTGTAGACCTTTTCTGCAGAGGCTAGTAAATTAATATATCGAATAGCCTCATCTAGACGTTTTCTACAAAACTATTTTACTAAACTACTCCATTCAACCATATCAGTATTACGTTTTATTGCCTAGCACTGAAAGTACCAGGAACACAGTAAGTGATGTTGGGCTATCTAACGGCTAGCCACTAAAGCGAGGAGTTTATTATCCGGTTATGTTAGCCGGCCGTGTGTTTCAAGATTGGAAATTCCATTTCTAACCTTAAGTAATTTAACATTAAAGGTTAATTTACAGTAACACCTTGAAAACATTTTGCTTAGAGAATCCTGTTCCCCTTGTACTCGTAAAGTCAATGAATAATATAATCTATTTTGTGTATACGGTTCATTATTAAATGATGTCAGCTCGCAGTATGTACGATCGATATTATATTCACTTGTCTGTATCGGCTCTGTTACTATACATATTATAAAACTAAGTCTTCCACCGCGTCTGTCTTTCTGTTAGCGATAAACTCAAAAACTTGCACTGATTGTCATGCGGTTTTCACCAATGGATAGAGTGATTCTCGAGGAAGGTTTTAGTATATAATTTGGCAAGTTTTTGTTAACATTGCCTAAAATATAATGATATTTGTTGGAGGTGTCGGAAGACTATAAGCCGTCTGGGAGCTTTCAACGAAAACAAAATGATGTATGGTGGAACTGTGTATCTTATATAGGTTGTGGTGGTGGAATAGGGTCCCATGGGTAGCGAGTACTGGATCAGAATTTCACGCGGGTGAACCTACGATCAACAGCTAGTAGTTAATATATTATATTGGGGATCAAAGCGTCTGTTAGGACTCACATATTTTAAATTAGCAACATTGTTACCTACGGTAAACACATAAATATTGAATCAAATAAAGTCAACCTGCGATAGTCACATCAAACCGAAATAATACTCTGCCTAAAGTCCAAATCTTACGTCTGTCGCGTCGCCCGGAGTCATGGAAAATGTATAAAAAAGACAGGACACAAACGTGCATAAATGTTTCGTTTGCGACTTGCCTACGCTCTGTGCGAATATCAGATCCGTTAAGTCATCATCATCATCATCATCATCAACCTATTCTAGTCCACTGCTGGACATAGGTCTCCCCTAATGAGCGTCATAGCGCCCTGTCTTCCGCTTGCCGCATCCAGCATCTGCCCGCAGTCTTTCGCAGATCGTCATCCCACCGTTAAGTATGGCCAGACAATACAATTTGGATAGACGCATGAACGGAAATGGATAAAATTTGGTACAGCGTCTGGAATAGCACATTATCATCATTTGCATCCGAGGTCCGCTTATTCCTTCTCCTCCTTTTGGTATCTCTATGCGGATTTTATGGGAGCGGCGGCCGTCGGACCTCTCAACCCCGACAAAAAAGCCTGCGCCAGAGCCTCATTCGTCAATCAGCAGGTGTATCAGCTTGCAGGTGAGATTTGCTTAAGCCCCGTATATTTTGGTGGAGCTCCAAAAACACCCTCTGTCGTCGGGCGCCTCCTTCGTCTGGAATAGCCAATAACCTACTTTATATCCCGGGAAAAGGTTTCAGAGGGTCGCAGGAATCACCAGCATTTCAAGTGGGCGGAGCCGCGGGCAGCAGCAGTAATATCGATGAAATCTCCTCGCGTTTTATGTTGCAACACCAGTTTCACATTTTATGCGTTCAATTAAATTGAAGATAACCTTTCAAAGCGACAAGTATTTCTATACTGGGCCTAGACAAATAACATTCTACTAGTGGAATCACTTCGAAGCGACCCTTAAAAAGTCCGTAATGTTTGGGAGAGACATTATTCATAGACATGTCACGTGTAACAAATAATGTCACACACATTTCGGACTTTTGAAGGTTCGCCTCGAAGCGATTCCACTAGTAGAATGTCACTTTGTCTACAAGCCTTTTTTCTAGTAGCAAAATTATGTTTGCAATAACAAGTAGTACTTATTCGAAACAACCTTGACCCTTATTCGAATTGACCATCCGTAACGTGAACATGATTAATCACGTGTGTACGCACCGACATAGCTCGCAGAATAAGCAAGCTGAAGTGGCGATGGGCTGGCCACATCTGCCGAAGGACCAATGGCCGATGGAGCAAACGAGTCCTAGAGTGGAGACCACGAATCGGTAAACGGAAGATAGGAAGTTCCCCAGCAAGATGGACGGACGACCTGAAAAAGGTAGCTGGGATAGAGTGGATGCGCAAGACGGAGGATCGGGTGCTATGGCGTACAATCGGAGAGGCCTATGTCCAGCAGTGGACTGTAATAGGCTAATTGATTGATTGTTCGCATGGGCGATATATTTAGGTATAGTGGTTCAGATATGTTATGCCGAATGCACCAGTTTCTTCTCGTGCTACTTTGTCGTCATCAATCTAGTCCCGTCTACGCTTAAGCTCAAGCTAAGGCGTAAGCTTGTACTTTAGAGCCGAGGACTTCTCTCTATTTTCCTGCTCTATCTTTTGATTTGGCTTATCCTAGCTTTTGCGGGAGAAACTGCCTTTCATCTACCCCGTGAGGAGAACTTGCGCCAGTGCATCGTCTGTTAATCAGCAAGTGTAAAAGCTTCCAGATGAGGTTGGGTCTTGCTCCGATTATCTTGAAGGCACCTTAGAAAACCCTTCTTTTTTCGTGCGGAAATCCCCTCGGATACCCCCCCCGCTGGCCAGCATGGGCGGTTATGTCGGGCGACTAAAACCACTTGCCGTCTCGGGTCTTCAGACGCCACGCCGGGGTGTAAGGTTGCCCAAAAAGCATGTCCCTAGCACCCGGACACACCTTGGGCCATCTCCGGTTTCGAGATGGCCCCCTCGGGTATGGGAACCCTAGAAAAACCAATAAATAAATTCGAAAATAGTTGATCTGGTTCAAGGCGGTTTCGAAACAGAATAGTGTCCCTTGTCTGAGAAGCGTTTTAATATGAGTTCTAAAAGATAACCGTGACCTGGATGCATTTAGCGTGTGACCTGAAAGTGATTGAGGATCGAGTTATGCATAGAATATATTGCAAATACTTGGCCACGAGCCCGTCAGTCTCTTCATTATCCTCTGGGTCTTTTCTCCACCCAGTATGGTTCAGTCTCTTCAACTATAACGTGGATTTGTAAAGTATTATATTTTGTACTTATCCACTTACCTATTCGGTTGGGTAACCTCCTCGAGTGTCGCTCCGATTCCGATCCCGCTGCAGTCCGGGGGGAACGGAATCGGAGCGGCCGGTACACCCTGGGCGGCGGTCAATGGCTTCCCCTTCATAGGGTTGGCATTGATCGTCGGCCAATGCCGAACGTGGCGGGAACACATCGCTCTCCGTACTCCTCTGCTTTCAGAGGAGACAGGATGAGCGATGCTGTTAGTGGTGAGATGGCCCAGGGTCAGTCGGGGTGCGAGGGATATGCTCTATGGGCAACCTTACACCCCGGCGTCTGTAGTCCCGAGACAGCGTGCGGTTTTAGTCGGTTCAAGCCCGACATAACCGCCCCCGCTGGCCAGCTGGGGGGTATCCGAAGGGATTTCCGCACGAAAAAAAAATAGAAAAAAAATGTATACTAATATTATATTTCAATATTTGTATGCATGAATATGTCTATTTGCATTGGTCTGGGTGTTACTATGTATGATATGTACATATTTACAAAAAAAAAGTATATAAGTATGTTTATCCGCATTCTGGAACCCATAACACAAGCTAGTTAAACTATGCTTACTTTGGGTTTAGACAGCGCTGTGTGTAATGTCGTAGAATATTTATTTAAAAAAAAAGCTGAAGAATTTGTATGTTTGGCTGACCGCTCAGGCACTACTAGTTGGGATTGATAAAATTATTTTTGTGTTTGATAGCCCCATTATCGAGAAAGGTTATAAGTATATATCATCACGCCATTACCTAGGAGAGCGGAGCGGAAATCATAAATGTCAACAAATCAGGCAAATTTCGATATATTATTGTCAGACTAATAAATTGCGGGCGGGTGGAATGGGTGCTATGGGGATCAAAGTAAGATCGAAGGAAAAGCTAGTAAACTATAACAATGATTAAAATAGCATAAATACCGATTTTTCTAGAAACATATCACCTTTATTTTCGTTCTCGATACGCAGAGGTCGCGCTGATAACCGTTACTTGGTTAATCACGAGCATGACATCATTTCATTAACACCACTAGGTAAACTAACAGATTTAAGTGAGAATCCATTTTGTATGCACGTCTATGAATTCTAGGAACTATTTATTAGAAACATAGATGCAGAATGTGCTGTATTTTTAAATTAAATAAATATTTTACGACATTCTACACAGCGCTTTCTAGACCCAAAGTCAGCATTGTTTAACTAGCTTGTGTTATGGGTTCCAGAATGCAGATAAACATACTACTTTTTTTTCTTGTAAACACATACATATTATCACCCAGACCAATGCAAATAGACATATTTATGCATACAAATATTTGCAGTGAGCGGGAATCGAACCAGCGCCCTTTTTTTTTTTTTTTAACGTGCGGAAATCCCTTCGGATACCCCACCGTCGTAGCAGACGCCACAGAGGCCGTCTTTAGTGACGACAAACAATAAAAGTAACAATAGCATCTGTAATCGTTTTTGTTTTTAATACATAATATACAATATTGATAAATAAACAGAATGAACAAAACGATCAAGTTGATTTTTGATATTTTCTTAAAATTAATTCATACAATCATTTTTACTATCTTCTATTCTGATATTATAAAGAAAGAGTTCCAATTTTGTGAGTTTATGATATATATTTTATACTAGCTGACACACGCCTGCCAACTCACCGAAGCGGGATAAAACCCGACCCCACCAGGCGAGGCCGCGGTGGCGGCCAAAGTCCGCCGGCAACCCTGGGGTTATCCTTTCGAGGGCTTACCTGGGGTGCCCGGCAACGGACACTTGGGGAGGACACCGTTTCGGGTCTTCAAACGCCAGGATGTAAAGGTGGATCCAAATCCTTATTTTCCGGAGACTTATCTTTCTTGCATTTTTTATTATCATGATTATATTTTTCAATACCCCACAAAATCGTATGTCTGTTTTTCTGTCCTGACTGACTAATTCATGTGTATCGGTGGTGTATAGGTTCCCACCAGTAATCCGGTACATCTGTTGATTGACTGACAAAGCTTTGGACCAGGGTTTCCTTTCGGGTTTAACAGTCAGACGAGATCACCCCCGGAAAAGCCAAGTATACCAAATTTTAGCGGTAGGAGTAAGAGACTGGATAAGCGCTCGGATGATGAAGGACTTCGGTTCTATTTCAGTAATGTAAATCGATATAGCGGCGATAGCCCAGTGGCGTACGTAGCGGGCTGTTGAGACGAGGTCTCGAGTTCGATCCCCAGTCGCCCCGGGCACACACCTCTGACTTTTCGTATTTATGTGTGCATTATTAAATGATAATTATCACTCGCTTGTGCCCGGCAGATGGCAATAGACTCGCCCATTGGGACCTTAACATAACTGGCGAATCGGGGGTGTGTAATACAACTCTGCCTAACCCTTTCGGGGATACAGGCGTGAAGTTATGAAGTAAATCGAAATCTGTCAACCCTAGAGACATCACATCATATGCTCAAGTTCACAACTGTGAGCAGAGCTAACGCATCGACAGTTGCGGTTATGTGTTACGTGATACGCTCCATTGGCGGCAATGGCCATCTTGCTCCATGAAATGGGTCATTATACGATATCAGCCATTTTGTGGTCAGTGTACCTGTGATGGAGGTCGTTTAAGAGTGCTTATTTTGTATTGAATGCTATTTTGACACGCCGATATAGATGGTGTATAAATTGGCTTTCATAGACAAGTGCCTTTCTTTTTTTAGGTTTACGTAGCCAAATGGCACAAACGTAACCCTTATAGATTCGTCATGTCTGTCTGTCTGTCCGTCCGTATGTCACAGTCACTTTTTTCCCACACAAAAATAGAAAAAAAAAACAATAAATTCTGGGGGTTCCCCATACTTAGAACTGAAACTCATTTTTTTTTTCCATCAAATCCATATATGTTGCGGTTTCTATGCATAGGTCTTCAACAATGATATTGAGGTTTCTAATATCATTTTTTTCTAAACTGAATAGTTTCATTCAATGAACTCAAATTATTATGTTACTTGCTGTTACGGAAGCCTTCATGAGCGAGTCCGACTGGCACTAGGTCGGTTTTTATAATTACATATACCTGTATATTTATCTGAAGAGACAAGCAAAGGCGGATTAAAAGTTACATTTTGCCATCTTAAGCGTCGAAGTAAATAAAACCCCCACCTTCTTCTCGTGGGTGTCGTGCCGTGCAAGGCTTATTTTTAGGGTTCCGTTGCCAAATGGCAAAAAACGGAACCCTTATAGATTCGTCATGTCTGTCTGCCTGTCCGTCCGTATGTCACAGTCACTTTTTCCGAAACTATAAGAACTATGCTATTGAAACTTGGTAAGTAGATGTATTCTGTGAACCGCATTAAGATTTTCACACAAAAATAGAAAAAAACAATAAATTTTGGGGGCTCCCTATACTTAGAACTAAAACTCAAATTTTTTTTTTTCATCTAACCCATACGTGTGAGGTTCCTTTGGATAGGTCTTCAAAAATGATATCGAGGTTTCTAATATAATTTTTCTCTAAACTGAATAGTTTGCGCGAGAGACACTTCCAAAGTGGTAAAGTGGTAAAACTAAAAAAAATATATGATGTACATTACCATGTAAACTTCCACCGATAATTGGTTTGAACGAGATCTAGCAAGTAGTTTTTTTTAATACGTCATAAATCGTAAAACGCAATTTACCGTTCATTCAATCGACTCAAATGTAAAATTTAAAAAAATGTATTATTATGTTACTTACTGTTACGGAACCCTTTATGGGCGAGTCCGACTTGCACTTGGCCGCTTTTATTTCATATTTGACGCTTCTCGACAATTTTGAAAACAAAAATTTACATTTATGCTGATTAACTTATCCATTGTACATAAATGGTTAGGAAATGCAATCAAAAATAATATATTTTTTTTATAAACCAGCATGATTTTAGAAACAAGTTTGATTGAAACAAGCAATATTTGTGCCTAATGCTTAACTAACCTAACGTAATACATGCTTAAGATGCCAAATTACAGTTTACAACTAGACAATTAAAATTTAATTAAACCAACATCTGTCATTTTTACAACTTCAAAGATACTGGCACCAAGAGCGTGCCTTGTGGAACACCGATAACGAACTAACTACAACTTGAAGGTCAATTCTGCGTCATCTTGTAGCAAAAGGAATAACATGTATATGTGCATGCACTCAGCGTGGGCTGAAGACATGAGAATACTGGCTCTAACTTTTTTTTATAAGTGTTATAACTTAAAAGTTTGTGTCATCTGTGGTATCGTAGCTCCCGAACGAATGAACCGATTTGATAGCTGGATTAGTCTGGCGTGTTCTTATCGCGGGTTTTTTATTTTTTTATATATTAGTTTTTGTATACCAGGTAGAAGGTCAGAAAATTCCACTACTATTATTGTATTTTTTTTTAATATTTAGGACACGTCAATTGACTTCACCTCGCCTGATGGTAATCTGAAGGTAAAGTCTCAGGAAAGAGGGTCACCATTACATACACGTACCATGTTAACAATGGTGGCACTCAGCTTGACGGCCTCATCAGAAGAGGATTGTCGTCGCAGCACCGCGTAACACCCACCGGTCCCACCATTGCTGCGACCACAATCCCCCTGCCCGGCTATGTAATTGCTGACCCCTGAACGCAATCAAACCGAAATTGGGTTACT
The DNA here is from genome assembly GCA_946251805.1 of Cybosia mesomella. Classification (NCBI taxonomy): domain Eukaryota; kingdom Metazoa; phylum Arthropoda; class Insecta; order Lepidoptera; family Erebidae; genus Cybosia; species Cybosia mesomella. Next base: position 2,808,698 of record OX276395.1, read on the forward strand.
ATGGAGGGTTTTTCACAATCGTACACGGTGGTACCCACCCGGCCGAATTTTGTTACAAATTTGTGTCATCAAATTTCTACCACCAGTATTTTATACCAATATAATTTAATACCAAATTCAGAATCGCTCATTATTTTAACATAACTCATTTAATATTACACTTTATTTATTAACTTATATACAATTCTATAAAAGTATAGATTGATAGAGCTGAAAAATCGGTTTTTTTGGAAGTAACGTAACATAACATAACATAAACTCACGCCTATATCCCCGAAGGGGTAGGCAGAGGTGCTAGCACCCACGTTTCGTCAGTTTATGTTTAGGTCCCAATGTAATAGGTGGCGAGCCTATTGCCATTAACCGGGTATTTATAAACCTGCAATAAATACACACATAACTTCGAAAAGCATTGTGAAACGAACTGAAATATTCAGAATTATATTTTTTTTTTATATTTAGGACACGTCAATTTGACTTCACCTCGCCTGAAGGTAAGCTGAAGGTAAAGTCTCAGGAAAGAGGGTCACCATTACATACACGTACCATGTTAACAATGGTGGCACTCAGCTTGACGGCCTCAACAGAAGAGGATTGTTGTCGCAGCACCGCGTGACACCCACCGGTCCCACTAGTGCTGCGACCACAATCCCCCTGCCCGGGTGTGCACTTGCTGACCCCTGAACGCAATCAAACCGAAATTGGATTACTATGGAGGGTTTTTCGCAATCGTGCACGGTGGTACCCACCCGGCTGAATTTTGTGACAAATTTGTGTCATCAAATTTCTACCACCAGTAATGCAAAAGTTTGGATGAATGGATCAACGATAGATGGTAGTCATGGTAGTTCGCTGCACAATCCCGCCAGAACAGCCGAACGGATCGAGATGAAATTTAACACAGAAATAAACTATAGTCTGAATAACATATAGATTAACTTTTAACCCAGGAATACGACCCTGCGGGTTGCAGAGACGGGATCAGTGGTTCACACAAGTAGAGCTGCGGGCAACAGCTAGTACAAAATAAAAATTACCTATACCATAGAGTTGAACTACATCTGGCAGCACATAATCGCACTTTTCTGTGCACTCCGCTCTCTTTCTCGCTCTGGTAAATGACTTGTCAGAATGATAGAAAAGGATAAAATAGCCTTAGGGTTGAGAGATCAGGCGGTAGTCGCTCCCGGAAAAGTCAACTATCAATAAAAAACAATAAGAGGACGTCGGACTCCAAAGCGCAAACTTAGGACTCAACTGGGAACTCGCTATGAGAATGATGATATATATAAAAGTAATGTGGGAACTCATGCGCAGCCATCACACTCACTATCACTAACGACTACCACATCATCAAGACAAGGTACTGAGGACATGATGAAATATTCGTATACCTGCTTCAGGTCAAAGAGACTTTTCAAGGAAATTGTATATGATTTTCTGTCGTAGTATGAATGATACTAGGTCTGCAAGGCGAATCGCTGCTTGCAATGTTGAGCTGAGTGAGACATCGTGAATCAGATTTTGAAAATTTTGAACAGTGATCATTCCTCCGTGGCAAGTCCGATTTTGAAAATTCTTTTTGAAAGTCACAACTCTGGACATGCTTTCTGAGCGTGTAAAGTTTGGTCACAGTATCTCGAGCGGTTATTATGTAATTCCATCTGGAATTTTTTTAACGGTGATCATTCCTGTGGTAGCATTAATTTTTTCAAAATATATCCATAAACCTTCCTCTGATAGACCTCTTTAACCATGCCAAATTTGGTTCTGATTGGATTAGTAGTTTAGGAGGAGACCTGTGACAAAGAAAATCCTGAAGTCTGGTATGAGGAGCTTTCGCTCGACTTCATCTCACTCAGCTCAAAAAGTGGTCTTCCTGAGGTATAAATATAACACGCTAGGCGCGGAGGCAACTCAGACCGTCGGAAGCTGCTCGACGATCTATGTCGGCCATGAGCGCAGGCCTGGCGGTGATAGACGGGGACACCGTAGTTTCCAAACCCGAAGGGGTCATCTCAAAACCGCAGATGGCCTTGGGTCAGCATGGGTGCGAGGGAAATGCCTTATGGGGCCACCTTACACCCCGGCGTCTGAAGACCCGAGACGGGGTTTAGTGCGTTCAAGTCCGACATAACCTCCCCCGCTGCCCGGCTGAGGGATATCTTAAGGGATTTCAGCACGGAGAAAAAAAAATTGTAAATGTAACATTTAAACACGTAAAATGAATAAATAACTGAGTTATTCGATCAACGTCCGTTGAAGATGAGTCATCGCCTCTAATACCGACTGTGAGTCGGTGTCACAGAACAACGGGGCGATGACGCAAGGCGTAGATAGGAATTTAAATAATTCTTATTTGAATTACTATCTAAATATTATCTAATTTGACGACCTGTGTGGCATGGATGTAAAACATTCGATTGCTACGTCCGAGGGCGCGGGTTCGATTACCACTCAGTGCAAATATTTGTAAGCATGATTATGACTATTGACAATTTGCATAGTTCTGGGTGTTTGTAGGTAGTAGGTACCAAAATTATGTATAAATATAAAAATGTGTCGAAGTATGTTTATCCGTATTCTAACTTATATTGCGGGCTATGCTTAGTCTGTGTAATACGTCCTATACTAGAATATTTATTTATAAAAGATGGTACTTAACAAAAATACAATTTAAGGCAAATTATAAGTAAATGTAAAGAAAACTAAACCTAAAAGATAGAAAAATATTTACATACATGCGCCATAGAATTCCTCCGCATCATCACCGACTGGTAATGTTCCCAGAAGACAGTTTTTTGCCACGTTGAATGGCAATGCTAATTCTTTGTGCAAGATCAAGTCCAGCCTTCTGGTCATGTGTAGCGTCGGTCAGCCGCTTTGCCAAATTCTTGTAGACAAAACGGACACTTGGACCCCATAACCCAACGTCTGCACCCCAAACGGCTCAAAAACACAATCCCCTACTATTATTTATAATATATAAATATTTTTATTATATATTACAGCAAAATATAATATTTATCTCTGGTCAAAATTCCAGCGTATTTCAATATCATTGGCTTAAATCAATTTAGGGTCGGCAGCGCGAGTGTGACGCCCCTTATGTTGCACACGTCCATAGGCCGCGGTAACCACTTCCCATCAGGTGGGCCGTGAGCTTGTCTGCCACCTGAGTGGTATAAAAAAAAAAAAAAAAAAAACGTATATATTAGAATTTTAATGGCAATTACTAAGAAAACTGAATTACAATTTATAAAAATTGTTTAATAAAGCCTAGAAAATCTAAGGGCCCGTATTTTAGAACGATACTCAGACATGACGACCTCTGTGGCATAGCGGTAGTCCGTTCGACTGCTAAGTCAGAGATCACGAGTTCGATTCCCGCTCAGTGTAAATATTATGTATATTTGCATTGGGTGTTCCTATTTTTAAAATGTATGTATGTATTTACAAAAAAAATGTATTTAAGTTATGTTTATCCGCATTCTAGAACCCGTATGACAATCTCCGCTTAGTTTGGGTCTAGATGGCTTTGTGTAATTTGTCCTAGAATATTTATTATTTATTATTATGAATCTCTATTTGATACTAGTTCTAAGTAAATATTGCATTCTAGAAGTAACTTGAGTGGAGGTTTTATGAACGCCTAGGTGATTTGCGTTCATAAAAGCTGCAGTCAGGTTTAATTCTGGAATAGAATCTGTAGTCGCGACTCATGACTGTGTAGAGTTCAAAAATACGGGCTTAAAAAAGATAATGAATAAGCTTAAGTTAGCTGATTCAATCAGCTGTAAAGAGACTTGTCTTGATTAACAGTTTAAAGACAAAGTTTAGAAGCAGTTGATAAACTTGATGGAAGCAATTGTATCGACCTTAGGTTCAATCAACTTAATTGAATTAATCTAATGTAGTAGTTGTCAATAAAACTGTTTGTTTCAATTTAATTAATCTAGAGTAACTTAAGATAACTTATATTTCGTAGCCTAAGTGGTATGGGTAATGGACTGCTGAGACGACGTCTCGGGTTCGATCCCAGGTTTTACCATGGCACACACCAATGACTTTTCGATGCTTTTCGAAGTTATGTGTGTATTTATCGCAGGTTTATAAGTGCCCGGTTAATGGCAATAGGCTCGCCACCTATTACATTGGGACCTAAACATAAACTGGCGAAATGTGGGTGCTAGCACCTCTGCCTATCCCTTCGGGATATAGGCGTGAGTTTATGTTATGTTATGTTATATTTCGTCGTTATACGGCAATAAATTCAGCCCCTATGGGTGTATGGGACCCTACCAAGGTTTTTAGGACCCAAGTTAACCTCATCTGCAAGCTGGTACCACCTGCTGAGTGATGGAAGAGTAACTTAAAATGTATACTAATATTATAAAGCTCTAGATATTGATTGTTTGTTTATTTGGTTGAACGCGCTAATCTCAAGAACTACAAGTTTGAATTGAAAATTGTTTACTTTTGATAGCCTATTCATCGAGTAAGGCTATATATAGGCTATATATCATCACGCGAATATTCAAGGGAGTGGAGCAGTAATCATATATGTCAGTGAATTTCCATACATAATTGTAAAACTAATAAATTACCTACAGGCATGTAGGTATGAGTTAAATAGGAGTCACGAGGGAGGGACAGCTAGTAACTCCTATTTCGTCTTTGGACGGCAATAGATTCGTCCCCTATGGGTGTTTGAGGGCCCCACCAAGATTTTTAAAACCCAAGTGAACTTCATCTACAAGCGGCACACTTGCAGATTGACGGATGAGGCTATGGGCTTTCTTGTCTGGGTTGAGAGATCAGACGACATTCCCTTCCGTAAAAGCCAAAAACGTTGAGAAATATCGTTTTGAATCATGGCAGTCCATAGTCCTTGGACTGCCAGTAACTTACAGACGGATTATACATAACATAACATAACTTCACGCCTGTATCCCCGAAGGGGTAGGCAGAGGTGTATTACACACCCACGATTCGCCAGTTATGTTTGAATTGAATTAAAACATTAAGATTATAAGTATTTACTAATTATAATAATATTTATAAATCGATATTTGGTATCATGAACATAAAATTAGATAATTAAATTACAATAGGATAATAATAATAATTGACAAATTACATTAATTATGATCAAAGTACGTAGAAAATTTAGACATTCAGTCAGTCAATGAAACAATTTTTAAAATTAATTAACGTATTCTCTTCATCTGGCAATGAGGAACATGTCTTTGACAACATTTCCTCATGTAAGGACAGTCCTGCCTACCCGCAATCATTGCTAGGCTATTAATACGCACATTCCTATGAAAAGTCAGAGGTGTGTGCCCGGGGCGACTGGGGATCGAACTCGAGACCTCGTCTCGGCAGTCCGTTACGTACGCCACTGGGCTATCGCTGGGATTATATAATTCACAGAATATATATACAGTTCGTAAAATAATTCCACAGATTATAACGAAAGTAGATAAATTACGCGTGTAACTAAAGACGCGCTGTTTCTCAAACGTTTCAAGGACAATACATTGTAAACTTGAGTGTATCGCTACACTGCGAGATAACATATAACTAATGTTGTAGCCACATAATTACTGTCGTTGATAACCGAGCACTTGACTTGTCAATATTGTGCTTTGTACATAATTGAAGAACTAAGAAAGCACTTTACTCGTTATGGAACGTTTAGTGTAGTTACAAATATATCCTAATATTATAAAGAGAGAGGCTGAATTTTCTGAGTTTGCATTTATTAGGTAGATTTCGATGAAGGGCACGCCGCAATAGCGGCGGTAAGTCCCATCATGGAGGATTGGCTGGAGAGGCGACACGGAAGCCTCTCCTACCGACTGACGCAGGTGATCTCAGGGAAGGGGTGCTTCGGGGACCACCTGCATCGGATCAGGAAGGAGCCAACGCCTGAGTGTCATCACTGCGACGCGAGCGAGGACTCAGGGCTGCACACGCTGGCGGACTGCCCGGCGTGGGAGGCGCCGAGGCGTGACCTCGTGGCAGCCATCGGGGTGGGAGTCCTCTCGCTCGGCAGCATGATTGCGGCAATGGTGCGGAGCGCGAGCGCGTGGGCCGCCGCCGCCTCCTTCTGCGAGCATGTAATGCTCGCGAAGGAGGTGGCGGAGCGCGCCCGGGAGAGACTTAGAACTCTCCCGGTCCGCCGAGCCCGCAACTTGCTCGCCGCGCGTCGCAGGCAACTCAGGCGCCGGAGGTCGCTTAACGACCTCCGTCCTCCATGAGCGCAGGCCTGGGGGTGGCGGGTGAGGCCACCTGTCACCCCAGCAGAAGCAGGCCGGGACGGTGGGGCGACTAGCGCCCCTCCCCCAAACCGGGGCAAGACGGGGACACCGTGGTTCCCAAACCCGAGGGGGCCATCTCGAAACCGGAGATGGCCCAGGGTCAGTCGGGGTGCGAGGGATATGCTCTATGGGCAACCTTACACCCCGGCGTCTGTAGACCCGAGACGGCGTGCGGTTTTAGTCGGTTCAAGGCCGACATAACCGCCCCCGCTGGCACGCGGGGGGGTATCCGAAGGGATTTCCGCACGAAAAAAAAAAAAAAAAAAAAAAAAGGTAGATTTCGATGAAATCGATCTACCTATTGGTTTCTTGACTACTGTCGAATTTAAAAAAAAATTCTTTATAGGAGCTGACCCCCTGAGTCCGAAATGACCACTGGTCAAAAAGTTTATATAAATATATATATGTTTGTATGGTTCCACTTCCCAAAATTTGCGGCACTCTCACGGTCGCATTTTTGCCCTGATCGCTTTCAAACTGCGGTCAAAAATTGCTTCGGTGTAAACTTAGTTTAAGTTCGTGAACGGGTGGAATCCGGCCTAAGGGGACGGTAGGGCTCACTTTTTGTGAAATCAGTTTTTCCTCAAAATTTCACGTTCCATGAAAGATATTCGAACCGTTCTAATTTTATCCCATAGTATACATGAATACCAACAACTTTTAATTATAAACCTATAAGATTAAAACTTTAACTAAAATTGGAGGGGGGAAAAACCAAAATATTTCGGGAAAAAAATCATAACTTCTAACCGGTGAACATTCTTGCCGTCGTAAACATTTTTAATCGATAGCCCATTTTTAAGTCTAAAATGTCTGAAAAGTTTTTCGCTAAAAGTTACCGCTTTCGAGAAAAAAAAATTAAACTGTTTAAAGTCCGTAGTTCTCTATATAAAATAATATTAATTGCTTCACGAAATCTACCTGTGCGTTCCTCCTGCGGGAACAGATTTTTGTGAAATTCTTTATTATTTGAAATAATTATCCCCGATGGACATAGGCTGTGTAAAATACGATGCCTTGAGTTAACAAAAAAAACAAATAAGCGGAAGCCAGAGAGGCCACCCTATTGCCCATTGCTAGTTAAATATAAAGTGAAAGTATGGGGCTCCACCACGATTTGGAACGGGCACAAGTTTTGGACATGACCAAGATTGACGATGATACTGTCATCAACTTGACAACTGTGACAACAGTTTGTTTGAAGTATAGAATAAAATTATAAATGAAAAATGTTTCTAAATCACTCATTGACAATTATTTTTAGTTTAATTTTCTATTAGAGCGTATCTTTATTTAACATAACATAACATAACTTCACGCCTGTATCCCCGAAGGGGTAAGCAGAGGTGTATTACACACTCACGATTCGCCAGTTTAAATTTTATATAGAGAAAAAGATGCTTACGTGGCACCTGCAGATAATATATTGAGCCCGTTAAATATTTATCATTTAGAAACACGCTATTTACTATAATTAGTATACGCGAATAGCCGCTTCTTTGTCGTTGTACTTCTTTTCTCCTGCTTGACCGATCTTGACCAAATTTACCACGGTGATAGTGTGGACACTGAGGAGTGTTTTGAAGCGAGATGGTTCATGTCTGATGGACCGTTGAGGAATAATCACCGAAAAACAGTTTCACGAGCGCGCGGCCTTAACTAAGCGCGCGACCGTAGTAAGATGTCTTATTTACAAGTAAGAGTTGCTCGCTCAGCTCAATTTATTTCAGTGGCACCCTGCACTGAATTCCTAGTATAATCCGTCTGTAACTTACTGGCATTCCAAGGACTAATGGGAGAGGCCTATGTCCAGCAGTGGACTGCAATAGGCTAATTGAGTTGAGTTGAGTTGAGTATACAATGCGAAGATCTTGTGATAGCGATCGAAATAGTATTTGCAAACCCGTAAAATAAAGTTACGTTTAAATACAATTAGAATCAGTCGAAAAACTTAACTGGCCAACTTTTAAAATCACCCTGCATTTTTTTTTCTTTTTTAGCGTTTGAAAACCCCCGCAGGCTTCACCCCATCGGTGCCGACGATGAGGTGGGCGTGTCGGAATCGGACCGACTAAAACCACACGGTGTCCTCCCCAAGTGTACATTGCCGGGCACCCCGGGTAAGCCCTCGAAAGGATAACCCCCGGAATCGCCCTGCAATTCATTAATTTATACTGGAAAATGTAACTTTTACGTTTCGTAATTTACACAGTGTGTTTGATAAACGTTTCCTACTAAATTTTAAAAGGCTCCCTCACATTGTACGTTGTTTTTTTTAAAAAAAAAAATTTTTTTCTTTATGTGCGGAAATCCCTTCGGATACCCCCCCGTCGAGTGGGGGCGGTTATGTCGGGCTTGAACCGACTAAAACAGCACGCCGTCTCGGGTCTACAGACGCCGGGGTGTAAGGTTACCCATAGAGCATATCCCTCGCACTCCGACTGACCCTGGGCCATTCGAAGTGTCCCCTCTGATAACAGCAGAGGGGTACCTGGAGCGGACTCCACCCGCGCGGGCCTTGAAGGCCAGCCATACCCCTACCCCCTCGTGCAATTAGGACACCGGGGCCATATAAAATGTATGACGTATTATCATAAAAGAAAATAGTTTTCAGATGCCACGACTAAGTCTACTGTCTCCATCTTCCAAGAAAAGGAAAACATGGGATCCTGATAAAATGAAAAAGGCAATTGATTAATTACAACAACTATAACCTGGTAATATTACCAGGGTGTCATATTACCCTCACTTGATCTCACATTGCCAAATACGTATGTATTTTTATGAATAAATATATTTTTAATTATTTTGCTGAGATTTATTTGCAGTAAGCCATGCATAGGCGAGTGCGAGTACTTCGGGGTGCGAGGGATATGCTCTATGGGCAACCTTACACCTCGGCGTCTGTAGACCCGAGACGGCGTGCGGTTTTAGTCGGTTCAAGCCCGACATAACCGCCCCCGCTGGCCGGCGGGGGGGTATCCGAAGGGATTGCCGCACGAAAAAAAAAAGAATAAAAAAAGGCATGCATAGGGCAATGAGTAAGGAACACTATAACGTAATTAATAGATTTATAAGCCTAGTATTTTTTCATGAGGGCTCAAAAACAAAGTAGGGGGCCACATTACCACCTTCTCCTTTTATATTATTTTTGTTAGCTGTTCTAGACCTGCAGTTTGGAACAAAAATTGTGTGTATCATTAGTATTTACTGATGTATACTATACATAGAAGTCTGCTCGACGCGACGAATTGCTCAGGACTCAAAGGTTTACAGAAATTTGATCTAACAGGTACCGAACAGATTGAAGTCTCCTGCAGGTTAAGTAACTAAGGTGTCCCCGTCGCGCCCCCGGAAAGAGTGGGGCGTGCGTGACCGGCGGCTTCACCTGTCACTCCAAAGCCTGCGCTCATGGAGGACGGAACGGAGGTCCTAGCAATTATATTGCACTCTTATTCACACACACACACTCACCCTATCACACGTACGCACACAACCTCACATACCACACGTGCTGTTAAAACCACTGCATGGAGTTATTTGATTAGAAACTTGTTTTTACTTGTATATTGTAGTCTAAAACTTGCAATCATTTTATAGTACAATTATTATTGTCAAGTATAGTAAGCCGTAGGACAACGGACTGTTGCTCCTTACTGCAGGTTGATAACTAACCTATCAAGGGAAACAGAACTTCACGCAATAAATTGGAACTGGAAATAGTTGTAAGACCCACCCTGTATTACCATTTGTAACGGCAATCACTTTTTTGAAAGAAATTATTATTATTGTTGTGTTGAATTGAAAATTTAAATTTTAAATTTTTAAATTATTTTTTTTTAAATTTAATTTTAAATTTAAAAATTTAAAAGCCGCTGTAGCCTAGTGGTATGGGTAATGGACTGCTGAGACGAGGTCTCGGGTTCGATCCCAGGTTTTACTATGGCACACACCAATGACTTTTCGATGCTTTTCGAAGTTATGTGTGTATTTATCGCAGGTTTATAAGTGCCCGGTTAATGGCAATAGGCTCGCCACCTATTACATTGGGATCTAAACATAAACTGGCGAAATATGGGTGCTAGCACCTCTGCCTACCCCTTCGGGGATATAGGCGTGAGTTTATGTTATGTATGTTATGTTATGAATTTATTTTTCTCGATGTGTTTAGGACACTTCGGTGAATTTTATGAAATCACGGCCACAGGTTGGTTGTTTAAATCTTCTTGGATAAATTTGCGGACTATGCGACAAGTATTTAAATTGCATTGTCATGTATTTACTTTTCATTTATTATATTAGTAGTCATCGAAAACGTCGTGGCCCGCTTGAATGAGTCTGATGTCATTGGACTAGTGTAATTGTGTATAATATGGCGTGATGTAATTGTCGTTTCGTAAATTAGCGTGAATAATAAGCAACGCTACGTGCTATTTTTAGCATCACTGACCGATTATTTAGCGCCTGACTTCGACGATGCATAATTGCTCAGGACTCAAGGGTTTACAGAAATTTTGATCTAACAGGTACCGAACAGATTTAGTCTCCTGCAGGCAGAAAATCGTGAGAAGTTTTACCCTGTAGAAGACCACATATATTCGTTTCGTACACTCCACACGAGTTACAGTAATTAAACTTTTCATACAAGATGACATGTTTTCGGTGCTTTTGATCTATACTTTTCTCAAAACAATACTGATTTATTAGTTGCTAATCTATAAGATCTCAGAAGAGACACTGGAGAAAGAGACAGACGTAATCCATTTGAAATCTGGATAAAAATTTAAATATCGGTTCAGCCGTTTACGAGCAATCTACTGATATACACACGTACCTTTTTTTTGCGGAATGTCCTCCGATACCCCCCTCCCCCGTCGGCCAGAGGGGGAGGTTATGTCGGACTTGAACCGACTAAAACCGCACGTCACCTAGGGTCTTCAGACGCCGGGGTGTAAGGTGGGCCCATAAGGCATTTCCCTCGCACCCCGGCCGACCTAGGGCTATCTCCGGTTTCCAGATGGCCCTCTCGGGTTAGGGAACCACGGTGTCCCCGTCTTGCCCCCGGAAAAAGTGAGGGGCGCGACGCGATATAAACACGTACCATTTTATTTTTTATTTTTTTCGCGCGGAAATCCCTTCGGATACCCCCCCACCGGCCAGCGGGGGCGGTTAATTTGGGTTTGAACCGACTAAAACCGCACGCCGTCTCGGGTCTACAGACACCGGGGTGTAAAGTTGCACATAGAGTATATCCCTCGCACCCCGACTGACCCTGGGCCATCTCCGGTTGGCCGAGATGGCCCCCTCGGGTTTGGGAACCACGACACAAGAGAATTATATTATGTAGATGACAAATCTATATTCATTCAGTAGTGGATGATTTAAAATAGTTATATTTAGATAAGTAGGTAGAAAACAAATATTTTGCTAATAACTTAACGAAGAAATAACTAATCTGCAGTAAATTTTAAACGACTAAATCCCTGATAACAACAAAATATGTGCATACACGACATTTTCGAATCAATTACGTACAGGACAAGTGCAAAATTTATCATTCTGTTAATACGGTAATATCTCTAAAAGTGGACGATTAGATTGCAGACAGATTTGCAAAGGAATTTAATCCTTATCTTAATAGACTGAGAGATAGATTGGCGAATGCAAAACAAGGCTTAGGTTAAGTTTATATCATGGAAACATACGGAGTACACATAATGATTGTTAAATAATTAGGTAGCATATGTCTGATAGTTACCGGAGTCGTAACTGTATCAGATGACTCACCACCTGCATATTTGCGATAGTACTCAGCGGTGTGGTTTTCACCCACATTACGATAGCTATACTTCTGTTTCATCGATTGGTTCTACATAATAGAGAGCGACTCTATGACCGATTTTTATTCAATTATTCAGGTTTTTATCCAGGCTTTTAGTTAGGCTTTATTCAACGCACGACCTCTGAGGCGTGGCGGTAGAGCATTCGACTGCTAAGTCAGCGTCGGTATTTCTATGTATAATATGTGTTTATTTACATAAAAAAAGTATTTGAGCATGTTTATCCGCTTTCTAGAACCCATATGACAAGCTCTGCTTAGTTTGAGTCTAAATGGCGCTCGTAATGTATCCTAGAATATTTATTCATTTGTTTATTTCGGATACGTTTTCAGAATTTGGTACATCTGAGAAATTCCTAAGCGGATTGGATACCAGTTCAGTTCCCAAACAGGTACGTATATCTTTTTATATTACACCTGTGGTGTTTCTATTTAAGTATGTTTATCTGTATAATGGCACTAAAGTGGAAATTGGATGGCACAAGATAGAGTTTGTTGGAGCGCCTTGGAAGAGGGTCACTGTAAGGCTTTATTCAATTATCCATCTTTGAGTTTAGGTATTGTTTTGGATCCTTGGTAGAATATTTGAGCAGCAGTGATTTATGTAGGTACCTAATTAATGGTAAAATAGTCGTTATCGTCACCAAGCAAGCTTGTATTTCTCTCTTACATAAGAATTTAATAATCATATTAAGCTAATAATAAAATGTAAGGGACATTTAACAATACTAACACACATTAATTATACAAAACTAACACTACTAACAAATTATTATTAGCTTAATATGATTATTAAATTCTTATGTAAGAGAGAAATACAAGCTTGCTTGGTGACGATAACGACTATTTTACCATTAATTAGGTACCTACATAAATCACTGCTGCTCAAATATTCTACCAAGGATCCAAAACAATACCTAAACTCAAAGATGGATAATAAAGCCTAACTAAAAGCCTGGATAGAAAACCTGGATAGAAAACCTGGATAATTGAATAAAACTCAAAGATGGATAATTTAATAAAGCCTAACTAAACGCCTGGATAGAAAACCTGGATAATTGAATAAAACTCAAAGAGGGATAATTTAATAAAGCCTAACTAAAAGCCTGGATAGAAAACCTGGATAATTGAATAAAACTCAAAGATGGATAATTTAGTAAAGCCTAACTAAAAGCCTGGATAGAAAACCTGGATAATTGAATAAAACTCAAAGATGGATAATTTAATAAAGCCTAACTAAACGCCTGGATAGAAAACCTGGATAATTGAATAAAACTCAAAGATGGATGATTTAATAAAGCAAGGTACACTTTTTTAGAACCTGATCAGACCGTCTACGACGAAGATTGATGCGGTTAAACTATAACTAATTACATTATTAGCCGAAACGAATTTAATAGTAGAGAAACTGGAACAATAGCTGTTAGAAACACTAAGTCATACAAGACAGCTATTTTATTGAATTATTAAGACTAGAAACATAACATAACATAAACTCACGCCTATATCCCCGAAGGGTTGTTTTAGGTCCCAATGTAATAGGTGGCGAGCCTATTGCCATTAACCGGACACTTATAAACCTGCGATAAATACACACATAACTTCGAAAAGCATCGAAAAGTCATTGGTGTGTGCCATGGTAATACATGGGATCGAACCCGAGACCTCGTCTCAGCAGTCCTTTACCCATACCACTAGGCTACCGCGGTTATTAAGACTAGAATAAAGACTAAGACTAGAAACGATTTAGCTAATTGAAAACGTGGGTGTCTGTAGATTTGAGCAAACTTAAACATGTCAACAACGCACAGTATACGATAAGAGCTTGGAGTCTGTACTGCCCATCAATGAACAGGTGTTAGTATTAAAAATCCAGGAGTAGAATTGCCTGTTTGGGCTTCCACCACGACGTTCGGGGCCACCAGCCAAGTCAGCCTTTCCTGCAAGCCGTTACACCTATTTCTATACATCTATACATATAAATAAAATTGGAGTGTCTGTTTGTAATATTGAAACAACCGTTTTTACTACATGTACACATACACCAAAATAACATTTTTAAAATTTTTGTCTGTCTGTCTGTCTTTTTGTTCCGGCTAATCTCTGAAATGGCTGGACCGATTTGACGGGACTTTTATTGGCAGGTAGCTGATGTAATAAGGAGTAACTTAGGCTACGTTTATTTTAGATTGGTTAAGTAGAACTGGAGATATGACCAAAAAACGATAACCGACCTCCGCGCGGGTGGAGCCGCAGGCATCAGCTATATACAATAATAATGTTAACAACGTGAATTAACGCGATCCTGTATAGGTACAAAAAAAAGGTATCTGGTACCTTCGGAGAGCGAGGGATATGCTCTATGGGCAACCTTACACCCCGGCGTCTGTAGACCCGAGACGGCGTGCGGTTTTAGTCGGTTCCAGACCGACATAACCGCCTCCGCCGGCCGGAGGGGCCGAAGGGACTACCGCACGAAAAAAAAAAAACAAACTACCGATTTCCTGAAATTTGGGTCCGCAATTGAGGATGTACGTTTCATGGTGAAGGAAGGAAGGAATTATAGATATAAATATAATATATCATCATCATCATCATCATCATCACCTTAGCGAAGTTGCCGGTTGCATGTGAGGCTTTCACGTCAGGTCCTTCTCCTCCTTTTGGTTTGACTGATACAACTTTTATGGAAGCGGCTGGCATCTGACCCCTACCCCGATTGGACAGCCTGCGCCAAAGCCTCATCGTCAGTCAGCAGGTGTACCAGTTTGCAGATGAGGTTGACCTGAGCCCGAAGGTTTTGATAAGGCCCCAAACACCATATAACATAATATAATTGATCCTAATAATACGATTTTGGAAAACGGGAAATCAAAAAGCACCCGTGCGTAGCAGAGGATGGCTTTTTTTTCAACGTGTGGAAACTCCCACTGGCTTCACCCCATCGGTGCCAACGATGGGATGGGCGTGTCGGAATCGGACCGACTAAAACCACATGGTGTCCTCCCCAAGTGTCCATCGCCGGGTACCCCGGATAAGCCCTCGAAAGGGTGGCTAGTATAAAAACATTCAGACAAAATTATTATCCATACATGAAACAAAATCGTAACTAAGTAAAAACTGTACATTGCATATTTTTCCAAAACAAGTTGAATTTCTGAGACGAGCTCAGCCGAATACAAGGGATTTTCGATTTTGCGTTTTTTTTTTGCGATTTTTTGCGATTTTTTCTATATCTTGCAATGGTTCACCCCAACACGAATCTATTACCGAAAACAGCAACTCGATAGCTCATCTCCTTCATACCCAAAACCGTGACAGAAAATTGGCAACGACGTCGACGACAACTCGATAGCAATAGGGCTTTTCTAAAGAAAATCCCTAAAAATAATTGATGTGTGTTCTAGGAGCGATACCGATGCCAAAAATGTGATTTTTAGAATTTTTGTCTGTTCATCGGTTTGTATGTTTATCTGCTTTTAATAATCGATGTCCGAGCATCACTTGATAACTACTAAACAGATTTGGCTGTAATTTTGCATAAACATTCTAGGATATGGTCATAAACTGCGCTATATATTATCACGCTATTATAGATATGATAGGAGCAGTAGAGCAAGATCTGTCTTAACTATTATTGATCACAACTTTATTATTACAAGTAAGATCTTTACGAAAGTTCAGCAGATCTCTGACATGGCCAGACTCTGGACTATAACTGATCACGCTATACCTTAAAGGTAATGAGCAGTAAAATATAAAACTCCACAGAATTACACACGTATAAAAGATAGTTGATTAGAGAAGCATAAGCATTTCATAATGAATATCATCACGCTTTCGATTTCGCATTTCGTTTTCGATGTTACATATTTCTCTATCTATTTCCAACGAACTGTCAATGTAATACAAGTGTACTACATCACCTCATCCAGCTCGTTAAATAAAACAACTTAATACTTACGTGTTAGTATCGAGACTGCAGAAATAAACCTCTACCGACTCGTAGTCACACCACATCATTGATCTATTCCAAACTTAGAGCGTATGAAGTCGCGGCCAACAGCTAGTGGTCAATAAATAGGTATAATATTGCAACTCTAGAAAGGTTATATTTAAAAAATCGAAGTACTAAGCTTAATGGTTAAGGAGTCGACCCTATGTTGAGAGGGTAGGGTAGGGTTCGAATCCTGGCCATTACACTGCTGACGTGAACCCACTCCTAACACAAGAAATTAAGCTTAGCTGGGGGGGTTAGGGGGAATATTAGTAATATCGGTTACTAACACCCTTCAAAACAAAAAAAAAATAACGTCTGATATTAGGTCCTTACATATGAAATTGCCGTTTTTCTTGAAGAAATTGGAGGAAACCCAATTTTCAGTACTAACATTTTTGCATTTTTTTTTAGGAATGACAAATCCAAATTTTATGATTTTGTTTTTGTGTATGAATGAGACAACATTAAGCTAACAAATAGCAACTTTTATTACATTTTTGAAAAGCGACAGCTGTTAAGTAATACGAAATTTATCATCAAAATGGATAGCATTTAGGAAGTACTGTTTTTGAAGATCGAATTAATTTATCAAGCGGCCAATAAAAACAAAATTTAATACAGAGTTGTAAAGTCTTGTAATCAACTTTCAAACAAAATATAAATAACGGAAATAGCTATTAAATTACAGCAATAACGAAGTCATGAATTTGTTAGAAAATTGCGGCAATTTCATAGGTAAAGACCTATTATTTAAATACTACTAAATAGTGAACCTAAAAAATTGGGCCTAATTGTCCATATATAGGACAAAAGCTACAAGCACAACAAGCGGACAAGCCCCAACTCATTTGTATTCAATCCAAGCAACCTGTTTTAGCTCAGAATTCGTTAGCAATGACATCATTCTGCAACAACCAAGTATAGGTAAAAATCTAGCAGATTTGTTCTGAGTTTTCTTTACTTATACAAGAATATCAAATCGAGTTGTTTACTACCGACGATTGTCAAGGCCAAGGCGTACTTTTGACATTTACCGGCCTCTAGAACTCTAAAGCCTTGTGTCTGTGCCTCTATGATATTCATAGACCAATATTATGAACCTTCCTATGATCGATCGTATAAATTTTGCAATTACCAATAATATATTTATACTGAATACATATACGCTTTTTTAACAAAACTTAATAATTACATTTTCCTCAATTATGTAGGTATATAAGGCCAGATTTTGCCACTAAAAATAATTACGCTCAAGTTTAATTAAGGATTCTCACGTTTTTCTCAATAAAAATTGAGAGTAAAATGTGATAACGCAGTTTAATTCAACGTATGGCAGTTATTATCACTGGTGAAATCACTAAATCTTCAATTACTCTAGAAAATTGTTCAGTATTATTGTTACCATGACAGCAGTCCACCACTTAACAACATAAAAAACACATACATAATATATTTACGGGAATGAACGCGCTGACTCAGTCAGCCTGTGACTATGGTCAGTTTTGCCTGACCAAAACGTCAGGCAGTCAATCAACATACCAATACAATGATCGCATAACGTTAATTTTCGTGCCTATATATAATTGTACAAATGTCACCAGTTTCCGGCAATCTTTTTTGCGTACCTATATACGCATCCTCTGCAAACTCGAAAAACTTACCGCGAATTTCAGCGATGTGTGAGTCATATTCCGATCTGCTCCTCAGGTAGTCCTTCCTGGGACCAGATTGCCATGTCTGTTGCTTAAACTCCGAATACCACTCATGTTGCGGAGACGACGCGCGTTCCTCACTTCGAGTTTCTGTGATAGTCCTCCTCACTACCCTCTCATACTTAACAAGGTGGACTCCAGCAGCTAGGTCGCCCTCCTCGACCTGCTGCTCGAACCGCTCGAGCTCCTCAACAGGCTCCACATGCCGAAGTTTCAAGTTAGGAAAATGACTCTCAAAAGTCTTTGTAGGAGATTCAGTGTCACGAGTATGTTTAAGTTTAACTTCAATTTTCGGCGACTCTGGTCGCTGTTTGCGCTGCTCTATACGTCTTTCTATTTCATGAACATCGGTGGTTGCGTCCACCGCATCATTACTAGATTCTCCAACCCATACTTTTTCAAAGAAAGAGACACGGTCCCGAAGACCGCTTTGCGACGGGGAGTCGCGACCGTCCGACATTGCGACATGACCTCTCCGCACGGAGGCTCGCTCGATACTAGCCGACAAGTTGGATTGGAACTTGGAGGCTCAGTGTCGCGCATGCGCTGTGTGTGTCCACGTGTGTACGTAGACATCGCCTAGACGAAGCCGGCAAGCTTAAAGGGTGCTTTCAAATATGCCTTGCTATTGCTGGAAAATTCCGGGAAATGTGCGCTTGCGGGAAATAAGACTGGAAAGTACTGGATTGACTTGTACCATGTACTGTCTTTATTTACGTTTTACTAAATGAAATTAGTTAGGTAAATGATACTGCAGTTTAGTTCAACTTGGTCGTGGCTACTTTCACTGATATATTATAGTTTTAACGGGAATATACAATGATGTTAGAACCGAGATCAACTAAAACTAAGCTCTCTTTTTTTATCTCGTGCGCTATCATAGTCTTCTATCCCATAATCTGGTTTCTTTTGGCTTTTACGGAGGCGACTGCCGTCTAACCTTTCAACCCTGAGAGGAATACCTGCACCAGAGCCTCGTCCGTCAATCAGCAGTTGTACCGGCTTGCAGGCGAGGTTGACTTGGGCTCTTGGTGTCATTTCCTATTCATTGAATAAAACGTGAAAACGCAGTTTAGTTTAACGAATTCCCATTAACAAAATCTAACCTCGAGGAACTACATAACGTAAGACACGATAACGCAGTTTAGTTTAATATTTATTCGCAATTAATTTCACTGGTGAAATCCGACCTTAAGTACAATACCAATTAAAATTATCAAGCACATATGTATATTTGTAAACACATTGTTATTGTATAAAAAAGGTACGTTATCAATGCTTAGATAGTAACTACCATTAGACGATGAAATCACCAAATATATAGGACAAGATAAGAAATTATCAAGTGTTTAAATATACATAAGCTACTGTATATATGGTCTACCTCCCCTCCACCGCGCTGGCCAGCGGGGGCTGTTATGTCGGGCTTGAACCGACTAAAACCGCACGCCGTCCCGGGTCTTCAGACGCCGAGGTGTAAGGTTGCCCATAAGGCATTTCCCTAGCACCCCGACTGACCCTGGGCCATCTCCGATTTCGACAAACCCGAAGGTTTGGGAACCACGGTGTCCCCGTCTTGCCCCGAAAGGGGGGGGGGGGGTAATGGCTGTTTCAACGGCGCCCTCCGTTCCGCAAGGCTCCCCGCAGTTCACGGCGCGGTGGGGCTTTTATTTCTGTGCGTGGTTGTGAGGTTATGTCAGGCTCGAACAAACTAAAACAGCAAGCCGTCTCGGGTCTTCAGATAGGTGTAAGGTGGCCCAAAAGGCGTCGGTAGCTTAGTGGTTAAGGAGTCGACCCTATGATCGAGAGGTCCCGGGTTCGAATCCTGGCCATTACACTACCGAAACCCACTCCTAACACAAGCAATTAAGCTTAGATGGAGGGGTTAGGGGAAATACAATTAGTAATTTCGACTAACATTTAAAAAAAGGCATTTCCCTCGCACCCCGGATGTCCGCTGGAGTTTCTGTGAGACTTCTTTGTCAGGGTATGGCCGAGGTCTCCTGTAATAGACTCCCGTGTCAGTAATTTTAGTCGGATCACACTTTTTTATGTTGGTAACTAGCGGTTTTACGGGTATTTTAATTTATTTATCTACTAGCTGTTGCTCGCGGCTTCGCCCGTGTTGTATTTTGATCCCGTTCCTGCTACCCATGGGAATCTATTCCAGGGATAAAAAGTTGCCTATGTGTGCTTTTACAATCATTCATATTTATAATAATAGGTCTTTACCTATGAAATTGACGAAATTTTCTTACAAATTCATGAGTTCGTTATTCCTGTAATTTAATAGCTATTTCCATTATTTATATTTTGTTTGAAAGTTGATTTCGAGACTTTACAACTCTGTATTAAATTTTGTTTTTATTGGCCACTTGATAAATTAATTCGATATTCAAAAACAGTACTTCCTGAAAAATGCTATCCATTTTGATGATAAATTTCGTATAACTTAACAGCTGTCACTTTTCAATAATGTAATAAAAGTTACTGTTTGTTAGCTTAATTTTATCTCATTCATACACAAAAAAATCATAAAATTTGGATTTGTCATTCCTAAAAAAAAGGCAAAATTGTTAGTACTGAAAATTGGGTTTCCTCCAATTTCTTCAAGAAAAACGGCAATTTCATATGTAACGACCTAATATTAGTAGGATCGGTAGTAGGATTTTTATCGCTTCGCTCCTGCACCCCTCTTCCCTTGCCGCCACACCACCGAACTCTAACACAATTTTTGTTCTAAACTTCTTCAACTAGTATAAAAATACAAGTCTTTACTCAAAACTTAAGCCATACAAATGAGAATATTCAAAACATATCGATTTACCATACTATCAATTACCTTCATATCTAATAACATGAAACAGAACCTCCTATTTCAGTGAGTTTAAGAATCCTGAATAAATTTAGGCGTACGTGGAACCATTGTCGTATATGGGGTACAGTCACGCAGCTGACGTGCGACGGACCTGGCTTGCGTGTACTCATAACTGTCTAGTACCTGAATGACCGAACTATGCTCGGGTTTTTATTTGACGTTCTCTAAAAAAGAAACCTAGCTTTTGTCGCCCCCCCCCCCTTTTTTTTGTGTGGAACTCCCCTCGGATACCCCCCGCCGACCAGCAGGGGCGGTTATGTCGGGCTTGAACCGACTAAAACCGCACGCCATGTCGGGTTTACAGACGCCGGGGTGTAAGGTTGCCCATAAAGCATATCCCTCGCACCCCGACTGACCCTGGGCCATCTCCGGTTTCGAGATGGCCCCCTCGGGTTTGGGAACCACGGTGTCCCCGTCTTGCCCCGGTTTGGGGGAGGGGCGCTAGTCACCCCACCGTCCCGGTCTGCTTCTGCTGGGATGACAGGCGGCTTCACCTGTCACCCCAGGCCTGCGCTGCCCCAAAATCCATCCCCTGGATAACCGAACTACGATCGTTTTTTTTTTCGACGCATTCTAAAAATGAAACTTAGCTAGATCGATTTATCGCCCCAGATACCCCTTGCATACTAAATTTCATGAAAATCGTTGCAGCCATTTGCGAGATTCTGATTATATTATTTGCCGGTCACTATACCTACAGAAAAGTCATCTGAGAGAGGCTCTTTGCTCGCTAGTTTCCCCGCAATGACTGCACAAATACACGCTTTGTAACATGATCAATTATGCCGTGTCAGTTGTAACGTTCAATACGCACTTTATTACTCATTTCTACTACAACTATATTCATATATAATATATGTATATATATACTAGATTGCTATATACATATATATACCAGATAGATTATACATATACCAGCTGATGCCCGCGGCTCCGCTCGCCCGCGCGGAGGTCGGTCATCGTTTTTTGTTCATATCTCCGGTTCTACTTAAGGCCCTGTCTGGACGCAAGCTACCATAATTATGCTTATTTTTTGTTTCTAAGATTATTTCTCTCTCTCTCTAAGATTACTGATGCTAGACAGTTAATTTTTTTTATATATACAGCTAATTATCTAGTGTTCACGCACATCCAAAAACATTTTGGATAAATAGAGCAGTTTCTTGTTAAAAAAATTGCAAAGAAACACTCTTTGAAATAAATTTTTCGTTTCAATTATCTCAATATTTTTAGCGATGACATATATATTTTTTGTTACAAATATAAAGAAAATTTAATCAGCTAGTGGGATATCTACAAATTAACATCCTCAAATCCGTCATATTTTTTAAATGATTTATTTATCTGTTTGATTTGTTTGATTTGTTTGGCGGCAAACCTATTATAGGTGGCGAGCCTATTGCCATTAACCGGGCACTTATAAACCTGCGATAAATACACACATAACTTCGAAAAGCATCGAAAAGTTATTGGTGTGTGCCATGGTAATACCTGGGATCGAACCCGAGACCTCGTCTCAGCAGTCCTTTACCCATACCACTAGGCTACCGCGGTTTTACAAGATTTTACAACATAACCCGAGTATTTTTTTTAATATCGCCACAGCTAATTTACTATTTTATATTTTATAGTAGACTAGATGTCCCCCGCGGCTTCGCCTGTGACATACTTCAATCGCCCGTGGTACCTATTCAACCCATACATGCATTAGTTTCGCAATAATATATGGAAATTTGCCTGATTTGTCGACACATTTGTAATTAAATATTGCGACTATAAATTGAGATGTAAGCTATCCTATCTTTCAAGTTGGATCAAATTGCACACGGTGTGCAAATCAAATTTAAAATCGGTTTAGGAGTCCATCATGGACAAACAACGTGACACGTAATTTTTATATATAAAGATAACGATACAAGAGTTGCTCGTTTAAAGGTATTAGATATATGTAGAAGGTACTTTTCTACTATGAGTCATGATATGTTACACAAGAAGCCAATTTCATTAGTGGAATACTGGAAAGGGTAGCCCAGTTGACCCCATTTACATGGGACCGAAAATAGTTGGCAAAACATTGATGTCAGTATACCTCCGTCTGCACTTTTGGATACACAGGCAGGAGTATACGAATAAACAAGTTGAATTCCTAAGACGAGCTCAGCCGAATACAAGGGATTTTCGATTTTGCGATTATTATTTATTTTGCGATTTTTTGCGATTTTTTCTTTATCTTGCAATGGTTCACCCCAGCACGAATCTATTACCGAAAACAGCAACTAGATAGCTCATCGCCTTCATACCCAAAACCGTGACAGAAAATTGGCAACGACGACGACGACGACGACGACGTCGACGACGACGACGTCGACGACAACTCCTTAGCAATAGGGCTTTTCTAAAGAAAAGCCCTAAAAATGGAAGTTGCTTTATTGGTTTAATGGATTTTTGTAGCAATTATTATGCTAACTTTTCGAATAGATGTAGATCGGAAAAAGTTAATATTCGTACGGGATTGGACGTCCTTTCCGACCGTCCTTTTTTAGGGATTTTCTTTAGAAAAGCCCTATTGCTATCGAGTTGTCGTCGACGTCGTCGTCGTTGCCAATTATCTGTCACGGTTTTGGGTATGAAGGAGATGAGCTATCGCGTTGCTGTTTTCGGTAATAGATTCGTGCTGGGGTGAACCATTGCAAGATAAAAAAAAAGTCGCAAAAAATCGTAAAAAAAAAAAATATTACGCAAAATCGAAAATCCCTTGTATTCGCCTGAGCTTGTCTCAGGAATTCAACTTGTTTTTATTAATAGAGTTTTCATCATCATCATCATCATCATCAACCTATGCTAGTCCACTGCTGCACCCTGTCTTCAGCTTACCGCATCCTGCATATAATAGAATATTAGTAACCGAAATTACTAATATTCCCCCTAACCCCTCCAGCTAAGCTTAATTGCTTGTATTAGGAGTGGGTTCACCTCGGTAGTGTAATGGCCAGGATTCGAACCTCTCGATCATAAGGTAGACTCTTTAACCACTAAGCTACCGACGCTGGTTGTTCACTTTATTATTACTTTATCGTAAAGTTACTGACATAGCTCGCAGGATAAACACTCTGAAGTGGCCATGGGCTGGCGAAACGACTGATGGCAATGACCGCGAGTCGGCAAACGGAAGTGAACGCCTATATAAATCTTTAGGAGGACGCTCTTCAGCGAGATGGGCTAAGAAATTGATTGATTGTTACTATCAGAACTTTCTAGTTTACAAATATAAATCATCCCGTTTTTCTCTATTTTCATAAAGAAAACCATTAATTATTCGTTCTTTTCAATCAGTTCATCAGTTCGCAGTCAGATCTCCATAATATCCTCACTTTCCTCTGTCAGTACTATTTATCTATTCTATGCCTCTGTGGCGTGGCGGTAGAGCAATCTACGTCTGAGGTCGCGCGTTCGATACCTGCTCCGTACAAATATTTGTATACATATACTTTAAGAATTTATCCGCAATCTTGAACCCATATTAGGTACAAATCATACATAGTTCAGGTTTAGATAGCACTGTGTAATATATCCTAGAATATTCATTTGGGAAAAGTCATTAAATTTCCATAATATTATTATACCTTTCTACCATAACCTGAATACTCACCCTCCATAACAAACACCCATTCCCAAAATCAGCTGTTACAATCATCGTTTCTCTCTCACTCTCTTGGCAAGTTGTCAATTTTCCATCTCCGTCACACATCGGAGGGCCAAAGCCCTAGTGCCCTTGATTCGCGACCTCTACGCAACAGACTGTGACCCATATGTTGCCTCCAAATTGTTAGACTGTATCATTGTGGTGTGTATTGGTAGAAATGAGTAATAAAGTACCCACTTTATTACCTACCTACTGAACCTACTGAACGTTACAACTTAAATGGCGTAATTGATCATGTTACAAAGCGAGTATTTGTGCAGTCATTGCAGGGAAACTAGCGAGCAAAGAACCTCTCTCACATGGCTTTTCTGGGATTTCCGCACGAAAAAAAAACATAACCGCCCCGCTGGCCGGCGGGGGGGTATCCGAGGGGATTTCCGCACGAAAAAAAAAAAAAAAAAGGTATAGTGACCGGAAAATAATATAATTTGACAATGGTGTCACTAAACGAAACTAAAATCTCTAAATTCCATAATTTTTTTAAATAAGTAGTACTTATGCTTATTTTTAGGAATTTTCTTTAGCCGCGGTAGCCTAGTGGTATGGGTAAAGGACTGCTGAGACGAGGTCTCGGGTTCGATCCCAGGTATTACCATGGCACACACCAATGACTTTTCGATGCTTTTCGAAGTTATGTGTGTATTTATCGCAGGTTTATAAGTGCCCGGTTAATGGCAATAGGCTCGCCACCTGTTACATTGGGACCTAAACATAAACTGGCGAAACGTGGGTGCTAGCACCTCTGCCTACCCCTTCGGGGATATAGGCGTGAGTTTATGTTATGTTATGTTCTTTAGAAAAGCCCTATTGCTATCGAGTTGTCGTCGACGTCGTCGTTGCCAATTTTCTGTCACGGTTTTGGGTATGAAGGAGATGAGCTATCGAGTTGCTGTTTTCGGTAATAGATTCGTGCTGGGGTGAACCATTGCAAGATAAAGAAAAAATCGCAAAAAAAACGCAAGATCGAAAATCCCTTGTATTCGGCTGAGGTCGTCTCAGGAATTCAATTTGTTTCTATATATTTAGATCGGAAAAAGAGAAAAAGGGACTCGAACCCGCGACCAGTCCCTTACAGGGGAAATGATCTGACCAACTGAGCTACCTAGACACGTAACGTGTCTAGGTGGCTCAGTTGGTCATAGCATTCCAATAAAATCTCTAAATTGAAATTTCGATTTTATCTCGTTTTCCTTGTTCCAGAACGTTTTTTAAACTATTCAATATGATAACGATTTGTAGTTGAAATTTTTTGTCAATTTTGATAACCATATAACAACTCATTCATTTATTTTCAATGTTTTTATTTCATTTTTACAGACATACATACGTACATATACTCACGCCTTTTTCCCTCCGGGGTAGGCAGAGACAACAGCCCATCTGCTTCTGTCCTTACATACATCACGAGCCTCCTTCATTGTCATTAACCGGTTTCGAGTGCTTTTACCTGCCCTTTTATCAATACCTCATTAATTTAATCAGTGTATGTCCTGCGAGATCGACCCCGGCTTGCCTGCCCACTTACATCTGCCTTATATACTTTCAGAACTCAGAACTAGGTTCAGAACTCTCCCGGCCCGCCGAGCCCGTAACATGCTCGCCGCGCGTCGCAGGCGACTCAGGCGCCGGAGGTCGCTCAACGACCTCCGTCCTCCAGGAGCGCAGGCCTGGGGGTGGCAGGTGAGGGCGCCTGTCACCCCAGCAGAAGCAGGCCGGGACGGTGGGGCGACTAGCGCCCCTCCCCCAAACCGGGGCAAGACGGGGACACCGTGGTTCCCAAACCCGAGGGGGCCATCTCGAAACCGGAGATGGCCCAGGGTCAGTCGGGGTGCGAGGGATATGCTCTATGGGCAACCATACACCCCGGCGTCTGTAGACCCAACACGGCGTGCGGTTTTAGTCGGTTCAAGCCCGACATAACCACCCCCGCTGGCCGGCGGGGGGGTATCCGAAGGGATTTCCGCACGAAAAAAAAAAAAAATGGGTCCCAAGCTGGTGGTACATTCCAAACATCTTCTCTATTAAAATTAGGATGATTTTTAATTTCAATAGCTTGAAAGGCAACATAAAATTTAAAGATTTTTTAGTTTATTCCTGTCCTGGATGTTCAATTTTTCCGAATTAAATCTATAGGAAAAGTTAGCTACCTAATTGCTTCAAAAATTCCATTAAATTTTAACTTCTGTTCTTTTAAATTTATTACGAGTCCACCTGGCTGTTCTTTCCAAACGGATTAGCTTGTTTGAACTGACTTCAAATCTAAAACGAGGAATATTTTTTACCTAATTGCACGTAACTTTCAAACCTGCTTATCCCCTCGGGGATACACAGGCGTTAGTTTAAACAATCTTCTCGTAAAGGTGTTTCATAAGTACATCATCTTCGGTCATAACAATGACTACGTCTCATCCTTCCCCTACGTGTGCAATTCAAAACACATGTGTCTGATGCATACCTCTAAGTTCTTATAACAGGTCTTACAAGTCAACTCTAAAATGTTAAAAGGTTCTAAGTAACATTGATAGTACAAAGGAAAATCAATACAATGATAAGTTTTTACGAAGTTGTTTAGAATCTTTTTTCTCTGACAAACTAGCTGTTATTGACAATGTTTTGGATTTTAATCTTCGATAATATCAGTAAGTACACGATGTGAAAATAGGTCGCTTTCTTTCAATAACTAAACCCCGACGCAAAAACGACGGTGTGTTATAAGTTTGACTTGTGTGTGTGTGTCTATGGCATCGTAGCTCCCGAACGGATGAACCTATTTTGATGCGATTTTTTTTCGAAAGTCGATATAATCAAGATAGTTCTAAGCTATAAATGAATTTGTGTCGGGGGGTGTTTTTCACAGACATGAAACACTTATCAACCTCAGTATTTCGTAAGTTTGAATGGTGAGCTCATATTAGCGACTAAAGGACAAAGTGTTTCTCCATCCTACAATACACAACTTTCTGACGTCCTCTGGACTTCGCCTGCTAAATCAGAGGTCGCGGGTTCGATGCCCGCTCAGTGCAAATACTTTACTTTTGTAAACATACATAATTATATCTACATAGAACAATCAGCCCAATGCAAATAAATATACTTATTCATTGTGTACAAATATGACGGCCTCTGTGGCGTAGCGGTAGTGCATTCGACTGCTACGACAGGGGGCGCGGGTTCCATTCCCGCTCGGTGCAAATATTTGTATGCATGAATATGTCTATTTGCATTGGTCTGGGTGTTTCTATGTATAATATATGTATGTATTTACAAAAAAAAAAGTATATAAGTATGTTTATCCGCATTCTGGAACCCATAACACAAGCTAGGTAAACTGCTTACTCTGGGTCTAGAAAGCGCTGTGTAGAATGTCGTAGAATATTTATTATTATTATTTCCTTTATTACATTTTAAACACATATAAATTATATTTTTAAATACATTCCATATATATAAAAAAAAAAAACAAATACATTTAAAAATATAAAAAATAGTAGCCCACCGGCATCGGGAACAGGGACCAAGCTACCGGTGGTTAGGGCTCCAGAGAGAGGAATCTCCTCACAATACGTGCCGTGTCGAGGAGCACTGCCTTCTTATTATTATTATTTTCACTGAGGGGATTCGACCTAGCGACCTCTGACGTATAAGCCGAACGCTCTACCACCACGCTACATAGCTCGTCGCGTATGTATGTCTGGCATCATTCTTCTAGAGATTAGATGTCCAAAGCTTACCTACACTTTGAAGGCCCAAGTGCGCTTACTATTTCTGATTGGTTTGTTGACTTTGTCCCAACTCCAACAGGTAAGCCTGCGCCGGAGCACGTAAGTCATTTCACTGACAATTTTTTTAAATGTTAAGTACATCATAAAATAATTAAATTAAATAACAAGAATGTAAGCGTAAAGTCTATAAATGGTTACTTTCATAAAACTACGACGAAACGAAAAATTTGCTGGTGGTGTCCCACTCTCTAGGTTTTAGTGAACTATAAAAATAATAAACAAACACACACACACACACACCCACACACACATACACACACAAAATCATACACAACACTTATACACACGTCCAGCCACACCCACTCCACACATACTTACACCACAATATGAAGTTGGTATTATTACCTATCTAAATACGCATGGCATGCGCGTTTTTAAAGTCTACGTATTATGTACTTTATGCTAATAAACTTAATGTTCAAGACTAAATATACACGAGAGCTCTGATACCCAAATACCCATAACACAAGTTAACTCTTACCATGGGTACCAGTGGTCAATATAACACTACTTTGTAAATTAGTCTAGGGTATTATTACTAAGTATGTGAATAATTGTAGTGTTTTTTATTATTGTACAACTTTATACTGCAAATAAATATTATCTTATTCTATCTTATCTTAACACTCACGACTAATTCACCTTTCAAACAAAAAAAAATCAAAATCAGTTCACCTGTTCGGGAGCTATGATGCCACAGACAGACACTTATAACACCCCCTCGGTTTTGCGTCGGGGGTTAAAAATGACCTTACTTGCCAGATGGTGAGCTACAGGGGAAGGTCTCAGGAGTGAGGGTCACCTTTGCAGATACAAGTAATGCTATAATTGTGCAAATTTCACACAGGAGACAAGAATTTCCGAAATATTCAGCGTTTTTTTTTTATATTTAGGACACGTCAATTTGACTTCACCTCGCCTAATGGTAAGCTGAAGGTAAAGTCTCAGAAAAGTCTCTCACCATTACATACACGTACCATGTTAACAATGGTGCCACTCAGCTTGACGGCCTCATCAAAAGAGGATTGTCGTCTCAGCACCGCGTGACACCCACCGGTTCCACTAGTGCTGCGACCACAATCCCCCTGCCCGGCTATGCACTTGCTGACCCCTGAACGCAATCAAACCGAAATTGGATTACTATGGAGGGTTTTTCGCAATCGTGCACGGTGGTACCCACCCGGCCGAATTTTGTGACAAATTTGTGTCATCAAATTTCTACCACCAGTAAAAAGTCAGCGACAAATTTTAAACATTTACAATACAAACATGACCTCAAGTAACTTGGGTTTTTTTGGCGCAGACTAATGTCTAAATCGTGTCACGTCCGGGGTCACACAATAAGAATTGCGCTCGTATAAGCTACGCCTCGAATTTTTTATTTAAAACTAGTTGTTCGTGAACGGCTTCACTAGAATACCGACTATTCAAGTGAATTTCCCAAAATT
This sequence comes from Cybosia mesomella, assembly GCA_946251805.1. Lineage (NCBI taxonomy): Eukaryota > Metazoa > Arthropoda > Insecta > Lepidoptera > Erebidae > Cybosia > Cybosia mesomella. Next base: position 2,838,386 of record OX276395.1, read on the forward strand.
TTCTTGGCAGGTGTTTGGATGGCATCAGGGACCGACGGCTGAGGTGCTTCCAGGCTTCCACTTTCCCTACCAAGCGTCCCCTCCAGTGGCCCAAAATGGATTGTTAAAAATTTTACGTCCACTTTGTCCCAACGTGGGGCAAAAAACCCGTATAAATTATTTGTAATATCATTTGAAAACACCCGTCAAAATTCAGCCGTCACCAACCCTAGTAGGGACAAGTGCAGCAACTAAATATATATATATATATATACTATATATATTACCAAGAATTAGCAAGCTGAAGTAGCAGTGGGCCGGCCATATCTCGCAAAGAACCGACAACCGCTGGGGTAAACGTGTTCTTGAGTGGAGACCGCGACTCGGCAAACGTAGTGTAGGACGCACTCCGGTCAGGTGGGATGGCAATCTGTGAAAGACTGCGGGCAGATGCTGGATGCGGCAAGCTGAAGACAGGGCGCTATGGCGCTCATTAGGGGAGACCTATGTTCAGCAGTGGACTAATAGCAGTTGATGATGATGATGATGATGATAATATATATATATATATATATATATATATATATGGGTAAGTTAAACCCGTAGTAGAACTTGCTCCATGTAACCGGTAAAGTGGACGTGAAAATTTTTTAACATTCCACTTTGGCCCACTGGTGGAAACGCTTGATAGGGCAAAGCAGTAGCACCTGTCTCAATGTGTTAAGAATGGTCACCCACCCATACTAAATCTAACCTGGCTAATATTACTTAACCTTGCTGTCTGTTAATCTATTCGGATACCACTTAGCCACGTGCTCAATCCTCAATTATTTAAACCTTAAAATTTAAATGTCATGTAAATGTGAAAGTAAAATAGTTTGTTTGTTGCTCAATCAAGTGACAACGGCTGGATAAAATTTTCTTCTTTCTGAACTCTTTATTCCGGGAATAGGGTATTTTCCAACGAATCAGTATTACGCAGATAGAGCACATGAAAAATATTAAGAAAACATACATACATACATACATAACTTCACGCCTGTATCCCCGAAGGGGTAGGCAGAGGTGTATTACACACCCACGATTCGCCAGTTATGTTAAGGTCTCAATGTAATAGGGGGCGAGCCTATTGCCATCTACCGGGCACATTATTAAGCGAGCGATAACTAATATTTATTAATGCACACATAACTACGAAAACTCAGAGGTGTGTGCCCGGGGCTACTGGGGATCGAACTCGAGACCTCGTCTCTGCAGTCTTATATTAAGAAAAGCTTTCCTTGTCAAATCGATCCATTCATGCCAGGAACAGATTCTGTGCTCATTTAATAGTGTATTTGAATCATTAGCAGCCATAATTTATAAGCAATGACGACCTCTGTGGCGTAGCGGTATTGCATTCGACTGCTACGACAGGGGGTGCGGGTTCGAATCCTGCGCAGTGCAAATATTTGTATGCATGAATATGTCTATTTGCATTGTTCTGGGTGTTTCTATGTATGTATTTACAAAAAGTATATAAGTATGTTTATCCGCATTCTGGAACCCATAACACAAGCTAGTTAAGCTATGTTTACTTTGGGTCTAGAAAGCGCTGTGTAGAATGTCATAGAATATTTATTTATTTATTACAGTTATTTAAGCCATGGATATTCCTATAAAATATTTATGAATGTCTATTAATAGTTACGTTAAGGTGCAATAAGCCGATGTAAATTTAACACTACATATGCACAGTACATGCTAGGCAAAGATTTGCATACGAGATTTAATTAAGGTACGGTTTTCTTATGTTGAAAAGCCTATTTGATTATTATGCCTCACGTGGATAATATCTGCGTCCTTTTTCGTCAATTTTCTAACAAAGTTGTTAAAAGGATATCAACAAAATCTTCTGTCCCTACCGTCACCCTACAAACAAAGGTGAACGATCTGAACTTCGAACGAGTGAACTGAACGAAATTTTGTATACTTTCCCCATCTTCCTCCCCTGCGAAATAGTTTATTTATTTATTGTTTTTTTTTTTTTGCAAATGCAAACTTCATGCTCCAGTAATGAGTAGTGCTGCAGAAAAATTGCAAACAGTTCATCGTTTATAACACGCACGCCAACGTGGCGTATTTGCATAGTATTTACAAGTACATATTCGCAAGTAAGCATTCGACATTTTATTAAGGAACGAGTTTCTTTAGTTGAAATGGCTATTTGGTTATTTTGCCACTGTGGATAATATTTGCGTAATTTCTTATCAAAATCGATTAAAAGATATCTACAAAATCCCCCGTTCCTGCCCTCCCCCCTCAAACAAAGGTGAATGATCTGAACTTCGAAGGAATAAACGGAATGAAATACGGTTTTCTTATGTTGAAAAGGCTATTTGATTATTTTGCCTCACGTGGATAATATTCGTAATTATTGTTATCAAAATCGTTAAAAAGATATCCACGAAATCCCTCATCCCTGCCGTCACCCCACAAACAAAGCTGAACGATCTGAACTTCAAACGAGTGAACTGAACGAAATTTTGTATACTTGCCCCATCTTCGTCCCCTGCGAAATAGTTGATTTATTTACTTATTTTTTTATTGCAAACTTCATGCTCCAGTAATGAGTAGTGCTGCAGAAAAATTGCAAAAAGTTCATCGTTTATAACCCGCACGCCAACGTGGCGTATTCAAGGTCGTTGAACTTTTCCTGTGCCAACTTTTCTTAGACTACCCACATAGTGTTTCTAACTCTAATTCCCTTGATTTAAGAACGATAATTGCAGAAACTTTAGAGTTACATTTTCTTGATCTGAATGCAAAGAGCTTTGAACCTTGTAAAATAAACTTTAAAGACGACTTTTGTAAAAGTATGGTCATATTAGCTATTTGAAAATGCCCTATCAAATATGTAGAAGTGATTTGCTCAGTATGTTGCTAAGTTCAGTATGTCATAACTGCTCAGTAAATGAGTTTTATAAAGTTCTATTAAATTCAATAAAAATTTTAAGCATTTTGTATGCTTACTTTTTCTAAAGATTTAGATCGGAAAAAGAGAACATCTAGAACGCCCTTGTAAGGGACTGGTCGTGGGTTCAAGTCCCGTTCTCCTTTTCCGATCTCAATCTTCAAATAAATTTCATACAATTAGTTGCTTATTTTTCCTATAGATTTTCCTATACAAACAAAAACCATGTTTAAATATGATTGTAAAGTCATACATTGTTTCCGTAGTTCGCAAGAATTACAGTAGATGGCTCCAGCGTCGCATTAAGACGTACATAAAATATCGGAGAATTTCGAACATCTAGGACGTGTCTAGGTGGCTCAGTTGGTCAGAGCATTCCCCCTGTAAGGGACTGGTCGCGGGTTCAAGTCCCGTCCTAGATGTTCTCTTTTATAAAGTTTCACCAAATAAAATCCACGGTCAGCTTAGCCTATAAACGCCTGCGCTACACCAGTGGTTACACATGAGCATTATGGACCCTGTAACAACCTTTTGAAAAACCCTTGTTAAAAAACCCAATCTCGTCTCGTCTATGGAAGAAACCATGGTATCCTCCACGAGAGGAAATAGGGTGGGACTGAGCTGGAATAGCCCGAATGGCTCTCCACAGTACTGGAATGAGCTTAAAAGCAAAAATGAACAAAATAGTTATATTCTTGCTCTCAAGGAGAAGAAGATAGCTTCACAGTCAACCATTTTTCTTTTCAAATTTATCCCTTGCACTTCACTCTAATTTCATAATGTGCCCGGTAGATGGCAATAGGCTCGCCCCCTATTACGGGACCTTAACATAACTGGCGAATCGTGGGTGTGTAATACACCTCTGCCTACCCCTTCGGGGATACAGGCGTGAAGTTATCAATCTTGTAAAAGCCGAAAAAGAAAAACAAATGAAATATTTGGATTTGGCTCACGTGGTTGTCGACATGTGGAGTGTTGATTCGGCAATCATTGTCCCGATAGTTGTTTCGGTTCACGGACTGATTGCCAAGAGCCTCGATCAACATCTCAAGAGGCTCGCGTTAGGCAGTTGGGTGATGCAGAAGGCAGTGCTCCTCGACACGGCACGTATCGTGAGGAGATTCCTCTCTCTGGAGCCCTAACCACCGGTAGCTTGGTCCCTGTACCCGATGCCGGTGGGCCACTATTTTTTATATTTTTAAATATATTTGTCTTTATTTTGTATAGAATGTATTTAAAAATATAATGTAATATGTATTTAAGTGTAATAAAGGGAATAATAATAATAATAATAATAATTTATTAGCCCAAATATACATTACAAATACAAAGATATTATACAATTACAAAGATATTTAGGTTTTTGTACATAGTTATACATCTGCTGCTGAGCTACGTTTGTCACCTGTATTTCAGCACACAGCGTCTTTAAATCCAAAATCATAGTCCGGTATTTAATACCATAATATCATTAAGCTATTAGATGTGTATCATGACTAGATGGGCAAGGAAATTATGTAGAAAAAAATGTATATGTGTATGATGTGTGTGTGTGTGTTATGTATGTTGCATGCAAGTTTTATGTTGGAACAATTATATTAAGTAGCTATATTAGCCGTAAATCACAATTACTCAAGAATTTTCAATAGGTTTTCTGTATCCTCATAAGATAGTTTACTAAGCCATTGATAATTGATTTTCTTGGCCTCTGTTTTATGTAACGGATAAATTTTATTTATTCTATTTAATTTATTGTAAATATAGGGACCTAGAAAAGGGAAAAACCTACGGACAAATGACGTCTTCGGTCTGTGAACTCGGTTAATCACTGCATAATCTCTACGCCTTGTTCACTCTAAGTACGTATGAACTATTATTACGCCTGCTAGAATATGGCTAGCCTAAATAACGTACGTGGTTCTGGCATAGGCTCTTGAGATTTTTTTTTTTTTTTTTTTTTTTTATGTGGTGGATATGCTCTATGGGCAACCTTACACCCCGGCGTCTGAAGACCCGAGACGGCGTGCGGTTTTAGTCGGTTCAAGCCCGACATAACCGAAGGGATTTCCGCACGAAAAAAAAAAAAAAGGTCAATAAAATGTGAGTTGTAGGTTGCCAACAACCGACGCTGAGGTGCTCCCCCGCATTTGTTCTACAGTTTTCCGTATAAAACAATCTGGGCACGCACACCTCCCGCCGAATAACAGTCCTATGAACTACGTAACATATTTTATTAGTAAGTTCAATACAATTGAATTTATTATTACATATGCCGTACAGCATCATAAGCATTAGCAATATACGCCTGTGCTCCAAGCTCAAAATTGTGTAATGCTTGAGCAGTTCTGTATAAGGAATCCTACTATGAAAGCACTCGTAATTTGATTGCGGGGATCAGACCACATTCGCTCTCATAAAAGTAAAGATAAGCCATATCAAGAAAAAGAGTAGGACAGCGACCTGGGCTCCGAAGTGCAAACTTTAGATACTATCAGGACTAACAATAAAAGGAATTATGAGAATATTGAAGAATAGTAGACATAATACTAACTAGGTCTGCAAGGCGAATCGCTGCTTGCAATGTTGAGCTGAGTGAGACATCGTTATTTGAACAGTGATCATTCCTTCGTGGAAAGTCCGATTTTGAAAATTCTTTTTGAAAGTCACAACTCTGGACATGCTTTCTGAGCGTGTAAAGTTTGGTCACTGTGTCTCGAGCGGTTATTATGTAATTCCATCTGGATTTTTTTTAATGGTGATCATTCCTCTGTGGTAGAATTAATTTTTTCAAAATATATCCATAAACCTTCCTCTGATTGACCTCTTTAATCATGCCAAATTTGGTTCTGATTGGATTAGTAGTTTAGGAGGAGACCTGTGACAAAGAAAATCCTGAAGTCTGGTATGAGGAGCTTTCGCTCGACTTCGTCTCACTCAGCTCAATAAATAATAATAATATCATTTATTGCAGACCATTTTAAGTCCATAGTGACTAACACTATGGACTTAAAATATTAGTAACAATCTGCTTAGAATTATGTTAGTATTATAATAGTAATAATAAATAATTTATTTCAAGTTACCAAGACTCATTTGAATACATTAAATTAAATTAAAATTAGATTGAATTGCAGTCACATTATAATATAATATTTGTCGTAGTCTTATTACTTATTTCAAAACATGCATGTCATTAACAGAAACAAAAGCAAATTGTTAAAGATAAAAACAGATTGTTAGAACATCAATAATTACATTAAAATCATCATGAGTTGTCACCAATGTTTTTGGATAGGGCAACACTGAATTATTTTTAGACTGCGATTTTTATACGACTATATCGTTGTAGGGCAGTTTGGCGCCACTTGGCATACTAACATATGCGTGGGTTGTACAAGTGGTAACGTCACAGCACTCACCCATTATTATAGGCGCAGTGTATGGACATACTACAGATTAAGTCAATGAGGTAGGTACTAAAAGTGCGGGGTGCGAGGGAAATGCCTTATGGTTATGTTATGGGTATGGTATTGGTCGGTTCAAGCCCGACATAACCACCGCCGCTGGCCTCCGTGGGGGATATCCGAGGCGAATCCCGCACAAAAGAAACAAAAAGTAGTAAGCGCCCTAGTAAGAAAATAATAATTAAATAAATAAATGTTTTAAGACATTCTACAGAACGCTATCGAGATTCAAAGTAATAATAGGTTAACTAGCTTGTGTTATGGGTTCTAGAATGCGGATACTTATATACATGTTTTTTGTAAATACATACATATTATACATAAAAACATCCAGTCCAATGGCAATATATATATATTCATGTATACAAATATTTGCATTGAGCTTGAGATCCCTTGTCCGCCCGCGTTGTCAAGCCCAATGCTTTATTTGGGGATCTTTATGGTCGTTTATAGAGAGGCGTTACTTAAATTTCAAATTGTTTCTTTTTTGTGAATAATACCTGTTAAGATCGGTTAAAACGAAATAGCGTTATCACAGTTTACTCGGTTCTCATTGAGCAAAACGTGACAACTCTATTTGTTTTTATTTACATTTCATTCTAGATGCTGTCGATCCTGAAATGGTGGCCTCTTCTTTGGGGTTCTTGAGGGTTGCTTGCTTGTTCAAAGAAACACGTGTGCGGGTAGAGCATGCTAATTCGTTATCGTGCGACAAAGGAAGTACCGAAAGCTTGGTTTGAGATGGTATTGTTGTACCATATGTGGGTGACACTGCAGTCCAGCACGTGTTGTTCTAAGTAGGAAGGTAGACGGTGGGATTAGTTGAAAGCTCGAGGCAGTGGAATACTACGCAATTGCAGAAGTGCTAAGGTGCCAGTAACCTCAGGACTTCTAATGATACGGACTGCACGCTGCTGCAATCTGTCGAGAGCTTCTAATAAGCACTCTGCAGAGCCAGAGCAGCCATCTAAGATAATTCTACGCCTAAAATATGTATAGAAATATTCTAAAACAATTTCTTAACATACTATGGTATCGAGTACTATAAGTACTCACATACAAACACATAGATATTACAGACAGACATAGGTAGATATGTACATCTCAGACAATGAGATGTAAGTGTCGTATGAGAAACCGGCCTGACTGGATCAGCACACTTTTGAAAAACATCTACATTATATTTATATGTATGAGTTTAGATTTAAGCTGTGCGCCGTGAGTTCTTTGTAAGACGAACACATTTTATTTATTATGTTATAGATTTCAATAAAGTTTCAGATATTTTATGTTGTAGTTGAGAGTTTAGTAGTTAATTTATATCAACACTATCTTAGATAGCCCCGATTGCGTTGCGATCCTGGGCGTGGACGTTCTTTCGCTGGAGACCATGGTGAGAGCCGTGGTCTCTGACGGGAACAAGTGGCATGCCGCTAACTCTTTCTGCGAGCAGGTAATGTGCGCGAAAGAGGCGGTGGAGAGGGAACTGGAAAGAACCCTGCCCCCAGAGTTCCGCAGTCTGTTGGGCGTACGCCGCAGACTCGTCTACGCCCGGGACTACCGACCTCCATGATCGGGGCCTGAGGACGGCAGTTGGCCGACTCGCTGACCTTACAGAAGATGGAGCCAAGATGGAGGCGTGTCGTGTGTATCCTACACACGCCTGCCAACTCACCGTCGCGGGATAAAATCAGACCCCATAGGAGAGGCCGCGATGGCGGCCAAAGTCTGCCGGTAACCCTGGGGTTATCCTTTCGAGGGCTTACCTGGTGTGCCCGGCAATGGACACCTGGGGAGGACACCGTGTGGTTTTAGTCGGTCCAATTCCGACACGCCCATCCCATCGTAGGTACCGATGAGCTGAAGCCGGATATTTTGCGGAGTTCGTTTAAAACCTTTTTATCCCGATAAAAAATTTTCATTGATGTCTTGACCTAATTCTCAAGTCCAGATAGATCGATAGTTATATCATAATGTATCCGAATCCGAAAGTAAGCATATTTTTTGAAAATAATATGTATCGAGACTAGAAAAAGTTCTTTTAGTCCTATGTATAAGATTTTTACTAGTCCGATTGTCACCCTCGCTCGTAGCAGTCTGACTCGAGTAGATAATTAAACGTAGCCCAATTCGTAAAATGCCTAGCATTCTAGAAAAGGTTTTCGTAAAATGACTAATTGTTAAATTGTTACAATGCTAAGACGACAGCGTACTCTTACTTCCAAGAGTTCCAAGTAGTTTCACGTAGCGTGGAGAAGCCGCCCATAATGGATGTGTCTCTCGCGCACACTATTATTTTATTACAAACTTTATTACCGAAACTGATATAAGATATCTCAATATCATGTTTGAAGACCTAAAAAAAATTGAGTTCGGGGAACCCCCAAAATTTATTGTTTTTTTTTCTATTTTTGTGTGAAAATCTTAATGCGGTTCACAAAATACATCTACTCACGAAGTTTCGGAAAAAAGTGACTTTGACATACGGACGGACAGACAGACAGACATGACGAATCCATAAGGGATCCGTTTTTTGCCATTTGGCTCCGGAACCCTAAAAAGTTACTTCGTTTCTGGAAGTATTCCATTAATTGGGCAGCTTAACATTATAAACTATAACATACACGATGTGGAAGCCGACTAGCTCAATCCGCCATTTGGACAGCGAAGCTTGCGCGACACAATACAAGACTAAACTTTCATACCTACCTCATGGAGGTCAACGGCCTGCAAACTCCGTAAGCATTTCAAAATGCTGTGTGTATTTCTGCTTCAGATTAATAAGGCTTACATAAACAGTTCACGGGTTGTGTCGGAGTTAAATACTTATTTACGTTCATGAGTCTGTTTGTTGCATGTGCTGATCGATGCTCCACATAACCAGTTTAGTCAGTGTATGTTTAATAACAAATATTATTAGACTCTACCCGCAACTTTGTCTGCGTAGACTTAAGAATTGGGTCTATTAAGTAATAATATACGTCCTAAGTCTTGACATTTATCGGGGTCAGACTCTCATCATCATCATCATCAACCTATGCTAGTCCACTGCTGGACATAGGTCTCCCCTAATGAGCGCCATGGCGCCCTGTCTTCAGCTTGCCGCATCCAGCATCTGCCCGCAGACTCTAATCGAAACTAATTGGGGATATGTATGGAAGGCCCGGTAAAGACCTTCGGGGCCCAAGGAATCCTCACCTGCAAGCTGGTACATCTGCTGATGTACGAAAAAGGCTTTGGTTTAGGTTTTCCTCTCGGAGTTGGGTCGTCAGACGGCTTTGACTTCCACAAAAGCCACGATAAGCCAAATCACGAAGTTGCGAACCACGAGCTCTAAAGTAGGTACAAATTTTGGATTCAACCGGGACTAACGCTGGTGATCACCACTTTAGGTCTTAAACTTTAAATTAAAAAAAATATATTTAAAAATGAGAAATATTTGCTCTGAATTGATCTGCGGGCCGATCGCCGTAATTTTATGCAGCGCGTGTTGACTGCGTTTGCGTCTTAACGCTTGATTTCGTATTGCCGTAATTAAGTAATGGCGCACACGTCACGCACACGTCACGCTCACCTAAACGCAGTGCACCGCCGTATTGTCATAATAGAACGTCACTTGCGCGTATTTTGTATCGAACAAAAACGGTATCGCGCTAAATTTTGACATTTCATAAATGTCAAACGAAATGTCACTTTGCAGTGTTTATTACTTCTTGATCAAGTGGAATTGATTTATTGCCAAATAAAAATCATTTTAAAATAAAACTATTTTTAACGGATTCTTTCGGGATTTATTTGATGTTATTTCATTATTTACATTGAACAATACTTCATGGCACTGCGAGCTCATCCTGCGTAAATAGTAACACCAACAATTCAGCATAATTCGGGTACTTTGAGATAACTTACACTTCAAACTACAAGAAAACAACCATCTTTAGTCTCCGCGTGACCATGGCTGCTGAAAACCAACCGAAACGTCGGGATCAATGTAAAATATAAAATAAACATCAAATAAATCGCAATTGAATCCGTTAAAAATAGTTTTATTACAATGTGTGACATTCAGTGGCGTACGTAACGTGAGACGAGGTCTCGAGTTCGATCCCCAGTCGCCCCGGGCACACACCTCTGACTTTTCGTAGTTATGTGTGCATTAATAATAAATGTTATCATCGCTCGCTTAATAATGTGCCCGGTAGATGGCAATAGACTCGCCCCTATTACATTAGGACCTTAACATAACTGTCGAATCGTGGGTGTGTAATACACCTCTGCCTACCTCTTCGGGGATACAGACGTGAAGTTATGTGACATTCGCGTAAACTTCCGACAGTATCATAAAAATCATTTGCTCAGAGTATTCAGTAAGTTCTGAGGGTGACTGTACAATGTTTTCGATTAATAAAAGCCCCTGTAAAATACAAGGTCACTATAACCGTGATCTTCAGCAACCAATGAACCGATGACATAGCTGATAACTCACAGTAAGCTTACAGAACATTCCAAAGACGCGTTCCTACTCGTAAATGCCAGAAGTCAAATGATTTATTGTTCGCACAGTGAAATACTAGACAATGGTTTTATATTTACAGTTATGCTGAGAGGCTGGGCTAAGCTCTTTGTGGAGCGTGGGTAGTAAACATTTTAAAAGTTATATGCAAATCTTTTTAATGGAAATTAATTACAGCTTTCTCAGAGACATGAATAATAATCTTCGGAAGGTATCGTGAAAACCAAGTATTATTTGGTTTCTAAAACACCATGTATTGCATTTCATTTAATTGTACAAAGATTGTGGTGCAGCGGTACTGTTGCCTGGGTCGGTGAAAGTGTTTATTTTATTTTTTATTATATTTTTTTAAATTTAATATTATAGGTAGAAAAACAGACAACAGATTGAGTAAATACACAATGTTACTACAAACTAAACAACTTTTGTAAATTTGATGTCCACTCACATTTGTACACAGCATTTCTGGCTGGTTTACAAAATATTAACTAGTAATAATGACCTAAACTTAAGTATCAACTAGTAGTAGCTATACACATACTAAAATGAATGACAAAAAATAAAATAAAGATGTTATTCTGGGGTCCGAGGATATGCTCTATGGGCAACCTTACACCCCGGCGTCTGCATACCCAAGACGGCGTGCGGTTTTAGTCGGTTCAAGCCCGACATAACCGCCCCCGCTGGCCGGCGGGGGGATATCCGAGGGGATTTCCGCACGAAAAAAAAAAAAAAAGGCTGCACGCCTTCACCGCATATTATCTTTTTAAATTCATAAAAGCATAAAGGCTTAAAGCTTAAAGGGTTGCATTTTAGGGAATGACGGCCTTTAGGGCGCGGGTTCGAATCCCGTTCAGTGCAAATATTTGTATGCATGAATATGGCTAGTCCTCTCTAGAGGTCATGACGGCAGTCGATTCCATATAAACCAAATCAAAAGGATTAGGAGTAACCGGACTGTAGCGAGGCTGTCCTCGGAGCCTGAAATCCGGTTACTCATTCTCCCAGTTGCTAAGATTATGCTGATCGAGCATTACGAAGTGTACAAAAAGTATGACTGAAATTATAGATAGCAAATGGTGAGTGCTGGTGACGGTAGACGCTCCCGTAAAGGCCAACTAAACCGAAAAATGGATTTTTGGATAGCGGACCCCGGGCTCCAAAGAACCAGGGATTGGCGCTCGATAAAGAAGCCTTTTGCAAATTTCTCTCAATATTTTCGTCCATTCTACCCGCGCCGCGCTGTTTCGGTAGAGTGGTGTAGTACCATGACAAAATCCATAGAATTTCAACCGCGATAGGTCAGTCTTACAGATTTAACTACCTTTTTTTTCGTGCGGAAATCCCTTCGGATACCCCCCCCCCCCCCACCGGCCAGCGGGGGCGGTTATATCGGCCTTGAACCTACTAAAACCACACGCCGTCTCGGGTCTTCAGACACCGGGGTGTAAGGTTGCCCATAGAGCATATCCCTCGCACCCCGACTGACCTTGGGCCATCTCCGGTTTCGAGATGGGCCCCTCGGGTTTGGGGGTCCGTGGGGTGTCCCCGTCTTGCCCCGGTTTGGAGCTATATATATACTATAATATCCATATCAGCGACGCACTAAGCCATTTAAATAAAGAGACGCATATATCTTTACGCCTACGTATAAACGGTACGGTCAGAACAAGAGCAGATAAAACGCAGATAGCCATGGACCGGTCTGACGGGCTGGACTAGAAATCCGACCGCCTTTGTTGGTGCTAGGTCAAGAAATACACGTATAGGTTCTAAATGTAAGTAAGCTGTTTCGTTCTTAGTGTATGTTTGTTAGAGCAGTTATTTGTTGGAGGGCAGACGCGTCATTTTTGCTTAACATCTCGGCGTTTGAATAAAGTTCTCGATAATAATATATTCTATATCTTAAGAGATTTTGCAGTTGTTGGTACACAATCTGAAAAGAATTAACAAAATACTTGAATTAAAAAAATCCGTTCCCGCAGGGGGAACGTACAGGTAGATTTCGTGAAGCAATTAATATTATTTTATTAACATGTTTAATATTTTTTTCTCGAAAACGGTAACTTTTAGCGAAAAACTTTTCAGACATTTATTTTAGACTTAAAAATGGCCTATCGATTAAAAATGTTTCCGACGCAAGAATGTTCACCGGTTAGAAATTATGATTTTTTTCCCGAAAAATTTTGGTTTTTCCCCCCTCCAATTTTAGTTAAAGTTTTAATCTCATAGGTTTATAATTAAAAGTTGTTGGTATTCATGTATACTATGGGATAAAATTAGAACGGTTCGAATATCTTTCATGGAACGTGAAATTATGAGGAAAAACTGATTTCACAAAAAGTGAGGCCCTACCGTCCCCTTAGGCCGGATCCCACCCGTTCACGAACTTAAACTAAGTTTACACCCAAGCAATTTTTTACCACAGTTTGAAAGCGATCGGGGCAAAAATGCGACCGTGAGAGTGCCGCAAATTTTGGGAAGTGGAACCATACATACATATATATATATATAAACTTTTTGACCTGGTGGTCATTTCGGACTCAGGGGGTCATAACTAGACCTCCTATGAAGATTTTTTTTTAAATTCGACAGTAGTCAAGAAACCAATAGGTAGATCGATTTCATCGAAATCTACCTAAAAGGCCGGGGTGCCCGGCAATGGATACTTGGGGAGGACACCTTGTGGTTTTAGTCGGTCCGATTCCGACACGCCCAGCCCACGCCTCATCGTCGGCACCGATGGGGTGAAGCCCGTGGGGGTGTCCACACATAAAAAAAGCCATAAACAGTAGGTCTCTTTTGATTTGAAACGTTTTTTTTTTTGTATTTAGGACACGTCAATTTGACTTCACCTCGCCTGATGGTAAGCTGAAGGTAAAGTCTCATTAAAGAGGGTCACCATTACATACATGTACCATGTTAACAATGGTGGCACTCAGCTTGACGGCCATCAGAAGAGGATTGTCGTTGCAGAACCGCGTGACACCCACCGGTCCCACTAGTGCTGCGACCACAACCCCCCTGCCCGGCTGTGAACTTGCTGACGCAAGAACGCAATCAAACCGAAATTGGATTACTATGGAGGGTTTTTCGCAATCGTGCACGGTGGTACCTACCCGGCCGAATTTTGTGACAAATTTGTGTCATCAAATTTCTACCACCAGTGTGTCCCACCAGTACGTCGCGTCGGGAAGGAAACTGAGAGTTGGTCTAAGACTGACATGCTTCGGTTTTGTTAAGCGTTCTAACTTACTCTTTTCCAAACGTGTCAAATATATATATATACGTAATATATATGTTCTACGACATTCTACACAGCGCTATTTAGACCCAAATTAAGCATAGCTTAACTAGCTTGTGTTATGGGTTCTAGAATGCGGATATTAATACTTTTTTTTAAATACATACATATTATACATATTATGCATGCCCACAAATATTTGAACTGAGCGGGAATCGAACCCACGACCTCGGACTTAGCAGTCGAACGCTCTACCGCTAGGCCACAGAGATCGTCAATCAAAAGTTGGGTAGGTTGCATTCAAGTAATGCTCGAGAAGGAGGCGGCGGCGGAACGGGTCCGCAGAGACTCAGGCGTCGCAGGTCTCTGAACGACATTTGTTCTCCATGAGTGCAGGCCTGGGCGGACAGGAGGAGCCGCCTAGCAGAAGCGAGTGGGCCGGCGGCGCGCTTTGCGCCCTCTCCCCCTATTTCTGGGTGCAGGACACCGTGGTTCTCAAACTCGAGGGGGGCTATCTTGAAACCAGAGATGGCCCTGGGTCAGCCAGGGTGCGAGGGAAATGCCTTATGGGGCCACCTTGCACCCCGGCGTTTGAAGACCCGAGACGACATGCGGTTTTAGTGGTTTGAATCCGATGTAACCATCCCCGCTGGCCGGCGGGGGGTATCCGTGGCGATTTCCGCAAGAAAAAAAAAAGAGTATATTGCATGCAAATCAATATACCTAGGTGCCCGCTGCAGAATTTACCCTTCTATTTTTTCCCTTCTTTTATATACATAATGGACATGTCAATATGACTTTACCTCACCTGATGGTAAGCTAAAGGTAAAGTCTCAGGAATGGGAGTCACCATTACAGACACCGATAATGTTACAATGGTGGCCTTGAGCTGGACGGCCTCATCAGATGCTTTTTCACGCTCCACTCAAAGGACCCGCGACTGTAGGAAGGAGGAACACGTGAGCTGGTGAAGAATTCTAAATCTTGCTTGTGCGGCAAAGAAAAGAGGCGCCAAACCACTTGGTTCTTGATGGAATGTTGCACCTTGTGAGGGTGATACCTCAGCCTTGCACGTATAGTCCTATATAGGAAAGGAGAGGATGGAACCAATTGAAAGAGCTTATCAGAACACTCGCCATGGTAGAAGCAGAAAAAAATACCAAAGAGGCAATATCTCTACGCAACTGCACGGGCCCAAGGGTGTTGGTGACCTCAGGACTCCCAATAATGTGGATCGCACGTCGCTACCACTTTTGGAGAGCATCTCGTAAGTACTGTGCAGAGCCATCCTAGAGATGAGAGTAGTATTTCACGCTAGAACAGATTTGTGTCTTATGTTGAAGGTACCGCTGCTCTGGCGTCAAAAATTGCCTTAAGTAGCTGTATGTAGCTTATCTTGACTTTTGTGGAAGGTGCTGTCATCTGTCCCCCCCCCCCAACACTAAGGCGAAAACCTGTGCCAGAGCCTCATTGTTTTTTTTATACCACTGCCCAAATGATGGGAAGCGGTTACCGTGGCCTATGGACGTGTGCAACACCAGGGGCGTCATACTCGCACTGCCGACCCTGTAAAAACCTTCTAATGCTCTTCTTAAAGACCCCATATTGTAGTCGCTTGGGAAAACCACAGCAGGGAGCTCATTCCACAGCCTGACGGTGCGCGGAATAAAGTGCCTTTCATACCTAACTGTACGCACCGTTTCCGGTCGCAACATGTGAGGATGAATTCCCTGTCTGTGGCGAGCGGTGCGATGATATAATGTGGCCGTGGACATCATATCATACAATTCTTCTTCGCCTTTACAATGGGGTGTGCCCATTATAAAGGCGGTAGAAAACGCACAGGGAGGCGAAATCTCTCCTAAGGTTAAGAGGTTCTACACTGCCTGTAAGTATGGGATTGTCGACGATCCTCAGCGACCATCTTCGCACCGAGTCGAACGGGTCAAGTTGGTATGTAGGTGCTCCGGCAAAAAGGTGACAGCAGTACTCATCCGTCAATCAGCAGATTTACCGGCACGCAAGTGAAGGTCTTGCTGTGCATGGGCACGATATTCGGGGCCCAACACAACCTCACTAGCAGCAACATTGAAAAAATTCTAAATATTTGAAGAAAACACATTCATAAACCATACTCCAAATTACTAACATCAGTTGGCAAATCGTGAACTCGGAGTAATTCCAACTAAGGAGTTAGGTCATCTATGTGGGCATATATAGTTTCAGAACGTGACTGCAACTGGCTGGAACTCACGCTCCGAAAGGAAATACTGTGTGCGCGGGAGCACTAATGTTAGTTTTGTTTTAGATTAACCGTTCTATGTTGCAGTTAGGATGCTGGACATAGTCGTGGACGGAATTTGCATGTAGGTACATTCAGCGATTAAAATAGCTCAATAGTTTTCTACTTAAAGATCATGTGAGCTCTAAAACATAACATAACTTCACGCCAGTATCCCCGAAGGGTTAGGCAGAGGTGTATTACACACCCACGATTCGCCAGTTATGTTAAGGTCCCAATGTAATAGGGGGCGAGCCTATTGCCATCTACCGCGCACATTATTAAGCGAGCGATAATTAACATTTATTAATGCACACATAACTACGAAAAATCAGAGGTGTGTGCCCGGGGCGACTGGGGATCGAACTCGAGACCTCGTCTCAGCAGTCCGTTACGTACGCCACTGGACTATCGCCGCTAAACCCTTTTTGTACAATAAGTAAATATTCTAGGAAATTACACGTAGTGCTATCTAAACCCGAAGTAACTATATATTACTATACTCGCCATGAAAGAAGCCTTAAAATACTATCAGAGGCAACTTGTTTACTCCAAGACTCTAGGGTGTGAGAGAGCTTATAATAAGTACTGTTTTTTTTTAAGTGGCGATAGCCCAGCAGTGTACGTAACGGACTGCCGAGACGAGGTCTCGAGTTCGTTCCCCAGTCGCCCCGGGCACACACCTCTGACTTTTCGTAGTTTTGTGTGTATTCAAAATGTTGATTATCACTCGCTTAGTAACGTGACCGGTAGATGGCAATAGGCTCACCCCCTATTACATTGGGACCTAAACATAACTGACGAATCGTCGGTGTGTAATACAACTCCGCCTACCCCTTCGGGGATACAGGCGTGAAGTTATGTTATGTTTTTTTTTCTTGTGGAAACCCCAACGGGTTTCACTCCGCCGGTGCGAAGCGGTGAGGTTAGTCACGGGTATGTCAGAATCGAATCGACTAAAACAACATGGTGTCCTTCCCAAGCGTCCATTGCCAGGCACCCCGGATACCCCTCGAAACGATAATCCAAGGTTGCTGTCGGACTTCGGCCACCATCGCGCCCTCGCCCTAATAGACAGAAGTTCATGTAGGTAAATCAGTACATCTGTCTTGAATTCAAATATCAATTTTTAGGGATTTTCTTTAGAAAAGCCCTATTGCTATCGAGTTGTCGTCGTCGTCGACGTCGTTGTTGCCAATTTTCTGTCACGGTTTTGGGTATGAAGGAGATGAGCTATCGAGTTGCTGTTTTCGGTAATAGATTCGTGCTGGGGTGAACCATTGCAAGATAAAGAAAAAATCGCAAAAAAAAAAAACGCAAAATCCGGTCATTGCATATTTTAACTATAAAAACTAGTAAGGTACATACTCGTTTTTTATGCATAAATGTACATTTTCGCCCAGTGTTAATAATATTTATTGAGAAGTGCGTGCGAGTGTAAGTACGATTTCGTTTTTATGTATCACAGTGTATGAACTGCGTGGGATCCCTGATTTACGAAACAATAAAGTGCGAACGAAGATTAAGGGTGAATTTCCCCAGTGAACATTCATTCAACTAAACTGAGGTCTGACGTTTTATTAAATGAAATTCATTGACAAAAAACCAGCTGAGTGCCAATCCCGAGAGCCACTCTCTACTCCTCCATAATTGGTTTATCTTGGCTTTTACGGGGGCGACCCCAAACTCCTAAAGGAAAGTCTGCGCTATAGCCTCGTCCATCAATCAGCAGGTGTACGGCTTGCAGCTGAGGTTGGCATGGGTCCCTAAGAGCTCGGTGAGGCCCCATATACCCAGCATACTATAATGGCATGTATTATTATGAAGATATTGACACTTTCCATGCATCTCTCATGCATATTTTATACTATAGATTTAGATCGGGAAAAGAGAACATCTAGGACGGGACTTGAACCCGTACCAGTAACCAGTAACTTACAGGGGGAATACTCTGACCAACTGGGCTATCTAGACAGATATTCGGAACTCTCCGATATATTATATAAGTCTCGGGGCGACGCTGGAGCCATCTACCTTTATTCTTGCGAACCACGGAAACAATAAATGACTTTACAATCATTTTTAAACATTGTTTTTTTTTTCGGTTTCTAATCGTGATGAGTTATATTAAGGGTTATATCAAGGTAATATTTATCTTAAAACGCGTGTATTGTAAAACATGACATATCGCCTGACGACGAACTAATAGCCCCTGATAAAATATTATAGCAATGACTTGCTAATACAGTTTTGAACCATATTGCATGTTTATAGCGCATAGTTAGATCAATATACTCCTTTTAGGGTTCCGTCGCCAACTGGCAAAAAACGGAACCTTCGTTCCGTTTTTTGTCTGATTCGTCATGTCTGTCTGTCGGTCCGTCCGTATGTCACAGCCACTTTTTTCCGAAACTATAAGAACTTTGCTGTTAAAACTTGGTAAGTAGATGTATTCTGTGAACCGAATTAAAATTTTCACACGAAAATATTTAGAAAAAAACAATAAATTCTGGGGTTTCCCTATACTTAGAACTGAAACTCAAAAATACTTTTTTCATCAAACCCACACGTGTCATCTACGGATCATCATCATCTATATGGATAGGTCTTAAATTCAAAATTGATATTGAGGTTTCTTATATAATTTTTTTCTAAACTGAACTGAGAGCTACACTATGCACGCTACGTATAGTATCGTATCTGCATTTGTAGCCATATGCAGATACGATGCAGAGTAACCCAATTAAAAAAAATCCGTTCCCGCAGGGGGAACGCACAGGTAAATTTCGTGAAGCAATTAATATTATTTTATATAGAGAACTACGGAAACAGTTTATTTATTTTTTCTTGAAAACGGTAACTTTTAGCGAAAAACTTTTCAGACATTTATTTTAGACTTAAAAATGGCCTATCGATTAAAAATGTTTCCGACGCAAGAATGTTCACCGGTTAGAAGTTATGATTTTTTTCCCGAAAAATTTTGGTTTTTCCCCCCTCCACTTTTAGTCAAAGTTTTAATCTTATAGGTTTATAGTTAAAAGTTGTCGGTATTCATGTATACTAGGGGATAAAATTAGAACGGTTCGAATATCTTTCATGGAACGTGAAATTTTGAGGAAAAACTGATTTCACAAAAAGTGAGGCCCTACCGTCCCCTTAGGCCGGATTCCACCCGTTCACGAACTTAAACTAAGTTTACACCCAAGCAATTTTTTACAGCAGTTTGAAAGCGATCGGGGCAAAAATGCGACCGTGAGAGTGCCGCAAATTTTGGGAAGTGGAACCATACATACATATATATGTATATATATAAACTTTTTGACCAGTGGTGGTAAAACGCTTGTAAAGTTAAATGTAATAAAAGAATAGGGTTTCCTCAGTCACCTCTTTAAGCATGAACAAAATGTTTTCTGTTCTAAATACAGCGCTATTGTATAAACACCACACTATTGTATAGTATCGTAACTGCATTCGACCAACTTTGCGGTAAACTTGGTCTAATGCAATTGTTACTATACATAGGAGACGTCGATTTATGTGAAACGTGACATTCTGTTGTTGTATTTATAAGTCATTTAACATAAGTCACGTAATGCTTGTTCGTAAGGTAACCTTACCAATTAAGGCATATGCGGTGAGTTGTGAGAACCTGTGTGATCTCTTAATAGGAAGTTCGGTATAAGGCATCCTTATTCATCCTTCTAAAGTTCTGGGCCCACTATAGATATTTAATGTTATATTTACTTATCTTCATTTACTTACACTAAATGAACGTTTAGACAGCGTTGTCGAACAATACCTGGAAACAGAAAGAACACAGATTAGATACTAAATATCTTCATAAAAAGCGTCGGTAGCTTAGTGGTTAAGGAGTCGGCCCACGATCGAGGGATCCCGGGTTCGAATCCTGGCCGTTAGGTGCAATGCCGACGTGAACCCGCTCCTAACACAAACAATTTAGATTAGCTCTTTCCAAAAAGGATACATAATGTAAAATGAAGTCTCTTTTATGCGTCTGTCTGTTGCTCCGTTCACTCGTAACCACATTTATAAAAACGATTTTAGGTTTATAATCATCGGGGTGCTTGGTTGGGGACGGGGTGCTTGGTTGGGGACCTCCACGCGGTGCACCCTGGGCAACGGAGACGGCAGCGCCTCTCTCCTAGGGCGGGAGAGACGCTGCCGCCTACGGCCAACTCCGACCGAGGCGAGGACGGCCCTGTTGAGGGCTGTTCGGAAGCTTTCCACGTGTCCCTCTGATTAGCAGATGGCACAGTGGAGAGCAAGTAAGGGGGCCATCTCGAAACCGGAGATGGCCCAGGGACAGTCGGGGTGCGAGGGATATGCTCTATGGGTAAACTTACACCCCGGCGTCTTAAGACCCGAGACGGCGTGCGGTTTTAGTCCGTTCAAGCCCGACATAACCGCCCCCACTGGAGACCACCCGCTCTGCAGCGGGGGCGGTATCCGAAGGGATTTCCGCACGAAAAAAAAAAAAAAAAAAAAAAAGGTTTATAATCATCATCCTAGATAAAATTTGGTAGAACATGAAATCAATTAAAACCCGCGAGAAGCCAGGACGCGCCCGGCTGTATTGGAACGAAGTTTTGGAACGAAGTTCCTTATCGCGCGTTACGAAAGGGGGTTAGACGGAAAAAATTAAGACTGTAACGACACTTTTTGCTTTTGTAACTTCTGCGCACCGATCCGCGCATTGTTGTCACGGTACCATGGAAACGTATGGTGTCATTGTCAATATTTTCTCTTATGTAAAAATAAACTACGATTTGATTTAATATTTTTAATGTGTTTCCTTGAGGCGTAAAAGTGGTGACCCCGACGTGATGGATATCATTTGTGAATTCGCTAATGAATAGGAGTTGACAAGTACGACGAGGAGTTTCAGTTTCTGAAGAACTTTTCAAAAACGCGTAAGTCAGCGGCTTATGATCAGTAAAAATTATCAGTTAAATTAAGTCCCGCGCATCTATGACGTGTACGAAAGAATAGACAGACAGAGTGCATATATATATGTGTGTGTGTGTGTATGTAAGGAACTTCGTTCCATCCGGGTGTCCCTTGACACCTCTCAAGATTTTTTTATTAATAGGTTCTGCTATATAATATAGTATTTGGATGTTCCTCCTGAAGTTGTTACTGCAATTTTATGCAATTCAAGTGAAATGTAATTTGAACATCTATATAACTCAGACCAATATCCAAATGATCTACTTATATTTCACTAGCTGATGACAGTGGCTCTGCCCACGTAGAATTCTGATCCCATTCCCGCTTCCCATGGGAAGCTATTTCATCGATAAAACTGTAATCTATCCCTGTACCAAATTTCAGCCATATCCGTTCAGCCGTTATTACGTGAAAGAGTAACATACATCCATACATCTATACACACAATAACACGAGACTTTAAACACATGTGTAAGTGGTTCTTTGTGTGTAAGTGTAATATCTTTATTGGTCAAGAAAATACAACGCAATATTCCCTGGCGGCGATGACATCAGCCAGCTTAGAACCTGTCAAGGGCACCCAGCTCGTAAAAGGGTTAGTCGCACGCCTATATGTAAACGTGATGCCCTAGACCTTATAAGGTATATAGATATGTATTTTTACAACTAAAGTAGCAGACAGGCAGTTTTCAATATAATACTAGGTCTGCAATTCATTCTGCTGTTGCAATAATTGAGCGAAGCAAATTCACCAGGACTTTTTGTAACGGTGATAATTCCTCAAAGGGTGACCGATTTTCATTTTTGTTTTTTTGTCTTGTGTACCTTTTTTTTTTTTTTTTTATTGTGCGGAAATCCCTTCGGATACCCCCCCGCCGGCCAGCGGGGGCGGTTATGTCGGGCTTGAACCGACTAAAACCACAAGCCGTCTCGGGTCTACGGACGCCGGTTACACATAGAGCATATCCCTCGCACTCCGACTGACCCTGGGCCATTCGCAGTGTCCCCTCTGATAACAGCAGAGGGGTACCTGGAGCGAGCCCCCCCCCCCCCCCCCGCGGGCCTGACAGGCCCGCCATACCCCGACCCCCTCGTGCAATGGGGTCAGCTGGCCCTGATAAGGGCCGGTTGGTCAGACTCTTGGCCGTTGCACGTTGACGCCAGCTACTCCAGAGGAGCAATCAATGTTGCGTCATCGCCCACGTTGCCCAGAGTGCACCAAACTTAGAGGTGATCCAACCAGTCGCACCCCTGTCTTGTGTACCTATATGAATAAATTACTTAATTTAATAGCATTCGAGTGAATGAGGCTTTTTATTCATTGAGAAATCAGATTTTAATTAGTTTTTCCGGTGATTATTCCTCTGTGGTACTTTTGATTTTTGATTTTCCTAGCCTACTTCCTTCTTATCAGTAACATCTTTGCTTGTATAAAATTTCATTATTTCAGCCGTTTGGGAAGAGAAGATGGTCTAACGAAATACATGAGTCGTCTAAAAGAGAGCTTTACTCTTTTAGAGCTTCACCCAATTATATACCTTCATAGTACTTTTTGTCCTGTGGATTGTACAATTTTTTATAATAAATTGTACAATCCACAGGACAAAAAGTACTATTAAGGTAAGTAGGTAAATAGGTACCTTTTTTTTTTTTTTTTTCGTGCGGAAATCCCTTCGGATACCGCCCCCGCTGGAGAGCGGGGGGTCTCCAGCGGGGGCGGTTATGTCGGGCTTGAACCGACTAAAACCGCACGCCGTCTCGGGTCTTAAGACGCCGGGGTGTACGGTTACCCATAGAGCATATCCCTCGCACCCCGACTGACCCTGGGCCATCTCCGGTTTTGAGATGGCCCCCTTACTTGCTCTCCACTGTGCCATCTGCTGATCAGAGGGACACGTGGAAAGCTTCCGAACAGCCCTCAACAGGGCCGTCCTTGCCTCGGTCGGAGTTGGCCGTAGGCGGCAGCGTCTCTCCCGCCCTAGGAGAGAGGCGCTGCCGTCTCCGTTGCCCAGGGTGCACCGCGTGGAGGTCCCCAACCAAGCACCCCTCCCCAACCAAGCACCCCAGGTAATTACCTAGTTCATATATTCACATGTTCATATCATCATCATCATCATCAACCTATGCTAGTCCACTGCTGGACATGGTCTCCCCTAATGAGCGCCATAGCGCCCTGTCTTCAGCTTGCCGCATCCAGCATCTGCCCGCAGTCTTTCGCAGATTGTCATCCCACCTGGCCGGAGACACATGTTCATATGCTCACTATTATTTCGTTAAAGTACAACGACTGACCGATAAACGTAGTGTACGAATAAATCTTTCTGGTTTTTGTTACACTACTTAAATACTGTACTAATTTAAATATATTTTTCATTACTCATACTCTGAAAGTAGGTCTGAAGTTGCCTGAGGAGCGGGATGATAGTAATACTTTTCATCCCTAGGGAGAATCGCTTTCAACTGACAGCTGTCAAATTATAAAAAAAAAAAAAACTATTTTCACATTTTTAATGTACCAACCATGTACCATCTTTCTATTCAGCCACTCAATTACAGCGCGATGTAAAAAACATAAAATATAAACATACATAACTTCACGCCTGTATCCCCGAAGGGGTAGGCAGGTGTATTACACACCCGCGATGTAAAATTGAAATAAAATAAAGTTAAGTAGTGATTAAAGAAGACGACCTCTGTGGCGTAGCGGTAGTGCATTCGACTGCTAAGCCAAAGGTCGCGGGTTCGATTCCCGCTCAGTGCAAATATGTATATTTGCATTGGTCTGGATGTTTCTATGTATAATATGTATTTATTTACAAAAAAAAAGTATTTAAGTATGTTTATCCGCATTCTAGAACCCATATGACAAACTCTGCTTAGTTTGGGTCTAGATGGCGTTGTGTACTTTGTCGCACAATATTTATTTTTATTTATTTATATATTTTTTAAATAACTTTACTTTAGTTTAGTTTCAACAATTTCCTTAAAATAACAGATTTGGGCAAAATATTTACCATTGTTTCAATGATGAAAATGAAAAATAATGGCTGAATAGCTGGCCGGCCACAGGAAAATAAACAAACAAAATAGGCGGAAAAGCGGCAATTCGATCTTCATTTGTTTTTCGATTTGAAGGTTTTATTCATTTTTACTCATTTTTTCTTTAGCTAATTCATGTTTTTATTTTTACTTTCCTTTTATTCGTAATGAAAAGCACAGTGTTTACCGCGGGTTAAAGACTTATTTAGTCCCTCGAACCTCGTCTCGGGGCTATATAAGTTACTTTCACCCCTAGGGTAACAATGTACTATTTTTTTCTGTTAAATGAATAAACAAAAAAAAAAGGCAAATACGGTACAAAGTTTTTGATATATGACACCTCGCGTAGAGGATTCCGGCTGAAATTGACTTTCTTCGGGTTTGTAAAGTGTTCTCTTTGTCGCAAGGTGCATGTCTAGGTTTTAGTCGGTGCAAGCCCGACATAACCGCCCCCGCTGGCCGGCGGGGGGGTATCCGCAGGGATTTCCGCACGAAAAAAAAAAAAAAAAAGGTGCATGTCTATAGCTTGACATATTTTTAGAGTAGTTGCAGTGTGTTTAATTTTAATATTTTATAATCATAGACAGATTTTACCACTCTATACGGATATCATTTTTATAGAAATAAATTAATTTATTATTATTATTATAATTATTTATATCAAAGCGCCTACCACTAGACTACGTACGACTAGACTACGTACCACTAGACTAGTCTCCGTAAAAGATTAATATAAAAATTTAAAAATCCCCGACACAAATTTATTTATATCTAAGAACCATCACATCACAATCATGTCGGCTTTTGAACAAAAAAAATCGCATCAATATCGGTTCATCCGTTAAGTCCGGGAGCTACGATGCCACAGACAGACACGCGTTAAGGGAAGTTAAAAATTACCTAAATAGTATTGAGTTGTGCATTGTGTGGTGCAGAGAAGACCTGTAAAACTAACTATATTTGAAACTATATAGAAAAAAATGGAAGATGATACAAAATCTCGAGTTAAAACAAAGAAGTAATAACCTTTACCCTAAATCTTTACACAAAAAGTAATAAATCGATATGTAAGGTTGCCGGTCCGCCACCATTCAATCACTCACCACTGGGCGTGACCGCATACCTGCCTGCTGAGGTGCCCTATGAAACTGCTATTTCGGTATAACTATGAACAGGGACATTGACCTCGTGACGTCACTATTGTCTATTGACATCTGCTACATAGCATTTTTAGGGATTTTCTTTAGAAAAGCCCTATTGCTATCGAGTTGTCGTCGACGTCGTCGTTGGCAATTTTCTGTCACGGTTTTTGGTATGAAGGAGATGAGCTATCGAGTTGCTGTTTTCGGTAATAGATTCGTGCTGGGGTGAACCATTGCAAGATAAAGAAAAAATCGCAAAAAATCGCAAAAAAATTATAATCGCAAAATCGAAAATCCCTTGTATTCGGCTGAGCTCGTCTCAGGAATTCAACTTGTTTTTTTGAAAACGACGTGTTACTTTTAAAAGCGGATAACTACATTTTTGACTCTTCACAAATAACATTTCACTTTTAGCTTTTACTTTTCGGGTAACAAAACAAAACTACTATACTATAGCCGGGCAGGGGGATTGTGGTCGCAAGTGGGACCGGTGGGTGTCACGCGGTGCTGCGACGACAATCCTCTTCTGATGAGGCCGTCAAGCTGAGTGCCGCCATTGTTAACATGGTTCGTGTATGTAATGGTGACCCTCTTTCCTGAGACTTTACCTTCTGTTTACCATCAGGCGAGGTGAGGTCAAATTGACGTGTCCTCAATATAAAAAAAAAAATCACATGCGAAGGATGAACAGTTTCAGTCTGATACCAGCCACCATTGCCCCAAGCCGTAACCTTGGCCGTTATCACGGTAACGGCCCTGACTGTGGTAGTGATTTTTTGATTTTATCACCTCACATATTCATATTCCAGAAGCCACGTTTCTTAAAAATTTGAAGGGTAATCCGCTAGAGATCGCGCTTTGTAAAGTCATTTACACTGCTAAACGACGAAGTTCGTTACCAGAGTTACCAATATACAGCAATGTTAACGGGGATTACGCTCATAGTCACACGGTCAGTGTAACCTTTCGACTAGGTTACACGGCCAGTGTAACTTTTCGATAAGGTTATACGGCCAGTGTAACCTGGTCGATACGTCAGGCAATTCAAAGGTAAAACAGGGTCAGTTGGGGTGCGAGGAATAATCACCCCCGCTGTCCGGCGGGGGGGTATCCGAAGGGATTTCCGCACGAAAAAAAAACCTATATACCATGATCGCGTTTGTACTATTAATGGTACGCGAAAGTTTAAAAATGTAAATAATAAACGGCTCAGAATTCTGAACTGTTTATAAAAGTATTTAACAGAAAGATAAAACAGTATCTAATAATTAAATTAATAGATACATGATACTGTCGGAAGTATACGCGAATGTCACACATTGTAAGAGAACTATTTTTAAAGGATTGTATCGCGATTTTAATAGATACAGCTTTATCAGTCGTTAGAAATAGAATGTATGTCAGATTTAAGCTTCGGCTATCAACTTTACAGTAAAAATAGTTATATTGAAGTTTGTTTAGACGTTATCCTAATTGCAATTGGTGTAAGCAATTAATGTGAAGGTAATAGATATATGGACATATTAACATTCACAAATTACATTTTTTTTTTTTTTTTTTTATCGTGCGGAAAACATGCAGGGATGTGGTGTCGAATCGAAATAATCGATATTGTAATACAGTATCGAATACGAAATAAAACATACTTCTACACAGATTGTTTCTCAGATAAACTCCGAAAAAAAAAAACTAATAAATCAAGTAACATTTAACAATTAGGCTTCCGTGTCTCTGGGGTGTGTGTTGGGTAACCTCCTCGAGTGTCGCTCCGATTCCGATCCCGCTGCAGTCCGGGGGGAACGGAATCGGAGCGGCCGGTACACCCTGGGCGGCGGTCAATGGCTTCCCCTTCACCCCTTCATAGGGTTGGCATTGATCGTCGGCCAATACCCAACGTGGCGGGAACACATCGCTCTCCGTACTCCTCTGCTTTCAGAGGAGACAGGATGAGCGATGCTGTTAGTGGTGAGATGGCCCAGGGTCAGCCGGGGTGCGAGGGATATGCTCTATGGGTAACCTTACACCCCGGCGTCTGAAGACCCGAGACGGCGTGCGGTTTTAGTCGGTGCAAGCCCGACATAACCGCCCCCGCTGGCCGGCGGGGGGGTATCCGAAGGGATTTCCGCACGATAAAAAAAAAAAAAAAAAAAAGGCTTCCGTGTCTCTAATGGGTTGCAAATAACAAATACAACAAATTTAGGTCGGAAAAAGTGAACAGGACTTGAACCTGCGACCAGTCCCTTACCGTCACCGTCCGGTACCGCATAGTCACAGTTTTCCCCCTGTAAGGGACTAGTCACGGGTTCAAGTCCCGTCCTGGAAGTTCACTTTTTCCGATTGAAACCTATGGGAAAAGTTACCATACAAAATAACAACATAGCGTACTATACTCATTGTTTCAAAATTTCATAAAATACAACAGATTCCCCAACCCGTCATCCTCGTGCTACCTTTCACGGAGACGGTTTTCTTCGCTCTGTGCTTACAGAGTCGTAGGTTGCTGTTCCTCTCAAGTCCTTACCGCTTCTTCTATGGGATACTTTTCGGTTGCTGTTCAGCAGCCACAATAGAAAAAGCGGCCAAGTGCGAGTCGGACTCGCCCATGAAGGGTTCCGTAGCAGCAAGTAACATAATGTTTTTTTTTTATTTTTATATTTGAGTTGATTGAATGAAAAGTAAATTGCGTTTTACGATTTATGACGTATTAAAAAAAAAACTACTTACTAGATCTCGTTCAAACCAATTTTCGGTGGAAGTTTACATGGTAATGTACATTATATAATTTTTTTAGGTTTATTATTCTCTTATTTCAGAAGTTACAGGGGGGGGGGACACATTTTACCACTTTGGAAGTGTCAAAGAAGTGTCGAAGAAGTGGAGAAAAATGGCATTAGAAACCTCAATATCATTTTTTATCCATAGATATCAATCACGTATGGGTTTGATGAAAAAAAAAAATTGAGTTTCAGTTCTAAGTATGGAGAGCCCCCAAAATTTATTGGCTTTTGTCTATATTTGTGTGAAAATCTAAATGCGGTTCACAGAACACATCTACTTACCAATTTTCAACAGCATAGTTCTTATAGTTTCGGAAAAAAGTGACTGTGACATACGGACGGACAGACAGACAGATATGACGAATCTATAAGGGTTCCGTTTTTTGCCTTTTGGCA
Organism: Cybosia mesomella; assembly: GCA_946251805.1. NCBI lineage: Eukaryota > Metazoa > Arthropoda > Insecta > Lepidoptera > Erebidae > Cybosia > Cybosia mesomella. Next base: position 2,867,142 of record OX276395.1, read on the forward strand.
ACGGAACCCTAAAAATGGTTTTATTTTTGAAGATTTCGTGCCGTTACAATACAGAATTGCAAGCAGCGATATCGGAATGAACAGGTAGCTACTAGACCGGTTATCGGTCCAAGAATACATTTGGCAGGTCTAAAGCAAAGAATTAGCGACAGTTTAGTCGCCGACGTGTGATGGTTATTTTCGTCCGTGAAGTAAGGTTGAGGCCGGCGTTGTTTCATGAGCAAACATTATCTTCAAACAGTCTAAACATTTTGGTTTGGGATGTTTTATTTATTGAGCTGTATTGTAATAGCGTTTGCGTGAACGCCTCCGTCATTCAATCATTATTCTTACAATACTGTATTTGTGTGCTGTTTATGAATACTAGGGGCGCAATGCATTCTGCTGTTGCAATGTTGAGCTGAGAGTGCTCAACATGATTTCCTACAATTCACGCGAATTTTTTTTTCAATTGAATACCATTGAATTGTTTTTTCGGTGATTATTCCTCCGTTGATAGACCGATTTTGAATTTTCTTTTTCTTTCTCAAGCCAATTGCACATTTTGGTGCCAAAATCGTGGTTTCAACATTGCTCATTTTAGAAAAATCAGATTTTAAAATTTTTGAAGGTTGATTATTCCTTTATGATTTATGTTCGATTTTCAATTTTAGTTTTTTCTAAACCCCGGAAGGTATCAAGTTCTATTTACACGCCAAATTTGTTGATTAGTCAAAATAGGTTGATTAGTTTAAGAGGAGTAGTGTCACAACCGAAATTCACCGAGTGGAGTGCTCAAAAATAAAATTTTCGATTTTATTCGTCATCGTCACAGTGTTAGTCCCGGTTGCAACCGAAGCTTATACTTTGCAGCTCAGAATCCGTTCTCCTCCTGTAACTCTTGATTTGGCTTTTCTTAGCTTCTATGGGAGCTACTGCCATCTGATCTTCTGACCTCGAGAGAAAAGACTGCGCTGGAGCCTCGTCCGTCAATCAGCAGGAAGTGTGTATTTGGTTTATTAAATTTTTTAAATTGATTAGACCTGGTTATAATATTTGACAACCTTACCTAAGTACACTGATCTATTACCAATGTTTAACTTAATTTTCATTTGAGTGTGTATTTACTAGAAATTACTATATTATCGAATACGGCGAATTCTTATTCAATGTCTGCGCTGTTGTAAAATATTAATTCTTTCAGTTAAAATTCAATTATTCAATGATAGATGTACCTTTTTTTCCGTACGGAAAGCCCTTCGGCCAGCGGGTGTGGTTATGTCGGACTTGAACCGACTAAAACCGCACACCGTCTCGTGTCTTCAAACGCCGGGGTGTAAGGTGGTATATGAGCCATTTCACCAATCCAGGGCCGTCTCTGGTTTCGAGATGGCCCCCTCGGGTTTGGGAACCGCGGTGCGGCAGAAAGGGGTTGAGGGGTGCTAGTCGCCCCGCCGCCGCCTGGGCCTGCTTCGCCTGGGTCACGCTATTTATTGTGGGAGGGGGGGGGGGGGTTTATTCAAAGGCGTAATTCCGTGGCGGAACTAGTGTGACTTTTTTAGCGAGCCTAGGGGGGCGCGCAACGCGCCGCCGTCCCGACCTGCTTCTGCTAGGGTAACAGGCGGCTCCACCTGTCACCCCCAGACATTGATATTATGTATCTGAGTCGTGGAACCCCAGTTACTTTCAAACGGAACATTTCAGTTCCGTGGGACTTCGGAATTCGCTGCTTTCGAAGGCAGTCTATTAAAAAAAAAAAATTCGCGAGTATTTGTAGTTCGCCAACCGCCTACGACCTTGCCTACAGACATCACACTAACCCAATTCTCTCACAGCATAAACTGTTGAAAGATTGAAACAATTCTTTTATCTTTCTGTTTGAATCTACCTCTGTTTACCTATACGATTTGAGTGGTAAACTAGAACGAGGTTCACCTGATCTTAAGCCGTTACAAGGGTTTCACTGGTGCTTTTAAATTTTTGCCATTTTGCAATATTCAACGCGAAACTTGCACTAGGTACTTGCAAGCGCTTGTAGCCTTTTGTAAGCTTGCGGGCAAAACCGTATGTTTGAAATTTCAATGAATTTTTGTTTACGATTCATGAATGTTAATTTTAGTTTTTGTTCGTGTGTAATAAGCGAAGTTCTTGTTGATATATTAATTCATATTTGTATTACCGTGCGTATAGTATTTTACTTCGAGTAGAGTTATCACCATGTAAGATATTGAAGAGCATGAATGTACCTTTTTTTTCGTGCGGAAATCCCTTCGAATACTCTCCCGCCGGCCAGCAGATGCGGTTATGTCGGGCTTGAACCGACTAAAACCGCACGCCGTCTCGGGTCTAAACACGCCGGGGTGTAAGGTTGCCCATAGAGCATATCCCTCGCACCCCGACTGACCCTGGGCCATCTCCGGTTTCGAGATGGCCCCCTCGGAGCTTCATCTAGTAATTTTAAATTAAATGAAGTAAACATTATACTTTGGTAAGTCATCAAAAAACAAGGTTAAAAAATTTGTTTTAGCTCCCGTAATTTTTGAGAATTCTAGCATGTATGAAGCCAGAGACAAATGCAGATGAGTAGGTATATCAATAAATTCAGAACAAATTCTTCTTCTAAGATGAGACTTTAGCGAGGTTAAGTCCCGTCTTGAATGTAATGAATGTTGCCAAATTAAATTTAACTAACCTATTTTTAAATGCATTCGTTATGTTGTTAAAAGAATTAACTTAAGTGATTTCTTAGGAAATTTAACTTTTGATAGTAGTCACATTTAATGGACTAAAACATGTGGATAGATATTTCTCTCGAGTTTAAACACAAGTTTTATCAAAACACTATGAAATTAAAGTCATTTATAAATCTGAAAAGAGAATCGTTTTTTATGATCTCTTTGCTACTCAGATACACATAACTATACAAATACTCAATACGACGATAAAACCATGACCACACGATCACAGTTACCAATATTATAGTAAGAACTAAAAATAGACTTGCCTACGTAGGCGACTTGCTGACGATAGTTTTCTATATAAATATCTTTATTAATAGAACATTCTCATCTTTATTTAAGTATACAACTTCGACAAGACGTGTGCAGCGGGATTATGATGTCGCCATCATTTCAATATGTGCTTTGATACTATTTATATTAATGCTATTACTGTTTGTAGGAATTTGGAGTACCACAAGGCGGATATATTTGCATATAAACAGGGTGCTTGCTTTTCGGTAAGATTAATCGATATTACGTAAATTGAAGTAGGATTTGAATGGTTGTAATATGATTTTAATGTTATGTGTTATAATGACGGTGGTAGAGACATCATTTCTCCAGAGCGTGTGATCAGATTGGATCATAAATAGGTTGAAAGCGGCGATAGCCCCGTGGGGTACATAACGGACTGCTGAGACGAGGTCTCGAGTTCGAGCCCCAGTCGCCCCGGGGCTCTGAATTTCGTAATTGTTTTTGCATTGATAAATGTTTAATTATAATGTGCCCGGTAGATGGCAATAGGCTCTCCCCCTATTACATTGGGAACTTAACATAACTGGCCAATCGTTGGTGTGTAATACACCTCTGCCCACCCCTTCGGGGATAGAGGCGTGAAGTTATGTTATGAAACTAAACCGCATTTTGCCCGAAATGCAGTATATATGCAAGTAATTGAGATTGGCTAGAAAATTTCCTTGTGGCGCACATTGGAGCGCGAATTTGTTAATGCCTCTTCATTGTTAGAGGTAGTACTGACTCAGGTTAGTGTGTTACTGAAGAATGAGTGCCCACTGCCCACATTTTAAACCAGTCTGTTATTCTGTACATCTCCTAATTAACACTTGACACACTGAAGATACAATAAGGATTGTTGTTCCTGGGTTCTTCAAAGCAAATTGCCTACCTTCACCGAACGATTCAACCAAAGCTAGGGTTGAATTTGGAAGCTAGACATTACAGGTAGCAATTAACAACAGTGAATTTGTAAGTCAATTTGTAAAGTCGGATGGTAAAAGCTCATGTTTATTATTTCCTGTGGTTATCCTTTCGAGGGCTTACCCGGGGTGCCCGGCAATGGACACTTGGGCAGGACACCGTGCGGTTTTAGTCGGTACAGGCACGACATAACCGGGGGGGGGGGGTATCCGAAGAGATTTCAGCACGTAAAAAAAAATGGCATCGTCAAATGTTTTTTTTTTTACTATTAGCAAGTGAGGGCTATTGTCTATAGTAAGAAAATGTAATTTGACGATTATGTACGCCATTATGACAGGAAAAGCTGAAAACTGATACATTATAGATACCTTTTTTTTCGTGCGGAAATCCCCCCCCCCCCTCCCCGCCGGCCAGCGAGAGCGGCAGGCCTGGGGGTGGCAAGTGAGGCCACCTGTCACCAGGCCGGGACGGTGGGGTGACTAGCGCCCCTCCCCCAAACCGGGGCAAGACGGGGACACCGTGGTTCCCAAACCCGAGGGGGCCATCTCGAAACCCCAGGGCCCAGGGTCCGTCGGGGTGCGAGGGATATGCTCTATGGGCAACCTTACACCCTTGGTCTTGAGACCCGAGACGGCGTGCGGTTTTAGTCGTTTCAAGCCCGACATATCCGCCCCCGCTGGCCGGCGGGATCCGAAGGGATTTCCGCACGAAAAAAAAAGGAACCTTATGTAACTGTTTTATACTGTTTACGTGAATGAAAAAAGGATAGCAATAAGGAGGTAGAAAATACTCCATACAGTCGATATTAAGTAAATCTATTCTTGCTGGGGAATTACATTCATAGATAACTCTCATTTTTCTAAAAACCTCAAATTCTGACCTTATTAGACACAGAACAAGTTTCAACTTAGAGAATAACGAATGCCAAAGTATATACAATTCATTGATATCTAATACATTGTGTACGCATTGCTGATAATAATAGGTCTTTACCTATGAAATTGCCGAAATTTTCTTACAAATTCATGAGTTCGTTATTCCTGTAATTTAATAGCTATTTCCATTATTTTTATTTTGTTTGAAAGTTTATTTCAAGATTTTACAACTCTGTATTAAATTTTGTTTTTATTGGCCGCTTGATAAATTAATTCGATCTTCAAAAACAGTACTTCCTAAATGCTATCCATTTTGATGATAAATTTCGTATTACTTAACAGCTGTCACTTTTCAAAAATGTAATAAAAGTTGCTTTTTGTTATTTTAATGTTGTCTCTTTCATACACAAAATTTGGATTTGTCATTCCTAAAAAAAATTTAAAAATGTTAGTACTGAAAATGGGTTTCCTCCAATTTCTTCAAGAAAAACGGCAATGTCAAATGTAACGACCTATTATTAAACAAGATCGTCACCACGGATAAATGGTCTCATAAGCCGCAATATTAACTGGTCTGAAGCTGCATATTATTTCAATGGAACACCTATTAATTGGAAATGCAAATAGGATTCAGAAGCGAGTAGGAACGCTAGTGGCAATTAGAAATGATCACATACACCTATCGTATTGTACGTACAATTTTAACCAAATGAGAGTATCTGTGACGGTGACACCGATACTGCAAAATAAATAACTGTATAGTACATACAATTATTTTACTGGAACTTAATTAGAATGAACAAAATTGAGCAGAGCAGAAAGTAAACGGGATTATTCAATTAATAGCTGTAAAGTTCATACAATTGTTTTACTGGAACTTAATTAGCATGAACAAAATTGAGCAGAGCAGAAAGTAAACCGGATTATTCCATTAATAGCTGTATAAGTACATACAATTGTTTTGCTGGAACTCAATTAGCATGAACAAAATTGAGCAGAGCAGAAAGTAAACCGTATTATTTCATTAATAGCTGTATACTTATACAGCAAAACAATTGTATGTACTTACATTGTTAATTGTTTTGCTTGAACTTAATTAGCATGAACAAAATTGAGCAGAGCTGAAAGTGAACCGGATTATTCGAACGTAAAGGATGAACTTGGAGCGCAAAATATAATCATATGTTTTATTATTATAAGATACTAGCTGACCCGGCAGACTTCGTACTGCCTCAATCGATGACAAACCTTTTAAACCTTCTCTGGACCTCCACAAATAATTCAAGACCAAAATTAGCCAAATCGGTCCAGCCGTTCTCGAGTTTTAGCGAAACTAACGAACAGCAATTCATTTAAAAAAAAAAAAAAAAAAAAAAAAAAAAGATTGAATGGTTATCTCTTAACAATTACAATCAAGCCTTGAGGCTAATTAGTACTTTAACTCAACGTGCTAAAAATTTACAAAGACTGTGTCTATTCGCACTTCTACGTATGGTTTATCATTGTAATAGAAATATATTATTACCACGTTTTTACCACGTTTTTCAGGTTTCACTTCGTGTCTGTTTCTGTGTTTCTTTCCCTCTGAAGCCAAAAATTGACACTTAATTTTCGACCACTTCTGATCATCCTAAAGCTCTGAAATTTTTTATGTAGGCTAATGCCACCTTACATTTGCATATTTAATCATCAGAAATAGTCAGTAGTTAATAAAAACAAATAAAAAAACTTTTTAAAAACCACGTTTTCAACACTAAAAAACGTGGGGCGGGCGCTTTAATCCTTTCGTTTTCCTTAAATATTCGTAATTTAAAAATTTCATTCATTTTTTTATTATTTTTTTATTTATTCTTCAAGAATAAAGAGTAACACAGACTGCATTACATAGCACTGCCTTCACTCAACTAACTCAACATTAAAATATGGTGGTATATTAGAATATAATTTCTATTCAATTCAATTTATTAAACAATATGCTTACTTTTCCTATAGATTTTAGATCGGAAAAAGAGAACATCAAGGACGGGACTTGAACCCGCGACCAGTCCCTTACAGGGGGAATGCTCTGACCAACTGAGCCACCTAAACACATCCCAGATATTCGAATTTCTCCGATATATTATATACGTCTTAAGGTGACGCTGGAGCCATCTACCGTAATTCTTGCGAACTACGGAAACAATGAATGTCTTAGCACTCATTTTTAAACATTGTTTTTGATGACTCCGCCACGTTAATTCAATTCAATTTTTAAGCAATTAATAGGCTTAATTTTTTCTATAGATTTTAGATATAAAATCTATTTTTTTTTTCGATAATATCTATATAATTTCTACCTAGATTTCACCGACATTCTTGACACAATTAAGAGTATAAAAATAATTGACAATATTAACCTATCGAATCAACTGACCTTGAAAATCAATGATATTCATTACGTCTCATCAAATTTAAATTCATTTATTTGCACAGATATGGTAATATTGATGTTACATTAATTTGGTTCAGTACATCTACCATTCAATGACATGTAAACATAGCTTAAGTCACCTTGAGAAGTATAATAATATACCGGAGAATTTCGAATATCTGGGACGTGTCTAGGTGGCTCAGTTGGACAGAGCATTCCCCCTTTAAGGGACTGGTCGCGGGTTCAAGTCCCGTCCTAGTTGTTCTCTTTTTCCGATCGAAATCTATATAATTTTATAAAGGTTTTATACAAATACTTGTTTCGGGCGAGAAAAAGAAATGGAGTTATACACACTCCTCCACACACCCTATATAGAACACAAATCATGGTAATTCCACAGAACTGTGTGAAACGGATGTTTTTAAACATAAATGGAGTGAATAAGAGTATTGCAAAACGTAGTAAGGCGGTGTTTTCAATTAACAAAATGAGTACTTTAAACTCAAACAAGCGACTAAAAACTCTCTACCCACTCCTAACACAAGTAAATTAGCTTAGCTGCACGGCTTGGCCAGCTAAAAGGAATACCAATTATTTCGGTTACTAATATTGATTTAGTAAAAAAATACATATCGGAGGGGAATACTAGTAATATTTGTTATATTGTTCTTTTATAACAAAAATTATATCGGAAATAGTTAACTTCCAGGTCAAAACTTGAACCCGTGACCCGTCTGGTTCAAGTTTTCTAGTGGGAATACTCTAATCAACTAAACTACCTGGACTTGTCCGAGAGAGTATTGGAGACCCAAAATTCTCGTCTATATACACCTCGTGATACAGGCGTAAACTTATGTTATGTTATATACACCTTAGAGTTCTTGGAGCCATCTACCAAAAATAATGTGGCGGACGAATTTGAAACTAATGTTTAAAAATGATTGTATCATCATTAATTGTTTCCGTAAGTTCGGAAGAATTTTCAACTGGCATCCCGACCCCTCACGGTATGTGTACCCTACTTTAAGAAACCCCATTCTAAGCAAATAAATATGTCATCAGACTTGAAATATATGAATTTCTTAGTAATCGTTTTAAAATTAGTATGTTATAAGGATCGCGTGGAACATTTTTATATCCACGTTGATAGTATTAGTATAATATCGTAATTTACCATTTAATTATAAATTTCATCTCGCTTGTAAAAGACACAACGTGTACGAGTAAATCTTAATGGTAGCGTTCTTGTAGGCGTTTATAGCAGATTCCACAGAATCAAGACTAGACCAGATATCGCTTATGCAATATTTTTTTATTTTATTTTTTATATTTAGGACACGTCAATTTGACTTCACCTCGCCTGATGGTAAGCTGAAGGTAAAGTCTCAAGAAAGAGGGTCACCATTACATACACGTACCATGTTGCTGATGCTGCTGACACTTGCTGACCCCTGAACGCAATCAAACCGAAATTGGATTACTATGGAGGGTTTTTCGCAATCGTGCACGGTGGTACCTACCCGGCCGAATTTTGTGACAAATTTGTGTCATCAAATTTCTACCACCACATAGTATGAAGACACGAAAAACATAAACCGGTTTAACGTGCTCGCTGAGCCACGATAATCCGGGTTGGGTCTCGGTTGCCATACGACCATCTGTGGCATTTGTGAGTGGTAGTTTCATCATCATCTTTACTCATTATCTTTTAGAGCTCGGATACTGTGCCTTCTATTTAACATTCTTTATAATCCTTCAGCCCCCTCCTACCTAAGGGAACGATTTTCCTTTGCCCGTTCTCCCGATGCACCTAGCAGATCCCACCTACGTTCAACACTCAAATTCCCTTCCCATAAAACCTACTTCTACTCATTTTCCTTTTCTGTTCATGCAGTGAGACTGTGGAACTCGCTTCATGCTGATATCAGAGACTGTAACTCAATTTATAATTTTAAACTCAAACTTCGTCAACACTATCTGTCCTCTACCTATGATTGACTCCTTCCCATAATCTTTTATGATCTTGTATACCTACATAAAGCAATGCATGTATGTATTTTATTATTATATATATTTTTATATATATATATTTATATACTTATATATATATATACTGTCTCTGGTCTTCCCCACTCACTGTTAACTTATTCTCTTCTTGTCAAACTCTCCTCTCGCAGGTCTTTTAGAATTCAATTCAATTTTGAGCCTTTAGTCATACATACATATAGTCACGCCTTTTTCCCATAGGGGTAGGCAGAGACAACATCTTTCCACTTGCTACGATCTTGGCATACGCCTTTTGCGTCTTCCACTTTCATAATTGTTTTCGAACATGCACGCCGGTTACGGGTACTTCTGACCTGGCCCTTCTTCAAAACGTCATCGATCTGATAGGCATACGTACGCCTAGGTCGACCTTTATCGGGTTGCCCACTAGCCCTCGCCTCATAAATCTGTTTCGTTAATCTCCTTTCATCCATCCTCTCTACATGACCGAACCATCTAAGCATCCCTTTCTCTATCTTGGTCACTACATCTTCTGCCATACCACAACGTTCCCTTATCACGCTGTTCCTCACTCGGTCCATCAGGGTCACTTCAGCTATACTTCTCAGACTTCTCATTTCAACAGCATTCAGATTACTCTCGTGTTCCTTCTGCCACACCCAATATTCACTACCATACATAAGTGTGGGGACGAGTACTCCTCTATGAACAGCCAGTCGTGCCTCTTTAGATACTTTCTGGCTGCTCATAAAATTATGCAGGGCCCCATTCACTGATTACCAGGCAAAACTATTCGCTCAATATCACAGTCATACTTTCCATCCCTCGTAAACTTTGAACCCAAGTATACAAACTCTTTCACTTGTTCTACTGTTTCACCTTCAATCAGAATTCTACAATTTGTCATGTTTTCTTCTGTTTCAAAAATCATCACTTTCGTCTTACTTACATTTATTTTCATTCCTTTGTTTGTTAAGGGCCCATGCATAATATTAACCATCGCCTGCAACTGCTGTTCCGATGATGCCAATATTACTTGATCATCAGCGTACAGCAGGCATTTGACGGTCAAGTCATTCATTCTTAATCCATACGCACTCTCTTTCAGTTCTTTCAAGCAATTGTCTATAAATAAATTAAACAGTCCCGGCGATGCCACACATCCTTGTCTAACACCTTTTTAGATGTTAAACCAGTCTGTGCAAGCTCCGTTTATCCTGACACAAGCACTGGAACCCTCATATAGAGATCTCAGTGCTCGTATCAAGCTGCTGCTTACCCCATTCATAGACAATGTTGACCACAATTCACTCCTCACCACTCTATCATAGGCCTTTTCCAAATCTACGAAAGCGCAATAGACTTTTTGGTTGTGAGCCAAAAATTTCTCGGCTATACTTCGTAGGGAAAAGACCTGATCCATGCATTCCCTTCCTTTCCTAAATCCCGCTTGTACATCCCACAACTTTTCATCAGTTTCATTCATCACTCTTTTCATCAAGATTTTTGCATACAGTTTGCCGACGATGCTGAGTAAGCTAATGCCTCGGTAATTCTTACAGTCTTGCTGTGACCCTTTTCCTTTGTACAGCGGTACGATGACGGCTTTGCACCAGTCTCCTGGTACACAGCCGCTCCTCCAGCAAAGGTTAAAAAGGAGGTACAGCTGACTAGCTACCACGCCTTGACGTTTTAAAAGATTGGCTTCGGAATGTCTCAATGAATAATTGTATTTTATGTGTAATTATAAAACACAAAAAAAAAGGTATGTAGGTAGGTAGTTTCTCAAATTTAAGTTTAAAATATGTGATTAGTTTTTATTAAAATTTTATACTGTAGTTTTTAAGAAATGCAGGAAACTGTACGGTTACAATTTTTAAATTTGTTTCTGTATTTCCATACCTGTATTATTACTGCTTGTTTCTAAAAAAAATGCTTGCACCTTTAAATAGTCCAACAACCTGATGTCTGGTGGTCTACAGAACTTTGATATCGCCGGTTGGTTGCGGAGGTGAGATGGCTGTCACTTTACTGAAAATATTGAAGTTCAGCTGTTTCATAGTTAGACCGAAAGCTGGCCCCAACTGAGTAAGGTAGAGACTTGGACAATGAGGATGAAGCTGGAACGTAGACTATATATGAAGTAGTAACGCATAAAAGGCGCCGTACAGTGATGAATTTTCAACTTTTCTAGGACATATTACACAGAGCCACCTAGACCCAAACTAAGCAGAGCCTGTCATATGGGTTCTAGAATGCGGATAAACATATTTTTTTTTTTTTTTTAAATAAATACATATTATACATAGTAACAACCATTCTACACAGAGCTTTCTAGACCCAAAGTACCTAAGCATAGTTTTACTAGCTTGAGTTATGGGTTCCAGAAAGCGGATATTCATACTTTTATACTTTTGTTTTGTAAATAGTAAAATAGACATATTCATGCATACAAACATCATACAAATATTTGCAATGAGCGGGAATCGAACCCGCAGCCCCTGTCGTAGCAGTCGAATGCGCTAGCGCTACGCCACAGAGGCCGTCAAGGATAGGTATTATCTTCTGCTTCATCCGAGCGTCAATGCTGGTTCAAAAAGCCTTCACATTGGAGCTCGAGGTCTACTCCCTTTCCATGATTACTCTCTCCTCGTTTCCATGATTTGGTTTGGTTGACATTTACGGACGAGACTGCCGTCTGGCCCCCAACTTCGAGAGGAAATCCTCGGCCTGAACCTAATCCGTAATTCAGGAGGTGTACCGGTCGAATTACAAGCCGATGTACAGGTGAGATTGACTTAAGCTCCGAAGAACTAAGTGGGACTGATCTTATGTCTGTTTTAATGAGCTATTGATTATATCATGTCCTGAAATGATTCCAACAGCTTGCCTGCCACAGTTAACAGACATTTGGCAAATTTCAATCAAAACGTCCATGGTGGATTACATTAGAGTTTCTCGGAGTGCGCTCATTCATACAGATTTGCATTTAGGTCAGTCACAAATAGAAGGCACGACACGCGACGACCATAACTCAAATGTTGCTGAAATAACGGAATGTTTACATATTACAAAATTACTAGTAATATAATAACACATTGACTGACAAATTAAGACCATTATAGCTGCTGTTTAGATAGTGAAGGTAAATATTAAATACATATAATATTATTTGCAAAAAGCTACACTTACCTACATATTTTTGTAAATATGCGTCGTGCCATATTTTGGTTTCTGATTCAAAAACTAAGAAAGGAAACTATTAGTTAAGTTTTCCATCCCAAAAAAAATTGTTTTCTAAGATAGCTCCAAAACTACTTTATTCTTATTTTTATATCGGTCATTCCCCAAGGTGCTAATTAAATGATACATTACAAAAAAGTTTTCCTAAAATACTTCTTAAAACACTTAAAAATTAGATTTTAGGTTACTGGCAAAATCATTATATTCTTCATCAAGTTCTTCAATATTAAGTAATAGTTTAGTTAGATACTAATCACTACATTTAAACGCATCTAACTCGTCCTTATTGAACTAAATCTTTTAAGAGTAGGTACCTCTAATATGTGAGGAGCGCGCCCGGGAGAGACTTAGAACTCTCCCGGTCCACCGAGCCCGCAACTTGCTCGCCGCGCGTCGCAGGCGACTCAGGCGCCGGAGGTCGCTTAACGACCTCCGTCCTCCATGAGCGCAGGCCTGGGGGTGGCGGGTGAGGCCACCTGTTACCCCAGCAGAAGCAGGCCGGGACGGTGGGGCGACTAGCGCCCCTCCCCCAAACCGGGGCAAGACGGGGACACCGTGGTTCCCAAACCCGAGGGGGCCATCTCGAAACCGGAGATGGCCCAGGGTCAGTCGGGGTGCGAGGGATATGCTCTATGGGCAACCTTACACCCCGGCGTCTGTAGACCCGAGACGGCGTGCGGTTTTAGTCGGTTCAAGCCCGACATAACCGCCCCCGCTGGCACGCGGGGGGGGTATCCGAAGGGATTTCCGCACGATAAAAAAAAAAAAAAAAAGGTACCTCTAATATGGGGTGCTTGGTTGAGGACCTCCACGCGGTGCACCCTGCAACGGAGACGGCAGCGCCTCTCTCCTAGGGTGGGAGAGACGCTGCCGCCTACGGCAAACTCCGACCGAGGCGAGGACGGCCCTGTTGAGGGCTGTTCGGAAGCTTTCCACGTGTCCCTCTGATTAGCAGATGGCACAGTGGAGAGCAAGTAAGGGTGCCATCTCGAAACCGGAGATGGCCCAGGGTCAGTCGGGGTGCGAGGGATATGCTCTATGGGTAAACTTACACCCCGGCGTCTTAAGACCCGAGACGGCGTGCGGTTTTAGTCGGTGCAAGCCCGACATAACCGCCCCCGCTGGCCGGCGGGGGGGTATCCGTTTACCCACGAAAAAAAAAAAAGGTACTTCTAATATATATAACAATAATTTAACCACAATGCCAAATAATAATTATGATAACGCAAATATGTCGGAACCAAACGAGGTGGAAACCCAACCTGCTTCAATAATCTTATGAACTTCCAGCAAAAGCAATATGTCTGTAACCATAATTTAAAAAAAAAATTATGATCCATGAATTTGCACACGTTCTTAAGAACGTAACGAAAGCTTTGACACGTTATCATATCATAGTCATTTCAACTTTTTCAGATTTTTTGGATATGTGCGTTGTCTGGCAACAAAAAAACCGCGTGCAAACTACGTAGACACAACTCAATTGTTAATTCTAATAGACGGCAACGAACAACCAAATTCGAAACGTAGGTACATACATATATGGGGTGTGTGTTGGGTAACCTCCTCGAGTGTCGCTCCGATTCCGATCCCGCTGCAGTCCGGGGGGAACGGAATCGGAGCGGCCGGTACACCCTGGGCGGCGGTCAATGGCTTCCCCTTCACCCCTTCATAGGGTTGGCATTGATCGTCGGCCAATACCCAATGTGGCGGGAACACATCGCTCTCCGTACTCCTCGGCTTTCAGAGGAGACGGGATGAGCGATGCTGTTAGTGGTGGGATGGCCCAGGGTCAGCCGGGGTGCGAGGGATATGCTCTATGGGTAACCTTACACCCCGGCGTTTGAAGACCCGAGACGGCGTGCGGTTTTAGTCGGTGCAAGCCCGACATAACCGCCCCCGCTGGCTGGCGGGGGGGTATCCGAAGGGATTTCCGCACGATAAAAAAAAAAAAAAAAAGGTACATACATACCTATATAAGTCAGAATGCAATAATAGAAATAACGTCAAAAAAATGTTCCGTGCATCAACCTCAAATTTTCCTACAGTTGCCGTGTATTTTATAAGCGAGACAGTGATGACGTAAGTATTATAAGCGCGAAGGCGTATGACGATAATACTAGACTCGAATCAGCTGTTAGAGATGCAAAGACGGATATGTTTGAGAATAAATTGCGCGTGCGAATTATTATTTATGAGAATTTTCGTGAATTTATAACAAATGACGGTAGAGGTAACAAAATTTGTGGTGAAGATAGATATGAAGAGTTCATCGGAGAATGTGGTATAGGCATTCGCCATAGTGTTGTCAATTTAAAACAATGAATAAAAACGTTGGTTTTATTTATTGCTTACTTAAAAGCAGTTGAGGCAGATGACAAGGGTTATCCAAAAGAAAAAAACCATTAACTATAAGTATATTGGTGAGGTCTGCAACTTCGAAAACAGATACAGATTACCATAATTTCCAAGTATTGAAATGTTCATCGGGTACATAGATACCTTTTTTTTTTTGTGCGGAAATCCCTTCGGATATCCCCCCGCCGGCCAGCGGGGGCGGTTATGTCGGGCTTGAACCGACTAAAACCGCACGCCGTCTCGGGTCTACAGACGCCGGGGTGTCAGGTTACCCATAGAGCATATCCCTCGCACTCCGACTGACCCTGGGCCATTCGCAGTGTCCCCTCTGATAACAGCAGAGGGGAACCTGGAGCGACCACGCCCCCCGGCGGGCCTTGCAGGCCCGCCATACCCCGACCCCCTCGTGCAATGGGGTCAGCTGGCCCTGAAAAGGGCCAGTTGATCAGACTCTTGGCCGTTGACGTTGACGCCAGCTACTCCAGAGGAGCAATCAATGATGCGTCATCGCCCACGTTGCCCAGGGTGCACCAAACTTGGAGGTGGTCCAACCAGTCGCACCCCGGGTACATGGATACCTACGGTTATAATAGTTCCAATTTCAAAACTGTACTCTACATCATATATGGAAGGCACGAGTTACAAAGGTTGAACAAACCTTTGTAACTAGTACCTTCAATAATTTATAAAAAATATTTCAAGTTTCTGTAAAATGTTTACAAAATATCCTTTGTGATTACTAATAATACAAGTTTTGATGACGATCATTATTTTATACTAGCAGTTGCCCGCGGCTCTGCCCGCGTAGAATTCTGATCCTGTTCCCGCAACCTATGGGAACCGATTCCCGGGATAAAAGGTAGCCTATGTTTTATTCCGGACTATAATCTATCCCTGTGTCAAATTTCAGTCAGATCCGTTCAGCCGTTTTTGCTTGAAAGAGTAACAAGATTCCATCCATCCATCCATCCTTACTTACAAACTTTGGCGTTTATAATATTAGTAGAATCCTATCGAACGGTATTCAATCCATTGCTATATTTAGGAAAAAGAATATATTTATACATTCCACCATAATAAAAGCCGTGAAAAACGCAGAATCCAATAGATGATGGATGGTAAACAAAATATACATAGCATAAGAATTGGTGAAGAACTACAAAAAAAAACAGCCAAGTGCGAGTCGGACTCGCAAACCGAGGGTCCTGTAGGTATATAAGTAAAAGTTCACCCATCGCCACAATCGAGTCATAGTTATGGTATTTTTATTCCAAAATTTTGGTAAGAAGTAGTAACTTTATAATTTTCAAAAATATTTTTTATTATATGATGTAACTAAAAATTTACAATTTTCTCAAGTTTTCCTTTATCTGTACTATAAGACGTTACTTCGTATCAAATTTCAAGATTCTAAGTTCACGGGAAGTACCTACCCTGTAGATTTTAATTCCCGTGCGAGTTTTCAAAATTTGCGGAAATTTGCGGCATAAACGGCTGTATCTTTTGATTGCTTTGGCTTAGAAGTTTGGTTTTTTCACAGCTCTAAGGGACAGTAGACCTGAGTATTAGATATAAATTTCAGTTTGATACCTCCACGCGTTCCTGAGAAAAACGGTCTTGACAGACGGACGGACGGACGGACGGACGGACGGACGGACGGACGGACGGACAACGAAGTGATCCTATAAGGGTTCCGCTTTTTCCTTTTGAGGTACGGAACCCTCCCGAGGCCGATGGCCCGATGGCCCATCTACCCCGAGGGGGCCATCTCGAAACCGGAGATGGCCCAGGGTCAGTCGGGGTGCGAGGGATATGCTCTATGGGCAACCTTACACCCCGGCGTCTGCAGACCCGAGACGGCGTGCGGTTTTAGTCGGTTCAAGCCCGACATAACCGCCCCCGCTGGCCGGCGGGGGGGGTATCGGAGGGGATATCCGCATGAAAAAAAAAAAAGGTACGGAACCCTAAAAACTATCAGAAATACGAGGAATTATTAAAAAAGAAGAGCAAAGTGCAATTGACAGGTGCAAAGATGAAAAAATAAACATGAGTCTTGCTGCTAACAAGAAACATTCTGTTTCACGTCTTATAAAATTATTTTGACCACCGAATGAATCCTATGAAGAGACGTTTCCTGGCCGCCAGCCAGACTAGCCTAGTCGACAGAGGGTTGCATCGTGTTTTAATTCGGGGGGTGTCGGCGCCGAATTGTTACCAGTCTGGGAAGCTAATGGCTATACTTTTAAATTAGACCATTAAATATCCATAAGTCTGGAGAGTGTACGATTTATTCAAGTCATTACGCCAGGCGGTAGTTATTTATGTGAAACTACCCTTAACGCAGTCCAAAATAAGCCTACGGCCCCATAAGAACCTACAAATCTAATCTCAATTTGCTTCGTGTCTAGACAGGGCTATGAAAATGAAATCATCCAGATATACAAGTACTAAATGCGAAAGAAAAAAATCAACTTATTGCTAATCTGTATAGGTGATGTGCTTGCAAGAACAGGCAGGTGAATGGATCAATAAAACCGTATCTGTAATGTAAATATATTACACTAAAAATGTATTAGAAGCTTATTTTATTTTACTTACAGTTTATGATAACTATAGTACAGTTTAGATACTACCATTTGTAGTTTCCGACAAAATAAAATGCAAGGCTCACCTCATTTTCCCGTGAACATTGTACAAGATGACTAAGTGAAAATGTTATTTTCCATCCGACTGTAAACATACGGCCCAGGCAAAAGTGCCTGGTTTACGGTAATAGGCGCGTTACATGGGGTACATCTATGCCTACTCCTTCGCGGATTTATAGCTTCAGTGACGGAAGTTGGAGAGTATTGAAGTACTAGGTCTGCAAGGCGAATCGCTGCTTGCAATGTTGAGCTGAGTGGGACATCGTGATTCTTGTCCAATAGATTTGACCGCTATTGCGGAATCAGATTTTGAAAATTTTGAACAGTGATCATTCCTCCGTGGCAAGTCCGATTTTGAAAACTCTTTTTGAAAGTCACAACTCTGGACATGCTTTCTGAGCGTGTAAAGTTTGGTCACAGTGTCTCGAGCGGTTATTATGTAATTCCATCTGGATTTTTTTTACCGGTGATCATTCCTCTGTGGTAGCATTATTTTTTTCAAAATATATCCATAAACCTTCCTCTGATTGACCTCTTTAATCATGCCAAATTTGGTTCTGATTGCATTAGTAGTTTAGGAGGAGACCTGTGACAAAGAAAATCCTGAAGTCTGGTATGAGGAGCTTTCGCTCGACTTCGTCTCACTCAGCTCAATTACTTTTCATTAACGGGTAGAGGCGCCAGCAAATAGTAGTTATATAAACTACTGAACGTTTTTACGTTCTCACGGTTGATAGCACATGAGCCACCGGATGGTACGCAACTACCGTGTCCATTACTAATACCACTTGCCGAAAGGAATAGACAAGAAAATGGGAAAAAACCAAATACGCAAGAAAGGGAGGTAACACTTCTGACACTCAACAAACCACACGAAATGAAATGAGAAAAGTATGGCTTAAAACACCGCACGTTGTAAAAGTTGACAGATTCAAATCATATTCGCATGATATAACATTTTTTGATCATCAATTGATGTGTTTTATAATTTAATATACCCAGTCAAATTCTCGCAATTCAAGCGTTTAGTAGTTACAACATGGAAGACAAACATGCCAGTTAAACAAATAACCCTCCTTTTCCTGCTCCGCCACAGTCGACTGAAAACAAACTAAAATGCTGTAGTACCTTTTTTTTTTTTCGTGCGGAAATCCCTTCGGATCCCCCCCCCCCCGCCGGCCAGCGGGGGCGGTTATGTCAGGCTTGAACCGACTAAAACCGCACGCTGTCTCAGGTCTACAGACGCCGGGGTGTAAGGTTGCCCATAGAGCATATTCCTCGCACCCCGACTGACCCTGGGCCATCTCCGGTCCCGAGATGGCCCCCTACGCACTAAAACTATTTAATACTGAATATGAAATATCTATAAGAAATATGCTTACGTTGTTAGCAAGGAACATTGACCAAGTGCTCCATATTTACGATTATTTATTTCCACGGATGATGCAACCTTCAATCTTGCTCCGATCCACTGGCATTGGATCTTTTATTTCGCTATGATTACATCTAATGTAGTGACGTCTTGAAAATATAGTTTACTAGATACCCACGCGATTTTATTCGTGGTTTATGTTTTGGGTTGGAAAGTATATGAAACATCTAGACCGCTCCGTCGCGGAATACCAAAGATTAAGAAGTACCATACTCATATATTATGTTCTAACTGTTGGTGATTGACGGCCTCTGCGGCGTAGCGGTAGTGCATTCGACTGCTACGACACGGGGCGCGGGTTCGATTCCCGCTCAGTGCAAATATTTATATGCATGAATATGTTTATTTGCATTGGTCTGGGTGTTTCTATGTATAATATGTATGCATTTACAAAAAAAAGTATATAAGTATGTTTATCCGCATTCTGGAACCCATAACACTAGCTAGTTAAACTATGCTTACTTTGGGTCTATAAAGCGCTGTGTAGAATGTCATAGAATATTTAGTTATTTATAATGTATTTATTGGCCACCATGGCATGGAAGAGGGAGAAAAAGAAAAAAAAGAAAATGTATTAAAGGACAATGCCCATGTCAGTATGGAAATCGGTTGCACACTTTTTGTTGCTATGTCACATAAGTACAAACTGCATTAAAAAGCCTGCATTAAGTATTATCTGAAATATAAACGCATATTGTAACAGAACTTGGGGTTATTGAGAAATTAAATGATTACAACGAGAAAAACAACAACAACAAGAAAATATTGTGACACTGACTGTTGAACTGACGTTTGAGTTTTCTTTTGGAAAATTTAAGACAGGGATACCATGTATATGGGCAACCTTACACCCCGGCGTCTGTAGACCCGAGACGGCGTGCGGTTTTAGTCGGTTCAAGCCCGACATAACCGCCCCCGCTGGCGGGGCGGTATCCGAAGGGATTTCCGCACGAAAAAAAATAAAAAAAATAAAGGGATACCATGTATAAATTAAGAGAAAACTACCACTAAGCATACATTATTTTACAACTTTAACTGATTATCACTAATAAATTACGAATACATACACGAAATATTAAGTTAACATAACTGCAATATATTTGAATGTCACATTGCGAATTATTATCACGTATATTTAACCATTTTATTTTAAAAAGATTGGTATATTTGCATTCTACCACCAATGGTTTATTTTATATAATGGTAACAATTAAATTAAAATGGAAACGATTATTCATTCAAGTTTTATATCTTTATAATTTAAATTCAAACCCCAAGTTATAAAGAAGCGATTTAGTGTTGAAAAGTCATACTATAATCAATATTATTTTTTAACATTTGATATATTGACGCGAACGTCTAAAAGCGCAACCAATAATGGGCATTCTCCTTTAAATTTAAAAACCCCCGATACAAAAAAAAACCTCACATAACATGTCGGAGTGGTTTAACGATGACGCAACGCTTGAATCAAAATATTAGGTCGTTACATATGAGCACGTGCGATGCCCCGCTGCACTGCTTTAGGTGTGCAGCGGGAGGCAAGCCGGCCGACCACAGGGTTGGCAGCAAGGCCTGCGCCGGAGGGGAGCCGAAGCCGGGAGGCCGGCCTTCCGCCTCCAGTTCACAGCGGGATGCGGAGATGGGGGTTCCATAATGGATCCTCAACTCCGCATCCTGCAGGTGAACGTTGGCCACGGTGCCCATGCTCAGGATCTTCTGCGCCAGAGCGTGGCACAGTGGGCCATAAATGTCGCCGCTGTCGCCGACCCATACACCCACCGGTTCCTCGGGCCTACCTGGGAAACCGCGCTGGATGGGTCGGCGGCACTGGTGCACAACCCTGCCGCCGGCAGCCCCCCTCTTGCCGTCGTTGCAAGGGGACCCGGCTGCGTGGCGGCGGCGGTTGGGGATATAGCGGTCGTGGCCGCTTATATCACGCCGAACCGAGACCAAGCTGCATATGAGCAGTGGCTCCGTCAGCTGGCCGTCGTCGTCAATGCCTGCCAGCCCCGTCCGGTCCTTGTGCTCGGGGACTTCAACGCCTGGTCTTATGCCTGGGGTTCCCGACACGAAAGGGGCGCGACGGGGCATAGAGGCAGGGCACTGGTGGACTGGGCCGCACGACTCGGCCTAGTCCTCCTAAATCGGGGAGCCGTGGACACGTTCGTGACCTCGAGGGGTAGCTCCATCGTGGACCTATCGTTCGCGAGCCCCTCGTTGGCGCGACGTGTTCAGGGCTGGCGCGTCGTTTTGGGGGAGGACACAAGTTCGGATCACCGATACATTCGGTTTGACGTGTCCCCCCCTGCGAGCGACGCGCCGGCTGCACCGGCTCCACCCGAGCCACGTTGGGCGCTTAAGCGACTTGATCGGGAGCTCCTCCTGGAAGCCGCCATCGTACAGGCCTGGGCCCCTGCGCCGGACAGGCCTGTCAGCATAGACGATGAGGCGGAGTGGTTCCGGGAGGCCATGACCCGTGTCTGTGACGCGGCGATGCCTAGGGCTCCGCCCTATAATCCGAGGGGTCAGGTCTACTGGTGGTCGTCGGAGATCGCGCAGCTCAGACGGGGCTGCGTGATCACGCACCGCCGGTGGGCCCGATTCCGTAGGAGGCGTCGCCGCCCCGCAGATGCGGAGGCCCGAGAGGCGGAGTTGTACGAGGGATACAGGGAGGCCAGACGAGCCCTCCGAGCGGAGATAAGGCGTTCCAAACGGGACGCCTTCCGTGAGCTGCTGGAGACGCTGGAGCGGGACCCTTGGGGGCGGCCCTACCGGATGGTGAGGGGCAAGCTGCGCCCCAAGGCCCCGCCGTTAACCCGGTGTCTCCAGCCGGATCTGCTCGGAGGAGTTGTTGGCTCCCTGTTCCCAGCGCGGGCGGTGGAACATGTTCCACCGCGGATGACTCCGCCTCGGTTGCGCATGGCGCCCGACGTGGAAGACGACGACGTGCCCGAGGTCACTTGGGTAGAACTAGAGCTGGCGGTGAGAAGGCTAAGAGCCAAACACACCGCCCCGGGACCCGACGGCATTCCAGGCCGAGCGTGGGTCCTAGCTCTAGTCGACGACGCTCTCGAGCCCCGACTGAGAGGGCTTCTCAGCGCATGTTTGGAGCGGGGCCAGTTTCCGAAATTGTGGAAGACGGGGAAACTGGTCCTCATCCGAAAGGAGGGGCGCCCGGCGGACTCGCCGTCCGCCTACCGGCCCATAGTGTTGCTCGACGAGGTGTGCAAGCTCTTTGAAAGAGTAATTGCGAAGCGCCTCGTCGAGCACCTCTCAAGAGTGGGGCCGGACCTGGCGGATGGCCAATATGGCTTCCGCCAGAGGCGCTCCACCGTGGATGCCATCATGCGCGTGAAGGCTCTGGCGGAGGATGCAGTAGCCCGGGGTGAGGTGATGTTGGCGGTGTCCCTGGACATCGCCAACGCGTTCAACACCTTGCCCTGGAGTTGCATTAGGGAGGCGCTCGTGTATCACGAAGTGCCTCTCTACCTCCGCCGCATAGTCGGGGCGTATTTGACGGAGAGAGCCGTCATCTACCCAACCGTGACCGGTCTCGGTCGGCGTGAAATGTCGTGCGGTGTCCCACAGGGATCGGTCCTGGGGCCGCTCCTGTGGAACATCGGATACGACTGGGTGCTTCGCGGTGATCTCGTAGGCGGTGCCGCCGTCACGTGCTACGCGGACGACACGCTCGTGACGGCGTGCGGGGCGACGTACCGCGAAGCGACCCGAAAGGCCACGACCGCGGTTGCCCAAGTCGTTAGGCGGATCCGGCGGCTGGGTCTCGAGGTGGCCCTGCATAAAACCGAGGCCCTGTTCTTCCATGGGCCTCGGAGCAAGCCACCCGAGGGATCCAGTCTCATCGTGGGAGGAAATCGCATCGGCATAAAGCCCCAAATGAAATATTTGGGGCTCGTGCTCGACGGCCGATGGGACTTCGGAGAGCACATCCGAAGTCTGGCCCCCAAATTGAAGGGCACAGCTCTTGCTCTGGCTCGGCTGTTGCCCAACATGAGGGGGCCCGATGACTCCTGCAGGAGACTTTACGCGGGGATCGTGCGGTCCATGGCCCTGTATGGGTGCCCAATATGGGCGGAGGCCCTGAGGACCAGAACTGTGCGGATGCTGCGCGCTCCGCAGCGGGTTCTGGCCATCAGGGTCATCCGAGGGTACCGCACGATCTCCTTCGAGGCGGCGAGTCTCCTTGCCGGAACTCCGCCATGGGACCTGGAAGCGAGAGCCCTTTCGCAACTGTACCAGTGGCGAAAGGAGGCGCGGGAGCAGGGATGGAACCCCGAGCCTCGAGAAATCGAGGCCGTGCAGTCCCAGCTCCGCCAGGCCATCGTGGTGGAGTGGAAGGAACGATTCGGGCAACCAAGCGCAGGGCACGCCGCAATAGCGGCGGTAAGGCCCATCATGGAGGATTGGCTGGAGAGGCGACACGGAAGCCTCTCCTACCGACTGACGCAGGTGATCTCAGGGAAGGGGTGCTTCGGGGACCACCTGCATCGGATCAGGAAGGAGCCAACGCCTGAGTGTCATCACTGTGACGCGAGCGAGGACTCAGGGCTGCACACGCTGGCGGACTGCCCGGCGTGGGAGGCGCCGAGGCGTGACCTCGTGGCAGCCATCGGGGCGGGAGTCCTCTCGCTCGGCAGCATGATTGCGGCAATGGTGCGGAGCGCGAGCGCGTGGGCCGCCGCCGCCTCCTTCTGCGAGCATGTAATGCTCGCGAAGGAGGTGGCGGAGCGCGCCCGGGAGAGACTTAGAACTCTCCCGGTCCGCCGAGCCCGCAACTTGCTCGCCGCGCGTCGCAGGCAACTCAGGCGCCGGAGGTCGCTTAACGACCTCCGTCCTCCATGAGCGCAGGCCTGGGGGTGGCGGGTGAGGCCACCTGTCACCCCAGCAGAAGCAGGCCGGGACGGTGGGGCGACAAGCGCCCCTCCCCCAAACCGGGGCAAGACGGGGACACCGTGGTTCCCAAACCCGAGGGGGCCATCTCGAAACCGGAGATGGCCCAGGGTCAGTTGGGGTGCGAGGGATATGCTCTATGGGCAACCTTACACCCCGGCGTCTGTAGACCCGAGACGGCGTGCGGTTTTAGTCGGTTCAAGCCCGACATAACCGCCCCCGCTGGCACGCGGGGGGGTATCCGAAGGGATTTCCGCACGAAAAAAAAAAAAAAAAAAAAAAAAGGTCGTTACATATGAAATTGCCGTTTTCTTCAAGAAATTGGAGGAAACCCAATTTTCAGTACTAACTTTTTGCATTTTTTTTAGGAATGACAAATCCAAATTTTATGTTTTTTTTTGTGTATGAATGACACAACATTAAGCTAACAAACAGCAACTTTTATTACATTTTTGAAAAGTGAAAGCTGTTAAGTAATACGAAATTTATCATCAAAATGGATAGCATTTAGGAAGTACTGTTTTTGAAGATCGAATTAATTTATCAAGCGGCCAATAAAAACAAAATTTAATACAGAGTGTAAAATCTTGAAATCAACTTTCAAACAAAATATAAATAATGGAAATAGCTATTAAATTACAGGAATAACGAACTCATGAATTTGTAAGAAAATTTCGGCAATTTCATAGGTAAAGACCTATTATTACTAGTTATATTAAAGTTAAAGGGCTAAAGAACACGTTTTAATTTTTAGCTATTATACCGTCCGAAATGAGCAAACTGATACCTTAGATCGAAATCAAAATGTAAGTGGTGTTTCCCCGGTCGAGCCGAAATATAGTTAAATGTCGGGATCAGTGTAAATAATAAAATAACACTAAATAAATACTACTACATACTAATAAATTTTTCAATGTGTGATGTTCGCTTGATCTCCCGACAATATCAAATTTTTAATTTTTAGCTCTCCTGGGCATTTTTTTTTGTGCGGAAAGCCCCTCGGATACCCCAGCGGACCAGCGGGGGAGGTTATGTTGAACTTGAACCGACTAAAACCGCACGCTGTCTCGGGTCATCAGACACCGGGGTGTAAGATGGCCCATACGACATCTTCCTTGCACCCCGACTGACCCAGGGCTATCTTCGGTTTAGAGATGGCTGGTTTGGGAACTACGGTGTCCCCATCTTGCCCCGGAAAGGGGGGGGGGCTTGTCGGGGCATTTAAAATTTGGCACTCTCAAACTGATGGTAAAACTCTCGAAACTTTCGAATTTATAATAGTACTCCAACAACGCCAATTATTTAAACCTCCTCAACATTTTGGCACACATCTGCTAATGAACCGAAAACGGTTGTGAATCATTTATTATGCCATTGACTGATTAGCACCTGCCTTCTCTGCACTTCAGCTAAAAGTAGCTCACATCATGATGAAAGAGCCGTACAATGTCGTTGCTATATCAGAAGTTGTAATGATAACACTAAACATTTCTACGAGACCACGCCAAAAAGAAGTTACGTGCTAGAAGTAAAAGACGCAAACTAGAATAAATAACAACAATTGCATGTCCACAAGACATTGGTTTATGGACCCCATTAAGATCTTTGAACTCCAAGACAACTTAACCTGCCAGCCGGTACACCAATTAATTGACGGACGAGACTCTGGCGCAGGCTTTCCTCTCGGGATTGAGGGATCAGACGGTAGTTGCTCACGTGAAACTCAACCAAATAAATAATGGCAGAGCAGAAGAACGGACCCCGGGCTCAAAAGAAATATTTGGATGAAACAGGGCTTGGCGTTCGGCTGAAGAAAAAGATTCGTAATAAGGTGAATTATTTTATCAATCCAATGCTGCGAGCTGAACGGGCAAGAGCTCGTAATAATATATGAACATGCCTCCGTTATCAATCCTACTAATATTACAAACGCGAAAGTTTGTGAAAAGATCTGGAATAAGACATAGGCTACTTTTTGCCCTGGAATAGGTTCCCATGGGGGAACGGGAATAGAATTACACATGGGCGAAGCTTAGGCGAAAGTTAGTAACATATAGAGCTCTAAATAAAACCCCCATCGTTATAGTAAATGTAATATGAATCGCAAAACAAAAGAAGAATACCATAGTGACATTGTAATTCGACATTAAGTTTAACTATTCCTGTAGTTTAACTTTCAATATAAAATAAGCAACCAAATTATATCAAAAATGATATTTCAAGCTCGAGCGCAAATTATTAAACAATAAACACTGTGTGCAAATAACAAATCCAGCATCCGCTTCCGACCTTGCCAACAAGCCAAAACTAGTCCAACTTCACGACACCGGAATTAGAATAGAAATGTCGTAAGTCGGGAAACATATATCATTAGCTCACTAATCCGGCAAGGTGGATGATCTCACGGGTCAGTGTTACATGCATTTGCATGTTACAATATCTATATTAGTTTTGGCAACACTCTTTGGAGTCACTTATGTCAAGTGGACTTTCATTGATAAGGCGATCAAGATGTTGGCATTAGTTCGCTATTCGAATTAATGCCATAATTTTGTGATAACATATTTTCACTTTTCATAATGTATGCATAACATTCATTAAGACCCGAGACGGCGTGCGGTTTTAGTCGGTTCAAGACTGACATAACCGCCCCCGCTGGCTGGCGGGGGGCATCCAAAGGGATTTACGCACCAAAAAAAAAAGATTTTATAATTTAATAAAATTTTTAAGCATTATGTATGCTTACTTTTTCTCAAGATTTATCTCGGAAAATCTGGGACGTGTCTCGATAGCTCAGCTGGTCAGAGCATTCCCCCTGTAAGGGACTGGTCGTGGGTTCAAGTCCCGTTCTAGATGTTCTCTTTTTCCGATCTAAATCTTTAGAAAAGGTTTTTTAAGGCAATTTTTCTTACCATAACTACAGTTAGCCTAACGATCCAGAATTATATGATGCTGAAGCATCTATAATTATCATAAAAATGTTAAGTAGGTTTGTGTACGCTTCAAAAACTCAAGAGTTGTCCATTAATTGAGCTCAAATGA
Organism: Cybosia mesomella; assembly: GCA_946251805.1. Taxonomy (NCBI): domain Eukaryota; kingdom Metazoa; phylum Arthropoda; class Insecta; order Lepidoptera; family Erebidae; genus Cybosia; species Cybosia mesomella. The sequence continues at coordinate 2,893,985 of OX276395.1, forward strand.
CACGACTTGCTTCACCACCTGCTTCAAAGATGGTTTTTATGTTTTTTTTTTCTAATTTTCGTATGCTTTTTCTTGTCTGCATAAATGACTTCTGCAGTAGAATCGATTCAGTTTTGTCAAAAAATGTCAAGTAAAATAATAATTTTAATGATCACCATCTTTTCCTATACCATTTTCAGACTACACTTACAGCTTATCATTTGACGGCTGTATGATCGATGAAATAACTATTGTATAATTAAGAATGTCAATGGAAATTAAACTAATCTTTAAGACTAGTGCAAAGTTTGCTTCAGACATAATAAACTAGTCCAACAAATCTGGGTAACAGAGCGTAAAACGAGAGCAAGCTCCCGCTGAACATAATATAGTTAAAAGCATTTCACATTTAGCTAGAGCTGCAACTGATTGACGGACGCGCGTACATGTCCCCGATAGTGATTGACGCGGTGTCCATGCACTACGCCGCCTCGGAAATTATCGTTTTTGGCATATCACCAAGCACTATAAGTTCACTTGTAAACTGGCAGTTACAGAAGCTTCAGACGCCTCCAAGGTACAAGTAGTAACAAACAAAATATAAGCATATCGATGTACCAGCAGTTATCAGGTGCATATTGACTGGAACCAAAATTGATGACGATTGCACGCAGTGCAATACTTAGTGCTTAGAAACTTAACAGCTTATTTTCATTATCCATACTAATATTATAAAGAGAGAGAGGTCTAATTTTGTGAGTATGTTGATATATTTGGACTAATCTTCGGAATCATTGCACTTATTGGAAAAACTACATGGGCACCATAAACATTATATAATATTTGTAAATTACGATGGCTTGATTAAAACAAACTCTTATAAACCGAAGCTAGGCGTGGGTGGGTTGGGATGCTAGTATAAGATATTGTGGATTTAGTTAGAAATCTTTAAGATGATATAGTTTCATGACATTGTTACAGGCACTTGAAACTAAAAGCGGCAGTAGGAAAGACGAATATTAAAAGTAATATAATAAAATTATTAATAAAAAAACAAGCTTTTATTCAAAAATGTAGTCGCACTAAAAAACGGAAACGCACAATTAATTTCTCTGTTTTCTATTAGCGCTACAAGCTTTAGAAATCAATTAATCTATCACAGCCCTTGCATGAAATTATTATTTTATTTCCTTTATTTAACTTTAAATACATATAAATTATATTTTTAAATACATTCTATATATAAAAAAACACATATATTTAAAAATATAAAAAATAGTCGCCCACCGGCATCGGGCACAGGGACCAAGCTACCGGTGGTTAACCTAACGGGAGCCTCTTGAGATGTTGATCGAGGCTCCTGGCAATCAGTCCGTGAACCGCTACAACTATCGGAACAATAATTGCCGAATCCACACTCCATATGTCGACAATCTCGTGAGCCAAATCCAAATATTTTATTTGTTTTTCGTTTTCGGCTTTCACAAGATTCTCGTCATGTGGAATGGTAATATCGATAATTATTGTGCGGCGCTCTGATCGATCTAACAACAATATATCAGGTTTATTAGCTACAATAGTCCTATCAGTGATGATAGATCGATCCCAGTACAACGTGATATGCCCATTTTCGAGAACTGCGTCGGGCACATACCTATAGTACGGTACCTCTGATTCCACAAGGTTGTACTTTAGAGCAAGCTGTTGATGACCAATCCTGGCTCCAACAATTTATTATTATATTTTATTTTTAACTTTTTAGTTTTAGCAATATCATGTGTCACCAGAGTGATCTTGTAGTTTATCTTTTTAGTTTGGGAGTTTCTATGGCCACGTTCCTACTCCATCTTCAACTCCTGAATATCATTGAAATCCAAAGTGTTTGCCAAGACAAAAAAGGAGGCCAAACTCGATAAGTTTATCTTGTTTAGTTTAGAAGTTCCTATGACCACCATCCTCCGACTCCATCTTCAGACTCTGATTACCAGGTAACACCAGAGAGTTTGCTAAGACAGAACAAATGAATCCAAACTCATTAGGTTTAACTTATTTAGTTTAGAAGTTCTTCCCTCCCTACTCCAGACCAGCACCGTGGTACCATATTATTGCATTGTCATCCAAACTAAACGTGCTTGTAAAATTCCAGCTCAATCGGATGCCAACAAATAATCGAAAAATGATTTGGAGGTTTTGACGGACAACTTACATCCAAAAAGTGGAAGTTAAATAAAAAAAATTAAAAAGAAATTTTAACGAATTGCAAAATTTACCAAAAACAGGGTATGACTATGTCGTGGATCGTAGACACGACGATATGTTTTAAGGGAAAACTATCGAGTGGTGTATAGTATCTTTTTTCTTTTTTCGTTTCGTTCGGGTATCTATAATTTAATGTTGGGTCTAGATGATAGATATATTATGTGGCTCCGATTTTGTTATCAACAAATTTTCTGTGGACGCAAATTCAAAGATGTATTCACGTCAAAAAGAAAACAGATTATGTATATTGTAAAGGATGAATGAAGAAAAATGTATAAAACAAAGATTGGTTTTCTGATAGCTCCTATCAAAGTTATTTATCATGTCAGTTGTCATGTGAAACATAGTTATAGCTATACCTAATCCACTAACAAACAAAAACAACAGGGAAAGTCAAAACATTGCATGATTGACGACGGTTGATATTTGATAGCAGGATGATACGGGAATGGGGACCAATAATTCGTTATATGGCTGAAACGATAACGAATAAGTCACCTGCTATTGAGGCCATGAGGAAGACAAACAAATAACTGTCAGCTCTAAATATTGTTGTTTTGTTTTTATACTTGAAGTGTTCCAATAAGAAACACCTGAACCCGATGGGCTAGCAATAAAGGTTTAAGCAGTCGACAAGACTCGACAATACTCGTTATTATAGAAACCAAACTAACCTGGTCTTTGATCTCAACCTTTGGCTCAATATTTGCCAAAGAATAATGGAGCGTAGCATTCAGTTCAAAAAACCGCCAAGTTTAAATGGGATTGGATGGGTTATACCTGCAGAAAGCCACCTGACAAGTAGGCTCACTCGGATACACCCTGGAAACCAGAAGATGATAGGCGGAAGCCTGGTAGAACGAGGAAACGTTGGCGGGGCGATATCGACTCATTTGTCCCAGATTGATGGGATGTAGCAAAGAAGGTAAAGAGGTTTTGGAGGTGGATTTATGCCCAGTTGTGGGACAAAATGGGCTAAATAAAAAGTATAAGAACTATAGTCGAATTTTTAATTCGTGGAATTGACATTTCAAATGTAATAAATCCTTTTGATGACTCTTATTTTGAAGTAGGTATTTCACAGATATTTAAAACGAACCAGACCAAACATTAAATCGCGCTGTTGTATATGACACACGGTCTCTTTCTTTCTTGGTAACAACCAAGTGACAACAACGCTATCCTGTTTTCTACCAAGGAATATAAAATCGAGTGCCCTTAAACCTCGTTAGTATGAAAAATGGCGTCGCAAAATTCTCACATACTTATTATGCGGCAAGCTGAAGACAGGGCACTATGGCGCCCATTAGGGGAGACCTATGTCCAGCAGTGGACTAGAATAGGTTGATGATGATGATGATGATGATGATGACGTGACACAAAATAATATATACACAAAATAATTGGTTATAATTCTCAAAAGAGAACAAGCTTAACAGTAAATAATAAGCAGTAGCTAATCGTATTGCGAATTATGTTCAACGTTTTGGCTGTTAAGCGTTCAGCAGCAGTTCAACGCTCGGCTGTGGGGCATTATCTCGTGGTATTAAAGCCTTACTTAGCTTCCTTGAGATAATTACACAGACTAATCCGAAAAAGGGGGAGCTGTAGTCTTATTTTATCCAATTATTACACGTCACATGTAATTATTATCTTGCCAAGAAACATTATCGCTGTCCCTATCATAAGACGCAAGGTTGAAGGTTTCGTGGGCGGAGTGACGTACTTGAAAAGCAATTGCGTCTGTTCAATTTTCTACATGATCGCCATCTGATGAGGTAGCCAAAGCTTATATATATTGAGCACAAAATGATTTGAAAAAAAGGGGCCAAGTGCGAGTTGGACTCGCCCATTAAGGGTTCCGTAGCAGCAAGTAACATAATAATGCCTTTTTTTAATTTTTATATTTCATTGATTGAATGAAAGGCAAATTGCGGTTTACGATTTATGACGTTTTAAAAAAACCTACTTACTAGATCTCGTTCAAACCATTTTTCGATGGAAGTTTATATGGTAATGTACATAATAATTTTTTGTAAGTTTTATCTTTCTGACGAATCTATGAGGGTTCCGTTTTTTGCCATTTGGTAACGGAACCCTAAAATAATTGCAAATAGTAAACTGTTTTTACGTTATAATTATTTTGATGTTCGAAAGCTAAAAGTTCGTAAGTGAGAACCATTCGTAGGAAAAATATCCAGGTGACAGTTTACAAGCACAGGGTTTTAACTTTCAAACGTAGATGTTCTGTTAGTATTTATTATTTAAAATCCTTCAAAAGGAATATTGGAAGATGAATGAGTAACCCTATAAGGGATGACCAAGGTGTACGTATGACAATCAGATCCAGGACATTTTGAGGAAAGAGGGAAAGTCAACAATAAGCGTCAAGAGTCGCCACCGGCAAGCATGAATAAAAACAATTATGAAAGTAGAAGAAGCAACAGGTTTATGTCAAGATTGTATCAAGTGGAAATTGGAAACATGTGTGATCTCGTACGATTTGTGAAATTACCTAAGACATCTTCCTTCCATTTTTCCCATTCTCCTCTCACCTCCCGGTTCCTCCTTTAGGGACAATACGTGACAACTCTCGTGTTACAATTGTTTATAGACCACGGTAACCGCATTGTTACTATTAGGTGGAACGTTTGATGTGTCCGCTTTTTGCCAGTACAGTTGAAGTTGGCTTTCAATCTAAGTATCGGCTGAACTATTTCTCGTGAAACGACTGCCATCAGGACCTCACTGGCGATATCGAAGTTATGTAGTTAGAACAAACGTATTTTGTATGTTTTCATTTTTTTAAAAGGAATCATAGAAATCAATCATCATACTAAAAGCCACGTCAACAATCCAAAATACTACCCAGATGTTAAAGACATTTCAGAACGGCAACGCAACCCGTTATTACATTTCAAGTTCCTAGACCAGATGGTACTTCAGTTTGAATCACCAGTTGTTCCAAATTTAGTTCAGAAACGGCTAAATTTACCCGCTAAAAACAATAAAGTACCTGCGTTCCCTGCGTACACAGCTAGAACGATAAACTTGGATGCTGGTGAATCGAATTAACGCAAAATGAACGACCTGTGGTGAATTATGTCTGGAATTGTTTGATACGCTCTCCTCGACTGAATCTTTGAAGGTATGACTTTGGTAGAAGTTTATTACCCATACTGTGTTAAAAGCGTTTTAAATTTCTCGTAGTATTTCTTACCTGAAGAAATTATTTATGCTAATGGATGCTTGAAACTCGCGTCAATCATAGAGAAGTTACGAAAAAATCGCTTGTACTGGTTCGGACATGTAATGCGTAAGGATGAAAGTAACATCGTAAGGAAGGCATCAATTATAGATGTGGACGGTTACAAGGAAAGAACGGAATACCTACTTTGTTTTAGGCCCTTCCAAGACCCTCGGGGCCAAGCCAAATCTACCTACTGAGCTGAGCTGAAGGCCTCGGATGCTAGACAATAATTTCTTTAAAGTGATAAGTTCGAATGTTAGTTACCCAAAGGGTAACCAACATTCTGTTACAAAATAAAATGTATGGGCGAGAGGCGAAGGCAATCGCAATAAGTTATTGGAACCGTGACAACGCTAGAATGAAGGAGAAAGCATAATATAAGATCTAACACATTATAAAAATATTAAAAAACTGTTTACAGATATCGTTTCTATAATATAAATACTTCACAACAGCTGCAGTTCAAAATAAACATATCAAAACATTATTTATAAAGTTGTAGCATTTATTAACAAAAGCTTTGTGATGCAATTAAATGACCTCATTTTAGATCAGTTATTTTTAATGATGTTACGTTTCAGACAGCTGATTCACGAAATAAATGTATTTTAAGTATTTAGTGTAGTGAAACAAACGTTTCATCAAGTTTAAAAATAAAAATGCATTGAACAAATTAAGAAAACAAAACACACATATTATAAACAGTTGCACGAAAATAGGTACTTAAGGTCTTTTGCGGAAATAGTGTATTTTTTTTAATTGCTGCCCAACTAAGGCAGTAGGTCTTACTTCTATGTTTTCTTGATACATAAAGTTGGCAGATAAGCATACGACTGCCTGATTGGAAGTGGTATTCGTAGCTGCATGGACGCTGGCAATATAGTAATGTAATATTTTTAAATTTTATATGCCGTTTTTGAACCTTAAACCATTACCAAGCTTAAACTCTCCGCCCTTAACAAACACATTGCAGGAAAGTCATCCGAAGTGAGAGTCTCGAGTCTCGATAATGCTTTTTCCTTACGTGACGATTTCTACCAGGCAACTGTTACCACAAGCTTCGTTAAGAATCTTCATTCCAATAAGTCCTATTATTTATGACACTTACCTTGTAATAATTGAATCGTCGCTTGATACTCTGCTAGTTTTTCATCCACGTAGCCTTCCTGAGACTGCTGGGCGATGATTTCTGCGGTCGACGGTCCTCGTTCCTCCTCATCCTCTTCATATATCATAGGTCGCGGTGGTGGAGGCGGTTCCAACGGCACGCCCGCGTAATCATACTCCCGAACCGGTTCGTAAGGAGACGAGTAAAAGTACTCTGGACTTTGGCCCAGAGTCGGAGACATAGGATAAGGAGAGATGGAGAAATGAGAGCTAGGAGATGGTGAATGTTGTCGTAATGTGTGAGGGGAGTGTAGAGGTCTGAAGGGTTTAGGAGATGGGTGTACTGGAGGAGGAGTTACTATAGCTGTGGAGTGCCTGGGCCCGGATATGAGCGGTGGAGGACTGGGGGCCCATGGCGAGGGTGGACGGTATTGGAGTGGGGATGAGGAGCCCGGGGGACGCGCGCGACCCCTTCCGGGTGGCGGTTGCGACATCTCGTGAGTTGATTCAAGTCAACCCCGTGTCACACCACCATGTACATCGCTGTAACAAAGGAGAATATACTGTTAGATCCATTACCTTTACGTCTATAAAACAATCACAAAGAGTAGGGTAATACATTTAAGGGACCATTCATAAATTACTCCACGTAAAACTACCTTTTTGATGCCTCGGGCTATATCACATGGTCTGCGTCCTAATGTTACATTACGCCCCGGAGAGCTAATGAATACACACCATTCACCACTGTACTACCATATTTTATACACGTCAAACTTTTTGCTATTTCACGCGTCCGCAAATGTCATAAAAGTAAATAAGAAACAGATTTCAACACAAAAATCTCATAAATCAAAATGCCACTAAGCACTCCCTGGATGGTACTATTCCTGTCCGTAACTTCTGTCTATTTCGGACTTTCAGAAGGGGTTACGACCCACATTTACACTGTATACAATATACACACAAAACAGATGCCCTGTTACTTTTATTAGGTACGAATCGTTTCTTAAGCTTCGAGTCCAGATGAAATTAAAAACATTCTCGCCAAATAATAAATAGTTTAATAAACAAGCAAAGTACCTAACATATACATTCATATAAATGTACCTACACTCCATGTACAGTCAGCAATAAAGGTAGATATTGAAATTTCAAGTTATAAAAATTATCAAAAATAAAATACAAAACTAAAAACTATGGATAATTAAATACATAATATACATCTAGTACTACATGTATAATATATATCAATATAAAGGCCAATTTATATTTTTTGTCGCCAACTGTACCAGATGTTCACAGAATGACTAGAATCGAAGTTTATCATGATACCTATTATTAAAGATCAACTGAAAGTTGCGAAATCAAATAACGATCTAAAATGAAATAAGGGAGTGAAACCAGTTATTCATTTTAACATAAGCCTGGATGTGGCTACATAAACAGGATAGAGAAAATTACAAATTGTTACAAAAATCCATTAAAAATATCGGAAACAATGAAATTCGGACAAATAACAGATCAAATGATGAAATAAATACGATACTTAAAAACACGAATGAAAATCAGAAAACAGAAACAGCAGATAATTTCAAACTACATAATAAAAACCAACAAGCTATTTATTATAAAATAAAAGACTCCCAAAGTGCCAAAACTCTCATTAATCTAATCTGATGGAATCAGATATATTAGCTAAATTATATATATAAGCCTGGAGATGGAAACCTTGACGTTAGCTGCATGGTGCAAAGGTGATATTTTGGAAGATACCACAGCTAAATAAATAATATTGGCCGTTTGCCAACGTCAAAGAAAATAAGAAAAGTGTTTAGAACAACACACGAAATGACAAGCGCAAAACTAAAGCAGACATGTGAGATGCAAGTAAATCAGAGATAAACTAATTACTCCAGAATTCTTTGGCTAAGGTTTACTGTAATAGCGAAAAATGTAAAAGCAAAAAAGAACACTTAAGTACATGATCGCTTTGCTAACTCAAGTCACGTTCTTACAACAACACAATTACAAAACAAGTCAAGTTCTTAGGTCCGTTTAAAAAAAAACCCTCGTAGTCACATGGAAAAACCATAAAAAGGAAGTCATTTGACAGTTTAAGCATCTGCGGAAGAATGTGTTTTCGAACCATCTAGTTTCTCCAATGCGTAGGTTTTCAAAACTTGGCATTACTCTAATAATAGTTCAAGTATAGTCAAATGAACCCAAACTGAGTCAAAACGATAAAAAGATATGGGCAAATTTAGATTTTCGCAAAATCTAGTAAGTTTACCCTATTTACCATAATTATCAACTTTCTTATACTGTTAGTATTTTTATTATAAAATAAATTTTATTATGAAAGACCTAGCTTTTAACTAAAATTGACAATTCTAGGTCAACCGGAAGTACCCTATTAGATTTTGGGTCGAAAACCTATGTTAGTTTTCGTTGGCCTTGAATCACGAAATTTAGCAAAAATCACAAATAAAGGAAAAAACCCAAAAAATAAAAAAGTTGAATATTAAAGTGAATTTTAGTACTTACAAGTTTTATAGATATACTCATAGTACGGAACCCTTCAGGCGCGAGTCCGACTCACACATGGTCGTTTTTTTGTCCAAAGAAACATTTTGTATTAAATACTTTTGGCGTAACAATACAGACAACAAACGACAAAGCATCCCTGGCCAGTCTCCAAACGTGCCAGAGTAAAGGAGCAACCACAAAAAACTGGAGAAACAACGACGGCGGTGTGCCAATGGTTGTTATGACCAGAATGATGGACGACGGCAGGTGACTAAGAATTAATAGGTACGAATCCGTAAACCATTTTGCTAAGTATAAAATATTGAAATAAGGCTATATACATTGACTATATACAAATCTCTAGATAGAGAAAACGGCCGCAACGTTGTGGCTAAAAAATGTCTACTTTAATGAGTAGACAAGCTTGACATTTACTTCAGTTCCACTTTTGTGAATACGCTGTCATGTCATACATGAAAAATATTAACTATGCCGGTTTGTGATGTGAAATTATGTCGCAATTTTCCAGGGAACATATTAACTAGGTCTGCAAGGCGAATCGCTGCTTGCAATGTTGAGCTGAGTGAGACATCGTGAATCAGATTTTGAAAATTTTGAACAGTGATCATTCCTCCGTGGCAAGTACGATTTTAAAAATTCTTTTTGAAAGTCACAACTCTGGACATGCTTTCTGAGCGTGTAAAGTTTGGTCACAGTGTCTGGAGCGGTTATTATGTAATTCCATCTGGATTTTTTTAACAGCATTAATTTTTTCAAAATATATCCATAAACCTTCCTCTAATTGACCTCTTTAATCATGCCAAATTTGGTTCTGATTGGATTAGTAGTTTAGGAGGAGACCTGTGACAAAGAAAATCCTGAAGTCTGGTATGAGGAGCTTCCGCTCGACTTCGTCTCACTCAGCTCAATAATAAAAAGATCTCATTTCATCGCTAAGTTTTTATATTTAGGCATTACTTTAAGGGAAATCATGATTATTAAATTTGCTGAAGTTGGATTCGTCAGTGATGTCAATTTATTATTAGGGTAATTACCCAAAATATGGGGTACTTTTTATTTTAGTACTCATAATCGTATAACGCTAATTATTATTTAACATTAAAAATCTTCATCAGATCCCGTACGGGAAAATTGTTGGGCAGTAGTAATATGCCAGACATGATACAATGAGCAGTGGAAACCCCACAAAACTTCAGTCATGTGCTCGGACCATTTTGCCAACACTAACTTTTACTATACAAAAACCGGGAATCACAGATTGAAGAATGCATTTGTACCAAGCAAGTTAAATATCTACATGCATACATATACTAGTTAGTAAGATATTAATGTAAACCACCAATATTATGGGCATCTATTATAATAAAACATACTGTTTTCGTGTGCTGTTTAATACATGATTTTTTTAACAGAACCTGTTTATAATGAATGCGGGGATCGATTTTCACGCTGAACCAGGACCATCATGTTTCCCCGAAACTGTGAAAACAGAGTTGCGCGCATGTGTATGTATTTTGTCAGAGGTAAATGGTTAGCGGCAAATTCAATACAAGACTTTGATTTATTATTTTATTGTATTATTTTACTTCCCCTTATTTTGAAATCCGTGGTTTGAGGAATAAATCATGATAGATAACTAGGTCTGCAATTCATTCTGCTGTTGCAAAAATTGAGCGAAGCAATTTCACCAGGACTTTTTCTAACGGTGATAATTCCTCAATGGCTAGTCCGATTTTCGTTTTTCTTTTTTTGTCTTATGTATATGAACAAATTACTTAATTTAATACCAATCACGTGAATGAGGCTTTTTTGTTCATTGAGGAATCGGATTTTAAATTTTTTTCCGGTAATTATTCCTCCGTGGTACTTTTGATTTATTAATTACATAGCCTATATCCTTCCCATCAGTAACATCTTTGCTTGTGTGAAATTTCATTAGAATCGGTACAGCCGTTTGGAAGGAGAATATGGTCTAACGAAATACATGAGTCGTCTAAAAGAGAGCTTCACTCTTTCAGAGCTTCGCTCAATAATACCATATCAATTGTTTCCGGCACGTATTTATCTTCACGACTTCTTATGGTTTATTAATAGAAAAATAGGGAAAAGTATTTAAAGCAGACATCCCTTAACATGCGCACATTGACAGTTTAAAGACAATCCATACATTCGCCTACTCACACAACGCTTAATTTCAGTAAGTAAAAAAGTAAAAATTTGAATGGAAGTAATAATTACCGCCCTTTTACTATGCTTTACTTAAAAAACAGTTACATATAATTTATTTGAACTATAAATAAGTACCCTTTTTCTTTTAATTGTATTACAATGATACACGTGCTAAGTGAGACCATGTGTGATGTATGTGCCACGTAGGACATGACACATTGACAATGTCACTAATGTCAATTTTGTCACATGCATGTCACACGTCGCGTTATCTGCTCAGGCGGCGACCACAGATAACAAATAAAAATACCCTTGCCGCAAAACCCCGAACCTTTTTGGTATTACGACATGGTCGCCGTCTGAGTAGCTGTAGGTCCACCGTTATTTTAGACTTTTATATTTTTAAGTGTAATATTGTTGTGTGGACTTGTGTATTATTATTATCTCTTGTTTTTTTTCTTATTTAGGTTTTTCCTTAATCCTAATATGTGCATGTGGTTTTTATCCGCAATAAAAAACAATTTTCTGTCTTCTTTCTTTCTTTCTACCCCATTGCTACGGTATGATGATGGCGTAACTGGTAACATTTTGTGTGCAACAGTTTTCATTCTAATCTAAATGTAATTGTTTCTTACTGTAGTTTAAGAAGCCAATTTTAGCCGGACGTTCACGTACCAAATCAAAAGCCATTGTTCCCGCTGTACAAATATTTACCGCCAAGCTTGTCGTGTCTATAAAATTCAATTTGTTAGTATTATGTCCATAGATTATTATATATATATACTAGAAATTATCCATTATGTCCATCTTATATTATTGAACATGTCTGTTGTCATGTATTCCATTGCTGTCTGGTCTGTTTTAATCTGTCAAAATTTTGTCAAGTAAGTGTGTAATTTCGTTGTTTATACGACGCACATATCTACACGCTTTCAAACTATTAAAATACTACTGCTTTATTTATTAAAAAAATAAAGTTTGCCACCGGTAGGTACCTATTGTTCTTCGGGGACCACCTGCATCGGATCAGGAAGGAGCCAAAGCCTGAGTGCCATCACTGCGAAGCGAGCGAGGACTCAGGGCTGCACACGCTGGCGGACTGCCCAGCGTGGGAGGCGCAGAGGCGTGACCTCGTGGCAGCCATCGGGGTGGGAGTCCTCTGTGCCTTCTCGAAACCGTAGATGGCCCAGGGTCAGTCGGGGTGCGAGGAATATGCTCTGGGCAACCTTACACCTCGGCTTTTTAAGACCCGAGCCGGCGTGCGGTTTTAGTTGGTTCAAGCCCGACATAATCGCCCCCGCTGGCCGGCGGGGGGGGGGGGGGTATCCGAAGGGATTTCCGCACGAAAAAAAAAAGTATCTATTGTTAGTGCATATTTTTTACCGGAGCTAACAGATTTAGCTCATTTATAAATTCTTTGGATTCCTATTTCTCACCTCATTCTCACATTACGATACTTTAGAACATAATATTTGTAGTATTAGCACTGAAATCTAAACTTTAGAAGAAATATCTTTATTTTTTTATTTTTTTAGCGACCTCATGTCCTCAACTCCTTCATGATCTTCGTGATTTTCGGGATCTTCACTTTGTGAGTGGTAGAGTCAAGCAACAGTCATTTTGGCCGTTGCATGAATGGGCCGACTAGACTGGGGAAGCACCAGGCTCTCACAGAATATCGACGCCAAGTAACAGTATCTGAACTGTTGCGTTCCGTTTGGTGAGTGAGAGTGCCGGAGCCCAAACTCCTTTCCCATCCCCTCCCAAACTCCTTTCCCATCCCCTCCCAAACCCCTTTCCCATCCTCTTTCCTTTACAGGGTCGGCAGCGCGAGTGTGACGCCACTGGTGTTGCGCACGTCCATAGGCCGCGGTAACCGCTTCCCATCAGGTGGGCCGCGTGCTTGTCTGCGACCTTAGTGGTATAAAAAAAAAACGATCGGCCTCACCGCCGCGATGGTGGATTCCCCCCTTCCTGGCGGAACTGGGACCCTGAGCCCTGATTTCTCGGGGCTCCAGTTTAGAAGGAATAGTCTAATGTTTTTGCAATATCTATACGCAAATCCTAAGACATCTGTAGATGTGATATTAATTTCATTTTATTTGAAAAAGTTTATCTATTAAATTAGAAGTATGAGATTAAAATCTAGATTGTAGTGGCCTTGATTAGTGTGGATGTGAAAATGATATAAATGATATAAATCTCGAACTTCGATTGTAATAGATAAACTTACACCTTACCTGTACATTACTCTTGCATTACTAAGGTTTTAAAAAACTAAGTTTATTTCGTAATTGATTTTTCATCTCTCCTGTTCCGAAAGTCGGGTGGAAAGTAGCTTATTTCATCCCTAGGACGGAAAGTAATTTTTTTTAAATATTAGGTTTTGCCATGGAGTCCATGATAATTTAATTACGTCATAATGCCTTGATATCATGAACCTTTTTTTTTACATGACCGCCTAAATGCACATTTCGTGACCAACTCGATTACAATGTAACCAATAGATTCTATTTTCAAAGCTTTTCTTATGTTGGCAGTATGTACCTACGTGAATTATAACTTTTTTTTCAGTATTAAAAAAACAATTTAGGTTTGCTAAAGAATTAGCGGGAAAAGGAGATTCAATATAAATAAATATATATACCTATATATTGTGGTTAAAAATGGTTTCGGAAAGTGATTCCAGTGACATGAATATTAATTTAACTCCCGATGAGATTTAAGAACAGGCAAAAGCTGTTGTTAATAATCTATTTTCAAATTGTACTAATTTTACTTTAAATTTTAACTGATAATCAATATACCTGTTTAATTAAATGTGTGCGTAGTATTTTAATTTCCTCACATAGTCGAAATGAAAAGTAGAGTGTTTACCTCGGGTGAATGTCACCATTTCACCCTCTCGAACTATTGGCGCTCGAACGAAGGGAGAAATATCTCGGGTGAAATGGCTGACTTTCAACCCTTGTGTAACAATCTACTATTTACCCATTATCTATAGGGCATGCATCAAAAATTACCTCTATAGAAATTAATATGGTTTTACACACTGACCACAATGTATAATAGACGGGCTGTTCGGAACAAAAAGGTACAGATTTTTGGAGGCCATTGTACAACTTTGGCGCCACTTTTTGGTGCTGTCATAGCCACAGAGTATATTAAATTTATTTTACACTATTTTATATGAAATCATCAGCTGACTTCTGAAGTGTAAGGGCGCCAAAATTATGAATATATGGTGAGGCGTCCCGTACCAAACCCCCGTCATGTAAAATCAATAGAAGTCATTGGTTTTACATGAACCACAGCACCATCTATATGCATCCAAACAACAACCTATTACACATACACACATACATACATACAAAATGTCACTGATTTTCGATATACTTCCAATCTGCCCGGCTTTTAATACCAAAATGCCCAGTTGACGTTTGGCGAATTCTGGGAGTACCTATAACAAGCCTCTGCCTTTTCTTTCGATGATAATAAGGTGTGATAAGGTGTGGTATGTATGTATGCACCTATAGAAATACGTAAACTTGAAGATTAAAAGAGAAATAAGTCTCGTAAAGAAACCGAATTAGCCGATACATCTCGGGCTGGATAAGATTTTGTTTCTAATTCTGTCGATTATATCACTGGTGTAACTTCAGATAGCGGTGCCAATATTAGACATGTCTATTAACTCCAGCTGGGATTGACATAGTGATCTAGAAAAACTGATTTTAGATTTGTCAGATCAGATTCTGGAGATTGGACGTGAACTAATTTGATAATAGAATCATTAAAATATATGTTGATATGTCCCATCTGCAAAATCTAAGGTACACCTGCGATATATTTTCTTATTAATCAAGAATACTATTAGCATACCATTGGTGGCAAGTGGTGACCGTGGCCTATAATCATTATCATTTGGGGCCCTACCAAAATCTTTTTTTTTTTCGTGCGGAAACGCTCACTCAAGTAGGAGAGAGACAGATGTCGAACGCTTCCGAACGCGGAGGCCGATTGTGCCTCTTTGTCGCTCGTTCCGCGCTCTCGCTTGCACTTCAAGCTTTAAATGGAACGCCTCAGAGCGAGGTAACGCCGCATCAAGGTAACGCCGCATACGTCATGTTTTTGCGTGCGTGCAGCCCGCTCCATCGAATTATAAGACGTTGTCACGTCAAAACATAATGAGAATGGGAAAATGTAAAATCATTATTAATTGTAACTTCTCTGTCCAGCCAGTCCATTCGTGTTCATCACTATCACCTAAAAATATGCAGAAAGTGCTTTCAGCATACTAAAACACTATTCATTGGTATTTACATCCTAGTGAAACTGAATTGAAAAACCATAAATTTAGTAGAAAGGAAATATTCGCATATTCTAAATATTTATTGGTTCTTCTTGTAAAATATTTCATAAACACTATTGATATGTTTTTTGTAACTTTGATGGGTGCCCACGCGCATACCCACTTCTATTGTAATATAAATAGTTTCTGACTGATTATTGTTCTATGTTACATGTGAAAAAATGACTGCACAGTATTGTAGATTTTGCCATAACTGATCAATTATATAGTATCATCTGCACCCTCTTTTTTCTTTTTTTTTTTAATTAGATACCGAATCCTGGGACAAACAGCCGAAATTACTAGTATTCCACCAAGACTAAGCTAAGCCAAATTGTTTGTGTTAGTAGTGGGTTCACGTTCACGGTATTGTACTGGCCAGGGTTCAAACCCGGGACCTCTCGATCGTAAGACCGACTCCTAACCACTAAAGTCCCGCAGCTTGTTTTCATTTACAATATCTATGAGCTTATCCATGGCGGTAAGGTCACTATACCGATATTACATCGGTATAGGGACCTTAGGGGGCGAGCCTATTGCCATCTACCGAGCACATTATTAAGCGAGCGATAATTAACATTTATTAATGTACAAATAACTACGAAAAGTCAGAGGTGTGTTCCCGGGGCGACTGGGGGTCGAATTCGAGACCTTGTCTCAGCAGTCCGTTACGTACGCCACTGGGCTATAGCCGCTTTTGTGGCAGTTGGCAGTTTATCAAGTTAAGACTAACCCTCTTGCATCGTACTTTGCCACAGTACCCGTCTTGTGGTTTGGCAGAAAAAGAGAAGAGAATCTGGTTAAAATTGTTTTTTTTCGGTTTTCTAAAGCGGTCTCTATAATGCACAGCACATGATAGCTAAAACCGAACTTCTGTATAAAGATATCAAACCGTTTGACCGATGTACGAACCAGTGCCGTAGTTATGTTACGAGTTATAACCAGTTAGGAATCACATACAAACATATATACTCACGCCTAGGCACAGCTAACAGTTTGCTATTTGTTGTGTCTCTTATAAGCGGCATAGCCGTCTGTTGGTGGCTGAACTCCTCCGTAACCACTTGCGCGATCTTGACCAAATTTACCACGGTGATAGTGTGGACACTGAGGAGTGTTATGAAGCGAGATTGTTCATGTCCGACGTACCATTGAGGAATAATCACTGAAAAACAGTTCCACGAGCGCGCGGCCTTAGCTAGGCGGGCGACCGTAGTAAGATGTCTTATTTTCAAGTAAGAGTCCTGCTCGCTCAGCTCAATTTATTTCAGTCGCACCCTACACTGAATTCCTAGTTACTTTCCGTATATGTATATATGCTTTCTGTATTATCAATAAGCTTTTCATACAAACCCACCAGTTCTGACTTACCTTGATTCCATTGCTATTTTATGTGCTAAGAGTTATATCCAGTCTAGTCCTTTACCAACCTCAGTCTTGGCAGTCTTTATAAGTTTTCAATACTCAACTTTCTATACTACATATGGTTCCGTAAAAAAAATGATTCCGTATCAAACGAAAAATTCTGATTCCACTTGTACAAAATAGAATGCGTACAATTACTATGTTAGTGACTTGATATATTGAATCATTCGAATGTTTTACATCTCACACTTTTATTGCATTAGCATCAACGGAACATAGTTCCAGATACAGTTCAAAGGCTTAAATATAAATGCATATAATGTTTTATTTTTAAACAGTTGTATTCTAAGAAAATTGATTTTTGTTAACATAAACGCTTTATTTTCATTCCACGAAAACCCGGTTCGATTCAGACTTGTTGAATTTACATTTGAGAGCGGAGTTCGCCAATTATTCTAACCGAGATCAATTGAAACTAAACTACTTTATCACGTTTTACTAAATTAATTTCATTAAGTAAAACGTGAGGTTGGCCAGATTAAAATTAGTAACATACACACTGATACAGAAGGACCGAGCAGCTAGTTACGTTCGTTCTATTGGCAACTGCCGTACTGGCAGTACCTATCAAAACATTCGTATGTCCTTCGGTTTGGTCGGTATTCAACATAGGTAGTTAGTTGGATCCAGCCATATCGGTGTGTGTTAACTAGTTGATTACTAGTTGACGACCTGAACTAACCGTCTGAAGTTTATTTTTTCGCTTCTAAAATATATACGTTCCTAGAAATAGAAACGGTCTATTGTCTCAGTGGCAGACAGGGTAATTTACGTTAAAATAACAGTAGTTTTTATTTTTTATACTATCAGTAAATAAAATCGACGACTGACCTGACGACAAGCAACTAACGTGGATTATGAACGCCTGCAGCATTAGGGATGTCACTAGACGCGCAGAAGGAATTAGGGAGTGAAAAGAACGGTAAAGAACTTGTTCCGAAGAAGGCGCAGGTGGCAAAGTCGACTCCAATACAATAACTAGGTAATAAACACGCGCTGTCTTGAGGGCCTCTGTTAGGTCTGCTCATTAGGTAATGAGCAGCCCTAACAGAGGCCCTAAGGGTAAGGTTACCAGCAGGCTCGAGAAGATAACATAACTTCACGCCTGTATCCCCGAAAGGGTAGGCAGAGGTATATTACACACCCACGATTCGCCAGTTATGTTTAGGTCCCAATGGTATTCCATATTGCCCTATTGGGGGCGAGCCTATTGCCATCTACCGGGCACATTACTAAGCTAGCGATAATCAACATTTTTAATACACACATAACTACGAAAAGTCAGAGGTGTGTGCCCGGGGCGACTGGGGATCGAACTCGAGACCTCGTCTCGGCAGTCCGTTACGTACACCACTTGGCTATCGCCGCTCGAGAAGATGACGTGATATAATGCCGCATATCTATCTCTGAATCAAAGATAGGAAAGGTCTTCATAATCCACGGTCATGCAGCCCTATTCGCGATACAGCCAAGGTCTGTTGGGAGTTTTTAATAATTACCTATACTCCTCAGATTCTACGGATACAGAATACTACACAGTTTTGGTCAGTCGATCAGTTCCAATTTCAAGGATTTTTTTTTATATTTAGAACACGTCAATTTGACTTCACCTCGCCTGATGGTAAGCTGACGGTAAAGTATCAGAAAAGAGGGTCACCATTCCCGTACCATGTTAACAATGGTAGCACTCAGCTTGACGGCCTCATTAGAAGAGGATTGTCGTCGTAGCACCGCGTGAAACCCACGGGTCCCACTAGTGCTGCGACCACAATCCCCCTGCCCGGCTATGCACTTGCTGATCCCTGAACGCAATCAAACCGAAATGTTATTACTATGTAGGGTTTTTCGCAATCGTGCACGGTGGTACCTTCCCGGCCGAATTTTGTGACAAATTTGTGTTATCAAATTTCTACCACCAGTGAAAATTCTTGATCAGTATTATAACAATACTATAACATTTGTGTTTATAACTGAAAGGAAAATTTTACGCATGGGTTTGTACGAAGGTGGAACTATCTTTGATTGTAAATGAGTATACTAATAACCGAATGTATAGCCAGAGATGAAGAGGATAATTTATAAGCATACATTAGACGTTTAGTACATAAATATTTCTTTTGCGACAGTCAGGCCTAATGCGCTTGTATTAAATTTTGGCTTACTGCCAGAAAACCTAGGCCAATAACGAAATGTTGAACTTCGTATAAAAACTAACTAAACCTTTTTAACTAAGCCTTGAGACGTATATAATATATCGGAGAATTTCGAATATCTGGGACGTGTCTAGGTGGCTCAGTTGGTCAGAGCATTCCCCCTGTAAGGGACTGGTCGCGGGTTCAAGTCCCATCCTAGATGTTCTCTTTTTCCGATCTAAATCCATAACTAAACCTTTATAAACCAATAATCGCAAAGTGTCCTAGCAACAGCTTTGGGGTCGTAACCAACCTCACCTGCTTGTGAGTGCAGTTGCTAAACAACGGACCCGGCACTAACACAAGCTCTCCTCTCGGGGTTGGGAGGTTTAACGGCAGTCACTCCCAGAAAAACCGACATACCAATCAAAATCAATAAGCGGACCTATTTTTTCGTGCGGATATCTGGATTCCCACTGCCGGCCAGCGAGAGACGTCATGTCAGGCTCGAGCCGACTTAAACCACACGTCGTCTCAGGTCTTCTGCCGCCGGGGTGTAAGGTGGCCCGGCTAATAAGGCATTTCCTCGAACCCCGACTGATCCAGGGCCATCTTCGGTTTCGAGATGACCCCTAGGAGAACAATATGCGAACTTTCTTTTTTTTTTTTTCGTGCGGAAATCCCCTCGGATACCCCCCCGCCGGCCAGCGGGGGCGGTTATGTCGGGCTTGAACCGACTAAAACCGCACGCCGTCTCGGGTCTGCAGACGCCGGGGTGTAAGGTTGCCCATAGAGCATATCCCTCGCACTCCGACTGACCCTGGGCCATCTCCGGTTTCGAGATGGCCCCCTCGGGTTTGGGAACCACGGTGTCCCCGTCTTGCCCCGGTTTGGGGGCTAAAGTGTAAACTTTGGACGCAACCGAGAAATCTCTTTTAGGATGATGAAATCGTAATTTTGTAGTATTTTTCTACGTTCCTTCAGTGAAACTCATTCAATTGTTTATTATTGTAGGCATAAAAGTTATATAGCGTGCGGTTCAGAAATGGGGTATACCTCTAATGTGTTTGTAGGAAAAACCACTGAGAGTATCTGGTGTCTTCCCTTTGCCATTAAGAGTTAATGGTGAAGAAACGATGATTGTTTCGTTGAGATCACTCGACACCTCAGTGTTCCGATAAATATGTACTTCTTAGATAGGACGAAAATGAACTCAAAATCTAAGCAAATTACTGCTCAACTAATGAATAGAATTAATAAATTAATATGTCATATCTGTAGCAAAATAGAGAGAGAGATAGAGTGAGAAATAGCGTGATAAGAGAGCGATGTGGATTGACAGAAGATGTAGTAACGAGAATTGAGAAAGGTATGTTAAGATGGTTCGGTCGGTGTATGAGGCGAGTGTGGATGGTACCGTCGGAAGGGGAAGACCTAGGCGCACATACCTGGACCAAATCGGGGAAGTGTTAGAAAAGGGGCAGGTCAGGAGTACCCTAAACCGACGAGCATACATGAAGAATGTTATGAGAGTGAATGAGGCGAGAGAAGTGTGTCAGGATCGTGGCAAATGGAGATCCGAGATCTCTGCCTACCCCTGTGGGAAACAGGCGTGATTTTATGTATGTATGTATGTATATCTGTTGTATTAGCACAAATATTAATGACGTCAATAATATCCTTCCCATTACAATGATGCAATAACAAAAAGTACTAAATAAAATTTAACAGTGACAGTAAACTTTGCAAGATTTATGATAACGTCAACATAAATGAACTATATCATTAAGAAAATAGGTCAGGTTAACGGTTCATAAAGTATTTTTTATAGAGAAATGAAAACGCAAGAAAATGCGAATATTATAGTAGCATCTTTAGCAATAAGGTAAATAAACCAATGAAAGGGTGACTTAATTTGCTTCAAACACGCCAAACAATACGGAAACAGAGTTTTGATCATAAATACGGCATGAGCCAAATATGTTCGAGGGTAAGATTATGTAATCAATTATTTAACGAAATAATTGATTACATAACATAACTTGACGCCTGTATCCCCGAAGGGGTAGGCAGAGGTGTATTACACACCCACGATTCGCCAGTTATGTTTAGATCCCAATGTAATAGGGGGTGAGCCTATTGCCATCTACCGGGCACATTACTAAGCGAGCGATAATTAACATTTTTAATACACAAATAACTACGAAAAGTCAGAAGTGTGTGCCCGGAGTGACTGGGGATCGAACTCGAGACCTCGTCTCGGCATTCCGTTATGTACACCACTGGGCTACGTGGTGTACGTACAATAACATTAAAAGTAACATGGTAGAAATTTGATGACAGAAATTTGTCACAAAATTCGGCCGGGTGCCACCGTGCACGATTGCGAAAAACCCTCCATAGTACCTAATCCAATTTCGGTTTGATTGCGTTCAGCGGTCAGCAAGTGCATAGCCGGGCTGGGGGATTGTGGTCGCAGCACTAGTGGGACCGGTGGGTGTCACGCGGTGCTTCGACGACAATCCTCTTCTTACGAGGCCGTCAAGCTGAGTGCCATCATTGTTAACATGGTACGTGTATGTAATGGTGACCCTCTTTCCTGAGACTTTACCTTCTGCTTACCATCAGGCGAGGTGAATTCAAATTTACGTGTCCTAAATATAAAAAAAAAAACATATATTATTTATTGTACACAATTCAAAACGTCTATAGACACTCAAAATCAATATGAAGAAGTTTTCTCGCGATGAAAAGGTCGGTTTTAGAAAAAAATTAGCGTCAAGTTTCCTGGGTGAGAGGAGAACGAATTTTGAATTTCGAATTTGGAACGGGACGCAAAATCTTGATAAATCCGTCACATACACACCTCAACACTGTCTAAGGATATCTTACATTTATATATTTACATAATTAAAACAAATATGAATTATACGACCTCTGTGGCGTAGCGGTAGTGCGTTCGACTGTTAAGCTAGAGGTCGCGGGTTCGATTCCCGCTCAGTGCAAATATGTATATTTGCATTGTTCTGGGTGTTTCTATGTATAATATGTATTTATTTACAAAAAAAAGTATTTAAGTATGTTTATCCGCATTCTAGAACCCATATGACAAGCTCAGCCTAGTTTGGGTCTAGATAGCGTTGTGTACTTTGTCCCGCAATATTTATTTTTTATTTTTATTTTTATAGTTTTTTTTTAATACGTACCAAATTCGAGATGGCACATTTTCATTTTTGATATCAAATTTAAATTCTTTTTAAAGTTTGTTAAACGTGGCAATTCTAAAATTGATATTTTTTAATTACATCCATTAATGTAAAATACGAAACACGGATATAACAATGAATTCAACTGCATCGATAATATTCATGTAGACGTGAAGTGATTAAAACTTGTTATCATATTCATGCCAAGGTTCACTCATTAGATCATCTTTAGTTCTTCGATGACTGCATGCATGACGAAAGAACTCGAAGAGGAAAATAAACTTGGCGCCCGCCCCATATATTGAAACTGCAACTTTGTGTAACTCATATAGCTATAAAGGTTATGTCAAATGGTAATAACTAGGAACTCAGTGCAGGGTGCGACTGAAATAAATTGAGCTGAGTGATCAGGCCTCTTACTTGAAAATATGACATCTTACTACGGTCGCGCGCTTAGCTAAGGCCACGCGCTCGTGAAACTGTTTTTCGGTGATTATTCCTCAATATTTCATCGGATATGAACTATCTCGCTTCAAAACACTCCTCAGTATCCACACTATCACCATGGTAAATTTGGTCAAGATCGCGCGAGTGGTTACGGAGGAGTTCAGCCACCAACAAACGGCTATGCCGCGTATAAAATGGGCATGAGAGATGTATGGTAAGTGTCTATTTCAACACTGCTGTGTATTCAACACAGCGCTTCTGGACCCAAAGTAAGCATAGTTTAACTAGCTTGAATTATGGGTTCCAGAATGAGGATAAACATATACTTTTTTTTTGTAAATACATTCATATTATACATAGAAACACCTATACTAATACAAATAGACATATGCATGCATACAAATATTTGCACTGAGCGGGAATAGAAGGTCAAGATCGCGGGAGTGGTTACAGAGGAGTTCAGCCACCAACAAACGGCTATGCCGGGTATAAGAGCTTCGCTCAGCAGGACTCTTACTTGAAAATAAGACATCTTACTACGTTCGCGCGCTTAGCTAAGGCCGCGCGCTCGTGAAACTGTTTTTCGGTGATTATGCCTCAATCACAGGTACATCGGACATGAACCATCTCTTCAGAACACTCCTCAGTGTCCACACATCACCGTGGTAAATTTGGTCAAGAGGAGTTCAGCCACCAACAAATGCCTATCCCGCGTATAAGAACAATTAACATTTCTAAATTTAAGAAAACAAATCACAAAACTGAAACAAATGTTGTTCGCCTCATCAAAATGTTAATCGTATTCCAATGCCCCAATTCTAAAACTCACGATAAAAGTATCGATGACTAATGCTTTTATCGTGAAAATTTCTTGCTGACCTACCTGTGATGTATAAATAACCAGCTGCAGTTGCAATCTTATACGAACTGCCAGTACTAATTTGTTTAAACTAGTACTATTACTTAAATAGTCGATGTTCTAGATTATGTTAACGCGCTACTAAATATTTAAGCCCTAAAATTTTCAGAATTATTGGTGCTAGCCTCCATCGACCACTTCAGTGGAATTTTTTAACGGTTTTGTTTTACTTTTCGGTCGTATGTAACGGACTACTGAGACGAGGTCTCAAGATCAATCCCCAGTCATCCCGGGCACACACTTCTGACTTTTCGTAGTTATGTGTGTATTAATAAATGTTAAGCACTTGCTTAATAATGTGCCCGATAGGTGGCGATAGGCTCGCTCCCTATTACATTAGGACCTTAACGTAACTGGCAAATCGTGGGTGTGTAATACACCTCTGCCTACCATTTCGGGGATACAGGCGTGAAGTTATGTTATGTTTATTTTACTTGACCTGTTTCTTTTTCATCCTACAGAAATCGATTTCCTAATTGCATCCAAAGTTTGTAGTTTGGAGCCCGAGTTTCGCTTATTGCTTTTTGAATGGTATGTTGCTTTTTATAAGAGCTACTGCCGTCTAAACTCCAGAGGGAAGTCTGCGCTAGAGCCTCGTCCAAGGTATAACAGTGCCCGATCAGCTGATGAGGTTGGCTTCGGCCCCGAAATATTAGTAGGGCTATGCACAGTTGAATATTGATGAGATCTATTTTGATAGTAGAGAGTCGGTTTTATGATCGAAAGGTCCCGTTTTCGAATCCTGGCCATTACACTAACGACGTGAACCCACTTCTAACACACGCAATTTAGCTGCTTAGCTGGAGGGGGGAACACTAAGTAAGTTCAGTTTAAAAAAAAAATGTAATGAGATTAATCTTCTTATACTTCCGCTACGGTAACTCCCGAAAACCCACGAAAACACTATGTATGTCAATAAAAAAAAAACAATTTGATGTAATCGGCTAACAACTGCCACACGGCAATTCGATAGCTGCTGAAGTCACGCAAGTTTTGTGAAGCAGTTCAAAAGAATAACAATGCAAAAAATGATACCAAGTTATGACTAAAATTAAAATAGTTAATATAACATGATATTGTCGGAAGTTTACGCGAATATCACACTGAAATAAAATTATTTTTTAACAGATTCTATCGCGATTTATTTGATGTTATTTTATAATTTACATTTATAATATAAAATATATTTTTTTATTTACACTATTATTAATTTATATTTATTGAAATTTTTAACACTATTGTTAATTTAAATTTATTAAAACTTATTTTCTATTTTTTTAGTTCAGTTTTCTATAAAACGCGTGTTTTTTAGTTTTTTTATACTATTATTTATTTCCTACTTTTTAGTTTTGTTTATTCATAAATAAATTAACACGCTGCTGTTGCCACCTATTTCAGAGTTTATAATGTGACATTATTCGCTACTACGTGATACAAAGTTAACGGGATAGATGGCGCTGTTATCAAATATTTACAGAGCTTTCAGTAAATATTTCGCGAATTCATTAGTTAAAATTATTTTGCAAATTGAAAAATGGAATAATTTTATCAAATTAGTGTATTGTCATCGGTCCTCGATAAATCTACAAAGTTTGAACGAACTCTGGCCGTTTAAAGTGGGTCAAAATCGCGCCCAAAGGAGTCAGTTACAAACAAACATACAAACAAACATACAGGTGAAGCTAATAAAAAGCGTATAATGAGATGCAATACACATGTTTTTTATAAATTTAGAAAAAAAATGACGTATGTATGAAGTAAGTTTAGTACAATAAAATGAAATAAATATAAATTATATAAACAGAATATATTTTAAAATGACATGCAATACACATGTTTTTTTTATAGAACTATGAAAAAACAGTAATCAGGACAGGAAATCTTCAATGTGTATTCCTAATATCATACGGTAGCTTCTGTGTAAAGGGGGAAGCTGAAAAAGCGACGTTTATAGTGATTTCGCGTGACTGAAAGCCCCTACTCGCAAAAGGGGTTGAAAAGATACTTAGTTACTTGAATTGATAGCCGGTTCTGAGTGATACGATGATGAAAACTATTTTCATTTTGTGCCTTTGTAGAGCTAAGTGTTAATTGAAAAATTATAGATGTTGCCCGCGGCTCCACCTGCGTGGAGATCCGACCTCGTTCCCGCAACCCATGGGAACCTATTCCAGGGACAAAAGTGGCCCATGTGTTATTTCAGACTACAATCTACCCTGTATCAAATTTTAACCAGATCCGTTCCCCGTTTGAGCGTAATTAAGTAACAAGCATCACGACCTCTGTGGCGTGGTGGTAGTGCGTTCGACTGCTAAGCCAGAGGTCGCGGGTTCGATTCCCGCTCAGTGCAAAAATGTATATTTGCGCTGGTCTGGGTGTTTCTATGTATAAAATGTATTCATTTACAAAAAAAAAGTATCCGCATTCTAGAACCCATATGACAAGCTCTGCTTAGTTTGGGTCTAGATGGCGTTGTGTACTTTGTCCTACAATATTTATTTATTTATTATTTATCAAAAACTTACACATTTTTGATATTTATTTATTTATTTTTTATTTTTTTTATTTATTTATTGATTTATTGCAGAAACATGGTTAAGTACATAGATGTTAGATACATTTAAATTATTGTCCAGCACGTTTCGCCGTTTTACCAGCATGCAAATGTAAAATTAAATACAAATATAACAATTAAATAAAACAGAATACATGCAATTATTTTACACAATATTAAGTAGACAGTTAAGATATAGACTGATACAACGATGTCTTTTATATATGATACGATGTCATTTATATAATTATTACTATTAAACTAAAATAATATTGAAAATTATTACAATAATGTCAGCGTTCAGAATAATATTGGTACCTATGTCAGTAAATTAATCAATGATACTAATAATAATAATAATAATAAGTGGAATCTTATGTCAATATGAAAGAAAAGAAAGAAAAAATAATTTTGAAGTAGTTAAAATTAATGTCAATATTAATAATAAATTATGCACTATGAATGATTCTGATTAAAGGAAATTGTTTCATTTATTATTATTACAATACCCCATAAATTCCTCGACTGAGTAAAATGATTTTTCAATTAAATATTGCCTTAATCTATTCTTAAATTTTAGGTAAGGTAGCTCTCTTATATCTTTAGGGATGTTGTTATAGACCTTAACAACCATGTATCCACAGTTTTTTTCAAATAACGTAGTTCTCACGTTTGGAACAACCAATTTTGTTGGGTCTCTTGAAATATATTTTTTTTCATCCGCGCATTTTTTAAATAGTGCCGGATGGTTTTTCACAAATATGCCAACCTCGAGAATATACATGGATGTTAAGGTTAACAATTTAAGTTCCTTGAACATAGGCCTACATGACTGCATAGGTCCAGCGCCACAAATGGCGCGTATACACTTTTTTTGTATAATAAATACTTGCTGTATATCTACAGAGTTTCCCCACAGCAAGAGACCGTATCGTAATATGGACGCAACATAGCCATGATACGCAAGGAGTGCCGTTCTTTGATTTGTGACTTTGGTTAGTTTTCTGAGGGCAAATGCAAATCTATTAAGACGAGTTTTTACAGTTTTAATGTGGCTTTTCCAGTTGCAATGTTCATCAACGGTAATGCCAAGGAACTTGGTTGCATCAGTTTCTTGTATTTCAAGACCCTGGTGTTCTATCAACAGGTCAGGTTTGTTAGCATTGTAATGCCGAAACTGTACATATTTGGTTTTGTTAATATTAGCTTCTAAATTGTTTCTGTTCAGCCAGTCTGTTACATTTGCAACAGCTGCATTTAAGGATCTTTCGTAGATGGTATTTTTATTCTCATTAATGGATATGGTGTTTTCATCTGGTACGATGACACAGATATCATCCGCAAAGAGAGTACATTTGTGGCTAATAACTTGAGGAATGTCATTAATATAAATTAAGAACAGTAAAGGACCGAGTACACTGCCCTGCGGAACTCCAAATCTATTATGTTTTAATGAGGATCTAGAGGATGTTAATAACAGATCTTCATTCAGCCCAGTAATTTCAACACATTGCTGAGGGTCACTTAGGTAACTCTCTAGCCACTGCAAAGCTTTTCCTCGTATGCCATAACTGTCACATTTGCGCAACAAAATTTCGTGACTGACAAAATCGAACGCACGGGACATATCAAAAAATATGGCGGACACGCTCTTACGATCATCAATATGTCTAGTTACATTTTTAATTAATGAAAAGGCAGCTAGAGTGGTTGATTTATTTTTTTGAAAACCATTCTGTTCCGGCGCTATAATATTATGCTTTGTTAAAAAGCCATTAATTCTAATGTACATTATCTTTTCAAAAATTTTGGAAAGTACAGGTATAAGTGTAATGGGGCGATAATTGCTTAGGTCTTCTTTGCTACCCTTCTTATGCAGTGGTTTAACTATGGACATTTTTAGCTGCGTTGGAAAAGTGCCTTCACTTATCGAAAGATTCACCAAGTGACATAATACTGGCGCTAGTTCTGCGGAGCAACATTTTATTATTTTTGTAGATATAGAGTCATACCCAACGGCATTAGTGTTATTTAATGACTTTATGGCCATAACAATATCCATTTCGGTACAAGGCATTAGTAAGATGGTAGAACTGTTAATATTTAAATGTGAATAATCAGGATTACAATCAATTTTCTTGGTTGTTGGGATAAAAAAATCGTTAAACTTACTTGCAATATCAGTAGCATTACTTATGGTTTGATTTTCACAAGTAATACATTTAATGTTAGTTGCAAAAGTCTCTAAGTTGTCCATTTTATTGCCAATTATACCCCAATTTGTAAGAAGTAGAATAGTTTAACTTGAATACAAGTAATTTATTGAACTTGTCGCAGATTAAAACATCTGATATCTTAGACACGTTTAATAAAAAAACTTACTTTTTAAAAACCCTTTTTATTAAACGTAACAAGAATCAACAGAACAACTTGAATCTTGGTGGATTACCAAATTCTAAATACACTACGGAACATTTACACTGATCTGCGAATCCATCTAGAGGATAAAGGCGTAATTATATATTATGCTATAGGATAAACAGTGCCTACTGTGCCTAGATATGCTATAGCAACATTCACGGTTAATTTGCTGGCATTTATTAAAGAGTGCCGTTGTCTGTCTCCGAAACTAATCAACAGATATTCACGAAATTTAAATGGGATCGCCTGGGTCTCAAATTTAAATGAGACCACCTGGGAAGTATACTCGTCTTCGAGTAATCGGCGAACATACATAAAAATTAATACAATTATGTTATTGTCCTTCGTCTTCTATACAGTGAGAGCCACAAAGCAAGGTAAAGCCTGAGAAAAAAAACTGATAATTAAATCTCATATAACACAAGTAGACGCAAAAAATAACTTTCACACAAGTCTTTTAGTTTATTGCCAGAGGGATCTCGTGAAAATTTCATTTCATTTTAAGCGATCAGTTCAACTAGAAGTAAACCTTACGTTCAATGAAATGGATCATTAACCAATCAAAGGCTGTTTTACGACAATCTAATTGCTTTTCAAGCTTTATTTAGGACTCTAAATTCTTAACAAGCTTCGATTTATTAGAGATCGATTAGAATAGTATTTACATTCATTCTAGGTAAACCAAGTAAAGTCGGTTTTCTTTTCAAGAAACCGTGATGTGTGTAGACACGGTGTGTAGCTACATCTTTCTCCCTTAGCTAGCTTAGCGAATTGCTTTTAGTGTCGTGGTTGGGCCCCAGGACACATGGCTGGCTGTCACCTCTGCCTACCCCGGTGGAAGGAAGACATGCGTATATAAACGAACGATAATCTACACTAATAATATTAAAAAGGAAAGATTCGACGACCTCTGTGGCGTAGTGGTAGTGCGTTTGACTGCTAAGTCAGAGGTTGTGGGTTAGATTCCCGCTTAATTCACACCCAGACCAGTGGACTGGTCTGGGTGTTTCTATGTATAATATGTATTTATTTACAAAAAAAAAGTATTTAAGTATGTTTATCCACATTCTAGAACCCATATGACAAGCTCTGCTTAGTTTGGGTCTAGATGGCGTTGTGTAATTTGTCCTAGAATTTTTATTATTTATTTATTATTTGTATTTTTACGTATTTGTAACGAATAAACACAGAAACTACTGGACCGATTTCGAAAATTCTTTCTCCATTAGACCTGCTACATTATTCCCGAGTAACATAGTCTACTTTTTATCCGATGCTCCCACGGAATCAGGACTTACATGGGTGAAACTGTGGGGGCAAAGCTAGTAACAAATAAAAATGGTTACAAAATATTGCACAATATTTGACATGCATGAGTTTATTTTTATATTTTCAAAGTTAACAGGAAATAGTGTAATAAAATATATTTTATTACAATAATTACAATTATTTCAGTAGAATCATGCCGTATTTTCTAGTAAAAAAATAGCTAACATGTCCGACTTCGCACGGAAAGGTCCTAAACCCGATTGCAGCGCCACCTTCTAGGCCCAGTAATATGTAATGTCTAAACATTTACTATGTTTACATATTTTTAGTAAAAATGCAACGACCTGTTAAAATTTCAAGACAATTGCAAAGTTTTCCGACCACAAACATACAAGCGCTGTATTTTTATATAATCAATCTATAGATTAATTTCAATTTTTTTTTATCTGTTAGTGAAGTGAGAAATTTGACACATTATAAAAAATTAAAAACTTAAATAGAACAATTCAAACGCAAGATAGGCAACGGTAGAGTTCTATTTGGTTACCGTAAGCTAAAGAAAAACTTATGATTTTAATGACAATAGGTACTTATAAGAGAAAACTGAATAAGAATCTATGAGTCGATAAGTGTCACAGACTATGTAAATTAAAAGAACAAATCAACAAGATACTGTGAGATGAAAAATCAATACTGTACAGCCCCGTTATGTCTAGACTACCGGCGTCCCGGTTAACCTACAGAACTTAGACGCATTGCGGGAACTACTACGTTAAGCCAGGAAATGCAATCAAAACGTCGTACAAATCCAAACAAACTGAGCTACAACATGCTATACCAATTTATAGGTTAGAAAACTACCCGGTGCCCAAATTACCAAAAATTCAAGTAAAAATCACGTCGATAAGCAACACACAGGGAATGACGGAGAAAATAATTTTGGAACAGCAGGCGGACATATTGAAACTCAATACCCTCGCTTCCAGAGCGATAAGCGAGTCGCCGGCAGAACTGTTAGTAAAGCATTAGAACAGAAACAGATAAAACAAAAATTTTAAAAAAATAATTTCTACTTTACCGGCAACAGGGAACAACGTTCAAAGGTCCACAACACTGTCACTTCAACCACCGATTCAGAATTCAAATTCACTGGACTTTTTTTTTTCGCGGGCGCGTTCCAAATTTGGAATTTGAAAATGTTTCGTGTGTACCGTCGAATGCCGTATACGGTGTGACCTTACCAAGTGAACGTTTCGTTACCGCGCGTTCGGTTGCGATGGTTTGGGAATGTTCGAGCGGCAGTTAGCGATGGACTGAGGCGGGCGGGCGGATTCGGACGCGTTCGGCTCTATTCGGCCACATTTAAATTTAGATTTTGGCTCTCTCCCCGGTTTTATATAGCAGTGAGTACATCGTATAAAGCGTATCCGAGACCTATACGTATATGTAGATATAACTGTACGTATATATAGGAATTACGGCTCTTTATTGAGTGGATTGTAAATTTTTGCATGCCGTCCGTAGGTGCGAGATGGCCGATATTTCTGGGCGGACGGGACTTTTTTTGGCAATGTTAGCTAAATGTTCACCCACTCGCTGCATATAACGAATTCTTATGATTCTTTACTGAAATAGGTCTAATAAACAGTTGATACTGCGAAAATAGACGTGATGACTTTAATATCGATAGATTCATTCACATTTAGTCCTTCGAACCTCTTCAATCAATGACCTCCACAACCCATTGGCAATATCCAAGTTCTGCTGTTAGACCAGTTGACGAACTTTTTAGGGCTCCGAAGACACCGAACCCGTAACGACCGCCATAGATCTTCGTATGGCAACTGGGACCGACAGCTTAACATGCTCTCCAAGGCACGGAGGCGACTCAATGTGTTAAGAATGGTCACCCATCCTAAGACTGACCAGGCTAGCATTGCTTACCTACTCGGTTACCATTTAGCCACAAGTCCCTTTTTTTTCGTGCGGAAATCCCCTTGGGTACCCCCCGGCGGGCCAGCGGGGGCGGTTATGTCCCTCAACTTTTTTTGACAATGTTAGCTAAATGCTCACTCGCTGCATATAACGAATTATTATGATTCTATACTGAAATAGGTCTAATAAACAGTTGATACTGCTAAAATACTTTTTTGTTAAATACTAGTAACCGAAATTACTAATATTCCCCTAACCCCTCCAGCTAAGCTTAATTGTTTTTTTAGGAGCGGGTTCACGTCGGTAGTGTATTGGCCAGGAATTGAACCCGGGACCTCTCGATGGTAGGGTGGAGTCCTTAACCACTAAGCTACCCACGCTTCTATGTGATTGATGACTTTCATATCGACAGATTCATTCACATTTGGTATAACTAAGTAATTATTTAGATATTAATACAACAAAATCTCCATTTAAGTTTACACTGCACGACTGAAGATGTAGAGCTCTCTCTTTAATTTTATGTTCATGATACCAAATATCGGTTTATAAATATTATTCTAATTAGTAAATACTTTTAGTCTTAATGTTTTAATTCAATATCAAATTGTTATAACGTATGTATTTCTTGTTAGCAAAAATTAATTAATATGGGTTTTTGATTACCTGAAATAAATAAAATACATAAATAAATTTTTAAATGATAAACATCGCGGTCGAAATAACCTGATGATATATCATGTTCTTTTTGGGTGCCTAGGTAATCCAAAGCTCCTTAAAGAAGAGGTAATTCCCCTTACCCCTATTATATCAATTGGGGAATTAACCCTTTTGCTTTTTATTTTTACAGTGTTGGCAAGAATCCATTGCTAGGGTAAACCCTTATTCTTTTTCATGCTACTAAGGTAGCAACAGCAGTAAGGTAGCAGCATCCAAGGCGAGGCCGCAGTGGCGGCGAAAGTCCGCCGGCAACCCTGGGGTTATCCTTTCGAGGGCTTACCCGGGGTGCCCGGCAACGGACACTTGGAGAGGACACTGTGCGGTTTTAGTCGATACACGACATAACCACCCCCGCTGGCCGGCGGGGGGGTATCCGAAGGGATTTCCGCACGTAAAAAAAAAAAGGGTAGCTACAGACCACCTGATGATATACAGTTAGCGTGGTGTCTGAACATTTGTGATTGCATCGCTCGTCTTGCACCACTCAACCAACAAACTCAAACGTCGATATTAAGGTAGTTTTTCATAGCACACACAATTTTCCGATCGCGCCTACGCCTACCCATTTTTGATGGGAAAAAGCATAGCTCTATCAACAGCCGGCCCATTTTTTTTTACCCGACTGCGCCATAAGGAGTGTTATGTTTTTTGAGAGTATGTATGTATTTTTGTATGTATGTATACATGTATAATAGTTTGGCACGCTCTACGGCTTCAAAGGTTCGAAGGATTATAACTTGAGAGGTGTCGTTAAAATCGTATTTACTGTGAGTGACACTGGGTATATCAAAGTAGAAAAAAAAACGAATGGAGGATTTTCGGCGCTAAAATGTATAAGTATTGTAAAAAAGAATATTTTCACTTAAACTTATCGTATCAGAATGTAGAGCTTTAAAAGGTGATTTCAAAAATATATACTTATCATAACTAACAAAAAAAAAATCAAAAAACCTGACTGCCCTAAAAAGACCGAATCTAGTTTGATAGCAAGCGGTACCCAATTTGCAAATCATAAACCAAAACAAAGTAATGGGTCCCGCCTGCTATCAAATTGTTTCGGTATTTTTAGGGCTAATAAATATTTAGGGATAACAATGTTAGCAAAAAAATCAAAAACCCGACTGGTTTTTGTTTCTTTTTTTTTTTTTTGCATTGACCTCAAGAAAGTTTTCGGAGCCCTAAATTCTTCAATTTCCATTACAACATCCACTTTCAGGCCTGATTTATAAGTATATTCTACGCAATGATGTCTAAACATTACTAAATTGAATTAACATTCAAATATAAACATCTTCAACTAAACAGATATTTCAAAAAAAGACGGTTTTTTTTTCGAAACCTATTTTAGGGAGGGGCTCACACTGCGTTCAATCCAAGTGTGTTGTTTATTTTTGTAATGAAATGAGTAAGTGAGCCATACATCTGAACTAAATTAATCCTTTGTAGTTTAATTTAGGAAATAAACTAGAAGGCGTATGTTCATACAATTAATGTCTCTATTAAATTTGTAGCATTTCGATACTTTATTAAAAATTTAAATTTGGAAGTCAGTAACGTGTTTTTGAGACGATCTCTGTGGTGTAAAATAAAAAAAAATTGAAGTCATTAACGCGTTTAAGAGTCGACCTTTGTGGTGTAGCGGTATAGGGTTCGACTGCTAATTCAGAGGTCGCTGGTTCGATTCCCGCTCAGTGCAAATATCTGTATGCATGATTTTTTTTAATGGTCTGGTTGTCTCTATGTATAATATTTACAAACATATATATATAGTATATATAAAAAAGTATCTAAGTATGTTTAGCACAAGCATAACACAAACTAGTTAAGCTACGTTTATTATGAGTGTAGATAGCGCTGTGTAGAATGTCCTAGAATATTTATTTATGACTAACTTTTGCCCACGGCTTCGCCCACGTGGGATTCTGTTCCCCTTCCCGCTTCTCATAAAATTGTTATTCCAGACTATAATCTATCCCTGTATCAAATTTCAGCCAGATCCGTCCATCCGTTAGAGGCTGCGTATTAAATTAGGTTAAGTAAATATGTTTGTAAATAGACCAAAAAAAAAATAGCCCGCTGAGTTTCTTGCCGGAGTCTTCTCAGGACAGGGCCGCGTTTCGAACCGGTGGTCCATTTGCCAAACATTAGATTATTATTTTTTTTATGACGTTTTGTAAGCGCCGTATTAATGGTCTATGCAGAATAAATGGTTTTTGACTTTTGACATTTGAATAGATATTGTATGTTATCCTTAAGAGATAGACATATGTTATATAGGTACTAAGCCCTTCCTCAAGAACCACTCCATCCATTGGGTTTTGTGGAACAAAGTTAACGCGTTAACAAAGTTTAGTACAACAATACCCCATAGTTATTTTCGAAATACTCCCATATCTGATCATCATCCTCCCATTTAGACCCCTCTAATCTGTCTTTCTTTCTTCTATTCTATTCTATTGTATATATTAGCCCGGTTGCGTATTAAGACTTAAAAATATTTTGTCGCAACTACACTGTTAAAAAAATTCTTAGTTCGCAACTGGTTGCGTAATACGAGAAAACATTCTTCTATCGCAACTAGTTGCCATCAAAATTAAAAAATTCTTCCATCGCAACTGGTTGCGAATCACAGTTGCGATGGCGGCCGAAGGAAAAAACAGCATGAAAATCGGTGCAGTATTTTTTTAGTTTATTGCGAACCGACAGAGGCAGAGGCAGATGACTTTGTTCTATAATATGTAGTGATTGTCACCCTGCTATTTGCGTTGATATTTTCTACTGAACTCCAAACTTAATTATGAAGAAAAAAAATTGTATTTATTCTGCAGCTTGCAATGTTCGAAACAACCCGGTACAACCTTTGTACAAGCTTTAACCCAAGTCTAAATATAATATTTTCTTGAATATAGCTCCCGAAAAAAGTATCAAAAGCCAACGATGAAAATAAATTTGTTTTCAAACGTTATGCGTAATGTGATTAATAAATAACGTTGTTTATTTTATCAACAATACGGAAAATTTAAAAAACAAATGAATAAATCCAAAGTTAGCTCCATGAGACACTTTTGACGAAGTGCGTATGTATTTAAAGTCTACTTTTTGCCAACTATATAGAACTTCAAAGTTGTAGGGTGACCATTCAGAGCCCTTTTTTTTTACGTGCGGAAATCCCTTCGGATACCCCCGGCTGGCCAGCGGGGGTGGTTATGTCGTGTCTCGACTAAAACCGCACGGTGTCCTCCCCAAGGGTCCGCTGCCGGGCACCCCGGGTAAGCCCTCGAAAGGATAACCCCAGGGTTGCCGGCGGACTTTGGCCGCCACCGCGGCCTCGTCTGGTGTGGTCGGGTTTTATCCCGCTTCGGTGAGTTGGCAGCGTGTGTAGGGCACACACAACATGCCTCCGCCACGGCCTGCTGTAAGGACGGCGAGTCGGCCAACTGCCGTCCTCAGGCCCCGATCATGGAGGTCGGTAGTCCCGGGCGTAGATGAGTCTGAGACTGCGAAACTCGGGGGGCAGGGTTCTCTTCCGCTCCCTCTCCGCCGTCTCTTCCATTCAGAGCCCTATAATAAACGAAAAAGTTTGTATAGATGTGTGAATGTATGAATGTTTGTTACGCTTTCACACAAAAACTACTGAACGAACTATGAACTGTTTTTTTAAATATTTTATTTATTGGCAATCAGCTAAATGCTATAAGCAAATGTGTGGCGAGTAGTTTGCTCGTGTAAAGTGTGTCCTCCAGTGAGGGCGTCTACTCATCTTTATTTTTTAGTGTCTACTTAGACTCTAGGATATCTTTTCGTTTAAGGCGCTTTGCATAGCTGCGTGTTGTCAGGTTAGCTGCCAGTTCATTAGGATGTCTTTCGAGCCTCCGTTGGTATGTCTCCGTGGTGTTACAAATTTCTTGCTTTACCCCCAAACCGGGGCAAGACGGGGACACCGTGGTTCCCAAACCCGAGAGGGCCATCTCGAAACCGGAGATGGCCCAGGGTCAGTCGGGGTGCGAGGGATATGCTCTATGGGCAACCTTACACCCCGGCGTCTGCAGACCCGAGACGGCGTGCGGTTTTAGTCGGTTCAAGCCCGACATAACCGCCCACGCTGGCCGGCGGGGAGGTATCCGAAGAGATTTCCACACGAAAAAAAAAAATGGTACTGTGTTAACGTTTAGGTAATTATGCACTTCATCATTTGTAACGAGCCACGGTGCATTGCACAGTGATCTGAGTATAGCATTTTGCATCCTTTATAGGATGAGGATATTAGAATTGCTGACGCTACCCCATAGTTGAACACCGTACATCCAGATAGGTTTCAAGATAGCTTTGTATATGAACTATGAAATGTGGCAAAGTAATATTTATAGTCTGGATTAGGACATAAGCTATGTATTATCATGGGAATAGTTTCTTGAGTGTCACGGGAACGGGATCGGTATTTAGCCGCGGGCAATAGCTAGCATACTATAGAGATAATATGTGTCTGCACTGCGTGAGTCAGTTATAAGGTTAAAGGTGATGAGTTTCAGGGCAGGCTTTCCACCTGGGGTTGGGGGGTGAGACGAATATATATATGCTTTGTATGTAATACCTACGTCATCGAAATTAATTTATTTATTTATTTTCTTACAATTGCAAATACAGGTAGATATGTCACGTTTAGGTGAAGGGATTTCCGCACGAAAAAAAAAAAAAAAAAAGGTACACTATATTTAGCCTTGCGGCGTGCAATATTATGTCAATCGAAGTTAATTATGGAAATACAAATTTCAAATAATACAATATGTCAATGTGGGAGTCAATACAAGAACTACATGTCAATAAACTAATTTCTACTATACGTTTCATAACATGTCAGTATATTTGTCTACACCATATTTAGGCTTGCAGCGTGCAATATTTTATACTGTAAGAGGTTAAGAAATATTAAATTAGAATAATGCAATGTCAATATGGGAGTTAATACAAAATAAACAGTAACATGTCAGCAAACTAAGTCTAATATAAGTCATATAGAATGTCAGTACACTAGACTATCACAGCTGATCACGTAAATAATCCTCCACAGAATAATAGCACTTCTCCAACAGTATTTACTTAAGTGTAATTTTAACAATATTATAATTAGCTTCCTCTAAAATTGACTTAGGTAAGTGGTTATATATTCTAGGAGCCATGCAGAAAATACTTTTATTTAAGTAAGCTGTGGAGTTGGAAGGTATACATATTTTTAAATTATGTCTAATGCTTCTCAATTTCTCGAACATATGAGCATTCCTCTTCACAAATGGTATGGTTTCTAAAATATAGACACATGGCAGAGTCAGAATCTTCAATCTTACAAAGTAGGGTCGACAACTATCTGTTGATTTTATATTACAAATGGCTCTTACGCATTTAAATTTTGTCTACGAGTCTCTCTTTCCCACAGAACTAATAAACTGTGCTCTTTCCCTTTAGATATAGGTAAACCTTTCTAGTATATATATAATACTCTATGGGTAAACCAATTAAATATCAATTTTGTTTTATGGCAAGGTATGTCGAATTCTGCCAATGTCAGACATACGATGAAGATTTGAGTCTTAACTCACAAAGAATAAGGATCATATTAGGAAAAAGGGGGACATTTTGACGTTTTTTATAATTGGACTAGGTAAACCTTAAGACAAAAATCTTGAACAAACGTCAAAAAGTTGATGCAAGTGAATTAACTGACCAACCGATAAAAGGACTGATCAACCAATGACACGAGCCTTTTGAGCCCGTGATTAGTTTTTTATATCTATGATTGATTAATTGGCACATCCGCGTCGCGCCCCGCGCTTACCACCAGAGATACCTAAAAACTCGTTTAGCGCATGTCAAGATTTTTGTTCATAGGTATACATTCTATCAATACATGTCGGACATCTAATACAATTAGAGGTCTTCAGTTTTTTCCATAATACATAACTATTTCCCATTGGGGTAGGCAGAGACCACATCTTTTTACTTGCTACGATCATCCGGGCCTGAGGACGGCAGTTGGCCGACTCGTCGTCCTTACAGAAGCAGGCCAAGACGAAGACGTGTCACGTGTGTCCTACACACGCCTACCAACTCACCGTCGTCGCGGGGTAAAACCATCCGAAGTTCGCCGGTAACCCTGGGGTTATCCTTTCGGGGGCTTACCCGGGGTGCCCGGCAATGGACACTTGGGGAGGACAACGTGTGGTTTTAGTCGGCCCGATTCCGACACGCCCATCTCATCGTTGGTATCGATGGGGTGTAGCCCGTGTCCACACGGTAAAAAAAACAAGTTTCGCTTCTTATTATAAATGTAAAATGTGTGCCATGGGACACAACATTCCAGGTCCATTTGCCAAACATTAGATTTTTTTTATGACGTTTTGTAAGTGCCGTATTAATGGTCTATGCAGAATAAATGGTTTTTGACTAGCATACTTGAATACATTACTCGTTCCCTGGACTGACGCATTAGCGTTAGTACGATAACTTAAAAAAGAAGACTTTATGGATGAAGTAGGTGACATCATATCCTATTAGGTCTACCATGTTACGTACTTCCGAAACAAAGTTTCGAGCAATTGGTACAGTCGCCCTTAAAAGTTGCTGGACGCTAACTAAACTTTACAAACGCTCTTTACATGAAAATAAATCAATAAATAAATTGGTGCATAATTATTTTTGTAATGTTTAGAGGACAAATTTAACATGTATAAATGTTTTTTGTTGTTATTTATGTAAAATTTTAAAGCTAGAGTGTTCGGTAACTTGGAATGTGTTAAGCTAATCCCGATGGCGATTATACCATGAAACCATAAACTAGGTCTGCAAGGCGAATCGCTGCTTGCAATGTTGAGCTGAGTGAGACATCGTGAATCAGATTTTGAAAGTTTTGAACAGTGATCATTCCTCCGTGGCAAGTCCGATTTTGAAAATTCTTTTTTAAAGTCACAACTCTGGACATGCTTTCTTAGCGTGTAAAGTTTGGTCACAGTGTCTCGAGCGGTTATTATGTAATTCCATCTGGAATTTTTTTAACGGTGATCATTCCTCTGTGGTAGCTAGAATTTTTTCAAAATATATCCATAAACCTTCCTCTGATTGACCTCTTTAATCATGCCAAATTTGGTTCTGATTGGAAGTTTAGGAGGAGACCTGTGACAAAGAAAATCCTGAAGTCTGGTATGAGGAGCTTTCGCTCGACTTCGTCTCACTCAGCTCAACAAAAAAAAAATTGTCATCGCGACAGCAATAAGCAGACCTCGTGCTCCAAAGTGCGGACTTTTGACGCAACGAGGAAATCGCTATGAGAATGATAATGATGTTTATACAGCCCGTGTCTATTTGACAGCTAGAGGCTCGCATACATAGCTGCTGAAATGTGGGTTCTGGGGAAATATTTCTTTAGGGATTTACAGGCATATGTAGTTTATGCTAAGGCTAAATATGTTTATATTTAAGCTAAATATGACGTGCATTCGACTGCTACAAGAGGGGGCGCGGGTTCGATTGCCGCTTAGTGCAAATATTTGTATGCATGAATATGTCTATTTGCATTGGTCTGGGTGTTTCTATGTATAATGTGTATGTATTTACAAAAAAAAAGTATGTTTAAGTATGTTTATCCGCATTCTGGAACCCATAACACAAGCTTGTTAAACTATGCTTACTTTGGGTCTAGAAAGCGCTGTGTAGAATGTCGTAGAATATCTATTTATTTAGTTATTTATGTGGAATATTACGGTGACTCAACTCTGCTTGTGAGATGTCAAAATTCTTATTTTTACGTCGAATGTCTCATAGATATATATTTTAGAGTAATATTATACTGATCTACATAAACCTTGTGACATCCGGACTTTTCGTTTTAGTACGACGACATTTATATTTCATCATCAATTACCTACTTATGTTGCTTTTATTTTTGATATGGATTATAAATTTATTGTCATATGAATTAAACATGCTGTGTTGTCAAAGTCAAAAAAAAAGTCAAAAACCATTTATTCTGCATAGACCATTAATACGGCACTTACAAAACGTCATAAAAAAAATCTAATGTTTGGCAAATGGACCTGGAATGTTGTGTCCCATGGCACACATTTTACATTTATAATAAGAAGCGAAACTTGTTTTTTTTTACCGTGTGGACACGGGCTACACCCCATCGATACCAACGATGAGATGGGCGTGTCGGAATCGGGCCGACTAAAACCACACGTTGTCCTCCCCAAGTGTCCATTGCCGGGCACCCCGGGTAAGCCCCCGAAAGGATAACCCCAGGGTTACCGGCGAACTTCGGATGGTTTTACCCCGCGACGACGGTGAGTTGGTAGGCGTGTGTAGGACACACGTGACACGTCTTCGTCTTGGCCTGCTTCTGTAAGGACGACGAGTCGGCCAACTGCCGTCCTCAGGCCCGGATGATCGTAGCAAGTAAAAAGATGTGGTCTCTGCCTACCCCAATGGGAAATAGTTATGTATTATGGAAAAAACTGAAGACCTCTAATTGTATTAGATGTCCGACATGTATTGATAGAATGTATACCTATGAACAAAAATCTTGACATGCGCTAAACGAGTTTTTAGGTATCTCTGGTGGTAAGCGCGGGGCGCGACGCGGATGTGCCAATTAATCAATCATAGATATAAAAAACTAATCACGGGCTCAAAAGGCTCGTGTCATTGGTTGATCAGTCCTTTTATCGGTTGGTCAGTTAATTCACTTGCATCAACTTTTTGACGTTTGTTCAAGATTTTTGTCTTAAGGTTTACCTAGTCCAATTATAAAAAACGTCAAAATGTCCCCCTTTTTCCTAATATGATCCTTATTCTTTGTGAGTTAAGACTCAAATCTTCATCGTATGTCTGACATTGGCAGAATTCGACATACCTTGCCATAAAACAAAATTGATATTTAATTGGTTTACCCATAGAGTATTATATATATACTAGAAAGGTTTACCTATATCTAAAGGGAAAGAGCACAGTTTATTAGTTCTGTGGGAAAGAGAGACTCGTAGACAAAATTTAAATGCGATTTACAACAAGGCAAATTAAATTATAGATAATTTATGGATAAAAAGTGCAATACACCTCTGCCTACCCCTTCGGGGATACAGGTGTGAAGTTATGTTATTTGTAAAAGTCATCTTTCATGAAGTTCCGAACTTTATTATTAAAGACAACTTTTATATTAATGCTGTGTATTGATATAATGAACTTGCTGCCGTCATGAGTGTCATGTTACGAAGACCATACCTGGAGCGACCACGCCCCCCCGCGGGCCTTGCAAGCCCGCCATACCCCGACCCCCTCGTGCAATGGGGTCAGCTGGCCCTGAAAAGGGCCGGTTGGTCAGACTCT
The DNA here is from genome assembly GCA_946251805.1 of Cybosia mesomella. Classification (NCBI taxonomy): domain Eukaryota; kingdom Metazoa; phylum Arthropoda; class Insecta; order Lepidoptera; family Erebidae; genus Cybosia; species Cybosia mesomella. The sequence continues at coordinate 2,936,053 of OX276395.1, forward strand.
TGGCCGTTGACGTTGACGCCAGCTACTCCAGAGGAGCAATCAATGATGCGTCATCGCCCACGTTGCCCAGGGTGCACCAAACTTGGAGGTGATCCAACCAGTCGCACCCCTCCTACTTAGGTACCTACTTACCGAAATCCAATTTAGCTCACATACAATCCACTTTATTTACCATTTGCTTCAGAATCGACAAATCTACTCAAATTTATAGCAACATGTTTTCATTGCACGTCGACAAAATTTAGAATCAGATTCGATTAGTCTGGCATTCGTATTAATCGTTATGCAATCGAGTTTCAACCCATTAGGATAGTGTGTAAAAACATAAACGTGGAAACATTTTACGTTTTTATATTATGTTTTTACACACTTTTTTTTTACACACTATCCTAATGGGTTGAAATAAAAATATTCTAGGTTAATAAAAATATTCTAGTTAAATATTCTAGGACATTCTAACATGGAGGACGGGAAAACTGGTCCTTATCCGGGGCCGGCGGATCAGCCATCCGGCTACCGGCCGATCGTGTTGCTCGACGAGGTGTGCAAGCTCTTTGAGCCGATTATTGCAGAGCGCCTCGTCGTGCATCTCACGAACGTGGGGCCGGATCTGGCGGACAACCAGTTTGGTTTCCGCCGGGGGCGCTCCACCGTGGAAGCGATCATGCGCGTTAGGCGCCTGGCGGAGGAAGTAGTCTCGCGGGGTGGGGTGGTGGTGGCGGTGTCTCTCGACATCGCCAACGCCTTCAACACCCTACCCTGGAGCTGCGTTAGGGAGGCGCTCGCGTATCACGGAGTGCCTCCTTACCTCTGCCGCATTGTCGAGGCATACCTATCCGAGAGGGCCATAGTTTACCCGAGCTGGCTAGGGCCAGGGCGGCGAGAAGAGTCGTGCGGTGTTCCGCAGGGGTCGGTCCTAGGGCCACTCCTGTGGAACATCGGATAAGACTGGGTGCTGCGCGGTACGTTGCTCGAGGGTGTCAGCATAGTCTGCTATGCTGACGACACCCTCGTTATGGCGCGGGGAGCAACGTACCGAAGCGCGGCACTAAAGGCCACGGCAGGGGTTGCTCACGTCGTGGGTCGAATACGGCGGCTGGGACTCGAGGTGGCTCTCCACAAATCCGAGGCTATGTGTTTTCACGGGCCTCGGAGGGGGCCACCTGCGGGAACCAGCATAACCGTAGGGGGCGTGAGCATCGGCATCGAGCCCACGATGAAGTACCTTGGGCTCGTACTCGATAGCCGATGGGACTTCGGACCTCATCTCCGAAGTCTGGTCCCGAAACTGAGGGGGGCTGCGGCTGCGCTATCGCGGCTGATGCCCAACGTTAAGGGACCCAACGCCCCCACTAGGAGACTGTACCTGGGGATCGTGCGAAGCATGTCCCTATACGGGGCCCCCGTATGGGCGGAGACTCTGGCGGCCCGCAACGTGGCTGTATTAAACAGCCCGTTAAAAGCGATGGCCTTCAGAATACCCTGATGACTCTCACGACATTGCACGATCTCCGTCGAGGTGGCATGTCTCCTAGCCGGGACCCCTCCATGGGACCTGGAAGCGAGAGCCCTTGCGCTGCTGTTCCAGTGGCGCAAGGAGGCGCTGGAGCGGGGCCATAGGCCGGAGCCCCGAGAAATCAGAGCTCAGCGGTCCCAGCTCCACCGGGAACTCATGGAGACATGGAGGGTGCGACTTGAGCACCCAAGGTGGGGGGAATCCACCATTGCGGTGGTGAGACCGATCATGAAGGAGTGGTTGGAGAGGGACCATGGGGACCTCTCCTACCGGATGTGCCAGATGGTTACCGGACACGGGTGTTTCGGTAAGTATCTGTGGCGCATCCACCGGAAGACAACGCCACAGTGCCAGCACTGCGAGGATCCTGGCGAAGACACGGCGCTCCACACGTTGGTGGAATGCCCTGCGTAGGCGAGTCAACGCCGGGATCTCGTTGCGGTCCTGGGCGTGGACGTTCTCTCGTTGGAGACCGTTCTCTCGTTGGAGGGCCGTGGTCTCCGACGGGAGCAAGTGGCACGCCGCCGCCTCTTTCTGCGAGCAGGTAATGCGCGCGAAAGAGACGGTGGAGAGGGAGCGGGAGAGAACCCTGCCCCCCGAGTTTCGCAGTCTGCGGCGAGGACGCCGCAGACTCATCTACACCCGGGACTACCGACCTCCATGATCGGGGCCTGAGGACGGCAGTTGGCCGACTCGCCGTCCTTACAGAAGCAGGCCGTGGCGGAGGCGTGTCGTGTGTGCCCTACACACGCCTGCCAACTCACCGAAGCGGAATAAAACCCGACCCCACCAGGCGAGGCCGCGGTGGCGGCCAAAGTCCGCCGGCAACCCTGGGGTTATCCTTTCGAGGGCTTACCCGGGGTGCCAGGCAACGGACACTTGGGGAGGACACCGTGCGGTTTTAGTCGAGACACGACATAACCACCCCCGCTGGCCAGCCGGGGGGTATCCGAAGGGATTTCCGCACGTAAAAAAAAAAGGACATTCTAACACAGCGCTATCTAGACCCAAAGTAACCATAGATAAACTAGCTTGTGTTATGAGTTCAAGAATGCGCATAAACACACCTAATTATATTTTGTTTTGTAAGTACATAGATTTTATACATATAAACTCAGATTAATTCGTATCTCGAAAGCGCAGCGCCTCCCGTCCTCACGGATTGCGATTTATGAAATTTGTATAACGTCATGAATTCCGGTAAAAAAAATCTAATCTAGTATATCTAAAATAAAAAAAATCTAATCTAATCTAGTAAGTAGATTTTTTTTACCGGAATTCATGACGTTATACAAATTTCATAAATCGCAATCCGTGAGGACGGGAGGCGCTGCGCTTTCGAGATACGAATTAATCTGAGTTTATATGTATAAAATCTATGTACTTACAAAACAAAATATAATTAGGTGTGTTTATGCGCATTCTTGAACTCATAACACAAGCTAGTTTATCTATGGTTACTTTGGGTCTAGATAGCGCTGTGTTAGAATGTCCTTTTTTTTTACGTGCGGAAATCCCTTCGGATACCCCCCGGCTGGCCAGCGGGGGTGGTTATGTCGTGTCTCGACTAAAACCGCACGGTGTCCTCCCCAAGTGTCCGTTGCCTGGCACCCCGGGTAAGCCCTCGAAAGGATAACCCCAGGGTTGCCGGCGGACTTTGGCCGCCACCGCGGCCTCTCCTGGTGGGGTCGGGTTTTATTCCGCTTCGGTGAGTTGGCAGGCGTGTGTAGGGCACACACGACACGCCTCCGCCACGGCCTGCTTCTGTAAGGACGGCGAGTCGGCCAACTGCCGTCCTCAGGCCCCGATCATGGAGGTCGGTAGTCCCGGGTGTAGATGAGTCTGCGGCGTCCTCGCCGCAGACTGCGAAACTCGGGGGGCAGGGTTCTCTCCCGCTCCCTCTCCACCGTCTCTTTCGCGCGCATTACCTGCTCGCAGAAAGAGGCGGCGGCGTGCCACTTGCTCCCGTCGGAGACCACGGCCCTCCAACGAGAGAACGGTCTCCAACGAGAGAACGTCCACGCCCAGGACCGCAACGAGATCCCGGCGTTGACTCGCCTACGCAGGGCATTCCACCAACGTGTGGAGCGCCGTGTCTTCGCCAGGATCCTCGCAGTGCTGGCACTGTGGCGTTGTCTTCCGGTGGATGCGCCACAGATACTTACCGAAACACCCGTGTCCGGTAACCATCTGGCACATCCGGTAGGAGAGGTCCCCATGGTCCCTCTCCAACCACTCCTTCATGATCGGTCTCACCACCGCAATGGTGGATTCCCCCCACCTTGGGTGCTCAAGTCGCACCCTCCATGTCTCCATGAGTTCCCGGTGGAGCTGGGACCGCTGAGCTCTGATTTCTCGGGGCTCCGGCCTATGGCCCCGCTCCAGCGCCTCCTTGCGCCACTGGAACAGCAGCGCAAGGGCTCTCGCTTCCAGGTCCCATGGAGGGGTCCCGGCTAGGAGACATGCCACCTCGACGGAGATCGTGCAATGTCGTGAGAGTCATCAGGGTACTCTGAAGGCCATCGCTTTTAACGGGCTGTTTAATACAGCCACGTTGCGGGCCGCCAGAGTCTCCGCCCATACGGGGGCCCCGTATAGGGACATGCTTCGCACGATCCCCAGGTACAGTCTCCTAGTGGGGGCGTTGGGTCCCTTAACGTTGGGCATCAGCCGCGATAGCGCAGCCGCAGCCCCCCTCAGTTTCGGGACCAGACTTCGGAGATGAGGTCCGAAGTCCCATCGGCTATCGAGTACGAGCCCAAGGTACTTCATCGTGGGCTCGATGCCGATGCTCACGCCCCCTACGGTTATGCTGGTTCCCGCAGGTGGCCCCCTCCGAGGCCCGTGAAAACACATAGCCTCGGATTTGTGGAGAGCCACCTCGAGTCCCAGCCGCCGTATTCGACCCACGACGTGAGCAACCCCTGCCGTGGCCTTTAGTGCCGCGCTTCGGTACGTTGCTCCCCGCGCCATAACGAGGGTGTCGTCAGCATAGCAGACTATGCTGACACCCTCGAGCAACGTACCGCGCAGCACCCAGTCTTATCCGATGTTCCACAGGAGTGGCCCTAGGACCGACCCCTGCGGAACACCGCACGACTCTTCTCGCCGCCCTGGCCCTAGCCAGCTCGGGTAAACTATGGCCCTCTCGGATAGGTATGCCTCGACAATGCGGCAGAGGTAAGGAGGCACTCCGTGATACGCGAGCGCCTCCCTAACGCAGCTCCAGGGTAGGGTGTTGAAGGCGTTGGCGATGTCGAGAGACACCGCCACCACCACCCCACCCCGCGAGACTACTTCCTCCGCCAGGCGCCTAACGCGCATGATCGCTTCCACGGTGGAGCGCCCCCGGCGGAAACCAAACTGGTTGTCCGCCAGATCCGGCCCCACGTTCGTGAGATGCACGACGAGGCGCTCTGCAATAATCGGCTCAAAGAGCTTGCACACCTCGTCGAGCAACACGATCGGCCGGTAGCCGGATGGCTGATCCGCCGGCCCCGGATAAGGACCAGTTTTCCCGTCCTCCATGTTAGAATGTCCTAGAATATTTAACTAGAATATTTTTATTAACCTAGAATATTTTTATTTCAACCCATTAGGATAGTGTGTAAAAAAAAAGTGTGTAAAAACATAATATAAAAACGTAAAATGTTTCCACGTTTATGTTTTTACACACTATCCTAATGGGTTGAAACTCGATTGCATAACGATTAATACGAATGCCAGACTAATCGAATCTGATTCTAAATTTTGTCGACGTGCAATGAAAACATGTTGCTATAAATTTGAGTAGATTTGTCGATTCTGAAGCAAATGGTAAATAAAGTGGATTGTATGTGAGCTAAATTGGATTTCGGTAAGTAGGTACCTAAGTAGGAGGGGTGCGACTGGTTGGATCACCTCCAAGTTTGGTGCACCCTGGGCAACGTGGGCGATGACGCATCATTGATTGCTCCTCTGGAGTAGCTGGCGTCAACGTCAACGGCCAAGAGTCTGACCAACCGGCCCTTTTCAGGGCCAGCTGACCCCATTGCACGAGGGGGTCGGGGTATGGCGGGCTTGCAAGGCCCGCGGGGGGGCGTGGTCGCTCCAGGTATGGTCTTCGTAACATGACACTCATGACGGCAGCAAGTTCATTATATCAATACACAGCATTAATATAAAAGTTGTCTTTAATAATAAAGTTCGGAACTTCATGAAAGATGACTTTTACAAATAACATAACTTCACACCTGTATCCCCGAAGGGGTAGGCAGAGGTGTATTGCACTTTTTATCCATAAATTATCTATAATTTAATTTGCCTTGTTGTAAATGTACTGTAAGCGCTTTGTTTACTGACTACAGTGGCAACATCTTGACCAAAACATGACAACACTTTGTAAAGTTTGCGTTCCAGTAGCACAGTTCTAGATGAATTATTTTATAGTTCAGCCATCAAACGATTATTGAAAAAAAAAACTTAATTGATTTCAAATATAATAATTTCAGTATAAGTTGAATGACAAGATGTATCCTTTTCTAAACCTAATCTTCCATATTTAAGCAATTTTAAACCATATTAACTAACAAAGTGATATTAGAAATCCTTATGCAATGCTAATGCCACTAATTTAAATTCAAACTGGAACGCAGTTATGTCAAACAATAAAAACATTGACGAATATATTTTGTAAAATATTTACTTTAAACAACTCGTCATTTCAATTAATACTGTTTTTAGATTAGAAAATATCGGGTCACTATGTGTTCTTAACAAGAACTTAAAGTGTTTACTAGAAATATTTGAAAATTTCGCTGTTTTGAGTGAAATAAACATGTTTAACCCTGATATCAATGATTATCAGCTAACTTCCATTATAACGGAGTGTTGTGGAGGCGTAGCAGTTGTTTACTCAGCGCTGTATAAACCCAGCAACCAAAATGTCGCTATCAAGAGATATTTTGTTGACAAAACCAAGGAGAATGCTAGTTTGATACAGGTATTCACACATTGACCAATGCTCTTGCTCTACTTACTTAATTTGAGTTACATTCAGCTTAGGTTTCATTGGAATAAAGAAGTATGAAAGTATTTACATTTATGGTGCACTCTAACCCATATCAGGAAAAGCCAAGTTTGTAGGTCAACCAAGGGTTCCAAAGGACATTTTTTTTTAATACTCAGTTTGTTATGCTCATTATATTAATAGAAACTTGTTTCGTTCTGATATACCTGTAGATAGAATTTAATTAAAATTGTATGATGCATGGGGCTCCAAGACCCCCTGGGTCAAGCACACCTCTCCTGAAAACCGGTATACCTGCTTATTGAGGGTCGAGGCTGTGGTGCAGGCTTTCATCTTGGGGTTGGGAGCTCACATCTCTTTCAAAAAGTGACTGTAAATTGCCACCTGGGAAGTCTGAGGTGGAAAGCAAAGTGACCTTATGATTATTTTCCTTAACATCCATATTGATTTTTCCAGCAAGATATACTGACAAGAAAGGAACTGCAGCATGCTAATATACTACCGTACCTCACATCATTCGTACATGGCCGGGAGCTCTATGTGGTATCTCCCCTTATGACCTTTGGATCTGTCCGGGATATATTAGATCGGTACTTCCATGAAGGTTTATCAGAGCTAGCCTGTGCCATAGTACTACGAGATGTACTACAGGCGTTACAGTATTTGCATAAACAACTGTATTTACACAGGTGAGTTTCTTTATTACTATACCTTTTTGTGCCTTAACTTCTTAACACCTTAAGCCTATAAATATAGCTTGCTCCTTACATTTTATTTATAGTTCACAAAGCAATATATTTACAGTCAGAAAAGAATGAGGTAATAAAAACTCATTGTTTATATGAAGGCTGGTAACACACAAGTGACATCTCTAGAACCTAAAATTAGGAAGAATTACCCCACAGCTAGTCTTGTGCCCCACAGTACTTAAAAGATATTCTGCATAATTTAATTCAAAGTGCGTGTGAGGAGGAGTGTCATTAGTGCCATCGTAAATAAATTTCAATGAAATAAATTGTCAAAATGAGTACAAGTAGTGAAAACCAAATGAAAAGTGTCTAACAGTGTAAATTACAGTGTGATTCACCTGTGAAAGTGTTATCTCGCCAAAACAAAACCTAATAATTAGTGAAAAAGCAAATTAAAATCTCAGCAAGCAAAGTGACTTAAAACTACCCTCAAATAAAATAAAAAAAGTGAACTTTAACGAAAATTCGTAAAATCTCTGTGGATTTCTCGATAAAACTACAAAAATGCCCCCCATAACACCTACCCCTGACAAATGCTCAAAGTGCAATAAAAAATGCAGTGACAAAAAAACATCTGCAACTTGTGATTGTTGCAAAATTCTGTTGTGTGGGGATTGTCATGGATTGTCACCTACAGAAATTCGTGTACTTGAACTAAAGACCGTTGCACGCGCCATGACCTTTCTCTGTGGCGATTGTAGGCGCATGATGACGCAGCTTCCTACTATCATGAAGAAGCTCGATGACTTGACTGAAGAAGTCAAACAATTACGTGTGCGTCAAAATATGCTTTCCACGGAGACAGCTATACAGGAAATGGTGGACCGAACTAACCGCAGCACCAACATCATTATATATGATGTACCGGAGTCAACATCTGATGAACCAGTCCAGCGCAAGGAACATGATAAAGAGGAAAGTACCAAGATTATAGGAAAGATAACCAACGATGTAGACTGCAGAAACATTAAGACCTTCCGTCTGGGCTTGGTCAAGGCTAAAAACACTGTGCCCCGCCCACTAAAAGTTATTCTCAAAAGCAAGGCTGATGCAATTGAAGTACTTAAACACAAGATTGAGTTGTCCGATCCTAGGAAAATTAAGTCTGATCTGACCCCCCTACAAAGAGAATATCTAAAGTACTTGCGTGCAGAACTTGATAATCGCACAAAAGCTGGTGAAAAAGGCCTTACCATTAAGTATGTGCAGGGTCAGCCGAAAATTGTATCGGCTTCCACACCAAAAAAAAAAACTAAGTTCCCAACTCGGTGGTCCACAAAATAGCCCAGCTGTGGACCGCTATGGGTCATCTCTTGGGATACACAAACTTTCACCCGTATTATATACACTTACTGTACTTTGCACAAACATCCAATCACTAACTCCAAAAATGGACTTATTTATAGCCAGAGTGAATAGTGTCAAGCCCGCAGTAATAGTAGTGACAGAAACATGGCTAAAACCGGATATACCTGACAGCTTAATAACAATACCTGGATATGATATTTACAGAAACGATCGCTTCAGTAGACGTAGTGGAGGAGTAGCTATTTATGCAGCAAAAAAATGCAGGTATGACAACAAAATTGAATACCAACTTAAATATGAAACATGATGCAACCGAATCGCTTTGGATAGACATACAGATTGCAGATACCAGGTTCTCGCTATGTGGTTTATACAGAGGGCAAGAATCTACTCAAGACCAAGATAACTTACTGCTACAACAAATTACAACTGCATCAGAGTCTACTAATACAATTATAATGGGAGATTTTAATTTTCGAGGTGTGAAATGGCCTTTAGAAAATTGTGGCTACCTTAACCCGAGAGAAACCAATTTTGTACAATGGTATTCGGATAGCAACCTCCAGCAGCTAGTGACAAAGCATACTAGGTTTCGACAGGGAAATGAGCCCTCCTTTCTGGATCTTGTCCTAACAAATGATGAAACACTTGTAGCAAAAGTTGAATACCAAGCTGGAATAGGAAAAAGCGACCACACCTGTATAATCCTAACAATGCAGCTGGAGTCGCCCAACACTTCCCGCGACAACTGGTTGATTTTTAACCTCACTCCGCAGTAAAAAATTCTGAAAAGTGGTTTTTTCTACGCCGATTTCGAAGTGCGATACACCAAAAGCTGCGTCTCGCCGGCGCCCATCTGCTGGCATATCGAACAGCTCGCGTTCTATTCGCGTGTGACCGTGGAAAAGAAAATAGTGACTTTCTGGCTCACTCAGCCACGTGCTTTTCCACAAAAGTGAAGTTTACTGTGGTGTTTGTGAGCGGATTTTTGTGCACGAGGTGTCCACGGCTGCGGGCACTGGAGCCCCACCTGCCCCAACGCTGCGTTTTTCCGGGAAAGCGCTAGTTTCCCCGGGAAAAATTTTTTTCAAAACCCACGTGGCCACGTGCAACGGGAACCCGTGATCGGAGCCAGCTGAAATTTTGCAGGAAGGAAGACCCCTTCAGCCCAAGCATATCCACGGTAAAAAGAAAATTTTTCGTTAACCACCAGATTTTATAAAAGACTTAGAAAGTGTAAAGTTTGCACCATCATAGCAGAGGAACCGGAGCAGTTAGCGAAATTCCGCTACTGCTATATTTTGCGCGCTCGCAAGAAGACCTGGGATCCAGATTTTCAGATTTTTTGGCTCATAAATTTGGACACAGTAATTGAAAATTCAAAATTTTGACAAATTGTTTGAAATTTGTATGAAATTGTTTTTATTTTAAATTTGTGTTTTGTGCATCCGATAGGCCTCTATTTAATACTAATTATAACATTTTTTCTGTATTTTTATTTTAATCTAGCTCGGAGTTATCGAATTTTTAGTGTTTTTTCTTAATAATTCTTTAAAGGGTAGAAATTCGTTATTTTTAGCGTCGGGGATAGCTTCAGACAGGTCTCAGCAACTTGCCTGAGCCCAAACTAGGCCCCTCTAGCTTCAAAAATAAGGAATTTCGTAATTTCCGCCATTTTGTATTTTTCGCCCCATTTTTTGGAATTAAGATTACTCCGGACTGGATCGGCCTATCGGACAGCGGTTTTCGCTGGTACCTGTGTCTTAGTGTATTCTTTGGGCTCCACCAAGTTTGGGGCGAATTGGGGCCAATTTTTTATTTAGGGCCAAAACCCCCCTCAGGGGATAGAGCACCATCAGCTGACCCCAGATATCGATTTTCGGAGCGCTGCGACCAACCGTTTAGGAGTTACGACTGGTCAAAGTTTGACCTCGGCTGCACGGCGGCCATCTTGGAAAATTTGTAACACCCGTAGCTCCGCGGCGGAGGGTCGTAGAAGCTCCGGATTTTGACTGGAGGCATCAGGGGAGCACCGGCTCTCCCGTCCTACACATTTCAGGGGAAAGTGGGCAAAATTAGCAAAAAAATTTGTCAAAAATTTTTTGACCGTTTTTGCTTCACGGAGTGGTAGAGGGGAACGAGCCATCCAGCAGGAAACTTTTTGCGGCTCGCTGGGACGCCTGGATCCGGAAATATAAGGGTTCAAAGTTGCGCAAATCCGCCATCTTGGAAAATTGCGAAACCCTATATCTCCGGAACCGGAGGTCACAGCGAATCCGGGTTTTGGCTGGGCGACTCGACTTTCCTCCCCGCTTCGGACTAGTAGGTCGGGGGGCTGACCCCACCAAATTGGGGGGCCAGTTTTCGGGGGTCATCCGATTGGCCTGACAGTTACGTCGGGAGATAGATCTCGCCGAGACCTTTCTGGGGATACCAATCTCGGGGTATTTGGACCGCTGGTTCGCGGGGGAACCGGGGTTCGAAGTTTCGCCCCACTTTGGGACCACCGACTTTGAAGTCCGTTTGTCTCCGAACCCGTGGGCCTAGGGTCCTCGAGTTTGGGCTCTTTTTGAAGGGCTCGGGGAGCTCTATCGGTTCGTCACAAGAGGGTGACTCTACGTAGAGCCGGGAAGAAGTTACGCTGTAGAGCCGATTTTAGCGGTGTAAAATTACTTAAATTTCTACAGAGCGTCTATCTCCTGAGTCGGGACCCTGTCAAAGGGCGACTTACGTTAGGTTAGTTATTAAATTAGAATATAAGATATTTTTAACAAACTCTTTTTAAAGAGTCGAATTTGTTTTTCTTTTCTTTCTTTTTTGACATAATCAACTACTGTGACACTGTATATATAGATATTAAGTGACTTCACCTAACTCTATATAGAGTTGAACCCTATTAGCCTTAAGTAGACCTTGATAGACATAAGACTATTGTCTTAAGACTGGTGCCTATTGGCCTAGATAAACTGACTGTAGCTGGGCTACACGGACCAAGGTAAAACCTTTTACCTACAACATCTAACAATAATACTGCCCTGTTCTAATCAACGGCAACTCTTATCAATTGGATCGACTCACTCACTCAGACACAGTAACACACTGCATCGTACACACAAATACACACACACGCGCACTCACACTCTACTTGCACACTCACACACTCAACACACACACAACCAGTTGACGACTGCGCACGCCACACGCGCAGGGGCAGAGCAGCTTATTCACCTTAAGTTAAATTTAGTATTAGGTTGCTCTTCACCACTATTGTGGCAAGAACTTATTCTTAGTATTTTTTGTAGTGTCGTCAGTATTATTTTTACAATTTTAAATTTAAATTAATTTCGTGTATTTTATATTCCACCCGATCGTGTTGCGTGGATTGTACCAGTACCTACAAGATGCCTATTGGACACAGTCCTAAAACCAGACAGGCGGGTTCCTCCCCTGGAATCTCGACCTCCGCATCACCTTCGCCTCCAAGGTCACAACCAACGAGGTCGGTAAGGGACAGTATAGGGGAGATAGAGGGAATGACCTCCAGTAACACCACTCCCCCCCTTAGTCAGAGACCAAATTTAGTAGCCTCAAAAACAGTGACAAAACCAAAAGCTTTCACTGTAAGCATAGCCACAGCCCGCAAACCAACAGCGGAGAAACCCATGGCAAAATCTCGCAAACCATCCGCAGAATTGGCTATGTCACCTACAGCCAAAGAACATAATGAGGAAGCCGTCCTCCAAAAGGCGACGATAGAGGCGCTAACGCCTGAGGACAGGCATACAACGGCGCTGTCCTGCCTCGACTTAATTAGACAGGGATGCCTCGAGTCGAAAAATATAAAAAGGGAAATCAGACTCAAAATCGAGGCACAGGAACGAAACCTGCGCAAAATAATAACCTACAACGAGGAAAAACGTGTGAAACTCTTGAAAGAGGTATCAGGACAGGGCAGCGACAAAAACCAGGCCACGGCTACGGCCGCCACTGTTACAACAGGGCCTAGTAAGACCGAGGCGGAGATGATGAGGAAGTTGGAGGAGCACAGCAAGCTCCTAATAGAAAATGGCAAAGCCCTTGCCGAAATAAAAGGCAGCCTGGAAGCAACTAAAGAGGGCAGAGGCTTATCATATGCGGGTGCGGTGGCGAACACTGCCGGGGGTCGCCCCCCGATGCAGCCGGCACTGCACTCGTTGGTGGTAACCTCAAAGGACGAAAATAAAACAGGGGAGGAGCTTCTAAACGACCTGAGGCGGACCGCGCGTGAGGATGACGAGTGGATCACGGTTGAGCGGGTACGAAAAGCTAGGGACCGCAAGGTGGTCCTAGGTTATAAGACAGCGGAAGAACGCGAGAAGGCGAAGGGGGCACTGGAGAGGAGGCAGGGGGCTCTTAACGTGGAAACTGTCCACAATAAGGACCCCCTGCTCGTCCTCTACAGTGTCCTAAAAATTTACAAGGACGAAGAGTTGATAGCGGCTCTTCGAGCCAAAAACAAAAGCGTCTTCCGAGACCTAAACCCGTCTCAGAATAAACTGGTGGTAAAATATCGAAGGAACGCCAGGAACCCGCTCACTACGCACGTCATCCTGCAAGTATCGCCCACGATATGGCGCAGAGCTCTAGAGCAAGGAACGCTGCATGTAGACATACAACCGGTCAGAGTGGCAGACCAATCGCCGCTCATGCAGTGCTCCATGTGTCTGGGCTTCGGGCACAGTCGTCACTTCTGCAAAGAAGCAGAGCCCAGGTGTAGCCATTGCTGAGATCAGCACCTGAGGGTGGACTGCCCTAAGTATAGGGCAGGAGCCGAGGCCAGGTGCTGTAACTGCTGGCGTGCAAAAAGCAACGATACAGCGCACGATGCTTTTGACCGGGACTGCCCGGTCCGCATCAAGTGGGACAACATAGCGCGGTCCGCCACGCAGTACTGCTAAGGGCACCCCCGTGAAAGACCACCACTACAAGGTACTGCAGGCAAACCTCCAAAGAAAGAGGATCGCGACTGACGAATTCATTCTGGAAGCAGTCAAGAGGAAAGCGTCAGTCGCGCTCATCCAGGAGCCGTACAGGGACCCCGTCAGGGGCGGGATGAAGAGATACCGGGGAGTACGTATCTTCCAGAACACTGGACCTGGGGCGGGCACTGTAAAGGCGGCCATTGCCGTCTTTGATCCGGACTTAGATGTGATACAGTGCCCGCAACTCACCACAGACAACATCGTGGTGGTGAGGATACGTACCAGGGCCTGGGAGGTAACCCTGGTGTCTCTTTATGCCGAGCCCGATAAACCCCTTCGCCCTTGCCTGGACCAGCTCAAAAGAGTGACATCCAGGTTGGGCCATAGGCGGCTTCTAATTGGGGGCGATGCCAACGCGAAAAGTGCTTGGTGGGGAAGTATCGTTGAGGATGAGAGGGGGGAAGATCTGTTAGGCACTCTCGTAGAGATGGGACTACACATCCTCAACGATGGGAAGGTGCCCACCTTCGACACTGTCAGGGGGGGCAAAAGATACTGTAGTTACGTCGACGTGACTGCCTGTTCGGGCGACCTATTAGGACTGGTCGACGGCTGGAGGACCGACGAGGCCGTGGCGGCTAGCTCCGACCACATTGGCATAGTGTTTCACCTAAGGCTGGAAAAATCCAAGGGGTCAAGCATCAACAGAACAACCAGGCTGTTCAACACCAAAAAAGCAAACTGGCCTAATTTTCATGAGAAAATGTCCAGTTTTTTGGTGGAGAACAACCTGGTTGTAGATGCAATTAAAAGCATAATGACCACAGGGGAGATTGAGGAAAAGTTGGAAGTATTTAACTCGTGTTTAAAAACAGCTTGCGACCAAACAATCCCCAAAGTTAGTAATAAGGAAACACTCACTATGCCATGGTGGTCGGAGAAGCTCTGCCGGATGAAGAAAGAGGTCGTAACCTTCAGACGTCGAATCAGGAACGCGGCGCCCGTCCGTAGGCAGTGGGTCGTCACGCAGTATCTGGAGCGAAAAGACAGGTACGAGTCGGAGGTGAGGTTAGCACAGACTGCGAGCTGGAAGGACTTTTGCTCGAAGCAAGACAGGGAAGGGGTATGGGAGGGGATATACAGGGTCATCGGGAGGTCCACAACAAGGGAGTAGGATCCTCCACTAACGCACAATGGGGTTGAATTGGATGCCAGTGGATCCGCGGGGCTGCTCGCCTCGGTCTTCTATCCGGAGGACCGGGTCGAGGAGGACAACGCGGATCATGAAAGAACCCGCGCGTTAGCCGAAACGGTTAATGGCGGGAGTGAACATGACGTTTATGACCCGCCATTCACCATCGACGAACTACGAGACGCGCTGGGCTCTTTCAACCCCAAAAAAGCACCGGGTGCCGATGGCTTTACCGCCGACATCTGCGCTCACGCGGTGAACCGCGCGCCGGAACTGTTCCTTGAACTGCTGAATAAGTGCCTGGCCCTAGAGTACTTTCCAACACCGTGGAAGGAGGCGACGGTAGTTGCTCTTAGGAAGC
The DNA here is from genome assembly GCA_946251805.1 of Cybosia mesomella. Taxonomy (NCBI): domain Eukaryota; kingdom Metazoa; phylum Arthropoda; class Insecta; order Lepidoptera; family Erebidae; genus Cybosia; species Cybosia mesomella. Next base: position 2,951,148 of record OX276395.1, read on the forward strand.
CGGGTAAGGAAGTGTACAACTCTCCCAAGTCGTACAGGCCGATTGGGCTTTTGCCTGTCCTTGGGAAGTTATACGAGAAAATGTTGGCGGCTCGTCTCAAGTTCCACCTATTACCACGGATCAGTACTCGCCAGTACGGCTTCATGCCCCGGAGGAGCACCGAGGACGCCCTCTATAACCTGCTTCAGCACATACGCGGCAAACTCTTTGAAAAGAGGATTGTCGTGTTAGTGTCGCTGGATATAGAGGGCGCCTTCGACAGCGCATGGTGGCCAGCTATAGTAGCACGACTGGCAGAGGAAAAGTGCCCCGTAAACTTGAGGCGGGCAATCAGCAGCTACCTGAGTGAAAGGACGGTCCGGGTAAGGTACGCGGGCGCCGAGTGCAGAAAAGGCACCCAAAAGGGCTGCGTCCAGGGGTCAATAACGGGCCCCTTGTTGTGGAACCTGCTGTTGGACCCTCTGCTAAGAATGCTGGAAGAGGATGGGGACTACGTTCAGGCCTTTGCGGATGACGTGGTCCTCATCTTCGACGGGGACTCTGCGCAAGAGATCGAAAGACAGGCCAATGCCTCCCTCGAACGTGTTCGGGCGTGGGGCGTCAAAAACAAGCTTAACTTCGCACCGCACAAAACCAACGCGATGGTTATTACAAAGCGGCTAAAATACGACAACCCACGCCTGAGCATGGGCGGGGTGGACATTGGCCTGTCTGACGAAGTTAAAATTCTGGGTTTAACTATAGATAGAAACATAAATTTTAACAGCCACGTAAGGAAGACGTGCGCAAAGGTTGCGAGCATTTACAAGAAGTTGGCACGGACGGCCCGGATCAGCTGGGGGCTCAATCCCGAGGTGATCAGGGTCATCTATACCGCGGTCGTTGAACCAATTATTCTTTATGCGGCCAGTGTGTGGTGTGAGGCAGTGAAAAAGCAATGCGTCAAGAAGCAACTGAGCGCGGTTCAACGTGTGTTCGCCCAAAAATTAACGAAGGCCTACCGCACGGTCTCCCTGAACTCGGCATTGCTGCTGGCTGGGATACTCCCTCTGGACCTCCGAGTTCGGGAGGTGGCCTCATTGTATGAGGCCAAGAGAGGAGTGTCCCAGCCATGGCTAGGGGACAGGGAGATCGAGCGGTTGGCCCCCATTTTGGCGGCCCCGCACCCCGCGAAGCGCACGCGTTTGGAGTTCGACTGCGTGGTAGACGAGGAGCAACTTAATAACATTAGACCGCACGATATCCGCATTTATACTGACGGGAGCGGGATTGGGGGCCGGGTCGGGGCTGCTGTTTCTGTGTGGAACAAGCAGTCCGAGACCAAGGCCCGCAAGCTCGCTCTCGCAAGTCACTGTACCGTCTACCAGGCGGAGCTCCTGGCGCTGCGTGAAGCGGCGTGTGAGGCAGAGCGACACGACGTTGCCGCGCTTGGCATCTTCTCGGACAGCAGAGCAGCGCTCCTCAGTGTAGTCAATCCGCACTCTCATCACCCCCTATCCGTAGAGACCAGAGGCGCTCTTGGTCGCTGTAAACAGCTGGGCAGGAGCGTCTCCCTCTACTGGATTAAGGCCCACGTCGGCCTCGAGGGTAATGAGAGGGCGGATTGCCTCGCTAAGGAGGCCGCCCAAAAGCTAAAAAAGAAGCCTGATTATGACCAATGCCCCGTCTCATTCGTCAAGAGAGTCATTCGACAGGGCTCTCTTGACGAATGGAACAGGCGATACCAGAACGGTCAAACAGCCTCAACCACGAAAATGTTCTTCCCCTGCGCGACAGAGGCGTACAGGATCATCAGGAGGATTACCATCGAGAGCCAAACAACCCAATTCCTCACGGGGCATGGTGGTTTCGCCGAATACTTGACTCGCTTCAAGTGTAAGGCGGACCCATCGTGTGCCTGTGAGCCTGGGGTCTCGGAATCGGTGGCCCACCTCCTGATGGACTGCCCAATCCATGCCAAGGATAGGCTGGACTTGGAAATCGCCACAGGCGTTAAATTGGACACACAAGGCATCACACAACTCATGACACAACATACAAACGTTACAATCGAATATGCCAAGAAAATAGTGAGTATAGCCAATGATAGAAACAGGGTGTAATAAATTAAGCTAGCGCTTTATGCTGGGCATAATGTTGCCTAGCCTAAGATCATAGAATATAAAAATTGTAACATTAAATAACTCTGTAAAACAAAATAAAGTATAAAAAGAATAAAAATTGTAATAACGTGTAGATAGCTGTAAGAAAAAAAAAAAAATGTATTAGTAAGCTAAGAAATAATTTAAGAACTTATGTAAAGTTTTGTCAATAAATAATAAAGAAAAAAGGAATAAATAGAATAGTGTAGCTTAGGTACACGAATTCCCAGATGCCCCCATATCCCTGCAGAGAATGAAAGGTTGAATGAAAGTGCGAGAAGAATACAAGCGAGAACTAGTATGCCTAAGAGACTCGGAATGAAAGAGGAAAGCATAGGATTAAACTAGGAAGTCTTTAATTAAAAATGTCAAAATAGGCCCCGCTCCATAGCGGGGGTAGGTACAAAAAAAAAAAAAAAAAAAAAAAAAAAAAAAAAAAAAAAAAAAAAAAAACAATGCAGCTGGAGGTAAATAACCATACCCCAAAAAATACAAACCTAAAATGGAACTATAACAAAGCAGACTTTGAAAAAATCTTTGAAAAACTATCAACAACGACAGCCCAGAGTACTACAATTCAAAATGTAGAGAAGAAGTACGACATCTTAATAGACACATTTCAAGAAGCTAGAAAATTGTATGTAACTCAAATAAAGCTAAGTCCTTTCACCTCAAAAAAGCCATGGGTAGAGAAAGAAATCAAGATAATGATCAGAGACAAACAAGCTTTATGGGACAGGTACATACTTACTGGACTGGACAGCATATATAAGGAGTATAGAAAGCTGAACAACAGATTGATAAACATCTGTCGAAACCGGCGAGTTAAATATGAAACAAACTTACTCGAATGTGGACCAAAAAAGTTTCACTCGTATATCAGGAAACAAATAACATCGAAAGTGAGCATCCCAACTGTACTTCGCAACAAACTAGGACAAATTGTTGCAAGTAGCGAGAGTGTCGCAGAAACCTTTGCGGACCAGTTTGAAAGTGTTTTTCAAAAGGAACCCGACGGACCCCTGCCTTGCTTAGACCCCAACCTGCAGGTAAAGGATTCAATAACAGAGATCGAATTCACCAAACAGAAGGTACAAAAGGCAATTAAGGAAATAAAAACTGATTCCTCACCTGGTCCTGATGAAATCCCAGCAATATCACTGTTACAAAAATGTGATATTGCTGACACCATTGCGGAGTTGATGCAGGCTTCATATGACACAGGAATACTACCTGAACCATGGAAAACAGCGACTGTAACACCAATCTTTAAAAAAGGAGATAAGCTAGAACCTGCGAACTACAGACCTATTAGCCTGACGAGCGTAATATGTAAGGTGATGGAAAAAGTCATAGTTAAGCATATCCGGGATTTTCTATCTCAGAACAAGGTTATAAGCGACCATCAGCACGGTTTTTGCCCACGTCGCTCTACGATATCCAACCTGTTATCTTGCCTGGACTCCTGGACAGAGAGCTATAATGACAGCAACCCCGTCATTTATCTTGATTACGAGAAAGCATTCGACAAAGTTCCAACTACCCGTCTTTTGCACAAGCTGGATTGTGTCGGAATTCGCGGCAAACTTCTAAAATGGATTGAAGCATTCCTGCGCCAAAGAACTTTTTGTGTTAGAGTTGGAGATCCAAGCAAAGACTAATCAACAGCGGTGTCCCCCAGGGATCTGTGCTGGGTCCTGTGCTCTACATTATATTCTCTTTTGACTTACCACGCTGTCTCGAATCACACGTAAGCATATTTGCAGACGACACGAAGATCTTTGCAAACCCTCTAGTTGATTTTGATCGCCTGCAATCAGATCTAAATAAGGTAGCAAACTGGTCTAAGGAATGGCTTATAAATCTAAATGCTGAAAAGTGCACCGTCCTCCACATAGGCCAAAAAAAAAACCCTAAGAAGCAATACTATCTACACAATGTTGAGCTAAAAGAGGTCAAAACACAAACAGACTTAGGAATCAAAATCACTGAGGATCTCAAATGGGCGGATCACATTGAGAACATTGTGAAGAGAGCCAACAGCTTTGTATACCTCATAAGGAAAGCGTTTGGTATGTTGACTCCACATATGGTTTTAAAAATCTATAAAACCTATGTCAGGCCCTTGTTGGAGTATGCGTTCCAGGTGTGGTGCCCGTATTTTGTGAAGGATATAGACCTACTGGAAAAAGTGCAACGCAAATTTACTAAGCTGCCCAGACAACTGAAAGACTTGTCTTATGAGGAGAGATTAACTAAACTGAAACTTACTACCCTTAAAGAACGCAGAGAGCGTGGAGACTTAATAGAAACATTTAAAATCCTGAACGGCCACTATGACATACAGACGTTTGACAAAATATTTCAACCCACACAAAACCCACGTTTAAGGGGCCACAATTTCAAACTTTCCAAGACGAGAGCAAATAACAATCCAAGAAAGCACTTTTTGAGCAACAGGGTGGTGGAGGCTTGGAACAAATTGCCAGAAGATGTTGTAAATGCTAAATCCACAAACCAATTTAAAAACAAACTTGATAAACTTATAACTGATAAAAAAACCTACAATGGATAACTGGATACAGGCAACTAACAGTTGTCTCAACTGCCTGCCTGCTAATAAATAATAATAATAATAATAATAAGATTAATTCTAGCCAGGTCAGTCTTACGATAGGTGACCATTTTTAACATATTGAGACCTCTTAGTGCGGCGTTGAGCACAATAAGCTGTTGGTTCATCATCTGTTGTCGTACAGGTAGTTAAGGCCCTAAGAAGGCTGACATCCAGGTATAACTGGTAGTATTATTAAAAAAATATTGTTCCCAGGAGTGTCCGCGCCAGCCATGTATTAGTGGGGGCTAATGGCGGAGTGCGCTTGTCAGGCCTGCGCAGTGCCGCCTCGCTCATGGTACGTGGCAAGCGGCAGAGGCACTTACATCAGCTGCCGCCCGCTGACCACGACAACACCAACCTCATGTGGCTCAGCCCAGAACTGCTGGAACAGGTATTTTAACTCCTTGCGTCCTGTGATAGAATGTCATGTTTGACCTACAAAGTGACGGATGAAAGGCATGTGTGACGAGAATCAACAAATTAAGATATAAGTCAGTCCTAGCGGCCATATGAACATTTGTGGCGTTCGTTACGGGTATTTGGAGCCCTAAACATTCTGACAACTTGGTCTAATTACAAACTTCGCTTCAATATCGCTAATGAGTTGGTTCAGACGGCAGTTGCTTAACGGATCAAAATTCGGCTGTTCGCAGTTAGGCGTTAAAGGAAAAGTCTACCCCATTTGTGTTGGGAAAAAACTCGGACTCCAACATGAAATCTAACTTGCAGAATCTCAAAGGCTACGACGAGAAGTCGGATATCTACTCGGTGGGCGTGCTGTGCTGCGAGCTGGCCAACGGCGCAGTCCCGTTTGCCGAGGTGCCCAGCACGCTTATGTTTACGGAGAAGGTGCGTGGCTCGCGCCCGCAGTTGCTGGACTGCTCCACATTCCCGGAGCCGTGTCTGGATGATTCGGAGATGAAAAGTAAGCTTACCAAGTTCAACTATCAAATGTCATCACAGTGTTAGTCACGATTGCATCCAAAACTAGTAATTCGGAGCCCTTGTCAGCTCTTTCACTCATTTCCTTGATTTAAGTTGTCTTGGCTTTGAATGTCCTTGAGAATGTTTTTGCATTTTTTGTCTGGTTCCTGCAATCTGGCACAACTGATGGCCTCGGTGTTATGCTTCAGACGGCACTCGCTCCCGGAAAACCGCATAAGTCGAGGGAAGAAACCGTAAAAGGAGGAGAAGGAGGAAGCAGACTTGGATGATACCGGGAACAATGCTAAGCTGATGATGATTATCTTGGACATTATTACTATATTATTATTATTGCTATGTTGACATCCCATTATGACTATGATTATTCTATGACATTTTGTATTGTAATCTAATTCTTATAATAATTGTATTTCAATTTTGTTTTGAATGGATTTAAATAGAGCTTAAGCTAATATTTGCATGCCACTCAATGGTAGATGTGCGGAAGTCTAGAATCTTTATGTAACATTATGTATGGCCTCATTTCTGCAAATCAATGAATTTGAATTTGAATTTGCTGAGCGTCCAACAGTTCACCTGCTTTTTGTCTGTTGTCCCTCGTAGAATAAGCCAAGATAATTTCGAATCAAAATACCATAGCAACTGCTTAGTTTGTTTTTGATTTCCAGGCATGTATAACACAGATAGTGGAGTGGGGGACAGCGCAGACGCAGTGTCTCGACTAAGACAGGTGTACGCCGGCCGGAAACTGTCCGAGACCTTCCACCACCTCAGCGAGATGGCTCTACAAAGGTCAGTGAAATACCAGCTGTTGTGTAGTATCGCACGGGAAAACTGCAGAATAAAAAAAAACCATTACCCGATTGCAGCGCCTCCTACCGGGTATAATGATTTTTTTGCAGGATTTTCATCTATCCAGTAATGGGTCCAGACATATAAATATAGTTTCTACACAGCACTCTCTAGACCCTCTCTAAAATGAGGGATACATTTCTATACATAGAAATACCCAGACTATTTTTTTTACGTGCGGAAATCCCTTCGGATACCCCCCCGCCGGCCAGCGGGTGTGGTTATTTCGTGTACCGACTAAAACCGCACGGTGTCCTCCCCAAGTATCCGTTGCCGGGCACCCCGGGTAAGAAATACCCAGACTAATGAAAATACACATCATACATACAAATATTAGCACTGTGCGGGTATTCCCCCTAGGAATGAACTACCGTGGGTTCAAGTCCCATCCTGGCAGTTAACTATTCCTAAAATAAATTTAATTCTTTTACGTATTTATCCCAGGGACCCAGAGAAGCGGCCATCCGCCACCCAGATGCTGAACCATCCATTCTTCAAGCAGATCAGAAAGACTGACTACCTCCCCGGACTCATTGGGAGAGTCAAACCGATCAAGCCTGACCCTAGTGAGTACCTACAGTCATACTATACATACTACTACGTAATAAAGATGAATTTAGCTGGCAGTGCAATCTTATCATGCAGCAGACGATTATGCACTGTATCATAGCTCAGGAGATCTTAATATACTTTGACTGCTTCAAAACAATTGATCAATCCAAGGTTATCAACAGATTCAGCATTATGCAGCCCGACAAAATACTTTTTTTTTTATGTGCGGAAATCCCTTCGGATACCCCCCCCCCCCGCCGGTCAGCGGGGGCGGTTATGTCGGGCTAGAACCGACTAAAACCGCACGCCATCTCGGGTCTACAGACGCCGGGGTGTAAGGTTACCCATAGAGCATATCCCTCGCACCCCGACTGACTCTGTGCCATTCGCAGTGTCCCCTCTGATGTCGGGGTAAGGCGGGCCTTGAAGGCCCGCCATACCCCGACCCCCTCGTGCAATGGGGTCAGCTGGCCCTGAAAAGGGGCGGTTGGTCAGACTCTTGGCCGTTGACGTTGACGCCAGCTACTCCAGAGGAGCAATCAATGATGCGTCATCGCCCACGTTGCCCAGAGTGCACCAAACTTGGAGGTAATCCAACCAGTCGCACCCCTCGACAAAATACCTTTTTTTTTTTTTTCTTTATCGTGCGGAAATCCCTTCGGATACCCCCCCGCCGGCCAGCGGGGGCGGTTATGTCGGGCTTGCACCGACTAAAACCGCACGCCGTCTCGGGTCTTCAGACGCCGGGGTGTAAGGTTACCCATAGAGCATATCCCTCGCACCCCGGCTGACCCTGGGCCATCTCACCACTAACAGCATCGCTCATCCTGTCTCCTCTGAAAGCAGAGGAGTACGGAGAGCGATGTGTTCCCGCCACGTTGGGTATTGGCCGACGATCAATGCCAACCCTATGAAGGGGTGAAGGGGAAGCCATTGACCGCCGCCCAGGGTGTACCGGCCGCTCCGATTCCGTTCCCCCCGGACTGCAGCGGGATCGGAATCGGAGCGACACTCGAGGAGGTTACCCAACACACACCCCCCTCGACAAAATACCTCATTTCTTTTCTTTGCCGCACCATAAAGGCTTGACATTCTTCACCAAGACACGGGTTTCTTTCTCCCTACAAACCCGGGTCCTTTAAACGAGATATGAAAAAATAAATAATTAAAAAATAAAAAATCTCGACTGCCGCTGAAAATACCGAAACTTGCAAACCCAATTGCAAATCATAAACCGAAAGAAAGTCCCGCCTGGTATCAAGTTATTTCGGTATTTTCAGCGGCAGTGATTTATTTTATTTTATATTTTTTAATTATGACATATATATATATATTTGTTATCTTCTCCTTTTAATTTCCTTCATTTTGATACCCGAGTAGGGTATCAAAATGAATTTGGTTTGAATAAAAATATTTTTTATAACATATTTAAGCGCCAAAAATCCACACTATAGTTTTTCTAACAATTTTATATGCCCTATAACACTCAGGAGATGTTTCATTTGAGACTTTATTCATTGGAATCCTGCCAGCCGTTAGGCCTGTAGCGGGGAACAAAAAAAACTACATACATACGCGCGAAAAATATTACACTGTGGCGGTTAGGTAAAAAGCATGCGGACCCGAAGTTTCGGATGTACTTCTTATGGTAGCCCGGTAATAGGTACTGGATCCGTACTGGAGACGGAGACACCGTGGTTCCCAAACCCGAGGGGGCCATCTCGAATCCGGAGATGGCCCAGGGTCAGTTGGGGTGCCAGGGATATGCTTTATGGGCAACCTTACACCCCGGCGTGTGGTTTTAGTCGGTTTAAGCCCGACATAACCGCCCCCGCTGGCCGGCGGGGGGTATCCGAGGGGATTTCCGCACGAAAAAAAAGGTACTGAATCCGCATTTAAATACTTTTTTTTTTCAGATGAAATGTCGGCACTTCTACTTCAAGAGAAGTTATCAGAAATGGACATAGAGAAAACAACAGAATGGGACTTTTAGCAGTTCCAATTACAATTGCCACTAAGCACCTACCCTATACGCCTCCCTGAATTTGTCTGCACGGGCCTTATTCCAAATTATAGGCAGGGATTAGAGTTAGACAGTCAATAAACATCGTGATCCAATATCATGATCCGCTACGAATCGCGTTTGCATATCAATTTATGGTGTCACAAAATTAGGTTTCTGAATTTGGTGAGATGACTTGGTATCGACAAAATATAAATTTGAACAAAAATAAAAAATATCGGGTGAAATAAAAAAAAAACAAAAATAAAAAAATTAAAATGAGTGACCAGCGTCACGTGACGCGACGTGCCCGTGACGCACGTGGTAGGCGTGCAGTCCTCGCAGTATTCTCGGTAGTTTTTTTTTTTCATTTTTATTTTTTTTATTTTTATATTATTTATAAATATATATTTTTTTTATTTAACCCGATATTTTTTTTTGTTTCAAATACATATTTTGTCGATACCAAGTCTACTCACAAAATTCCGAGATAATATATTAATATATTGAGAAGATCGATGTATGCTGGGCGTCCGCGTCTCACGGCTATGCCACAAGGTACAGTAGTTTAAATAATGTTTAGACAATTTTACTGTAAGAAGATTTCATTTTGATTTTAAAAACAATTTAAACCGCATTCAAAGATTTTCGAAAACTCGATCACCACACTCGGTAATCGAACCGGCTGAAAATCCGAAAAATAACATCCTGTACTTTTATGGCATCAATCGATGTGGTCTGCCCGCCATAAGGATCAAATCAATCAAATCTCTCTAACAAATATAGTAAATTAAGTAAAAGCGAATCCATGAAATGAAAAATTAATTTAATGGGACAAATACCTTAGAATACCTTATTAACAACCTACATTTTTGTCCATTGAAATGTTTCATTTTTCAGGCTTAGCGTACAAAAGTCAGAGAACGCAATTTTCGTTTCTGGATATAGTATAAATTTAAATTCAAGTTTTTGGGGTCACAACCCTTGTCCCGCGGCAATGGCAAACGGGGTTTCAGGATGATGGGCAAACTATGCATCCAACAGAAAATTTGTAAAAGCAGTTTTGTAGCAAATTCAATTTTCTACAACTTTTGTTTCCTACCTTTTAGTCGAAGAACCAAAGATAACAAAGTTATTAACGAAAATAGATAAAAAATTGGAAATAAATTTTTATATGTATCGATTTCATGGCTTTCCTTTTATTTAATCAACCATGTTTGTCAGTAAGATTTGATCATCATGATTGACCCTATCGATTGATGCCATAAAAGTATTGGCTGTTATTGTTCCGAATTTTTAGCCGGTTCGATTACCGAGTGTGGTAATCGAGTTTTCAAATTTTCGAATGCAGTTTAAATGGTTTTTAAAATCAAAATGAAGTCTTCTATCAGTAACATTATCTATATAAATTATTTAAGATACTTTCCCTCCATGCGGCATAGCCGTGGGACCCCCCGTATATTGACTGTCTAATTCTTGCCATAAAAGAAAATTTCACACTACGCATCTGACATATACAATTTTTTTTTTTATTTCAGCAATAACTACAGTGTTAAACATAATACTGCAATTAGTGAAGTATCTGGCTTTTATTTTAGCACGTCGGAAAGAAGGAGTCCAGATAAGATCGGCTTGTAGAGCGATAATTCTGTCGTAAAGCGCATGTCTACAGCTTGATATATTCATAGAGTAGTTAAAACCGAAGCAATATTTTTAATATTTTGTGAACGCAAATGGTCTTATCTACAATATAAAGATATCAAGCTGTGGAAATTTATATGCGATAGACAGAAGACTACAAAACCGAGACAAGCCGTTCGCATCCGGATTCTCATTATTTTTCCGGACGAGTTAATTCAAAACCTACAGTAATTATTGTGGACTCAATAAAGTCTACTCAATGTTCTAAGATGGTTTCCAGAACTAATTCAAGTAGCATATCTTGTCAGAACTTTAAAATGTACAAACATATCTAAGTATATAATATAAACATTTGTTTTGCGGTCGGACTCTATAAAGAAATATTAGCACAATATATATGCCGTGAAAAGCCCGTAACGACATCACGTCACTGCAGGCATCTGCGATTGGTCGAACAAACATCACATCATCACTCCGTTTGTTCATTGGTGCTTAAATAAATAATTGGTCGGAGACATCCCATCATCATTCCGTTTGTTGATTGGTGCTTTAATTTTGTTCAAACAAACACAAAATCATCATTCCGTTTGTTGATTGGTGCTTTAGGTCGAAAACGCTTTTTGTCAGCAGCGTGTCTATCGTTCAAATGTTCCTTTTAAATATTAACCTAGGTGTACTACATAGGTTTTTTTTTTATTGTAGCCTCCCGAACAATTGACAATAATGTAGGATCTGAGTATGGAGAAGGAGGCGCTTAGTTCAGAATATATTACCATGAATTAATAATGTAATAATAATTAGTTGAATTAGACCAGATGTTGCCACTGTGATTATTAAAGAACAATTATTGTTTACCTAGTTTTTTTTAAACCCGATCCATCATTAACTATATACTAAGACATTCTGTATTGCGCCGGTCCCTGGGTGAGGCGGGAATGAAATATCAAATTTGGAACAGAGTGCCTGCTGCGAGTTTTGTTTAATTCGTTTCACAAAAACGTGCGTATACGTGAAGATTATTTTGTATGCGAATTTAAACAGTGCAACCTTGATAATAAAGAATAGAATACGATACAATCGATACAGAGTCATCTAGCGACAAACGCGAACGACGTTCATTTTGTTTGTAATTTTAACCTAGTCCTCGCGTTTGTCGCTAGATGACTCTGTATCGTATTCTATTCTTTATTATCTAGGTTGCACTGTTTAAATTCCCATACAAAATAATCTTCACGTATACGCACGTTTTTGTGAGACGAATCTGGAGGCAGAAAGTACGTAGATAAATGAGTTTTGACACCTATCTGTATAGACATAGCGCGTCTTTTGTAGCGCATTGTTGCTGGTCAATTAGTGGTCTTTCGCGATACCAATTTTTTGTTTCGTACAGCCAGGCCATACCTGGAACACTGGAAGCGTCACTCGCCTAATAGAAAAAGAAAAGCGAAAAGTTTAGTTTTAGTTTTTGTGATGCTCAAAGAAGTCTTTACATATTACATCAAAATGATGGCTATTGTTCTGAATACAAGCTGGATTCTGATGAACGGACGAGACTGGCGCAGGATGATAGCAATCGGGCCTCCGGTCTCTGAGGTGAACGTTTTGTATGCAACAGGGATTAATGTTAACATGATGATTACCTCTGAGGGGAGCCCCACCCCCCCCCCAGAGGTAATATGATCCCAGTAAAATCTGAGGAAAAAGTATTTTGTTTAGATTTAGTTCGGAAAAACTGAACATCAATAAGGACGGGATTTGAACCCGCGACTAGTCCCTTACAGGGAGCATACTGACCAACTGAGCCGTTTGGCCACGTCCGAGATATGGTGATATAAGTGAATGGTTTCAAAGATTACCCCCAACCCAACATACAAACAAATGCAAAATTCGGTCTCTCTCTTTATAATATTACTAAAGATTTACAATTACGTAGACACCACTAACATTTTAAGTTATTTACAAAATCAAACAAACACACAAACATTTTTTCCGTTTATCTTTACAACCGATTGCCGACTCAAACTCAACTAAATTTTAAGACGTTTGTAAATGTGATGCTGTCACCTCTGACTAAATATTCAAAATTTAATCTCGCCCCCTGGGTGAGGCGAGATTAAATTTTGAATATTATATAGTCACTACCACACAATTTTGTTCTAAACAGCTTATTTACATTTCTTCTTTTCTTAATTAGGAAACCCGACATTACTCTTAACTACCTATATATTATGTGTTTAAGAACGTCTTAAAGTTGAGTTTGAGTAATCTGAGGGTGTTGTATTGTCACTCGTACGGACCATGTAAAAGAGTTAAGTCCCACACTTGTTCCGTTGCAAATATCACTTTGAGTACTCAAGAATACAGTTGAATATGGCGTGCAGCCACGTGGCAGCGGCGCGGGCGCCGGCGTCCTCGCCCGTCGCGTAGGCCGCCGCCACGTACGAGGCGCGCCCCGCCCTGCGGACACCGACACACTGATTATAATACTTATAACATTTAAATTTTAGGTACATTGCGGGGTGCGAGGGAAATGCCTTATAGGCAACCTTACAACCTAAGACCCGAGACGGCGTCCGGTTTTAGTCGGTTCAAGCCCGGCATAATCGCCTCCGCTGGCCGGCGGGGGGGTATCCGAGGGGATTTCCGCACGAAAAAAAAAGGAGCATTTTCTTAGGCTTGACATGTTGAAGTTAGAGAACACTTATTTATTTTTTAGATGTCAAGAAGGGTGGGTTATTGTAAAGTTAAATCCAATTTTGTGGGGTCACAACGCAACCCTTGTCTCGCAACCATCTTGTAAAAGCAGTGCGATAGTTTTTACCCTATTTCGGTGGTTTCAGAGAGAATTTGTATAAGTATACGGTTTTGTTGCAAACTAAATTCTCTACAACATTGTTTCTGTAACTTTACTTCGTAGAACCAAAAATAAAGTTATTAACGAAAATATACCAAAATTTAAGGAACTAATTTTCTTTCAAACATCAATTTTTTTTCAAATTTTATGTAAATATTTATTTAAGTTTTCTAGTTTGTATCAAGATTATCGGGACCCATACCAGCACCTGTACCTAAGCCTCTCCGACAATGTGTTAAATGAAGAAATGCGTATACTAACTTAGCAACCATTTCCGCTGTGGCCTTGGTTCCGGCTTCAACAGCTGCATCAGTGTTCCTCAATAACGTATCCAGGTCTTCCCTGAGATTGTCTTTGAACACCTCAGCGGCTGTGTGTAACGTGTCCAGCTGCAAAAATCATATTTTCTATCAATCTGCACGTATACCGCCTTGCAGGTGAGGTTGGCAGGTGCCCTGAAGATCTGGGTAGGTTTCTCGATAGGTACACTACACACAAGAGCTTCTTATAAAATCAACTATTATTAATAGTATTACAAGTCTGCCGGTTTCGGTTGCTTTTGGCTTGCCCTTTTTTAGGGTTCCGTGCCTGTAATGAGAAAATGGAACGGAACATCTGTCTGTGTAATTTTACTGAATCGGGCCCCTGATTCGCTCTACGTAGTCAAACTTCTACTTTTCTCAACTCTCGTCACTAAGTACATTTTTCATGCCTCGTATATTTGCTTTCCTGCAATATATGGCCCTCAAGTAATTAGGAATAAACACGAAAGAAAGAAACATTTATTAGTGCAAAGAGGCCACAAACTAAGAACATAACATTACATGACATCTGAAAATACTTAACTTAAAATAACTGGAGCACAATAGTAATGTGGCACACAAATGCACCATATGGGTGCCCAATTCAGCAAGTTAAGTATAACACTTACCATTGTTCTATCACCAGGTTCTGCACCGCCGTATTTGGTTATTGCTTGCATAGCGCCTTGCCAGGCTGACAGCCAACCAGCAGCGCCATGTTTTGCTACGCTGGAAAAGTAATAGGTGCTCTCGCTGTGAACCCCTGTGGTGAACCTATTTTTATTTTTTTGGGTAAGCATTGCTGCTTTCGGCTAATATTCTACCAAGGCAGAAGCCCACCTTCTAGATTATTCAACGTGACGCTTTGATTTTCTGAGGCCAGAATGAACAAACAGTGCGGCTTAGGTGGGTTCAACGTTCTACCTACCCCTATAAATGCGATAGTGGTTCTATCTTTCTGTCATATTTTCACACTGCAGCTGATTCGAGATTTGTTAAAATGTGGCATTGAAATTGAAGAAGAACAGAGCATACTAAGGTATTTTCGATCAGGTGGATTCAGGGCTAGCAGCTAGTATTTATTTAAAGGTAACAATTGAAATAAAACTATTTTTAACGGATTCTATCGCGGTTTATTTGATGTTATTGTATATTTTACATTGAACCCGACGTTTCGGTTGCTTTTCAGCAGACATAGTTAGGAGAAAGTTAATAGAGAACACCATGCCTGAGGAATATGCAGAAATACTAAATCACTGCTTAACAACTGGCTACCTGTTGTGGGATAACAAGTTCTACATACAAATCGATGGCGTGGCAATGGGCTCCCCAGTATCGCCTGTTGTTGCTGACATATATATGGAGGCCTTCGAGGCGCGAGCTATGCAGACGGCTGCCATTACACCTAGATTTTATAAACGGTATGTAGATGACACTTTCACAATACTACCAACAGATAGTATAAATACATTTTTAACACACCTTAATTCCATTAATAACAACATACAATTCACTATGGAATTAGAGGCAAATAATTCATTAGCTTTCCTAGATGTTCTTGTAATCAGAAACTCTAATAATACTTTGAGCCACACTGTGTATAGGAAAAAGACCCATACTGATAGGTACTTAAACGGTGAATCTCACCACCACCCTAAACAGTTAGCTACCGTTTGAATGTCTTTGTTTCAGAGAGCCCGTGGGATCTGTGACAAGAAACACCTGGACGCTGAGCTACAACATGTCAAACAAGTTCTGTATGACAACAAGCTCAAACAACCGCGCATCAGTCACAGATCCCGAGAAAAGCCAGCCACTGTCGAGCGCCAGCCTGCAGTCCTACCATACATACGAGGGGTCACTGACAAGATTGGCTACATCTTGAAGCGAGCTTCAATTAACACATACTACAAGCCGCCAACGAAGATATGTCAATTTTTACCATCTGTCAAGTGCCAATTGCCTCTACAAGATGCAGAGGTCTATAAAATAGATTGTGACTGTGGGCTCTCTTATATTGGTCAAACCAAGCGAAGCATTGGCACTCGCGTCAAAGAACACATAGCTGACATAAAACACCAACGCTCAAAAAAGTCTGCTGTATGTGAACACGTGCAACAGGGGACCAAACATTACTTAAGATTTGATAAACCACAGATACTCGCTAAAGAAAATCGATTCCTACCTAGGATGCTCCGCGAAGCTATTGAAATTAAAAAACATCCTAATTTTAATAGAGAAGATGGTTGGAATGTACCACCAGCTTGGGACCCAGTCATTCACTTAATTAATTCCAAGAAAAACCAAAATACAACAAGACTTCATGACACTGTGAGCTCATTCTGCGTAAATAGTAACACCAACAATTCAACATAGTTCGGGTACTTTGAGATAACTTTCACTTCAAACTTCAAGACAACAACCATCTTTAGTCTCCCCGTGACCATGGCTGCTGAAAAGCAACCGAAACGTCGGGTTCAATGTAAAATATACAATAACATCAAATAAACCGCGATAGAATCCGTTAAAAATAGTTTTATTTTAATGTGTAACATTCGCGTAAACTTCCGACAATATCATAAAGGTAACAATGTATCGTAATAGGTCATACTTAGCCATAGTCTGAGACGCGGCTGCCAACCCTAAACTGTAGATTCCTCCAGATGTCCCTCCCATATCCGTCTCGGCGATCTCGGAGAGGTCCCACAGGACATCGGACGGGTATTCCATTGATGAGGTCTTCAAATATGTCTGGATCGCTGAAATGGAATAAAAAAAACAGAAACGCTTAATTCTTGAAACAAGTCACCAGTATTCGACCCCACTAAGATCTTCTGCAAGCCATTACACCTGCTGATCAACGGAAAAGCCTCTGGTGAAGGCTTCTCCTTCGGGGTTGGGAAGTCAGACGATAGTCGCATCCGTAAAACCAAAGATAAGCCACGTCAGGAGGAGAAAGCATAAGGGTGTGGAGGACTAACGGATGAGAACGGACGATGATGATGAAGTATAATGTCTTGGTCCAGGTATCGATGAATCAGATCGGCTGAGTTTAAAGATAGATGGATATTCAATGAAATTTTGGGTTCAAGTCCCGTCCTAAATGTTCTCTTTTTCCGATCTAAATCTGTAGATGGATTTTTTACTCCTCTGCTTATTACCATTCCCAAAATTCTTGATCGTAATCCCGCAGTCTCCATCGCCACAGCCGGAATCCAACCTGTTCAGAAGACCCTCGTTCCTTATAAGGTCCTCGGCTGCCGCTGATAAGCTGGCTCTGAATAATTCTTGATGTTCTGGTGACAGAGCTGGGCCTGATGCTGTCTGTAATCGCATTAATTTTAGTTAACATGGGTCTGGAATAAAAAATGTAAAAACAGTATATAAGCCACTGATATCTTTTGAGGTTTAGACAAACTTCCTTTTAGGTTATTTTCAAAATAATGGAATACTAATTGTTTAAAAATTTTATTGAATTAATGTGGCGGAATAATCAAAAAACAATGTTTAAAAATAATTGTAAAGTCATTCATGTTTCTGTAGTTCGCAAGAATTACGGTAGATGACTCCGACGTCACCTTGAGACGTTTATTATATCGGAGAATTTCGAATATCGGGACGTGTCCAAGTGGCTCAGTTGGTCAGAGCATTCCCCCTGTAAGGGACTGGTCGCGGGTTCAAGTCCCGTCCTAGATGCTCTCTTTTTTCCGATCTAAATCTATAATGGAACTACTTGGACTCAAAGTGTTTATCTAGTTACATTAATGTAACTCCAATGTTAATAAGTGGAATAGACCAATCCTAGTGTCTAAGGCATACTTGCCACTGCAACTAAATTCCTTCGGTTTACATTATTATGTCGAAATCTCACGGTTAATATTGTTTATTTATAATTTTCCAGTATGAAATAAATCTGTTCTCACGTAGCAGTTAAAGAAAATATAGTTGACTTATAATGACTATAATGGCTTGTAAATAATTTTGCTATATACTACATCAATGACAAAGGTTAATTAACACTAAAATATTCATAAACCTTTTTTATATTGAAATACATGTATCAATAATAGCATTAATAGCTGTATGAGTAATTTTATAATCGCCAGAAGTCAAAGTTAATATATTTCATGTTTTATTTATAATTTTATCAAAGATTTAATATGTAGCTAATGCGATTCATAAATTAGAATTTGTTAAGCTACTTTTCTCGGTGACTGTATCTTTTTTTTTTGTGCTGAAATCCCTTCGGATACCCCCCCCCGCCGGCCAGTGGGGGCGGTTATGTCGGGCTTGAACCGACTAAAACCGCACGCCGTCTCGGGTCTATAGACGCCGGGGTGTAAGGTTACTCATAGAGCATATCCCTCGCACTCCGACTAACCCTGGGCCATTCGCAGTGTCCCGTCTGATAAGAGCAGTGGGGTACCTGGAGCTACCCCCCCCCCCGCGGGCCTTGCAGGCCCGCCATACTTCGACCCCCTCGTGCAATGGGGTCAGCTGGCCCTGAAAAGGGCCGGTTGGTCAGACTCTTGGCCGTTGACGTTGACGCCAGCTACTCCAGAGGAGCAATCAATGATGCGTCATCGCCCACGTAGCCCAGGGTGCACCAAACTTGGAGGTGATCCAACCAGTCGCACCCCTCGTTGACTGTATCTATCCGGGTTTTCGATTTGGCACGTCTAGAAGAAGATTAGTCGGCCTAGGACTGGCTTCCTTCGGTTATGTAGAGCATTCTCTCTATCATCGATCGGACTTTTTTTACAGAGTATTTAAAACTGTTTACTTTTAAAAATATTGAAACGCTAGCTTCGGTTTTAACTAAGTACTCTAAAAAGATAACAAGACTTACACATAGGTACAGTCAACGACGCCGCCACCTCCTTCTGCGAGCATGTGATGCTCGCGAAGGAGATGGCGGAGCGCGCCCGGGAGAGGTTCAGAACCCTCCCGGCCCGCCGAGCCCGCAACATGCTCGCCTCGCGTCGCAGGCGACTCAGGCGCCGGAGGTCGCTTAACGACCTCCGTCCTCCATGAGCGCAGGCCTGGGGGTGGCAGGTGAGGCCGCCTGTCACCCCAGCAGAAGCAGGCCGGGACGGTGGGGCGACTAGCGCCCCTCCCCCAAACCGGGGCAAGACGGGGACACCGTGGTTCCTAAACCCGAGGGGGCCATCTCGAAACCGGAGATGGCGCAGGGTCAGTCGGGGTGCGAGGGATATGCTCTATGGGCAACCTTACACCCCGGCGTCTGCAGACCCGAGACGGCGTGCGGTTTTAGTCGGTTCAAGCCCGACATAACCGCCCCCGCTGGCCGGCGGGGGGTATCCGAGGGGATTTCCGCACGAAAAAAAAATAAAAAAATAAATAAAGGTACAGTCAACGACCAAAGTAGCTTCATCTTCAACTTATTCTAGTCCACTGCTGGACTACTGGTGGTAGAAATTTGATGACACAAATTTGTCACAAAATTCGGCCGGGTGGGTACCACCGTGCACGATTGCAAAAACCCTCCATAGTAATCCAATTTCGGTTTGTTTGCTTTCAGGGGTCAGCAAGTGCATAGCCGGACAGGGGGATTGTGGTCGCAGCACTAGTAGGACCGGTGGGTGTTACGCGGTGCTGCGACGACAATCCTCTTCTGATGAGGCCGTCAAGCTGAGTGCCACCATTGTTAACATGGTACGTGTATGTAATGGTGACCCTCTTTCCTGAGACTTTACGTTCAGCTTACCATCAGGCGAGGTGAAGTCAAATTGACGTGTCCTAAATATAAAAAAAAAATATTAAAAAAAAAAATAGGTCTCCCCTAATGAGCGCCATAGCGCCCTGTCTTCACAGCTTGCCGCATCCAGCATCTGCCCGTAGTCTTTCGCAGATCATCATCCCACCCGGCCGGAGGGCGTCCTACACTACGTTTGCCGAGTCGCGGTCTCCACTCAAGAAAGTAGCTTAACAACTTCTAATTTATTAGTCTCTTTAGCTCCTAAACCTTTAATAAAACTAGGGATGCGATGAAGTTCGCCGATCACAAGAAAATTGAGCTGAGCGAGCATTTAATTCACGAGAAATAGGCGCAACCGCATTCGCGGTCGCATCCGCGCGAACTTTTTCCATTAGTTTCAATGGTAAATTTGTTTATCGGTGATAATTCCTCAATGGTATGTCCGATTTTTAATTTTATAGTCTCAAAACATGCAGCTAGATTGTCGTTATGACCATGCCAAATTTGGTTGAAATCAGATTTGTGGTTGCAAAGGACTATCCGAGTTTATAAGCGGCTATCCCGCGTATAAGAGCAATAATAAACAAAACATGAAATTTATTAACATTGTCCTCTGGGGATTAAAAAGTTACATTTATATTCATTATTAGGTTATTCCAATGTGAAAAACGTTTGTAAATATTTAAGTGTGAATCCAATTTTGTCGTTGACTGTACGCTGTACTTTAGAGACAACGCTTTACAAAACCGAGCAAGTCAATCTTAACCTGACACTCACTCTTCTTCCCGACTACGACGTGTCAAATTATAAGCCGAAAGCCGATCATTTGAAGTAAATAAAACATTATATTCAACAAGAATGTCCACATCGTTTTGCTACGAGTGACATAACTATACAAACTAAACTAGAATCTTACCTTCCGTCCATCGCTTCGCAGTAATGTCTCGTCATCCACATGTGGTTCCTCACTTCGTACAGACAAAGGGCCGCCACTCCATGACCCATTGTCGGTAGGTGCGTCAATAAGTTTCAACCAAAAGTCTCCGTGTTCCTTGTTGAGATGCAGCAGACATATTTGGAAGCCATGCATTTCTAGGGAGCTCTTCAAGTGACCAGAAAATGTACGTTCGAGTGTAATGTTTTTGTTTTCTGGAAATTAGTACCTTGGTTAATTTTATTGATGAACATAGCTGACTCAGCAAACTTCATTCCACTTTAGAATCAAATTAGTTGGTAACCTTATCAGCTGAATTTATTTCGTAAGTAATATGCACAGTATGCCGAGTGAATAACTTACTAAAGTAATCTCGGATTTCCGCACTGATAATGTTCATTTCAAAGATGGAGGTCCCTCCTAGGTTGTTGATTAGCGCCACTACCCTGTCTCCGGACACTAGCTTCAAGTGCTTGACTATCTGAGGAATAAATCAAAATAACCTATACTAGTTCTGCAATTCATTCTGGTGTTGCAAAAATTGAGCGAAGCAATTTCACCAGGACTTTTTCTAACAGTGATAATTCCTCAATGGCTATTCCGATTTCCGTTTTTCCTTTTTGTCTTGTGTATATGAATAAATTACTTAATTTAATACCAATCGCGTGAATGAGGCTTTTTTGTTCATTGAGAAATAAGATTTTGAAAATTATGTTCGGTAATTATTCCTCCGTGGTACACATTAATTTTTTATTAAACAGCCTATGTCCTTCCAATCTGTAACATCTTTACTTGTGTTAAATTTCATTAGAATCGGCTCAGCCGTTTGGGTGGCGAAGATGGTCTAACGAAATACATGAGTCGTCTAAAAGAGCACTGACGAGCTTCGCTCATCTAGACAAACTATTTAGATGATGAACTTAGCGATGTTCCAGATTGCATTCGAGGTTTACGCCTCAGACCCCGAGGGCCCGCTGATTCGTTAAGCTAATTTACGCTATTACGAGCGAGACTGCCGTCTGACTCCTTAACCCCGACAGGTGCGCCTGCGCCAGAGCCCCCTCCTTCAATCAGCAGGCGTACCGAATTGCAGGTGAGGCTGGATTTAGCTTCAAAGATGTTGAATAAAACTATTTTTAACGGATTCTATCGCGATTTATTTGATATTTTACATTGACCCCGACGTTTCGGTTGCTTTTTAGCAGCCATGGTCACGGGGAGCTGCTGAAAAGCAACCGAAACGTCGGGATCAATGTAAAATATAAAACAACATCAAATAAATCGCGATAGAATCCGCTAAAAATTGTTTTATTTCAATGTGTGACATTCGCGTAAACTTCCGACAATATCAAAGATGTTGGTAAGGTCCTTCAACACACTACAGCTTCTTATAATATTAGTAGTAATAGTAGTGAATTCGACTGCTACTACAGGGGGTGCGGGTTCGATTCCCGCTCAGTGCAAATATTTGAATGCATGAATATGTCTATTTGCATCGGTTTGGGTGTATCTATGTATAATATGAATATAATTACAAAAATAAAGTGTATAAGTATATTTATCCACATTCTAACACTCATACCACAAGTTAGTTAAACTATGCTTACTTAACGCTGTGTAGAATGTCGTAGAATATCAGTTATCTGTTCATAATGTTATTAGTAGCCTTCCGCTTTCGGTTATTTCTGACTTACACTTTTAGGTAGATTTCGATGAAATCGATCTACCTATTGGCTTCTTGACTACTGTCGAATTTTTAAAAAATTTCTTCATAGGAGGTCTAGGTATGACCCCCTGAGTCCGAAATGACCACTGGTCAAAAAGTTTATATATATATATATATATATATATATGTATGTATGGTTCCACTTCCCAAAATTTGCGGCACTCTCACGGTCGCATTTTTGCCCCGATCGCTTTCAAACTGTGGTCAAAAATTGCTTGGGTGTAAACTTAGTTTAAGTTCGTGAACCAAAATTTTTCGGGAAAAAAATCATAACTTCTAACCGGTGAACATTCTTGCAGTCGGAAACATTTTTAATTTATAGGCCATTTTTAAGTCTAAAATAAATGTCTGAAAAGTTTTTCGCTAAAAGTTACCGTTTTCGAGAAAAAAAAATTAAACATGTTAAAAAATAATATTAATTGCTTCACGAAATCTACCCGTGCGTTCCCCCTGCGGGAACGGTTTTTTTTCTTCGTTCTCCTTTCCAAGGTCGATAGTCGATTTCATTTACATGAATTTAAAGTCTGCAACGTCGCCTTAAGACGTATATAATATATCGGAGAAATTCGAATAACTAGGACGTGTCTAGGTGGTTCAGTTGGTCAGTGCGTTCCCCCTGTAAGCGACTGGTCGCGCGTTCAAGTCCCTTCCTAGATGTTCTTTTTTCCGATCTAAAAGTCTACACTTCTAATGAAATAAATACCTTATCAAGGATAAGGGTCACCACTTCTTTGGCGGTTCCCAACTTCATTTTAGCAATACCAGCTTCTCCGTGCACGCCCGCACCTAGTTCCATTTCATCCTGCTTTATCTCAAATAATGGCGGTTGGCCTGAGGAAAGTCAGTAATCATTGTTAGTCTTCATTTCCTATCCTATGAATCAACATTTCTATAGTAGATACAAAAAATAGATATATAGTTACATACCAAGCTTGCTTACATTAAAAAAAAAAACAAATTAATCTGGTCACACTACTTACAATCAAGCAGTGGTAAAACAAGGGTGAATAAGCAACATGTCGTAAAATATGTAAAAAAAAGCGGCCAAGTGCGAGTCGGACTCGCCCATGAAGGGTTCCGTAGCAGCAAGTAACATAATAATGTTTTTTTTAAATTTTATATTTGAGATCATTGAATGAAAGGTAAATTGCAGTTTACGATTTATGACGGATTAAAAAACAACTACTTACTAGATCTCGTTCAAACCAATTTTCGGTGGAAGTTTACATGGTAATGTACATCATATATTTGTTTTAGTTTCATCATTCTTTTATTTTATAAGTTACAGGGGGGGGGGACGACACATTTTACCACTTTGGAAGTGTCTCTCGCGCAAACTATTCAGTTTAGAGAAAAATGATATTAGAAACCTCAATATCATTTTTGAAGACCTATCCATAGATACCACACACCCATGGGTTTGATGAAAAAAAAAATGTTGAGTTTCAGTTCTAAGTATGGGGAAGCCCCAAATTTAATGTTTTTTTTTCTATTTTTGTGTGAAAATCTTAATGTGGTTCAGAGAATACATCTACTTACCAAGTTTCAATAGTATAGTTTTTATAGTTTCGGAAAAAAGTGGCTGTGACATACGGACGGACAGACAGACAGACATGACGAGTCTATAAGGGTTCCGTTTTTGCCATTTGGCAACGGAACCCTAAAAACAGGTAATAAATAATACCTGGTAAAGAACAGGCACTGAGACAGACTCCCAATGTTGCCATGTATTTCACTGACTCGACAGCAACTTTATGAATAGAGGGCAGATCGCAGCCCATCTGCGACAGCGCGCCACATATCTGGAAATGTCATTGTATATTTCAACCACCAAAAATCACCAAAATTATAGTTTTAAATCGGAACAAGACAACATCCAGTACGGGACTTGAACCCGCGACCTGTCCCTTACAGGAGGAACACTCTGACCAATTGAGCAATAGACACGTTCTAAATATTCGAAATTCTCCGATATATTATACGTCTCGAGGCGACGCTGGACCCCTTTACTGTAAATTCTTGCGATCTACGGAAATAATGAATGATGTTACAATTATCTATAGGAAAAGTTAGCATGCTAATTGCTTCGAAATTTCATTGAATCACCAAACTTGATATATGAATCTTTAGGCTTTGACGGCCGGTGTTGCATGTAGAATATAGTCTAGCTAGAATATGGCCCAGTACACCAGTGACTCGGGCCTCTACATTAGTCGCCGCCGAGAAGAGTTCTACGCACTCGTCGGCGCCTGGACCCGTAACACTGAAGATATCGACCGCAGTGATCGACGAAACGTTTGGAACGCAAGTTTCATATGGACCACGGCCAAACAGCCCGGTAGCAGTATATTCTACAAAATTGATATACATTCACTATGACGACCCCGAGCATACCTACTTGTATGTAATAACTAATTCCTATTGCTGTTAAGAGTACTACTAGTACTACTACGTATAACTAGGTATAGTGATACCTAGTTTTGATCCATACATCTAGTACAATACGTGTAGGGCTGAGTTAAGAGGGCAACACTTTTTTTTATAGAAAACTATTAGTAGCCGAAATTACTAATATTCTCCCTAACCCATCAAGCTAAGCTAAATTGCTGGTTTTAGGAGTGGGTTCACGTCGGTAGTGTAATGGCCAGATTCGAACCCTGGACCTCTCGATCGTAGGGTCGACTCCTTAACTAATAAGCGACCGACGCCTCATCACACTCTTTCTTTACCACATAAAAGACTTATATTTCTTATTAACACACGTATTTCGTTTTCCTACAAACACTGATTCATTAAGCAGGGCAGGAAAGAGCATATATCAAGGCTGTCAAACTTAGGACCACTATTTAAGAATTGATGGCATCTGTGGAAGGGTGACCAGACCTCCATTTTTTTTACTGTACCCAAGTTACTATCAGGCGGAGTGCAGCTTAATTAACGGGTCAAATATAAATGAAAGCTTTAGTGAAACTATGTAATAAAATAAACTTATTTAAAAGTCTAAATTACCTTGTAGCAAAGAACTTCTCCGATCATGCCTCGTCCGCCGGTTTTGTTTTCGCTGCTGGCCACATCTTCACCCACTATCAGGCTATCAACCTATTGAATAAAAGTAAAAAAGCTCTAGAATATTTAATTTTTTCACTTTTAGGATACGCACCTTTTTGTGTTACATGCGGGAACCCCCTTATCAGAGCTAACGGTGTTCTTTCAAGTCAGCCTAGTAAAAATCTTGCCTATGATTACTTAAAACACCTAAGTTATAACTTCTGCACAAAGAATTAGAGCATTAGGTAATTTTTTATTGCACCAACCTTAATTCCTGATATCTTGGCTTTCTCTATAGCTTTTCCAAAGTTCAACCTATCTCCAGTGTAATTGCCAATAATCACCAATACTCCACCTGCAAAACAAAAAAGACTTCATATTTTAACCGCCTTCAAATGAATAAAAGTTTCTCAATTCGTCGAAATATTTTTCTCCATTTAAGTATGTACAGTGATAATTTTTATACAAATAATAAATGCAAATAAAATTGGGGCATTTACACATAAGTATTAGTAATAAAAGTACTTAAAAAGTATGTTAATAACTGAAATTAAGTTCAATGAAATTTTTAAGCAATTAGTACCTTTTTTTTTTTTTTTTTTTTTTTATCGTGCGGAAATCCCTTCGGATACCTCCCCGCCGGCCAGCGGGGGCGGTTATGTCGGGCTTGCACCGACCAAAACCGCACGCCGTCTCGGGTCTTCAGACGCCGGGGTGTAAGGTTACCCATAGAGCATATCCCTCGCACCCCGGCTGACCCTGGGCCATCTCACCACTAACAGCATCGCTCATCCTGTCTCCTCTGAAAGCAGAGGAGTACGGAGAGCGATGTGTTCCCGCCACGTTGGGTATTGGCCGACGATCAATGCCAACCCTATGAAGGGGTGAAGGGGAAGCCATTGACCGCCGCCCAGGGTGTACCGGCCGCTCCGACTCCGTTCCCCCCGGACTGCAGCGGGATCGGAATCGGAGCGACACTCGAGGAGGTTACCCAACACACACCCCAGCAATTAGTACCTATGCTTACTTTTCCTGTAGATTTAAATCAGAAAAAGGGAACATCTAGGACGAAACTTAAACCCGCGACCAGTCCCTTACAGGGGCAAGCTCTGACCACCTAGATACGGCTCAGATATTGAAAAATTATCCGATATATTATATACGTCTCAAGGCGACGTTGGAGCCATCTATCGTGATTCTTACGAACTACGGATAAGGTCCGTACCGTCCCGTACCGTCCGTACCGTAGCGGGAATTGAACCCGCGACCAGTCCCTTAAAGGGGGACTGGTCGCGGGTTCAAGTCCCGTCCTAGATGTTCTCTCTTTTTCAGATCTAAATCTATTGAAATTAAGCTTTTAAACAAAGATAATACATTTTTAAGAACTTTTTTATTTCTGTGTTGCAGCTGACAATTTGTATTTCCCAAAAAAAAAACAGTTTCACTTTGAACTTATCGGCGATCGAAAACTGCTCTTACATAACAGCCGTACACAGCTGAGATAGTCTTATCCTCACCTGAATTATATTTATAAAGCTGTGAAATCGCGTACAGTACGTGTCCAGTGGGGGGTGAAGCGAACACTCCACCAGCGACCGCTCCATCCAACATCCCACTGCCAACGAATCCTGAAATATTATCCACTTGATTTACAGGTTTTTCTAGCTCTAAATCCATAAATTACAAATATACTAGGGGCGCAATGCATTCTGCTGTTGCAATGTTGAGCTGAGAGTGCACTACATGATTACTTACAATTCACGCGCAAGTTTTTTTT
Source organism: Cybosia mesomella (assembly GCA_946251805.1). Lineage (NCBI taxonomy): Eukaryota > Metazoa > Arthropoda > Insecta > Lepidoptera > Erebidae > Cybosia > Cybosia mesomella. The sequence goes on from OX276395.1 coordinate 2,978,258, forward strand.
TCAATTGAGTACCATTGAATTTTTTTTTCGGTGATTATTCCTCCGTTGCTAGACCGATTTTCTTTATCTGTCTTAAGCCAATAGTTAAGTTGCACATTTTGGCGCCAAAATTCTGGTTTCAACATCGATCATTTTGGAGAAATCAGATTTTGAAATTTTTGAATGGTTATTATTCCTCCATGGTATGTTCGATTTTCAATTTTATTTTTTCCTTTCCGGATATCAAGTTGCATTTACATGCCAAGTTTGGTCAAAATTGGTCAATTAGTTTAGGAGGAGTAGCGTCACAACCGAAATACACCGAGTGGAGTATAGAAAGTTTTTCGCTCGAGTTCGTCTCACTCTCAGCTCAATAATCTTGCAGAAGCAGAATATACAGTGCGTTTTAAACGTATTTCGAGCGTAATTTTAAAGTTTCCAGGTTTATTGATAACTACGTCACTATTATCATCATCATTTTAGCATTATTCCGGCTCCATCCGACGCTTTCACCTCGAAGCCCAGGGTCCGTTTACTCTTTTTGGCTTGCCTTATACTTTTATGGTTGCGCCTGCCGTCTGATCTCGTAACCCTGAGAGGAGCCTGCGCCAGATCCTCATCTGTTGATCAGCAGGTGTACTAGCTTCAGGTGAAGTTGTCTTGGGTCACGAAAATCTTGATCGCGCCCAAAGAACACAGGAAGAACACTGACAAAGTATAAAAAGTTCAAGCAACTTACCAGCTGCGAAAGGTTCATGCCCAGAACCACCACCACCGAGAATAGCCACTCTGCCCGTGTCGCTCTGCAAAATATATAAGTTAATTCTTTCACTTCATCATCTATTATTTAAGACGCGGCGAGTCTCTTTTTTCGTGCGACCATCCCCTCGAATACCTCCCCACCGGCCAGGGGGGCTGCCGTTTCTGGTCTTCAGTTGGTGTAAGGTGGCATAAGGCATTTTCCTCGCACCCTGGCAGACCCAGGGCCGTCTCCGACTTTGAGATGGCCCTCTCGGGTGTGTTAAAAGAAAGACTTGGACCGAAATTAAGTGCGAAGTTCAAGACTGACACAGGTGGCGGCGCATTGTGGACGTCCTCCGGCCCATCCGGGGCTCACAGGCCCTTAAGTCGAATAATTCATCATCTTTATACTGACCCGCAGGCACCTTTCCCCGTGATAAAAAGTAGTTACTTTAGAGGTAACAAATAGCCATCCATACGTCGATCTATCCATCTTCACGAACATTCACATTTATAATATTAGTAGAATTAATAGGATATTTCACATGCTTCTTAAAGTTTTTGAGCTAAAGTTGAATTTAGTACAGCAGCAGTTTCGGTTGGTATGCCCATGACCATGACTGCTGAAATGCAACCGAAACGTCGGGATCAGTGTATATAATAAAACAACACCAAATAAATCGCAATAGAATCCGTTAAAAATAGTTTTATTTCAATGTGTAACATTCGCGTTAGCTTCCAAAAACTTATTTTATTACCGCACTGGCTGTTACCCACGGCTCCGCCGGAAGTGTGTAGTGTGAAGTGGAATTCAGATTCCGATCCCGCAACTCTTGGGATCTTATTCCAGGAATAAAAAGCCTATTATGTTACCAGGCTTACCAAATTTCAGCCAGATCCGTTGAGCCGTTCGAGCGTGATTAAGTAACAAACATCTTCACAAACTTTCACATTTCTAATATTAGTAGGATTAGTAGGAAGTAGGATACCTTATTTCTGACAGTAACGACTCTGTGCTTGGGGTGCAGTTGTAACGCCGGGAAGGTGGCGATGACGCCACGCAGGTTGTCGTCCACGCATGTCTCTGGACAGTTGATCACTTTCTTCGTTACTGGTTTAGTCGACGACATCTGGCATAAAACATAAAAAGTAGTCTACAGATTATAATAGCTATTAAAGGTACAACCTCGGAACCTTCAAATCTCGAGTGAATATTTTTTTTAAACTTTTTTAAAAACATGCTTTTATTCATTTGTCATCTAAACTGAACGTGTATGCATAATTTCAGCTCAATCGTATATATATCAGCCAACAAATGGTCGAAAAATGGTTTGCAAATTACGGAAAACATACTTACGAACAGTGCAAGTTAAAAAACCGGCCAAGTGCAAGTCGGACTCGCCCATGAAGGGTTCCGTAGCAACAAGAATTTTTTTTATATTTGAGTTCTTTAAATGAAAGGTAAATTGCAGTTTACGATTTAAGACGTATTTAAAAAAAACTACTCACTAGATCTGGTTCAAACCAATTATCGTTGGAAGTTTACATGCTAATGTACCTACATTATATATTTTTTTTAGTTTTATCACTCTCTTATTTTAGAAGTGTTACAGGGGGGGGGACACATTTTACCACTTTGGAAGTGTCTCTCGCGCAAACTATTCAGTTTAGAAAAAAATGATATTACAAACCTCAATATAATTTTTGAAGACCTATCCATGGATACCACACACGTATGGGGTAGATGAAAAAATTTTTTTGAGTTTCAGTTCTAAGTATGGGGACCCCAAAATTAATTGATTTTTATCTATTTTTGTCTGACAATCTTAATGCGGTTCACAGAATACATCTACTTACCAAGTTTCAACAGCATAGTTCTTATATTTTCGGAAAAAAGTGGCTGTGACATACGGACGGACAGACAGACAGACATGACGAATCTATAAGGGTTCCGTTTTTTGCCATTTGGCAACGGAACCCGAATAAAAGCGTTTAAATACGGACCTAAAATCCTATGTTTATATTCATAATATCTATGTTGTAAAATTATAATATAGTAGGTACCTTCTAGTACTACACTACGGTTAGGATGTATGGGGCCCCATCGCGATTTGCGGAGCCCAAGCTAACCTCAAGTCGGTACATCTGCTGATAGACTGACGACTTGCTGGCAAAGGTTTTCCTCACGGGGTTGGGGTCAAAAGACAGTTGCTTCTGCAAAAACCAAATTCTGGAAAAGAGGAGTGGGACAACGATCCTGGGCTCCTAAGTGTGAATGATGAGAATACCCCGTAGCACAGACCCTGTAGACATGACCCCCTCGAGTCTTTTTGCACAAACATGATTCCTTTTGATCTCGTGACCGATTTTTGATTCAAGACACATGAGTCTTCGTGCCCTGCTGAGACTGCTGGTCTCTTTACAAACTGTTATAGGTCACAAGTGTTCTCCTTGAATAGTTGTATTAGGTCACAGTCCGTCTTAGCTTAATGTGGTTTGCAGACTTCCTCTGACTCGAAAGAATACTACAAAACTTGTCTCCAAACAAAATAATTTATGAACCGAAACCGAAAAATAAAGATTATAAACAAGTTGAATTCCTGAGACGAGCTCAGCCGAATACAAGGGATTTTCTTTTATTTTTATTTTTTTAATTTTTTTTTATTTTTTTTTCTTTATCTTGCAATGGTTCACCCCAGCACGAATCTATTACCCAAAACAGCAACTCGATAGCTCATCTGATTCATACCCAAAACCGTGACAGAAAATTGGCAACGACGACGTCGACGACAACTCGATAGCAATAGGGCTTTTCTAAAGAAAATCCCTAAAAAACACGAATGCCCTGGTGTGAAAAGCGTTCCTTATTGCCATGGTAACCGCTAAATTTAAGAAAGACCTTGTTATTGCCAGCGAACGTATATCTAAGCCAAAGATTATTAGATAATGTAACATTAACTTCGTTTATATAGATAGTAGGTTCAAGTGCTATTGACATCTCAAAGTAATTAGCTTTGAATTAGCAATTAATTATATTGGCGTGAATCTGAACCACGCGATCTACGGCTAATATAAAAGACTTCTTGAATTCTGACCCCGACACTCCTTCTGAACCTCAGAAGATAAAGATAAAACACTTAATTTGCTTTCAGGTGCGTCCGACTGGACCATGAAGCGGTTGCCATCTGACCTACGCAACCCACTGGCGATTTAGAAGTTCTGTAGTTACACCAAGAAAGCAAAGATAAATGGGTCTACAAAAAACATGTAAATTTTAATAGTAATTTTAAATGTTCTTGAAATTTTGGTAACTCAACAATGAAATCTAGTAAGTTTAGTTTATAAATGAAAATATAAGCTAGTAAATTCTTAGGGAATTTATTTATTGCAGTATTGAACGATAATGTACTGAATTTTTAAATAATTTAAAATAATAACTAAATAAGTAGTCAATATAAACACTTAAGCCCATATAATAAAATTAAAACAAAAACAAATATGAAAGATCATAGGTCAATGCAGTGCCCTTCTGATCTCGTGACTAAAAGACTCCTACCATCCACATCAGCTCAAATTCAAAATTCCACGAATCCAAAGTCACGCTAGGTATTATCATTAGGCTGCCCTTGTCCCTTAACATGTCTTTTTCCTCCATACATTACATTATTACTCAGTATTTGTGGTCCCTTAACATGTCTTTTTCCTCCATACATTCCTGTCATATGTTATCTCCTCAATCCGTCTCATCCTGACCATTTTCTTGGCTCACCTCTGGTATGTAGTATTATTAATAACACTTTATTTAATTACGTATAACTGTATAAGTAACACTATTTCTTTAAAGCACGTCAAACTCAACACGACTTACCATAGCCACGGCGAGATAGACACAAAACCGACTTATTTGATAACATACGCGTACAATAACAATAAAAACCAAACAAATTACGTAACCCCATGCCAGATAATTATAGCCATAATCAAAAGTAAAGTTTACGACCCTTGTTATCTGCTAAAAGCAGCAGAATACAATACGTAGCTGACTTCAAGTCTATGTTGCACGTCCTGTATTCACTAGATCAGTTTGACGACACAACTCATAAGGCTTGTATATACCATTAAAAGAGCTATATAATAATAATAATGAATATTCTACGATATTTTTACACAGCGCTATCTAGACCCAAAGTAAGCATAGTTTAACTAGCTTGTGTTGTGGTTTCAAGAATGCGGATAAACTTACTTATATACTTATTTTGTAAATACATACATGTTATACATAGAATATGTCATAATAATAATAATATTCTACGACATTCTACACAGCGCTATCTAGACCCAAAGTAAGCATAGTTTAACTAGCTTGTGTTGTGGTTTCTAGAATGCGGATAAACTTACTTATATACTTTTTTTTATACATACATACATATTATACATAGAAACACCCAGACCTAAGCAAATAGATACATTCATGCACACAAATATTTGCACTGAACGGGAATCGAACCCGCGCCCCCTGTCGTAGCAGTCGAAGGCACTACCGCTACGCCACTGAGGCTATATTCACGCTATATGCTAAGCCTCAAATAGTTATCTAAAACCAGTCTCTTTTGAATACAAAGCTTATACTTAGGAGCCCAGGGTCCTGACAATTTAGCTTATCTCTAAACCTTTAAAGAGCCACTGCTGTCTAAACCCCCCATCCCCGAAAGTAAAGCCTGCGCCAGAGATTCGTCCGTCAAGCAGCAGGTATAAAGGTAAGGTTGGCTTGGACTCTCTTTACCCAAAGCTTCAAATAACATCAGTCCTGATTACAAACTATCCCGATACTGCGAATTGTATAAAACTGCATAAAAATCTGTTCAGTTTTTGAGTCCATTGCGAACAAACAGACAAGAATACCATCAAAATAATAAATTCGTGTTCCTAATCGTTAAATATCTCCAATGTACAGGCATAACTAATTTACAATTTTATAATAGTATAGACGTTACGGAATCCTTCGCGCGCGAGTCTGACTCGCATATGGGCGGTAACCGCGGTAGCCTAGTGGTATGGGTAAAGGACTGCTGAGACGAGGTCTCGGGTTCGATCCCAGGTATTACCATGGCACACACCAATGACTTTTCGATGCTTCTCGAAGTTATGTGTGTATTTATCGCAGGTTTATAAGTGCCCGGTTAATGGCAATAGGCTCGCCACCTATTACATTGGGACCTAAAACATAAACTGGCGAAACGGGTGCTAGCACCTCTGCCTACCCCTTCGGGGATATAGGCGTGAGTTTATGTTATTATGAATGATAGGCTCACGTTTGACCTCGTATCTCACCTGGTCGTAAGTGACGATGTGGTCTACGATGGATCACGTTTGCCTAGAAGGAACCTATTCACTCGAGACTTGACGATTCCAAAGTTATAGCTTTCCGGAAACACAGACTCAGGCAGGCAATTATCTCTCATAATAAATGTGTCGCCGAAAAGTTTCGTGCATATGAGTGGAATATCCATCATGTATCGGTGGCGCTGGCGTGTCGCTGTGCGTCTGGTCGGTCACGGAATTGATGACATATAAAGTCAACTTATAGTACTGACAGTCGTTCTATTTCTGTCATCATCGTCTCAGAAGTCAACCGCATAGATAACGTATGAAACCGGATCAGGGATTTTATCATAGTCTCGAAAACTATTAATGTTAATTTATTCCGTCATCGTGAAACGTTTGAATTGCATATCTAACTAATAAAAGGGTAATTAGTTTGCAGTTCACATCAGTTTTTATTTACGGTAACTATAATCGATCTTCCGGACCCAAGCCAACCTCGTCTACCAGCTGGCATACCTGCCTAGTTGTTGGTACGCAGGCTTTCCTCTCAGGTTTGGGAAGTCAGACGGCAGTTGCTCCCGTAATAGTCAAAATAAACCGAACTAAAATTGAAATGCGAACTGCAAGTACCGAGATGAAAGCCTCGGAGAGCCTCGTGCGGCAATAAAACCGCACGCCGTCTGGGGTCTTCAGACCATAAGGCATTTCCCTCGCACCCCGGCACTGCGAATGGGCCCTGGTAGTTTTAGACCGGCGAGGCGGGGCATGAATAGGATGAGCTAGAATTGAAATTGGAATGAGAAGCCTTCAACCAATCAATCAATTATTTATTTGTGAAGATGTGTGTAAAGGTGTCTAGGGTGTACATGTATAGATGTGTGGCAAGGTGTATACTTATTTCATTGGCTATGTGTACACACGTCAAGCAAATTCATTCCTAGCTCCTAGCTCCCCTTTTAGATCATTTTCACAATAACAATCATGACGTACGAATCAACCAGAACAGCTATCTGTCTAAAGTTAGTTAAAGTGTGTCATGAGATTGCAACCTTCCGACCTTCAGTGACCTTCTTTAATAAAATTTGCTTCAGTTTTTCCATACGCCACGAGCTGCCCCCACCGTCATTAAACCCTTCATGCAAGCCCATATTCATATAAACCTGGATAAAAGTTGAAGTTCTGCCGCATTGTAAATATATTTCTCCGGTTTATTTAAGGACTGCTGAGACGAGGTCTCGGGTTCGATCCCAGGTATTACCATGGCACACACCAATGACTTTTCGATGCTTTTCGAAGTTATGTGTGTATTTATCGCAGGTTCATAAGTGCCCGGTTAATGGCAATAGGCTCGCCACCTATTACATTGGGACCTAAAACATAAACTGGCGAAACGTGGGTGCTAGCACCTCTGCCTACCCCTTCGGGGATATAGGCGTGAGTTTATGTTATGTTTTTATTTAAATCTAAAGAATTTACCTGAACAACATTTTTCACATTCATTTATTAAATATTCCAATAATCTTCGATAAACGTCAACAAATATTATCTTGGAGTAGTTAATATTACCTGAGGATAACATATTTCACGCTCTTATCATATTACTTACCTACAAATTCACTACTTGTTGCAAAAATCTATCTTGGAATGAACTGATATTTACTGGTTTTATGAACATCATATCAGGCGGCCCTCTCTTACGTCATTGACAACATGTCATGCCATGCCCAAGCTACATGCATGACGACCTCTGTGGCGTAGCGGTAGACCATGCGACTGCTAAGTCAGAGATCGCGGGTTTGATTCCCGCTCATTGCAAATATGTATATTTGCACTGGTCTGGGTGTTTCTGTGTATAATATGTATTTACTTACAAAAAAAAGTATCTAAGTATGTTTATCGGCTTTCTAGAACCCATATGACAAGCTCTGCTTAGTTTGAGTCTAGATGGCGCTGCATAAAATATGTCATAGAATATTTATTTATTATTTATATTTATTTAGTAAAATAGGCTACATTTTATCTCTATATGCCACGGGATCAGGACTTGTCGCACATGTCCTGATTATAGCATCGGCGAGTATATTAAATGCAGCTATAAAATATATCATAGTATACCAGAGGACTACAAGGCCCGTCTAAAAGGAAACTGCTCATTGTGAAGCAAAGAAAAGGTGTTTGTAACTATTATTACCCGCTCAGACCACAAGTGCTACTTATGGCTACAGCAAATGAAATCCAACTTTGTCTCTGAAGACGTAGAGCCTAATGTTAGGTTGTTAGGGATGTTAAAAAATAAGGTAATTCTGTAAAACGTCATAATTAGTAAGTACTCGTATTTACATTTGTTAAGAAAATCATCGATGCCAAGGGATAATCGCTTTTGGTGAAGACAAATTATTAACTAAAAAATCAAAAAATCCGACTACCCTAAAAAGACCGAAATAAGTTTGATAGCGTATTGAAGAGTATTGAACCTTGTTTCGGCGTTTTAGGGCAGTAGGGTGTTTTAATTTTGATATTTTAACCCTTTAAAATTCTCTAAAATTCTAAAATTCTCTAAAAAAAACCGCGGTAGCCTAGTGGTATGGGTAAAGGACTGCTGAGACGAGGTCTCGGGTTCGATCCCAGGTATTACCATGGCACACACCAATGACTTTTCGATGCTTTTCGAAGTTATGTGTGTATTTATCGCAGGTTTATAAGTGCCCGATTAATGGCAATAGGCTCGCCACCTATTACATTGGGACCTAAACATAAACTGGCGAAATGTGGGTGCTAGCACCTCTGCCTACCCCTTCGGGGATATAGGCGTGAGTTTATGTTATGTAAAATTCTCGACGTTGGAGTTGGTTGTAGAGTCAGTTGTAACCTCGGCAATATCGGTTGTAGAGTCAGCTTCGCCTTTTATTATTGTAATTAGTTTGAATTGGAAAGAGGCGTGAGTGTATGCAGGTATCTAGGTATATCAAAACCTAGCTATAGGAACTGATAAATTAAACACCAAGTAGTAAATAGTAAATATATCATAATTAATAATCAATTAAAGATATTATAACCCTCTAACATTCTCGATATCAGAGTCAGTTGTAGAGTCGGTTGTAGAGTCGGTTGTAGAATCGGTAGTCTCGGTTGTAGTAACTTCGTCTTCTAATACAGTAAAGTTGTTAGTTTGGCCACGGTGTTGCGTGATACCGAACAGCAAACTCCTGGATGCGCCGAAGTACCTGATCCTGTGCTCACCAGCCACCGCGTCCTTGGGGATGTTCCACTCGACACGCACCGAACTCGTACGAAGTATCCTCGAGATACGCTGGTACGTGAACCTTTTAAAAGAAACAGGACATTAGGACAATATTCTAAAGGCGATAGCCCAGTGGATAAGCGGTGATAGTTCGATCCCGAGTCGCCCTGGGCACACACCTCTGACTTTTCGTAGTTATGTGTGTATTAAAAATGTTAATTATCGCTCGCTTAGTAACGTGACCGGTAGATGACAATAGATTCGCCTCCTATTACATTGGGTTCTTAACATAACTGGCGAATTATGGGTGTGTAATATACCTCTGCCTACCAATTCGGAGATACAGGCGTGAAGTTATGTTATAGGTTATGCCTAGGACAGTAGAAAGTCCAGCGCTCATTGTCATCATAGCGATTTACCAGTGGCGTCCAAAGTATGCACGGATACCGAAGTTCGCTTATAGTTTTTGATTGGTATGTTGGCTTTTCCCGGAGCCACTGCTGTCTGACTTTCCGACCCCGAGAGGAAAGTCTGCGCCACAGCCCCGTTCGTTGTTTAGCGCCTGACGCCACTACTACTGCTACGCCAGATAGTAGGTAAGTATGTAGAATATACTGCTACCGGGCTTTTTGGCCGTGGTCCATCGGAAACTTGTATTCCAGACGTTTCGTCGTACATGAATCTTCAGTGGTACAAGTCGACTTCGCTGCGACTGAGTTTAGTCGCAGCGAAGTCGCCGCCGAGGAAGGTTTTCCGCACTCGACGGCGTCCCGACCTGTACCACTGAAGATGTCGGCAGCAGTGATCGACGAAACGTCTGGAATACAAGTTTCCGATGGACCACGGCCAAACAGCCCGGAAGCAGTATATTCTACATGCAACGCCGGCCGTGAAAGCCTTAAGATTTATAGTAGGTAAGTAGTTTATAAGTAAAATTTAAAAAAAAGTGAATTTGACTATCAACATTAATGTTTCACAACTGCCTGGCGTTCGTTACACCCAACTCAAATCTGTTGGCTGAGATTGGGTCGGAAGTCCAGTCCGTTGGGGGATAGATATTAGTCGCTCCCGTAGAAGTCAAGATAAACCAATACGTAAGAAAGGAAGAGTGAACTCTGATGATAATGAGTGTAGTCATAAACGTGACTAACAATACTCGGTTATAATACACAGTGATATAGATAACACTATATTTGTACACCATTAAGTGCTACTTATGTATAGATAAATTATCTAATTTAGTCATTAAAATGTACAAAGGGCGGCCTTATTAACGTAATTTTTTAAAATAAACTAAGGCGCGAGCCAGACTATTTCGGATTCCGGGGCGGCGGCGCGCCCCCCTCTTTCCAGGGGTCGTTCCCAAACCCAAGGGGGCGATTTCGAAACCGAAGATGGCCCTTGGTCCGCTGGGGTACGAGGGAAATGTCTTATGGGCCCGGCGTCTAAAGACCCGAGACGGCGTGCGGTTTTAATCGATTCGTTTCCAACATAACCATCCCCGCTGGCCGGTGGGTGGTATCCGGAACAATTTCCACAAGAAAAATCCGAATCTGTTCAATCCCGAAACTGCCGAATCACGAATCTGTCCAACACCGAGCAAGCGCTTTTTCTATGTTTTACGTCGTATCTTTACACTTTTCTATACATTTTGGATGAACGGACGCCACGTCCATGACATGCTGCACTAATGTCACCCCAACGTCAGAAACCCAGCTGTAAGAACATCACGTCGTGCGTCGGGGAGAATAGTACTGGTCCCGGCGCTTAGGTTGGCACGTCGTCGTCGGGAAGAAGAGAGAGAGTTCGGCTAAGATCGACTTACTTCGGTTTTGTAGAGCGTTCTCTCTGTCGAACATCTGATTGACAGTAAACATAGACAGATCATGAACTATAAGTAGACACTATAGACTTGCTATCAGCGTTTACGAGAAAGGAATAGCGATTCTTTGGCAGCGCGAGTGTGACGCCCCTGGTGTTGCGCACGTCCATAGACCACGGTAACCGCTTCCCATCAGGTGGGCCGTGAGTTTGTCTGTCACCTGAGTGGTATAAAAAAAAAGAAAAAATACTTTTCTTTATTGCCAGGCTATGAATTTCTCCTATAATATAGTTATTAAAATCTCATTTCAATTGCAATATATGAGGCGGTCGGGATCTCAGAGAGATTCTCTCTAATGCCTTGTTTGAGTTCAAACTTGCAGTTTCTAAACATACGCATAAACCAGCTTCTGAAGTTAAAAAAGTGGTCGTCTGGCCAGTATAATGGGAACGCCCATCGACAACAAGAGGAGGAACCCCATCGACCATACACAACTTTGGGGCTTTCAGCTTTATTCACTTGGGACATAGTCGAATTACCATTGACACGGTCGATTTTCGCCGTGAACGTCTACTTTTTTCACTATTTAAAACTGAAGTAATTATTTCAATTTTCACTAATATTATAAACAGTACAAATTAGTATGTTTGTAACGAATGAACGAAGGCACCAATTTAAAAAATTCTTTCACCATTAGAATGCTACGTTACCCTTAATGACATAGGCTATTTTTTATCCCGATATTCCAACGGGATCAGGACTTACGCGGGTGAAATCGCGCGGCGATGCTAATTAATATATATATAGCTGCTCGTGCTGATTCACTGACGCACTCATTGATCACCTCTCCTGAACAATTTTGTATGAAAATTTTTTTTTTCACTGATATATAGAGGATAAAAATTCTTTCGGAGGAAAAATATGGAGAGAGCTGATGATTGAGGATTTCGGAGACTGGTGAAGAGCACGCTTAAGGTATTGAAGATAGGTTGGGGGTGCTTGAGCAAATGTCACTCGAAACGTCATTCAATTACCAGACACCTGAAAAAAAATTCAAAATGGCGAAAAAAAAATGGCCGCCATATGTTGATTTAATATCAACCAAAAAAAATATATATATGAGCTCACGACAAAACATATGAAATATAAAAAAATACAGGCCATTATCATATAATCTGGATCCAGAAAACCTCAGTTACCTGGTAGATACAATCTACGACCGTAAATGATAACTTGACATTTAAATCAATATCGTATATAGAAACTAGATTTTCGTCGGTGCCCATCTCGGAGAGTATAAAAGATGGAAGAGTAGTTTCTTCGCAAAAGATGATCAGGATCCAAAGGTCTACTCGATGAATAGAAAAAAAATTCAAGATGGCGGATTTTTTTTTCTATAGAAAATGTATGGCGAACATTGAATAGACTACAAGTTTTGAACTATGCAGGACTTTGATTTATGGTTTCTTTTTAAAATGTTTTTGTGGAAGAACTTTTAGTCAGAAATATGTAGATAGATGATGATCGAGGGTTTGGAAGATTGGTGAGGAGCACGGCCAGGGTATTAAAGATAGGTGAGGGCTGCTCAAACAAAAAATACTCGGAACCGCATATTACTCGTATATATAGCTCGATTACCACTCACTCACTCACTGACACAATTGTTCTCCTAGAAGGAGTAATGGGGGATATGGATGATGTATGGGAAAAATGTAGAGAGAGCGATGACTATGGGAAAAATCCGAAATGTCAAAAAATTCAAGATGGCGGCCAACATGGTGGTCGTTTCTCCGCCATCTTTGATGACATGGCAACATGGGTCACAACAAGTGTCATTTTTGAGTAAATCGAGGCTTCTGATTTTGAATTTTTGAAAAAAAAAGATGAAAAATCCAAGATGGCGGATCGATTTTTTTATTTGAAATAAATAAACAAAATAGAGCGCTACACATAACACTCGCGAGCTGCTTGCAGCTCGCGCACCGCGCAAAATACTAGTATTTTATAAACCTAAACAGTTTTAACTACTCTATAAAGGTCAGTCCAACGTGTGATAGAGAGAATACTCTACAAAACCGAAGGAAACCGAAAACCGCGCTTTCTTCGCGTTCTCTCTTCTTTCTTTCTTTTTTCGTTCTTAAGGTACTTTCGAAGTCGGTACTTCGAAGTAGCCCTAAACACTTACTTAGTTTCGAAGTCGGCATCATTTACTACGGGGACCCATTGGTCGCCATCGGCACGCTCCACCACGAAATAGCTTGACTCCTGCTTTAGGTCGTGGCGGGGATGCCCAGCCGTCTGAAACAAATGATGTAAATATGTAGATCCTTTTCTTACTATTCACTTGCTGATTAGCGGACGAGCCTCTAACGCAGGCTTTCTTCTCCGGGTTGGGGGGGTCAGACGACAGTCATCTCCGTGAAAGCCAAGATAAATGAAGTTATAGAAAGGAGGTGTCTAAAAGTGGACCCCAGGCTCCAAAGTGCGAGTTTTGAATGCAAATGGGATGGGATGATGATAATCCTTTTCTTTATTCTACTCTTCACCTGATGGTAAGCACGGCTCACCAAGGGTTTTATTCTGTTAAGCAACAAGTTTTAATACATACATAGATATATAGCTATAGATTAAGATCGGAAAAAGAGAACATCTAAGACGGGACTTGAACCCGTGAACAGTCCCCTACAGAGGGAATGCTCAGCCCAACTGAGCCACCTAGACACGTCCCAGATATTCGAACTTCTCCGATATATTATATACGTCTCAAGGCGACGCTGGAGTCATCTACCGTAATTCTTGCGAACTACGGAAACAATGAATGACTTTACAAACATTTTTAAACATTATTTTTTATTACTCCGCCACATTAATTCAATTCAATTTTTATGCAATTAGTATGCTTACCTTTCCTATAGATTTAGATCGGAAAAAGAGAACATCTTGGACGGGACTTGAACCCGCGACCAGACCATACAATTTTTTTTTAAATTTAGCTAACGCTAGGATTGGCATTCAGACGATGATAATGAACCCTCTAGAGGGGTGAAGGCATTGCATGTCCATATTGTTATTGCATGCGAAAAACCCAACGGGCTTGACCTCACCGGAGCTAACGATAAGGTGGGTAAGTCGGATTCTCCCGTTCTATTTCCGCCGCCTCTTTGGCGTGCATAACTGCCTCACAAAAGAGGGCACATACTCTCATTGCCGACCATGACCAGCACCAAGGTCTGCAGTGTGAGAGGGTGGCAGCATTCCACACTCACTCACAGCCAACCATGGCTAGCACCCAAGTCTACAGTGAGGCTTCCTGCTCCGATGGCTCTAGGACACGGCGTCTCTCCATTATTATATAGGAATGCCCATTATTATTATTATGCTCTTCGCATATTTATCACACTGTAATAATTTGCACTTAACTGTGTTACAAAAATGAAATGTAATAATTCTAATTATGGAGGAGATCCAGAAAGTGTGGGTGTCTTGAAATACAGACCCAAGGTCTAGTTTAGGCACTGGTATATATATCAACTTATGTTACCTAATCTCTAAAGCGGCGATATATGTGTGTATTAAAAATGCTAATTATCGTTCGCTTAGTAATGTGTCCGGTAGATGGCATTAGGCTCGCCCCCCATTACATTGGGACCTAAACATAACTGGTGAATCGTGTGTGTGTGTAATATACCTCTGCCTACCCATTCAGGGATACATGCGTGAAGTTATGTTATGTTATCTAATCTATAATATTTGGGCGTTGGAGGGTACACTAAATATTAACATTCGAATTTGAATCCATGCTGGGCACTCTGCCAGTCCTATATAAAAAATAGGGTGTGCCTGTGTCACGAACACGGCCGTGTGTTGTACGTGATACGTTTCGTAACGGGTAATACGCACCAAAAAGACCTCAAAATGGCGGCGATTCCCTCTCCAGCGCGCGCGATGTATTACAGTCATTACTTAGCGCAATAAATTCTTTGATCCTTAAGCTATCTATTGCAGCGCCTCATAGAAACCCTTTTTTTTTTACGTGCGGAAATCCCTTCCAGCGGGGGTGGTTATGTCGTGAATCGACTAAAACCGCACGGTGTCCTCTCCAAGTGTCCGTTGCCGGGCACCCCGGGTAAGCCCTCGAAAGGATAACTCCAGGGTTACCGGCGGACTTTGGCCGCCACCGCGGCCTCGCCTGGTGGGGTAGGGTTTTATCCCGCGTCGGTGAGTTGGCAGGCGTGTGTGGGCACACACGACACGCCTCCGCCACGGCCTGCTTCTGTAAGGACGGCGAGTCGGCCAACTGCCGTCCTCAGGCCCCGATCATGGAGGTCTTCCGGGCGTAGATGAGTCTGCGGTGTCCTCGCCGCAGACTGCGAAACTCGAGGGGCAGGGTTCTCTCCCGCTCCCCATAGAAACCCATAGTACTTAATCCCAACATATCTACGTGTCGCTGCTCAATTTTTGCTGCCCGATTTTGATATCATTTGTTTTTTTAGGGTTCCGTTGCCAAATGGCAAAAAACGGAACCCTTATAGATTCGTCATGTCTGTCTGTCTGTCCGTCCGTATGTCACAGCCACTTTCCGAAACTATAAGAACTATGCTGTTGAAACATGGTAAGTAGATGTATTCTGCAAACCGCATTAAGATTTTAACACAAAAATAGAAAAAAAAACAATAAATTTTGGCGGCTCCCCATACTCAGAACTGAAACTCAAAAATATTTTTTTCATCAAACCCATACGTATAGGCCAGTATAGGGTATCTATGGATAGGTCTTCAAAAATGATATTGAGGTTTGTATCATTTTTCTCTAAACTGAATAGTTTGCGCGAGAGACACTTCCAAAGTGTTAAAATGTGTGTCCCCCCCACTGTAATTCTAAACTAAGAGAATGATAAAACTAAAAAAAATATATGATGTACATTACCATGTAAACTGCTACCGAAAATTGGTTTGAACGAGATCTAGTAAGTAATTAGTTTTTTTTTAATACGTCATAAATCGTAAACCGCAATTTACCTTTCATTTGCTGCTACGGAACCCTTCATGGCCGAGTCCGACTCCCACATGGCCGCTTTTTTTTTTAGTTGTCTGCCTATGGAAGCAATTTTAAAGACGCATTCACATCAAAACCACAGTGGACCTATAGTATTATACTTACAAAAGTAGCGAAAACGGTCTCTCCCTGTTTGACTTCAGGCACCGGCTGTCTCATGGTCGCCCCGTATTCCCTGCCGATCTGACGGGTGTCCTGGAGTACTGGCAGGATGAGGGTGAGTGCTGTGCGGCGGTTATCTGGTGGCTCAGGACCCGATGGTACTGATTGTTCCTTGAAGTAAACAGAACAGAAATGTTAGAAATACAGGTGTACAAGGCCAACATTCTTGAAGCCCAAGACCATGTTCCTTGCAAGTGATTGCCTTTGCTGAACGGACGAGGCCCTGGCGCAGGTTTCCTCTCGGAGGTGGGTGGTCAGACGGCAATCGCTCCCGGTAAAGCCGATACGAGTATACCAATCAAAAACAATAAGTGGGCATCGGGCTCCAAAGTGGAATGATGATGATTAATACAGAAATAGAGAAGAAGAATTTAGAGAGATAGAATATGAATGATCTCATGGCCAGAGATGCCCAAGACCATGCGTAGTGGAGGAGGAAAAGCTGGAAGGCGGATCCCGGGCTCCGAGTTGAAGATCTCGAATACAATGGGGACTCAACACTGTCATGATGATGATGAAAATATGAGGGTACTCTTGTTCTTGCTACAACTGATGTACAAGAGACCACAGATGGGCGAAGTCTTTTTGTCTATTTGGACCTTTTAGTAGCAGGAGTCAGGAAATAATACCTAGTTAAAGACAATAGGCTCGCCCTCTTTTACGTGGGTCGAAAGAATATACCGCTTCGGACGCAAACAGGAGTAAGTTTTTAAATTTAAAAGATTTTATTTCGTGACTAACACCCAGACCTATGAACATATAATATTCATGGACTGAGCGGCAATTGAACCCGCCACCTCTGGCGTAGCAGTCAAACGCCACATCACAATAGCATCTCTCTTCCTTTTTTATATATATTTTTAATGCCTGTTAAACCGCCAATAGTCCAGAAGTAGGCACGTCTCTACCTTAACGTAATAAGCCTAAGGGAATAAGGCTTAAAATAACGTACCTGAATTACGACTTCGGTGAAATCACGGAATTTGTTGAGGAAGATGTCAAGTGTATGAGGGCCGTAGATCGTTGACGCTGATTCGTACCTTTGTACCTGATGAGGATAATATACATAATCGTTATTATTTAAGAGCCTGTCGCAGTTGCTAGTAAGCAAAGCGGGGTGTGTGAAAAAGCGTCTAACGAGGCTGTCAAACTATTTTAGAATTAATAGCATCTGGTCTCCCCGTGACCATGGCTGCTGAAAAGTAACCGAAACGTCGGGTTCAAAGTATATAATAATGTAACATCAAATAAATCGCGATAGAATCCGTTACAAAATAGTTTTATTTCAATAATAGCATCTGAAAAAAAGGTTGAAGCAGTTGACCAGAAAAAGTAAACATCTAGTACGCCATAAGATATATAAACGCGAATTTCAGCCATCCAAAACAGCTCATTCAACAGAGTATTCAGCCTAGAAAGGGACCGCCGCCGTGGGTACAAGTCTCGTATCCTGGATGTTGACTTACCAATGCCAATTTACAACACCTGGATGTATTGGCCAACCAAGGTCTCCGGGGCTCATGTCTACGTTACCTGCAACCTGCCCTGCATTGCAAGCCGTTCTGGCAAAGGTTCTGGCGCAGTCTTTCGTCTCGACGGTTCAGACGTCAGTCTTGTAATTTATCAATCAATCAATCAATCAATTAGCCTATTGCAGTCCACTGCTGGACATAGGCCTCTCCCATTTTACGCCATAGCACCCGATCCTCCGCCTTGCGCATCCAGTCTATCCCAGCTACCTTTTTCAGGTCGTAATGTATAGATAAATTAAATTTTACCCGGTATCGGATTTCCCGGTTACTTCCCTGTACTTCATGCAAATACATGAGCTTACCTTTTTTTTTTTTTCGTGCGGAAATCCCTTCGGATACCCCCCCGCGTGCCAGCGGGGGCGGTTATTTCGGGCTTGAACCGACTAAAACCGCACGCCGTCTCGGGTCTACAGACGCCGGGGTGTAAGGTTGCCCATAGAGCATATCCCTCTCACCCCGACTGACCCTGGGCCATCTCCGGTTTCGAGATGGCCCCCTCGGGTTTGGGAACCACGGTGTCCCCGTGTTGCCCCGGTTTGGGGGAGGGGCGCTAGTCGCCCCACCGTCCCGGCCTGCTTCTACTGGGGTGACAGGCGGCCTCACCTGTCACCCCCACATGAGCTTACCTGGGACATAATATGCCTAAGAAAATGAATACCTGACCTGATACTCCTCGTACGTGGACACATAATGAATATATTCGTTCGCAAGCCCAGAAACCACAACCCTCGGCTCGAATCCGTTTTCCTCCATTACGCTGCCGACGACATCCATCATGCGACGGCCCGCCATGGTGGTAGGCTCACCAGGCACGCCCAAGATGACCAGGTTTCCCAACCAGATAAGTGAAGCTGATATGATGTTCGGGTGCCATGGTATGGGGAAGGTAGCCTGAGGGAAAAATTGGATTATTTATTATCCCAGACGCTTATAGGTATCCTTATATCAGCAAACAAACTGGCAAGGTGATTGAAGTTTATGTTCATATTTAGTTTTTACTTATAGATTTAAATCGGAATATTCACTTCAAATAACTGAAATTAAACTGTGGCGACTCCCAGCGCCACCTAGTGACGTCAAGCCAAACTACATCGGAACTAAAGATCCTGCATCGCAAAGTTCAAGTTAATAAATAATTATTATCGTCGTTGTACGAGGCCGACCTAGTATACCGGTTTCTTTGGTGGCATTGTGTTGATAAATTACAAGTACTTGTTGACTACAGAATATAATGGGGATGTTAACGAATTTTTTTGGTCGAAAAATGTACTTTTTATAATAATCTTGACAAACACATAAAGATATTCTGAAAATTCAATTTTTCGAGCTGCCCAAAAACGCTCCATACAAAATCGTATCACACAGTGACGTGCCAGTGTGTTAACACGTATTGCAAATTTATGGAGTGCAAGAGAATATGACGTTTATTTGAGTCTACGTTGCGTTTACGCGTGTTTTTAATGAATGGAGTATATCATTAATTTGAGATTTAATAAGGACTCTAAAAGTTAAGTTAACTTTGATTGTTTATATTTTGATCTATGTTGGGAACTAAAAATAATGAACAGTCATAATTTATATATGGCAATATCTTATTTTACAGTGCATATTATTTCATTCATTATTTTTTTATTAATTAAGCAGTATTAGTAAAAGTAAAAAGTATAAAGTGAAAAAACCATTTTATTATGACGACATTGGGCTCTTTAAACATTGTAAAATTGTTCCAATTCAAACACAATTTCAATATACATTGATCAAGGAAAACTTCTTTAAAAGCAGATTTGAAAAACAACAGGAACACGCTGCATGTACACGGGCCGCTTCTCGGAATCTGCTGTGCGAAACTAGCCGGGCCGCCACAAACAACATGTACGGTGAGGGAACAACTGACTACCTGGTTCCCAGATACATAAATAGATTACCCTCAACTGTGCGAGATAATATTACGCCTACTAATATTAAATATAAGTTAAGATCATTTTATACTAGGTCTGCAAGGCGAATCGCTGCTTGCAATGTTGAGCTGAGTGAGACATCGTGAATCAGATTTTGAAAATTTTGAACAGTGATCATTCCTCCGTGGCAAGTCCGATTTTGAAAATTCTTTTTGAAAGTCACAACTCTGGACATGCTTTCTGGGCGTGTAAAGTTTGGTCACAGTGTCTCGAGCGGTTATTATGTAATTCCATCTGGCATTTTTTTAATGGTGATCATTCCTCTGTGGTAGCATTAATTTTTTCAAAATATATCCATAAACCTTCCTCTGATTGACCTCTTTAATCATGCCAAATTTGGTTCTGATTGGATTAGTAGTTTAGGAGGAGACCTGTGACAAAGAAAATCCTGAAGTCTGGTATGAGGAGCTTTCGCTCGACTTTATCTCACTCAGCTCAATAAATAATGAAATCGTGTCAATCTAGATTTAAGTACCTACAGCATACGATACAAACCTTCGTGGTTTAAAGGAATGCTGCTATGCCATAAAACTTGTATTGTTATTTAATTGTGAAATAAATGAAAAAAAAAAGTTAGAAGGTAGAATCGGACAACCAATTCACCATCCCAATTTACACTAAATATACATCTTTATCTGTAGATACTAAACTATTATCTTTCCTTTAGTATCAGTTAAGGACTTGTAAGTATATTATGACGGTAATATATGGTCATAGATAGATAATCATTTATTGTGCAGCCAAATTAGGGCACGCCCAAAAATAATAAAACTGTGTGTACTGGGCCCCACCAAGAAATTCGGGTTTTTTTTATACCACTCAGGTGGCAGACAAGCACACTGCCCACCTGACGGGAAGCAGCTACGCGGCCTATGGACGTGTGCAACACCAGGGGCGTCACACTCGCGCTGCCGACCCTGTAAAAACCTTCTAATGCCATTCTTGAAGAACCCCATATCGTAGTCACTTGGGAAAACCACAGCAGCGACATCATTCCACAGCCTGAGGGTGCGCGGAATAAAGTGCCTCTCATACCTAACTGTACGCACCATTTCCGGTCGCAACGTGTGAGGATGAATTCCCTGTCTGTGGCGAGCGGTGCGATGATAGAATGTGGCCGTGGGCATCCATCTATTCCAGGGATAAAAAGTAGTCTAGATATTATTCCAGACTATTATCTATCCGTGTACCAGCCAGATTCGTTCAGCCGTTATCGCGTGTTTGAGTAACAAACATACAAATATCTTCACAAACTTTCCTATTTATAATATTAGGTGAATGTACCTTTTTTTTTTTTTTTTTTTTTTTATCGTGCGGAAAACCCTTCGGATACCCCCCCCGCCCCTAAATCCCTTCGAGGATAATGTACCTTTCAAATGGGGAAAGATTTCTTCTTAAAGGTGCAGTGGTTGCGAAGATTACCCTCAACATAATGAAAAACTCACAAAATTCGGCCTTTTACTTTTTTTTAATTATATTTAGAACACGTCAATTTGATTTCACCTCGCCTGATGGTAGCTGAAGGTAAAGTCTCAGGAAAGAGGGTCACCATTACATACACGTACCTACCATGTTAACAACGGTGGCACTCAGCTTGACGGCGTCATCAGAAGAGGATTGTCGTCGCAGCACCGCGTGACACCCACCGGCCCCACTAGTGCTGCGACCACAATCCCCCTGCCCGGATATGCACTTGCTGACCCCTGAACGCAATCAAACCGAAATTGGATTACTACGGAGGGTTTTTCGCAATCGTGCACGGTGGTACCCACCCGGCCGAATTTTGTGACAATTTTGTGTCATCAAATTTCTACCACCAGTTTATAATATTAGTTTACACTTACCCGTCCAGTGGCCAAAAGAATAGGCTTGGGAGCATGGCATGCAATGTCCTCGTCCGTGGGCTTTGCTATGACGAAGCCAGCAAT